>CAWUFW010005025.1:0-600000 GCA_963921515.1 Calotriton arnoldi
GACAGAGAACAAAGACACACCCACAACTCCACCTATATAAAGGACACAAATCACTACCATGAGCCTTTGCAAATGCCATTTCACTGCCAGCACCCAAGAGAAAGCAACCACACACCCACAGCTCATCCCTCACACAAGCCACACACCATCAGCACACCAACAAATACCTACCTCACATACACCCAGCAAAACACACACTCACACACCCTCACCTGCACACCAACACACACATCACTCACCATCACCACCCATCACCATGCCCCCCAAGAAGAATCCCAAGTTCCTAGATTGTGAATTGGAAGTCCTGGTAGACGAGATCCTCAGGGTGGAGCCACAGCTGTTTGGCACTCTGGTCCAACAGACCCCCATGTCGCAGAAAACCAAGATGTGGGAGAGGATCATCAACAGGGTGAACGCCCAATCATCATGTCGGCGCACAAAGACGGACATCCAGAACAGGTGGTATGACGTGCGCAGGAGGGTACGGGACCTGCTGAAGATAGACTACAGCAACAGCCAACAGACCGGCAGTGGCCCTCCTGCCAAGCCAATATACCTCAGGCCCTGGGAGGAGAAGGTGCGGGCCATCCTTCCGCCAGTGAGCGTATATGGACTAGAGAACATCCCAGAGCCTGGTGAGTACACAACAAATGTACACAATAAACTGCCACAAAACACACACATCACTGTCAAGGGGAGAGTCAAACCATGCACACATAGCAATTACACAGCAACTAGAACAGAATCATCCCAAAATGTGTATGTCAGTCAGATAAACACAACACATGCCATCAAAAAAGTCACATCCAACTGTGCCAACACATGTACAAACACAACCACAACTACAGCTAGGCAGTGGCACAAATAGAACTAACACACACATCCACACATGTAGCCACCACAACAACACCAACACACAGTGAAGACCACTCAAAGGAAGGAATTCTGTGTATGCTGGCCAAGTCAGTGTAGCCAATAGCATCATGGGAGTCGCAGTCACACATATTGCCCCCCCCACAACTGTCCCATCAACACCACCCTGAACCATGCTCACATCACAGGGAGTGGAGAAGGACTCACAAGATGGCTGACACTGGCTACTGCTGTGGGGAGCACAAGGCCCTGCTGCCAACTGTGCACCAACAAACAGCAGGACACCACTGACTGACATCCTGAGAGACAACTTACACTCCCTGCAATGCAAGCACGTTCCATGGTGGGCTATCTGGCTGGCTGGGTGGGAAGGGGGACTTGCAGCACTGACTATAGTCACCAGCACCTCCCCTCACACCCCCCCAACACAAACTCCACAGTACCCACCTGGTAGAATGCAATGCCCTCCATCCTAACACAATATCCCACAAAGCACCACCACCCTGGGTTATGTTGTGTGAAGCACAGGGACACTCTTGGGACTCTTAGCCAAACAACTGCCAGGACAACACTCCCAGCCATCCTGTCAGCACAGCCAGCCCACCCCACAGGGAAGCAGAGTCAAAAGGAAGGAAGCATGGGCATGCTGGGAAGGGGGTGGAGGCAATAGCATGATGGGAGTCGTAGTCACAGACATAGCTCACCCCCACAACTGTCCCATCAACACCACCCTGAACCATGCTCACATCACAGGGAGTGGAGAAGGACTCACAAGATGGCTGACACTGGCTACTGCTGTGGGGAGCACAAGGCCCTGCTGCCAACTGTGCACCAACAAACAGCAGGACACCACTGACTGACATCCTGAGAGACAACTTCCACTCCCTGCAATGCAAGCACGTTCCATGGTGGGCTATCTGGCTGGCTGGGTGGGAAGGGGGACTTGCAGCACTGACTATAGTCACCAGCACCTCCCCTCACACCCCCCAACACAAACTCCACAGTACCCACCTGGTAGAATGCAATGCCCTCCATCCTAACACAAGATCCCACAAAGCACCACCACCCTGGGTTATGTTGTGTGAAGCACAGGGACACTCTTGGGACTCTTAGCCAAACAACTGCCAGGACAACACTCCCAGCCATCCTGTCAGCACAGCCAGCCCACCCCACAGGGAAGCAGAGTCAAAAGGAAGGAAGCATGGGCATGCTGGGAAGGGGGTGGAGGCAATAGCATGATGGGAGTCGTAGTCACAGACATAGCTCACCCCCACAACTGTCCCATCAACACCACCCTGAACCATGCTCACATCACAGGGAGTGGAGAAGGACTCACAAGATGGCTGACACTGGCTACTGCTGTGGGGAGCACAAGGCCCTGCTGCCAACTGTGCACCAACAAACAGCAGGACACCACTGACTGACATCCTGAGAGACAACTTACACTCCCTGCAATGCAAGCACGTTCCATGGTGGGATAACTGACTGGGTGGGTGGGTGGGTGGGAAGGAGGTCTGGCTGTCAACCAAACACAATCAATGCAGACCATGTTCACACCCCAGAGAATACATAGAAATGCCCAAATAATGCAGGACAATGTGCCACACCAATATCAACCCCTGACTGTGACGACTTAGGACAATACAATGTACAGGCCCGCACCCCGAGGCACAGTCACAACTGTCAGGTGTGTCAACCACTGATGCCTGCAGAAACATGACATACATTGTTTGTGTCTCCCAAAAACAGGTGATGATAGGGACACAGCAGCAGACGCTGAGGAGTCCCAGTCCCAGGCTCAAGAGGATGCCGAGCTCACTGGCGTCGTACAGCCTCTGTCCTCCTCGGACGATGAAGAACAACCTGGCACATCCGGTGCAAGTCAACATGCTGCACCAGCAGGACCACCAGCTGCAGCACCAGCAGGTCCACCAGCTGCACCCCCTGCACCCACCCCTCCAACGACTGTCACCACGAATACCATCCCTGCCGACATGGACAGAATAAGGAACAACACCAGCGCAGTGACCCTGGACCAACCTGGGGCCATGGACACCACCACCACCACCAACCCCCAAGGTGGACCAGGGTTATCTGTGCGTGCAACTGCACACACTGCACATGTCAGCAGGGGTGGTGGGAGGGGTGGGAGACAGAGGTCGCTGCTTGCAGACGTTGCTGGTGTGCATGAAGACCCACAACTGGTACGCATAGCTGATGCGTACCAGTCCAGCACCGGAGAGCTCAGCCAGGTAGTGGGGCTCCTCAGAGACATTAAACAGCAGCAGGCTGCCCATCATGCCCGCTTGGACTCCCACATGTCCCAAGTGGAGTCACACATGTCACGTGTGGACTCCCACATGTCACGTGTGGACTCCCACATGACCCGCGTGGAGTCCAAGTGGGATGTACTACATGAGATGACGGCGGTGCACAGGGACATTTTACAATGCCTCCGCCAGATGAACAGCAACCAGTCCACACCTCCCTGTGTGCCAACAACATCTGGTACCGAACAAACTGCAACTGCCACAGGGAGGGAGGAGGACTCTGGCGGAGAGTCCCCTGCACCGCAGCAGCCTGCACTTGAGGGCCCCCCCCAAGAAGAGGGGTCGTCCGAGGAGGGGAAAGTGAGAGGCTGATGGCCAAGCGCAACTCCCAGGAAGCCTGAACCTGTTCTGGATTTTCGCCTTTGTGCACAGACTGTTCACCCTGTTGATGGCAACACTACTCCCACACATTGCATGGGGAGTATAAGTTGGAACAATGTGTCAGACAACAGTGGCCCCGATACTGGGGATCCTGTCTACCTGGACTTTCTATTCATCTAGGAACTTGGGATTGCAAGATTCATGTACAGCACAATCCATCCTATGCACTATTATCACAATAAACACACTAATACACCATACTTGCCTCTGTGGTGATTCCAACGTGGGTGCTGTTATGGGGATGATGAACTGCAAAATTACACTGTGTATGCGAACTGCAACAGCAAGGACAACACAGGCATGTGAGTACAGGCAACGTGACACATATGAGGGAGACACACCACCAGGGCTACACAACACATACACACCTAGGCCATCTGACTCATTGCCTACACTGATGTTGCCAGGGAAGACGGTGCAATGCACAGACACCACACCCATTCCCAGTTGTAGTCAAGTAGCCCACAGGTGCAGTAAGCAAATGGCAGTCAAATGTGTGACCACAGACAACGCACATCACAAAGTGAAGCACAGGTTTATTACACAGTTGCAACATGCTGTAACCACTACAGATGCAAGGTAATCCCACCTGGCAGCGGGCACACAGTCAACAACTGTAGACTGAAGGAAGTCCATGGGTGTGGCGCACATCACCTGTAGGGACACAACAGCTACCAGCCTGGATGTGCAATCACGTCGTCGGTGGACACAGTTCACCAAACGAATCTGAAAGTACCCTGTGAAGGACAGAAATGACACACAGTCAAAAGCAATGCAGTACAGGACAGAACAGCAAAACTCATGCACAATACATGTTACAAGATACCCACCCAGAACCAAGTTAGCATGTCAACACTGTTGGGGAGTACAGCCCACCTGTCACCACACATCGCAACACACATCCTGTCAAGTAGCCCATGGACACACTCCAACAGCACCAGAGCACCACCCACACATCATGCCAACTCACATCATTCACATGACACCTCAGGATACTCACATTCAGCTAAAGAAGTTGGTGATGAGCTGTGTGCGGACATCACCATCACCATCATCATCATCATCGTCACTGGCATCGTGGTCCAGGCCAGGATCCTCCACAGGTGGCGGATGTTGGTCATCGTCATCCTGGATGAGAGGCAACTCCTTCCGCACTGCCAGGTTGTGGAGCATGCAGCAGACGATGATAATCTTGCACACTTTCGCAGGGGCATATGGGAGGGACCCTCCGGTCTTGTCCAGGCAGCGGAAGCGGCTCTTCAGGAGACCAAAGGTCCGCTCAATCACTCTCCTGGTCCGACCATGTGCCTCATTGTAGCGCATCTGGGCAGGTGTCACAGGGTTCCTGAGGGGTGTCAGCAACCACGGCATGTTGGGGTATCCCGAGTCACCTACGGACAGACAAGTGCACATCAGCTGACTTGGAAAAGTGGGCGGAATACTACAGATCAGATCACACACAATGGCACAAAGTCAGTACACACCGACAAGCCAGGCACGCTGGTTCTGCATCTGTGCCATCAACCTGGGGATGCGACTACTCCTCATCACAAAGGCATCGTGTGCTGAACCAGGGAAACGGGCACACACGTGTGTGATGGTCATGTCTGCAAGACACACCACCAGTGCATTGACCGAGTGGTAGTGCTTGCGGTTCCTGTAGGCCTGCTCCTGGGCCTGTGGTGGTACCAAAGCCACATGTGTCCCATCAATGGAGCCAATGACATGCGGCATCCTCCCCAGGGCATAAAAGTCACTCTTCACGTCAGTGAGTCGTCGCAGTCTAGGGAAATAGATGTACCGGTTCAGGAAGAGCAACATTGCCGCCAAAACATCGCGGAGCACACGGCTGAACATGGTCTGTGACATCCCACCAGCAGACGCCACAGTATGTTGGAAGGTACCGGTGGCAAAGAAGTGTAGGGCTGCCATCACCTTCACCTTGGGGGTCAGCGCTGTAGGATACGGCCGGCCAGGCTGCAAATGTGGGGACAACTGCACTGCCAAATCCTCAATCAGCTGCCTGGTGAAGCGGTACCGTCGGATGCTGTCCCGTTCCACCATCGTTGCCAGGTCTGGGAATGGCCGATGGACAGCAGGAGCCCTGCAGTGCAGAGGAGAAGTAAGCAAGATCGTCAGTCACCCCACATATGCGGCATTGAACACACTCAAGATCCCAACATACATCATCATGAGGCACAACTACATGAAGTGTGCAGTACCGGAACGACATTCATGGTACATACATGGCCAACATCTGTCAACACGGTCCTACAGGTGGCATCAATTTGTCCCTGTTTGGCCCATTGGATATCATGATGCTGTGTCACAGTCACCCCCCAGTGACATGTGAGGACAGATGTGCCCCAGGCACCACAGCTCAACGACAGGCACATTCCCAGGGACCCTGTAATGCCACATGGACACTGGCATCACCTGGAGTATCATGTGTACACCACAACAAAACAAACATGACCCCCACAGGTAGTGGCCACACTTGCCATGGCAGGAGAGCCATGGACGTCTGTGACACACACGCACAACATCAGAGTCCATGCACACACAACGTGGATGTGGAGACTGTCTCCCATTGTGCACATGAAATCAGAGACATTGTAAACACTACATGCACAAAGACTGTGGAGGGCCATCACTATTGTGCCACTGGGACACCCTGGCTCAAACATACCGTCCCACATGGGACTCACGGGGTATGTGACATGACATACACAAACACCACTGTGAAATGTGACCATGGCACATGCACAGATATGAACAGTTGCACATCACAGTGGTCACGTACACGTAACACCCATGATCCTGTCCCCATGAACACGTGCACAGCCTGGGGGTGGCTGCCCACAGGTGACACCCACAGGACAACATGTACACCAACATACACACAATAGGAAATGCAGCCTTACATGCCTTATGATAAGGTTTGGACAGGCTGTCGTGATGTAGGTGTGCCCCTCACTCCCTGGGAGCTATCTGTGGCTGGCATATGTCCATCTGAGACAGGCATGCTGACATATGCCAGTCACATGTACAGTGATGCGTTGTACTGCAATGGACCGATCGGTGCCTCCGGCCGGCCCATTGCATTCAATGTGTGCGGGTACGCGTTGTACCCCTGTGCGCGTTGTACTGCAATGGACCGATCGGTGCCTCCGGCCGGCCCATTGCATTCAATGTGTGCGGGTACGCGTTGTACCCCTGTGCGCGTTGTACTGCAATGGACCGATCGGTGCCTCCGGCCGGCCCATTGCTTTCAATGTGTGCGGGTACGCGTTGTACCCCTGTGCGCGTTGAACAGCAATGGACCGATCGGTGCGCACCCATTGACAATGGGCTTGCCTGGCAACGGACGCGTTTTTGAATATTCGAACGAGTCGGTTGCTGGAAAATCAGTTGGTCACCCACAACAATGTTGCAAAATAATGTATGTCATGAAGTTGAAGATTTGAAGGATGCTGTGGGCGTGTTTTGGTGCTGCTATTCCATGGATTGGCCAGATTCAGAAGATGCTAACGACTTGGACCTATCACTTTGGACACAAGGGACAGTATCTGCCTCTCCAGCACATATATATTGCTGCATGTTCCCCTGAGAGCCCACTTGCCTGCACTACATGCTCCAGGACGACATCTGCCACTGCACTGCTGCTGTCTCTGCCCCTCTGGACCCTGCAATGGCACGTACTGTGGAGAGAGCCCCAGCCTTCAGCCTTGAAGAGAACCAGGCCCTGCTGGACAGCCTACTTCCACAGTACAGCAAGCTGTATGGGACACCAGGGGAGCAGGTGAGTGTTCTGTGCACTGCCTTTCTGAATGTGCATTTTGTCTGACTAGCAAGGCTGAGAGTCAGCACACCACTGGCTAGCAGGCTCACTGAGTAGTTGTCACCCCCCATAGTGTGTAGTGACTTGCACTGGACAGGTATGGTGCAGTGACAGTGCTTCTGAACAGGGTTTTACTCCCCATGCTATGATACCATGTAGTGACTTCTGGAAAACTGTCCATGGGCAGCCGTGCACTGCCTGGGTACACCATGTGCCCCTGTGATTGCGACATGTATATGCAACTGTGTCATGCACGGATATGTTGCATGTGTAGTAATGTCCTTATCACTTTGTCATCCTGACAGGCTTCTGCCCATCGGAAGCATGAGATCTGGAAGGACATCGTCCGGGCTGTCCGGTCCGTGGGGGTCTACAAGCGCCGGATCCGCAACTGCCAAAAGAGGTGGCAGGACCTTCGGGGCTGGACCCGGAGGATTGCACGGGTCCAGCTGAAGCTGTCGCCTCCTCGCAGGAGGGGCGGAACACGGACCCTGACCCCCCACATGCTCAGGATCCTGGCGGTGGTCTTTCCAGACCTGGATGGGCAGCTGAAGGCCAGAGAGCAGCAAGGAGGGGGTGAGTCAAAGACTGCACTGTGTACTCTGTCTAACATGTTATGTGCCCTCCTCGGGCCAGGTTGAACTGCCACAGTACAGCAGTCATGTTGTCCAGGAGCCATGTCCCTCTATTGTGCACTGCCCACTCCTCATCTGATACCCAGGTGTGGCCCTTACATGCAGGGAATTCTGTCACTTAGGACTGTGTCCTTGCAGTTTGCTTGACTCAAGGTGGGAGACAGCATCTGTTTCCCTGACTCTGTGGTGGGCATCATGGGTGGGTCCATTGCTTACACAATGCCTGTATTCTGACATGTAGGGTAGTGTCACAGGTCTCCCATATGTCCAATAGGTATGACCTGGACAGATGAGGGTTAAGAGGATGTGTAGTGGGGGATGTACATGTGCACTTGTGCAGCTCCAGGACTTGCATTCCCCATGACCTACTATTGTGACACAGTGCAGAGTGTTGTTGTCTGGCTGCAAAGTCATACATCACTGAGACAGTGATGTATGACTTTGCAGTCATGCCTCCGCCATGGCATGTGTCTACTGATTGGTGATCCTGCAGGGGAGTGACATGTGCTACATGCACACCATAGTGGCGCTGGCTATCAGGACATGGGTGCATCATGGTGTCTGTCGCTGGTATGCATCACATGCATTTCCTATTTGACTCTGGGCATCCCTTACATCCGTAAACCTGTACTGACTCAGTGGCAAGAGCTGTGATGTGTCCACACCGTGTCCTCTGCACTGTCCAACTACTGTGTACTTGGTGCATGTGTCAACACTGGGGTGTTGCAATCCAACAGACACCAGACAGATGGGTGCAAGGCCATGTGGGATGTGAGTGCCATGCTTGGCATCAGACTGACAATTGACTTCTCCTGTTCAATTAGTGCACTTTTAGCAATGTACAACTAATGATGCCAGGGCTTGCTCTGGGATGTGCTGTGCTCACAGTGGTGTGTGCGTTATGTGCAGGTGACTGATGTCTGTCTGTTTCCCCATTGTTTGCAGATACATCCACGGCCACGGAAGGGGACAGCTCCACGGACCAGGAGGAGCCGGAGAGCCAGACTGGGTCAGCAGCCGAGGAGTGGTCGGAGGGACCCAGTGGCACGGAGGGCGAGGGGAGCCACACCGAGGAGTCCTCAGCAGCATCCACCTCAGCTGAGGACCAGAGCAACTCGGAGGATGACTCCCTTGTGGAGGCGGGTGTCAGCAGCCACCACACCCCAGCTAGTGTTGCTGTCCCCGCCACCACCAGCACCACCACCGCCCTCCCATCGGCTCCCATTCCCCAGGTCCGTGGAGGCTCCCATGTCCGGGAGCGTGTCTCCTTTGGGCCAGGCACCGCACCCCCTGCCCCTGTGTCCCCTGCTGCCCTGAGTGAGGAGTCTGTGTACCTCCTTCGCCAGCTCCATGTAGGGCAGACAGCCATGCTGAGTGTCCTCCATGCGCACACCGCGCTGTTGACTCAGCTGGTGTCGTTCATGGAGGGCATCTCATCGGGCATGTCTGACCTACAGAGGGGCAATAGGTCCATGGACTCCTCCCTGACGGCAGCAGTGTCCCTCCTCAAACGGTCCCTCACCCCTCCTGCCTCTGCTCCATCCACACTCCCCAGCACCTTACCCATCCCAGGCACACACACACTGGCACACACCAGCACACACACATCCAGCACACTGACACACACGCCAATGACAAAACGCACACGCAAGCACATTCAGGGGACTGAAGCCAGACTCACAGGGGATGGGGCCCTGGAACACACACACGCATCCACATGCACTGCGCAGTCCTCAGTTCCCTCTCCCTCCAAAGCACCCTCCCTTGCCTCACCTGCAACCCCAAAGTCACAGCAGCTCTTCCTCTGTGACCTCGGCCTCTTCCCCACCGATGAAGCTGCTCCAGCATCCCGGGGGAAGAGGAAGCCCACCCACACGGAGCAGAGTGCCCCTCGCCCCCGGACACCCTCCCCCAGGCGCAGACGGACTGAGGCCCCCACCCGCAAGTCCCCCGGAGTGCTAAGAGCAAGACCCCGCCACCGCCCTGCAGCTCAGGCACAAGGTCTCCGTCCTCCATCCCTCAGGCCCCCACTGCACAGGTGCCCCCACCACACCCTGCCCCAGGTTCCCCCACCCACAGATATACCATCCCCAAGATGCTCCGGCCTTCTCCCCCTGCCACTTGACTCCCAGCACCACACCCCCCGCTGCGCTTGTCTGTGCCACTGATGTGGTGAGGGTGTCCTCCCCCTCTGTCCAACCCACCTTGCCTGTTCCCCATTCTCCTCCCCTGGAGGTAGGCACTGCAGTGGAGTCCACTACCGCCCTGTCTGACTTGGGCACTGCAGTGGCGGACCTGTCCACCCCATCTGCAGGGTCCACTGCAGTTGTGCCGGCACCCACGACATCTGTGTCATGCCCCCCAGTTGTGCCGGCACACACCATGTCAGACACCTCCACTGCAGTTGTCAGTGGCTCTCCAGCACCCACCACCCCTTCCCTGACTCCCCTGGTGAGCCCTGATCCTGTCCCTGCGGTGCCTGGCCTGCCCCCCGGTTGCCCCTCCTAGTGGATTGTCCCTGGTATTGTGCAGGCATGCGTAGGGTGACATCTGCCAGTGTCACCCTGTTTGAACTTTGACAATGGACTGGCCATTGGCCTTTGCTCTTTTTCAGGACTTCGTTTGGCCTCAACACATATGCTGAATAAAGCAACTTTCTTTTCTCTAGTGCTCATGCTTCAGATGTACATGTTGTTGGTGCAGCTAACCATGCCCTTGCTGCAGTGATGGTGATATCTGGTCTCATGATTATGAAGTGTTACTGTGCAGGAACCCATGTGGTCCAGGGGGAATGTGTCCTATCATGTGGTGTATCCATGTCATCAATAGCAGCATCTGAGGGTGTCATGTGTTCAGTATTTGGCAATGGGTTTCCTACTTACATTGGCAATTTCACATCTGTGGCTTCCACCCCTGCACATCTGTTGTGCCTGCCATCGTTGCATTTGTCTACTTCCCTGACCGTGTTGCCATCTCCAGTGGACATGCAGGTTTGGGCATCAATGGGGAGGGACTCATCCGTGTAGTCAGTGCAACATTGCTATACAAGTGTGTTGGATCTGTGCTGATGATTCCGTTGGCACATCCATGACCAGGCTGATGTGATGGGAGCCCTCATTTGGTGCTAATTGTTGATTGTGTGACCAAGTGCTCAGCTGACATGATGGGGCCCTACTGAGGCAACATATGGCACAGCTTTCCTCACACAGGAGTGGAGTCCCCTCATGGCAGTGTGTACACGTGTGACATTGCCTGCGCCCAAGGTGTGTGTTGTATGTGCATGTCTGTGTGTTCACTTCCATTCATCTGCGCATGCTGTGATCCCTAGTGTTGTACCTGTTTGTGATGCTTGCTGACTTGAGCTATGTTCCCCCAAAGTCTTCTCCCTGTGTTCTCTGTGATGTGGGTGCATGGCACATTACTGGTCATCAGGGTGTCACCCATAGGTGTGTTTGCTGTCAGGGCAGAGTTTGTGTGCTGACGCAGATGGGTCACAGTCAGGTTTCCCTTTGGCACTTGTTGTTTGCCCCTGTCATGTGATTTCCAGTTTGTGTTATCTTTCAGTGATTGTGACACGTTGTGTGTGTGACTGCTGGCACTCCTTAGGGTCCGGGCTGCAATGTTGGTTGTTGTCTATGTGTGTTCTTTGTGGGTGACCTTGGTTTCTTCATTGGTGTGTGACTGTGGCTGGGATCCCATTGGTCGGTGTGGTATTGCCGTCATGTCCATGTACAGCGTAGTGTGCAGTGTGTCAGACATTCAGGAGTCTTGTTGAGTGTCCATGTGTGATGTGTTTCTACACCTTGGTTCCCACCCACCACCCTGGAATAGTAATGGGTGCATGTGCAATGTCACCAGTGCATGTGTACTTCACTGCTGCACATTGTTGGAGGTCGAGGGGTGTGGTGTTGAGTGTGTGCAGATGAGAGTTGTTGCCCGGCTAGTCCCCTGCCTCCATGTTGGCCTTGGCTTACTGGCCATGCTGATTGATTTGTGCTTGTGTAGGTGTGATGGTAGTTAGTTGCTCAGGACACCTGACTGTGGTTCACAGTGTGAACGACATTTAGCTTTGTCATCACAGTGGTATTTTTCTTCAGCCCAGGGTCACCACATTGTGGGGGCCCTGGGGGTGGTGCTGTGGTGTGTCTGTGACTTGCTGTGTTAGTTGTTGTTCCTACGTGCCTGTGTGACATGTGTGTTTTGTGCTCCCTCTCACCTGTCAATGCCTGCTTGCCCACATAGGGGATTTGGATCCATGAGTTACCTTAGTGTGGCAGTGTATGCACATCTGTATGATTGGTATTCAGCTCTCCTCATGTGTTGTGTTGTTGCCTGGGGACAATGGCACCCCCACCCCTCACCTGCTGTGTATGATGACAGTGTTGGTCTGCCTGTTTGTGTTTGTGCATCTGCACCACTGCATTGGCATATCTTGGGTGTGCCATTGGCTGTATGTTGTTTGGTGTGTTTCCCCTGCTGTCCCTGGGACTCCTAGGTCATCGGTCAGCACAGTGATCATGGTTTGTGTGTCCCATTGCTGCCATGGTATGGTATCTGTTCACCTCACATCTGCTGTCTCCACAGGGTATCTGCATTTGTGTGCCCATTGGTGCAAATATGTGGTTCTGCATTCTGATGGTCACTTCTGTCATTGTGTCATTGATGACTGTTGACGGTCTCAGCCACCATGGGTGTTGTTTGTCTGCACATGGCCAAAGGAATGTTTCATTTGCACTGCAGTATTTGGCTCCCCCAATTTATGTTGCAATGGGACACATACACTACTTTGCCACAGATGAGTTTTTGGTTCTGTGACCAGGAATGATCCATGCAGTTTGGCAGTTGCAGCTCTTTCTTTGTCAACAATTACCTTTTGGTCACTGTGATGATGAGGGTGTAGACCCCATTGCCACAATGTTCAAAATGTGCTTCAGCTATGGACCCCACACTTGCCTTTTGGTCACTGTGATGATGGGGGTTTAGACCCCATTGCCACAATGGTCAAACTGTGCTTCAGCTATGGACCCCACACTTACCTTTTGGTCACTGTGATGATGGGGGTTTACGCCCCATTGCCACAATGGTCAAAATGTGCTTCAGCTATGGACCCCACACTTGCCTTTTGGTCACTGTGATGATGGGGGTTTAGGCCCCATTGCCACAATGGTCATGGGCTGCTTGCATTGTGGGTGCCACACACATATATGTGTGGCACATGTGCTAGGGGGTCACATTGTATGTTCAATGTCATGTTCGGTGTTGTAGGCATTTGACACAGCCTGCTCACACGCTTGTCATGGTGGTGGGGGGGATGTCTTAATCTTGCATTCCCTAGGTTGTGGTGTGCTTGTTGTGTCATGCATTGTCCATCCTATGAGTGGGGGTGGTAGTAGTGGTAGGCATCCAGCCCCCCTGGCTAAGGGTGGTGGTAGGCATCCAGCCCCCCTGGCTAAGGGTGGTAGTAGTGGTGGGCATCCTGCCCCCTGGCTAAGGGTGGTAGTGGTGGGCATCTGGCACCCCCTGGCTAAGGGTGGTGGTAGGCATCCAGCCCCCCTGGCTAAGGGTGGTAGTAGTGGTGGGCATCCTGCCCCCCTGGGTGAGGGTGGTAGTAGTGGTAGGCATCCTGCCCCCCCTGGTTGAGGGTGGTAGTAGTGGTAGGCATCCAGCCCCCCTGGCTAAGGGTGGTAGTAGTGGTGGGCATCCTGCCCCCTGGCTAAGGGTGGTAGTAGTGGTAGGCATCCTGCCCCCCTGGTTGAGGGTGGTAGTAGTGGTAGGCATCCAGCCCCCTGGCTAAGGGTGGTAGTAGTGGTGGGCATCCTGCCCCCCTGGGTGAGGGTGGTAGTAGTGGTAGGCATCCTGCCCCCTGGCTAAGGGTGGTAGTAGTGGTGGGCATCCTGCCCCCCTGGGTGAGGGTGGTAGTAGTGGTAGGCATCCTGCCCCCCTGGCTAAGGGTGGTAGTAGTGGTGGGCATCCTGCCCCCCTGGGTGAGGGTGGTAGTAGTGGTAGGCATCCAGCCCCCCTGGTTGAGGGTGGTAGTAGTGGTAGGCATCCAGCCCCCCTGGCTAAGGGTGGTGGTAGGCATCCAGCCCCCCTGGCTAAGGGTGGTAGTAGTGGTGGGCATCCTGCCCCCTGGCTAAGGGTGGTAGTGGTGGGCATCTGGCACCCCTGGCTAAGGGTGGTAGTAGTGGTGGGCATCCTGCCCCCCTGGCTAAGGGTGGTAGTGGTGGGCATCTGGCACCCCCTGGCTAAGGGTGGTAGTAGTGGTGGGCATCCTGCCCCCCTGGGTGAGGGTGGTAGTAGTGGTAGGCATCCAGCCCCCCTGGTTGAGGGTGGTAGTAGTGGTAGGCATCCAGCCCCCCTGGCTAAGGGTGGTGGTAGGCATCCAGCCCCCCTGGTTGAGGGTGGTAGTAGTGGTGGGCATCCTGCCCCCTGGCTAAGGGTGGTAGTAGTGGTGGGCATCCTGCCCCCCTGGGTGAGGGTGGTAGTAGTGGTAGGCATCCTGCCCCCCTGGCTAAGGGTGGTAGTAGTGGTGGGCATCCTGCCCCCCTGGCTAAGGGTGGTAGTAGTGGTGGGCATCCTGCCCCCCTGGGTGAGGGTGGTAGTAGTGGTAGGCATCCTGCCCCCCTGGTTGAGGGTGGTAGTAGTGGTAGGCATCCAGCCCCCTGGCTAAGGGTGGTAGTAGTGGTGGGCATCCTGCCCCCCTGGGTGAGGGTGGTAGTAGTGGTAGGCATCCTGCCCCCTGGGTGGGGGTGGTAGTAGTGGTAGGCATCCAGCCCCCCTGGCTAAGGGTGGTGGTAGGCATCCAGCCCCCCTGGCTAAGGGTGGTAGTAGTGGTGGGCATCCTGCCCCCTGGCTAAGGGTGGTAGTAGTGGTAGGCATCCTGCCCCCCTGGGTGAGGGTGGTAGTAGTGGTAGGCATCCAGCCCCCTGGCTAAGGGTGGTAGTAGTGGTGGGCATCCTGCCCCCCTGGGTGAGGGTGGTAGTAGTGGTAGGCATCCTGCCCCCCTGGCTAAGGGTGGTAGTAGTGGTGGGCATCCTGCCCCCCTGGGTGAGGGTGGTAGTAGTGGTAGGCATCCTGCCCCCCTGGGTGAGGGTGGTAGTAGTGGTAGGCATCCTGCCCCCTGGTTGAGGGTGGTAGTAGTGGTAGGCATCCAGCCCCCCTGGCTAAGGGTGGTGGTAGGCATCCAGCCCCCCTGGCTAAGGGTGGTAGTAGTGGTGGGCATCCTGCCCCCCTGGGTGAGGGTGGTAGTAGTGGTAGGCATCCTGCCCCCCTGGTTGAGGGTGGTAGTAGTGGTAGGCATCCAGCCCCCCTGGCTAAGGGTGGTAGTAGTGGTGGGCATCCTGCCCCCCTGGGTGAGGGTGGTAGTAGTGGTAGGCATCCTGCCCCCCTGGGTGGGGGTGGTAGTAGTGGTAGGCATCCAGCCCCCCTGGCTAAGGGTGGTAGTAGTGGTAGGCATCCTGCCCCCTGGGTGGGGGTGGTAGTAGTGGTAGGCATCCAGCCCCCCTGGCTAAGGGTGGTAGTAGTGGTGGGCATCCAGCCCCCCCTGGCTAAGGGTGGTGGTAGGCATCCAGCCCCCCCTGGCTAAGGGTGGTAGTAGTGGTGGGCATCCTGCCCCCCCTGGGTGAGGGTGGTAGTAGTGGTAGGCATCCTGCCCCCCTGGTTGAGGGTGGTTGTGGTGGTTGGCATCCAGCCCCCCTGGGTTGGGGTGGTGGCGCGCATTCAGGCCCCTGTGTGCATATGTGGCATTGGTGATGGGCATCCCGCCCCTATGGTGCTGCTGTTGCTGGTGTAAGTATATTCAGATTCCCAGTGTATGTGTGTGATGTGTCGTGTACGTGTTGTATGTGTTTTGTGGTTGGTGTCTGACTTACCTTCTGCGCCGTACGCGTCCGTGCCTGTTCCGGTAGTAGATGTAGAATATTGGTATGATCGGGACGAAGGGATTCATGGTTGGTTCGTGTCGTTCGTCCTTCTCGTTGCTTCGCGTCGTCCTCGTCGCTTGGCTTCGTCCTCGCCGCTTCGCGTCGTCCTCGTCGGTGCTGTGTTCGTCTCGTAGCCGTGGATCGTGTTGTGGCGCGATTCGGAGCTTATGTGCGCCTCTCCCGGATGCTTTGACGTGCCGTGCGTAGCGACGGGTTCGGCGCGTACGGAAAGCGCATCGTACTTGTCCGGCCGGACGGGGCTGCATTTTTCCTTCCGTGCGACTCGATTCGGCGTTTCCGGATTCGCCTCGGTCGGAGAACAGGACCTGGTTTGGGTGAGTACGGCTCGGCCGGGATTTTTGCTGTTGTGCGCATCGTACTTGCTCGTTCGGTGTACTGTACGGATCGGTCGGGAAACTGGCTTTCGCATGGCTTTTTTCCCGACCGAATAGTATTGGGTGCGCCTCCGACCGAGATCGGAATCGGCCCCTAAGTGTGCAGACCAACCCTGCCTTCTTTGGTTTTGTTACTATCTCACATTTGGAGTTCTTGTAATACATGTCGGGTGTCTCCCTCCTGCATGCAGAGTCTCTGGCTCGTTTGCGGGGATTCCGCCTCATCTGCGGAGGTCTCCTATTCACTGCCGTGCAGAGTCTCCTCCCAATGGCAGAGTCTCCATCTGTACAGATGACCCGCAACACGTACAATATGGTTGTAACTTACATGTAGTAACTATACCCGAATATATTACAATTATTCTGACTCTGACCTCCGAACTGTGGGGGTGGAAATATGTACGTCTACACTTTTCAGTAACTTTACACGGTTTTATGTGAATAGCGAAAAGTAGTAAAGTTGCTCAAAAGTATCGGAGTAAATTATACATGTAAAATATGCACAAGTGGAAGCTACCTTTGTGAATAGCCCTCCTTATTTAGAAAATTACTCAAATGCAGGCAATGACCTGAAGGGGTGTCTAAAGTTTTTTTTTGCACCCACAATGTCTGTATAGTTCCCAATTCTCATCCTTAACAAATGTTTACAGTTATTTTTCACCTTTGTCAGTGCAAAGCTTTTTCTTCAAACTTAACCATTTTATTGTGTTATGTTTCACATAATTAGAAATTGTCAAAGTGAATCAGTGGTCCAGATTAACTATTCTTCATGCAATGGAATTTTGTGTGAAAAATCGCAGTGCTGCATTGGGCGAAAGACAAAAAATAGTATAGCACCATATTAAGAAAGAGTCAAAGGGCGATGACGTCATTGGCAGCACTCATGCTAAAAATGGCTGATCTGCATCAAGCTCGGCCTTGCACTATGGCACAAAGGCAAGCCAGCTGTGTTTTACATATGATTTGTACTTTAGATACACCCTCACATATCACATTCCTTTCTGTATATATGTAGGCAACAGCAAACACAGTAAAACCCACATTATAGGTAGGTTTATAATGCAATACACAGCTTAACGCCTTGCTTGTGCCTCCTTTCCCTTGGCGTTAGGGTTTGGTAGAAATCCAGATCAGGCTGCTTTACCAGATCCTGCTTTGCACCAAAACGTATGGGTTTGCACTGTCCCATTCCAGACACTCCCCTTGTTTATAACTGAACAGGAAGTTGGCACAAAACGGGTTTGGCAACGCTCAAGGATCCAACTTTCAGAGCAAAATAGCTTTTGCAACTGAAAGTTAACTATCAAAGCTGTTTGCGCCACTTTATGCCACTATGTGTTACATGCGTGGCAGCTCAAATGTTCAGTTAATCTGGGCTAGAGACGTTTTTCACACTTTTAGCTTATTTGCATCATATTTCCATTCAAGACTATGGATGCAGAAAGTTTTCTCCAGAATTTGTGTTTTCCCAATCTATGCACAATGGCATTGTGGAAGAGAAGAAAGGAGATGTAACTATGAGTGCGCCACTGCCAAGGAAAGGTCAATCGCTCGTTACATACATGTCATACGCAACTTTTACGCCCACCACTTTCGAATGTCACCAGCCGCCACTGATGAGCCAGCTCTTAGGAACTTTGCAGGAGAGGACCCGGAGACACAACAGCTCTTTGCTTTATTCACTTGGCTATGCCTGCTAAGTATAATCCTATTTTAGGGAGTCATTTGGTACTCATGCCTAGGACCAGGGCTTCATTATGGCTTTTATAGGCAGGTACCTTAGCGCACCACCACAAACGGGCACCAGATAGCAAAGAATGTCCTAAAAAGTGTGTCGTTTCGGGGGGGGTGTTTGAGTTACCAGAACAACATAATGTAATTTGGTTGGGTTGCTACTATCTTTAATTTTGTCTTTATTCCTGGGGCATTCCTGTATCTTTACGATGGGCCTGAGCTCTTAGGGGCCTATTTCCAAGAACTGACGTATCGATGCTTCATATTTCTTGTGCGTGCTGCACATGCCCTAACTAAGCCATTAATGCACTGTATTTACAATACAGTGCTCCATGGCGCAAGAATTCACGGATCCGTCAGAAATTCTGATGCATCTTTTGGCGCTATAGTGACGCATTGCTGGAGTTGGTCATAAGACTGACGCAACTCTAGCAATGTGTCAGAACACAGAGGCGAGTCCCATGTTAAAAGCACCGTGTCAATCTTTATGCCTGGTTTGAGAAGGCATAGGGATTTTGATGCAGTCAAGTCGTAGAGTGACGCAGTGAAAAGTTGTAAATTTCACTGCGTCAGTTCTATGTGACATTTAACGTGGGAACACCTACCCTGCATACATTATACCTGGCCCCGGTATAATGTGACGCAGGCCTCTACAAACTGACGGATTGGGGCCATTGCATCTATTTGTAAATATGGAACAGTGTGGAGCACTGATTGCGCCGCAGCTGCGTAAAAAAAATGAGTCTGCGGCTGCGCTAGCTCCTTGTAAATATGCCTCCTAGTTTGCTGTCATCCTTGAGTGTGCACCCCTCTCATGGAAGCTTTTTACCCGCCTTACCTTGTTTCTATTCAGGCACTTCTCAAATATATTGCCATTTAATATATTTTCCTGTTTCTGAATATCTTGAGCTTAGGCCTGCACAGGATATCTTATATCCCTCGCGATCCCGACAGATAGCCTCCATGGCTCTGTCACCTTCGACACTACTTTTCTGTCACTGGACTTAAATCTGATTTGATTTTTTTACCAGCGTACAGTCAGCTTTTATCCTTTTTGTATTCCAATGTCTTTTTCCTTGTATTTCATTTTATATTTATATTTGAATGCCGTCTTATGTAGAGAGCACGGGAGACTTAGGGTATAGTCCTAAAATAAATAAATGCAAATAAAGCGGTTTGTATCCTAACAGTAATGCCTGTTGTGTAGAGAACTACAAAGCAGTAAAAATACACTAAGTGTTGTATAAAAATATATTATTTTATCATTAATATGAGGCATTAAAATGCTAGAAATGTAGAGCAGCTTTTGTAAATACATGCAGAAAAGGCATCATAGCACTCATACAGTGAGTTAAGTACACTAATACATACTATTGATGTTGGAGGCGTTGTAGGGGGTAAGGATACTTGGCATGGCAACTGTACTTTACATAATGGGGTAAAGTAGATAATGGAATGTTTATGTTGGCTTTGTACACTGGGGCAATCTGGATATTTGCATCACCTCCGTATATATTACATGATTAGTTCTTATTCAGCCTGAACAGCTTATATGATTAGTAACCTGAGAGTTATAAGTAACCCACACCGCTGATAGAACCGGAACAGCAGCTCTGGGACCCAGAGCAGTTCACGGCACGGCACGGAGACCCCAGCCCCAAAGATTTATGCATTTACTTATATATTTACGTATTCATTTTAATGAGACCTGACGCAGCTGAAAGTTGCTTCAATGCAATGAAAGTGGAGAAAGCAGAAGTCTGGAGATAGGGAAATTAGATGTTCCACCGACTAAGAAAGGTCAGTAGTCATGGTGTGAAGAAGAGAACCGTTTAGGGATATGAGAAAGTTGTCTTTTGTGTGGAGGACAGACAGAAGCATGTTCCAGAAGGAGAAGCCTTGAGCATAGAATTATTAGTCATCAAAGAGTTTGTGTTTTTCTGGGCGACTGATGTAGCAGTTTAGGGTGCCTGACCTTAGGCATCTGATCTAACAATAAATCAGCGAAACATTGGTTAGGTAGTTAGTGGCTGGGTCAGGTAGACCTAGATCATGAACTCAATCATTTGTTTTAAGGGGAGCCAATGAAACCACTGCTGAGCAGTGAAATGGGCGGTGTGTGAATGATGAGAGTGGTGTAGTTCTGGTCTCTCTGGAGTCTGGCAAGTTCTTTATTAGAAAGATCTACTTATATTCTGTTGAAGTAGTCTGTTCTAGAGCTCATGAATGCAAGACAAGTACAATCATTTGAGGTAGGAACAACGGTGGTAGAAATGGTCCAATAACACATAAGCAGTAGAAAGGTTTTCTAGATATTATTCACTTGAAGGATCAATGACATATGAGCATCAAGGATATTCACCCTGTTGCAGTTATTTTGAGAAAGGTGGTGAGGGCCCATTGTAGGAGGATTATTAGAGATGAACATAATTTCTATCTCTAATGATTTGAGATAGAGACAGTTCAGACTCTAAATATTTGTATGCTCACCAAGAATTATTTGCCTTTTAGGCATGTTCACAGGACCAACGGAAACTTTGATATGAATGTGGATGTTATTGCACTCATGTGCATGTGCAAGTTGTACCTTTCAAAAAAGGTTGCAAGCACTATTTTGTCAATGTTGAAAAGGGCAGGCGAGAGTGCTGAAACTTATTGGACTCTGCAAGTGAGGTTTATTCGGCAACACAGAAAAGATGCCAATTTTGCCTGATGAGAATTATTCCCTTACAACAAGCAAAACCATTTAATGGTCATACCCTTAATGCCACAGCTAGTTACAATCAGATCCAGGAAGGTTGTGCGTCCAACCATGTTGAATTCCACTGAGCAATAGGGGAGGACCAGAGCTCAAAGATAGCCGTGGTCCAGGGAGAGGAGTAGATTTTCATGGATGTTGAGAAAGATGTTCTTATTTCCCTGGCTCATTTTTAACTGAAATTGTAATTCACTGAGGAGTTTGTGCTGTTTGTGGTGAAGTAAAAGTTACACATTGACTACCAACTCCAGTATTTCAGGTAGGCTTAGAATACCAGAGATGAGACAGCATTTGGCCGGTGACCCTGGGTCAGTATTGGGCATCTTTAAAGGAGGAGTAATCATAAAGTGTTTTAGTGACTGTGGGTCTTCTTCCTGAAAAAGGACTTTAACACATCTTGTGATGAGTGGACTGAGTATTACTTCATGGAATCTGCAATGATGATTAATTGCAGATTCCATGAGATGGTGCTGTCAGCATTAGTAGCTTAATGATGATCCATATTGCTAACATTCAAACAAAGAGCATTCAGTGAATTTATTTGCAGACTGAAGTTGCAGCACACAGAGAAGCAGAGATGGGAAGAGGCAACTATGTTCTAACAATGAGTATTTTGTCATGAAAGTGAGTCATGAGGTCTTTCTAATTAGCTGATTCAGAGTCAGTGAGTGAAGAAAACAGGGAAAGGATGTCAATTATTTGTAAACGTTAAAGAGCTCTTTGTTGGACTGGTCTATGTCAATATTATAAGTTTAGAAATAGTCTTTCTCTATTCAGAGAAGTGCATTATTACAACCCTGTGATCAATGAGACTGGCTGTGTAATCAGAAGAGAAATGACTTTTTCTACTGCATGGTCTACTGCCTTTCCTTCTGGCGATGCAGAAGGCTGATGTCATTTGTTATTTATTTTATTTTTACTATCTCACTGTCACAATGCACTAATCCTGCAATCTGAATTCAACGGGAGTGATGTGTACTTCCACACTTCTCCCAATCAACTGCTCACCATACACTGATAATATGTTGATTAGAAGTAGACTTGAAGAACAGGGGATGGAATAAGAGAGATAAACAGAAACTCTGGATACTGCCTCTCTGCCTGGTCACTCAGCTGGACACAGTCTGCACTGCAGGAGTGCTGAAATCTAAAGACAAGAGGAAGCTTTTAATGATTTTATCATTCTAACTCCAGCACCTTATTCCTAACATTTCATATGATATACTTTTTAACAATCTCTGTATTTCCAACTCTTTGCGGCTAAGTGAAACCCTCTAACTTTATAGAGCTGAAACATAATTAGAATTTATGTAACATATGAAAAGACAATTCTGAGCTATTATGCTTTTCTTACTATAGACAACTATAGTCAATGTTGTATAAATACTTTATCTGCGGTTCTAAAAACTTTTAATGTGAAAGGTTCATAAACTGCAACATAATAATTGCACATTAGTATTATAGAGTTCACCTATCAGCAAGCAATCACTTCCCCACTTAAGTCGATACCTTAATACCAAATATATCTTAAAAGAAAAGGTACCAAGATTTGTGCTAGGTGAGGACCCTTTTCATTCTACTGATGGACGCAAACCAGTGCAAATATAAGTGATCATAGTCCCCAAGAAATGACTTCTGAAAATAGTGTTCAATCACAAGTAAAATGGCCCATAAAAGAGTTTGTCAAACAGGGTACTGTACCCTTTCAGCCAAACTCTTGATCCCTTCGCTCTATTTAACCCCTTCGATGCGCGTGACGAGCTCAGCTCGTCATGCTGCGCGGTAGCGCTGTGCGCATGACGAGCTCAGCTCGTCACGACCGCACCCGCGATCGGAATGTCCAGCACACGAGCGGAATTCCGATCGCGGCAAGGGGTTAAAGTCAGGAGGACTGTCAGTTTTCTTTTGGTGGAGCCCCTGTTGGCTCCCTCGACAGAGAGCTTACTCTTATGGGCTGTTGGGATAAGGGCATTGCATCACCCATCCTATTTAGGGATGATGGTGTGATGTCCTGGAAAAACCTTGCAGTGACAAACAGAAAAATTAAAATAATGGCCCTCCTACCCAGGAAATAACATTCCATGGGCATGGCAGTCATTAGTTATTTGTTTTTCAAAAACAAACTCTCACTTTAGGCGTTTGTTTTTGCAAAGAAAACGTTTGGTGGGTGGCTGTCAAAACCGATGGGAGCCTTTCACTAACCTTTTGGTACCTTCAGAGGAGCCACCAACATGTCGGTTTCTCTAAAGGTACAGAAATCACTGCTGGCTGGCGGTGATCTCTAAATTTGGAGGGGAGCAGTCTGGGTGGCATGTGGAATGTCCTCCTCCAGCAAGACAAATGGCGGGCCATCCGTCAAACCCTAAATCAGGCCGTAGTTCCTTGAACACTAATATTAGCCTAAAATACTTCTCTGTATCCAGTACAGTCTTTGTTTGACTTCCAAACATAATAAGAGTGCAAAGCTTCAAAATACTGACCGTGACATCCAAGCTGTTGCAACTATGGATGATGATTGCCTAGTAAAAAAATGTTTTGGACCATGAGAAACTTATACCCTAAACTTTCAAGATGGCTGCCACCATTTCTAAACCTCCTGATAGTCCTCAGGCTCCATGGGACATGTAGTCTTCCTTGACTTAATTCATGTGCATTGCTTAGGATATCTTTTAAGACATGAAGCATCTTTCCAAGTGACACCAGCACTGTGCATACAACCGGCCTCTCATGCTTCTGAGTGTGTGTATATTCAGGTACTTTTAATAACGCACAAGATCAGCACATGTGGGTAAAGAGCAAATTAAATATCATGACAGGCACTCACTTCAAACCTGATTGTCTATAGAAGTGACTTAGTTGGATAGGAGTGAAAACACATTCTGCAATAATAACAATATTGTGCTGAGAAAGTGGCAGAACCAAAACAGCTCAGCAGCTTGACCCTAGGGCCTGGGTTGGAAGAAAAGTGTTTTTGCACATTGCTTACAAATAAGTATAGTTGGTTTGCTTCATCATCTAGTGGTGTGACAAAGAGTTCTACTGTCGTGGTGCGAGTATTGCCACGGTTCCACTTGTTTCAAGAACAAGGAACCATCAGGGAGTCAATTTAAAGTAAGCTCAAATATTGGACTGAAGTATATTGGGTGACTTTTTACCCAGTGATATATTAAAGTAGTGCCTACAGGAAAATTGTATTTCAGCAGAGTATTTTAAAGATGAATTGTTTGCCCACTTAAAGCCAATGTAGTATCCAATGGCTGGTGGAAACATTAATGAACGTTCTATGATTTAAGAACTGATGTGCTGCTGCTTTCTGCACAGACTTAGGTTGTTCAATGTGATATTTGGTAAACCACCCCAAACTAGTTTAGCATTGTACAACACTCCACCAATTCTTTTATGGTAATTCTAATGAATGAACGGAAAATATTGTTTCAGCTGCCTTAACCATGAAGCTGCTGACCACATGCCTGTTCCAATGTGAATGCACAAACTAAGTTCAATATCCTAAATCACCCCACATGGGGGGCACACCACATAATGTAAGGTATTGAGGAATAGTGTTGAAAGACTGCGTTAGAAAACTAGAACCCAGTAACAAGATTTCGATTTGCATTCATTCACCTTGAGGCTACTGAAGTTCATTTAAGCAGCCACCTCTTTCTGATCCGGTCTCCAGAAGAGAACATCATCCTGGGGCCCAGTGACAAGCAGATACATCTGCATGTCATTACTGTATGAATGTGGGGACCAGGGACAAGCAGAAACATCTGCATGCCATCACCGGATGAATGAAATGAGAATAGTTTGCCCCTTAAGATCAGGGAGAGTGTTTAATAAGGACATTGAATAATAAGGGTAATGGGGTGGCCCCTTAGGCATTCTCCAGTAACTGAGGCCGCTAACGACTGAAAAGTTCCTAACTTGATGCACTGTGTCTATTCTGACAAGAAAGACTGGATCTATGCGAGTCCGTGATCTGATACATTGTTCACGAGTTTCAGCACACTCAGAAGCAGGTTAAAGTCCATTGTGTCAAATGCAGTGGGCAGATCAAGAAGGATGAGTAGAGATGGCTGCCATTCATTTACTGCTGCAAATGTGTCATCCAAGAGTGAGATCAGCACAAGCAATCAGCTTCAGACTCAACAGTGGCTTGAAATTCAATTTTCAGGCCTCTGTAGGCCATTGAGGCTGAAGATATGCTCAACAAAGATGATCTAGACTTCTATGAACTTGATGTACTGCTATGTACACAGTAGCCACTATTGCACCACGCATCACTGATTGTTTGTGCTGATCACACTTTTGGATGACACACTTGCAGCAGTAAATGATTGATAGTTGTCTCTGCTCATCATTCTTGAGCTGCCCACTGCACTTGACAGGGCATTTGACATTCAGATGGCCCATCCATTTCACTCGCCCTTTTTTGAGTGTTTCTAGAGCTCTTGTCTAAAAGAGCTAGGAGTACAGAACTCATCAGTCATCGAGATTTTTGTTGTGGGGGGGAGAGGGGGGGAGTAATTGGTTCAGCTATATTAAGTGGGTTCAGGCAAGAGGCAGTCAGGATTAGTATAAGATTTATCTAAGATTTTAAAATTCTTTTAATTGGAGATCAATTGCTCTACTTTCTGGTTGCAGTATTTTCTTTTTTTCTTGGTAAATGTTGTTCTCTAGTTCGAGAGTCCTTCTTGTAGATATCTGAAATCCTTTTCCAGCCTAGATTTTCTGTATTTGTGTTCTAATCTACAACCATGCTATTTAATCCCACAAAGAGACTGAACAATCCTTGGAAAATGGACATTTGGAGATTTTGCTGATGTAACATATGGAGCTAATTTATTAAATGCAGTTGTTCACTGTTCTCAAGCGGCTTTAGGATATCAGCAGGAGCATGATTACCAATAGGGGCAAAGGCCAGGATGGCTTGGCTAAGAGAGATAGGATTGCATTTTTAGCGGTTTCTGTAGAATGAGAGTGAAGGTTTGTTGTTGTCGTAATAATGAACTCACCATACATGAACAAGTTGCTAAGAGAATAATTAACAGGATTAGTAGAAGATACCAATAAAAAATATAAAACTGTGTGGTCTGTTGTCTGGAAGATGAGGTTGAGGCAATGACTGGCAAAGTGAGTAGATGAGGAGACCAATTGAAGGAAGCCATGCTTTTTTTAATGTCATAATCACTTATTTATTTGTGAGTTTTATATAGCGCGAACTTGACCCGAAGGTATCAGAGCGCTTTACAGAGTGATCACAGAAATAATAACATAAGGTGCATAGCGGGTGCTTAGAAATATACATAGTGACAGTAAAAATAAGCACAACGATAATAACTTGAGGTACAAAAGGGGTACCTAAAAATATTTATAGAGTAGTGGTAGAAATGCAAGATAAATATAATAATGGTAAAAAATATGCACAGTAGTAACAACATGAGGTAAAAAATACGCACAACAATAACCTGAGGTTAAAAATACGCACAAAAATAATAACATGAGGTACATAAAGGGTACATAAAGATATATATAGTAGAGGTAAAAATGCAAACGGGGAATGCCAGGAAAAAGGAACAAGATAGCAGCACATACCGTAGTTACATAAAACACCGCTAAAAATAAACAACAATTGACTAGAAGAAGAGTCCGAAGGACAGTAGGATACCTGAGGTTTGAAAGTCCGGAAATAGCTATGAAAAGGGAGTAGCAAGGGAGATGGAAAGTACATGCATAGATTAGTCCGAGGTAGTAAAGGCACAAGGCATCTTAGCGATTGAGTTCACTGCAGCTTGGAGCTTTACGAGATAGGAACGAAAACAGTAGCACGAGGTAGAGAGAGAGAAAATTTAAATAAATAGTACTCCAGGGATAGTGGGAGTATATAAACAGAAAAGCAGCAGTACTCTAGTAACATAGAAGTGTAAAAATGGCCGTACAAATTGGCAGTACACAAAGAGGAGTATGATCCGCACTGTACAAAAAAGTACTGAGATAGTTAAGGAGGAAGGAAGCAGCATTGGGGGACTAGACCGGAGTGGGGGGATTAGTGGCAAAATCATCCTGTGGTAGCGATGTGTAGAATAATGAAGAGGGAAGTGAAGCATAGGTGCAAGATTCAGGCAGGTTGCAGAGTGTCGGAAGGCAGCCATCAAAATATAGGTTGGAGTGAACCAGGGAGTGGGGGCGAGACCTGGTCATCAGTAAGGGAGGAATTTGTTGGATAGGAAATTTTTAGCTTCTTTCTTGAAGAGGGATGTGGAGGGGTTACATCTGATCTCCGTGGGGAGAGAGTTCCAGATATTAGGGGCCACTCCGGAGAAGGAATGGTAGTATGTTTTCTTTTTCTTGAATTTCTGTGGCTTGAGCAGTAAGGAGCTGGTACTTCTGAAGGATCTGTTCCCACCCGAAAGGGTCAGTTTCTGGGCCAGGTAAGAAGGGGTGTTGAGGTGTAACACTTAATGATGGGTCATGCAAGCAATTTTGAGATGCATCCTGGCCTCAAGTGGCAGCCAATTCAGCACGCGTAGGTCGGGTGATGTGATCACTTTTTTTAGACCCCGTGATGAGCCTGGCTGCAGAATTAGGAGTGGTCTTAAGAGGCGGCAAGTGAGGTTTTTGGGAGACATAGAAGGGCAGCGCTACCGTAGTGCAGTTTTGGAAGAACAAGTGCCTGGGTTGCACTTTTTAGGTCAGCCGCAGGGAGGAAATGTTTTAGTTTCCTAAGGACATGCAACTGATGGTTGGCTCCTCCGGTGATGGTGCTGATGTGTTTATACATGGAGAGGTCTTTGTTAAGGGTGATGCCTAGGGATTTGGTGGAGTCGAGGATGTGTGGGGTGCAGTTTAAGGGAGAGAGAATATAGATCTTCATTGGATCATCAGTTCGGATGTTTAGGTCACCTATAATGAGGGCCTGGGTTATGAGAGATGGCATGAAGTGTGCCTAGTCAAGGAAGGTCTTTGGAAATCTGATAGCTTTTTTTGGCTGGTGGCGAACTATAGAACAGGGAAAAGACAAGAAAATACATGTGGGCATTCGAAATAAATGTACATTGGTGTAGTGACAATTTTCACTGGATGTCAGTGGAATGCATCACTGCAACACTGCTTTCAGGACCCATAGTTCTGTTCTACAAGAGAATATTAAAGTCAGCTGGTAAAATATTTTGGAGTTGTGAAGATAAAGGCTCAGTAAAGGAACAGTGGGCCATGGTTTGGTAAATGTAAGAACATGAGGGAAATTGTCCTTGAAAAGATCATTACTACTTGCTGCACGCTCGTCTGATGGTCTGATATTGAACAGTGCATGTCTGAAGGTGGTTACCTGAAGCGGAGTGTGGGTGAATGTGGAGGGTTGTGTAAAAGAGCAAAGGGGAAAGGCAGTAAGCCAAGAGGGAAATGGGAAGGTTTTTTTAGTTCCCCTCAATTTCAGGAGGATATCAGCAAGACTTAAAGAAGATGTGGATGTTTTTGGAGCTCACCAGGTTTTTAGGAGGTGAATGCTTTGTGTTAGTCTGAAAGCAAGCATGGCCTGTTGGAGCACCAATAATTAATGTCTTGGTTTATTAAGCTGTACTCTGGTATATTCAATCAGCACTCATGACAATGGCACATTGAACCTCATATAATTAGCAGCATTCAGCCAAAGCTGATAATGTTCCAAATGTAATTTGCCCCATTCTGGAATATATATGGGTAACCATCAAGTACAGGCTGAAACTTATGACAGCAGTACTGGGGCATATATTTGTATAGATTCTGGTGGTATTTTCTTTTCTGTTTTTCTGGAAAGGAAGAAGGATTTGCCTCTAGTATTGTAGCTGAATCTCTGTAAAATCTTATTGGATAAATAACTAAATAACCTCACACAAGCACACTTTAATCAAAATATAGATTGATGATTTTATCTTTTAATGATGAGATAATCAGTGTTTTTGGAGGGAACCTTCAGGTATCTATATCTTGATGATGTGTCTTACGAGAAAAGGTGCTGCTCATGTTCTTGGTATTTAAATACACAAAACATTTGGTTTCTCCATAAGCAAAGCTATCAAGAATGAAACTAGTTAAACGCCTGGGTTTCACTATCATCTCCAAATATTTACATTTATTTTCAAAGTGCAATGGAAAAATGAAAGTGTCAATTCTTTGCTTGTCAGACATCATTTCCTCCTGCCTGTGGCAGACCCGGGGTGGAAGAGGAAAGAGTCTTTTTCCAATGCAAACTGTGTGTTGTTTTAATTAAGGGATATTTCCACTAAAGCCAATCAATGCTTCCTGTTGCTCTGGCCAATCTATGGTTCAGGATGTACTGACTCTTTCTTACTGGTATGTGTATTCCAAGACTACTGCATTTGTTAACCTATTCTTTAAAAAAAAAAGGCAGAAAATGAGACCATCTATGCTGCTAATCACAGTATATTACTCACTTTTCCCATTAGGATATGAGGGCCGAAGAGAATTCACCTGCTGAATTGCGGGTTTGCCGCTGTAACAAGGCAAAGGAAGAGCATGAAAGGAGGCTGGTATTTAAACACAGTGAATATTCCTGTGCAGAGACAGAAAAAACATCAAACGTGACCTGTCTTAGGACAATGGCACTATCGTATGTGCCACATTTATGATTTAGCCTTCACATCTGAATTATATTCTTGTCTCTATTAAATTCAGCATGGCTACATAAACACTACCTTGTGTTTTTAGCAAGCACACAAAAATGTAAAATCATTTGATTAATACAAAGATGATTGTCCCAAAATGTAAAACTAGTTTCGGTCGAGTTTTGAGCCAACCAGCATTCAAAATTGTGTCATCGTAATTGCTAAAGCCATTGTGGCAAAAACGCAAATTAAATGTAAGCTAACATGCAAATTCTTTCTCGTTAGTGGAGCTTTGAAAGTAGGGCCCTGCACGTTTTACACTGTACAAAGCAGTGCAGTTGTTGCCGGTTTAAAGATGCGTGCAAATAATCGGAGTAAATACAAGTGGTGTAAATAGCATCTATTAGAACATTGAAATGTTGAGTGCTCCATTGAAAACAATGGAGTGCTCCAAGCCTCTAATGGCCGGTAGAAGCCCGGAGCTCCAACAGTCCAATGTTTTGTCGTTCATTGCAACAGCTGTGAACAAAGGCCTCACGGAGCCTGAGGGGATTTCAACCCCCTAGGGCTCAGGGAGGCCTTTTTTTATTTGTTAGAACATTCTGCCCTCTAGTGGCGGAATGTTCTAATAGCCTTCAAGGCCTCCATAGCTGGGCTATACCTGCATTAAAGTCCCACTCCCTTGTTAAAGGCCCTTGCTTTTGGCTTGGGCCTTTAACGCTGGAGCGGGCCTTTAATGGCCGGTATAGCCTGCTACGTCAGCATATAAGGCTATATTATAATTGCAGGTAGCAATTGCATAAATGGTGCTAGTCCTGTAAAATGGAGCAAATATCCATTTAGTGCTTGGTTCTAGCTGTTAGGGCATGCAAAGTATTTTCCTTTTTGATATTTAGCTGATCATCAGAACTAAAAGCACTAAATAGTTTGTCCATAATGTTGGTCTTGACTCCAGGAGATGCTGACTCTTAATCACAACCTTGCTTTGGTCTCCTACAGGATCTTTCCTATAAAGACCGACACTGGCATGAAACCTGCTTCCATTGTTTCCAGTGCAAACGCTCACTGGTGGACAAGCCCTTTGCTGCAAAGGAGGAGCACCTGCTCTGCACTGAATGCTACTCCAATGAGTACTCCTCGAAATGCATTGAGTGCACGAAGACAATCATGCCAGGTAAGGAGGTGACTGGGCATTCCTTTGAAACACTTGCATTCATGCATTTATTATGAAATAAGGGACTAATTCATAAAGGGCTGGTATCAAATCTGCGATATGAAGTGTGCGGATTGAGGCATATAACAGTCACTCATGACATGAACACGAGATTAACCCACCTCTAGCATATGGTGCCCCAATATGATCCTTATATCAGAAAAAAGCAATTCACATAACTGAGTTCCAATTCAGAAGCTTGCTCTGGTTGTCACTCTACCTCAATGGAATTAATTAGGGTGGAGTCAGAAGTGTCTAGGAATTGATCAAGACCTTTACTATTGTTCTTGTTATCAGCATCAATCTCTCATAAATTAGCTGCACAAAGAATTGCATATAATGATCAATTTTATTTTGGTTATTTCACTTTTTAGTGACATAGTAATCATTTCTACACCTTGATTATGGGTGCTTTGACATATTTATGTGGTCAATTTTTAAGCCAAGACTTCAATATTGTGTTTTTTAAATTTGACACCTAGCTGACCGTAAGTCATTGCAGCAAAAAATTCTTTTGTGCAGTATTGTAAAGAGTGTCAGGTAGGTAGGACACTTTTGCGCTATGACATAATACGAATTCATATTGTGAGGAAAGACATGTTACTGTAGGGCATTTTCCAGTATGGGAGTTCACCAGAGCATGGGCTGCAATTCCATTAAAAGAAAAAATTTGTAAGAAACAGCTCGAGTCAGAGTAAGATTCTTAAACCAGTATTCTTCAGTCGCTCCGCTGACACAGATGAGGTGAGAAAAAGTTTGTGTGTTTGAATTTTATTTCTATTTAATGTTACAATATGTATGCTTAGCGAATATTTGCCAGACATGTATTTTGCCCTACCTACCCAAAGAAATCTGAATGATGAGAAAAGAATGAAAATATTGATGAATTTGGATATTATTATTCGAATTGAAGGGATTTATACCTTTTTTACTACTTTAAAAATGGTATATGTAAGTAATTGTAAGTAACTGAACCAGGAAGCTGGACAGTCTTGCATGACACAGGGAGCAACTGCAGCATATGGGATCCCAATTGTCTTTTCAACCAGTTTCATTGCAGCTGCATGATTCCTATGACTATTTTGTGTTGGCTGCCTGCCCGTACAGCAGCGGGCAGTGCAAGGCGCGTATCAAGCAGCTAAAGATGGGGGGTGCCTTATATTTTTTAATAAGCAGAACAGGGGTAGAAATTAGTAGGAGAGCAGAAAGACGCAAAGCGAGAGAGCGAAAATAGTTCCTCAAGCAGTGCAAGGTTTGACATTAGTTGTGGAAGGATACATACATCAAATAAAAACACAGTGAAACCGAAATGCTTTTTGGGTGGGACAAATACAAGAATAAGGAGGAAAGCCATCAAATCGGGAACAGGGAATTGAAATAAACTACAAAGTGTTCATATCCTGAGCAAGAGGTGGAGACAATGCCCACTTTAGGTTTATATTGGAAACAATGGGTCTCTTTGCAAAAAGTCAGCTGTAGATGTCTACAGACAAGAACTAAAAATGTCACTAGTTTGTTCCATACAAATTTCAAATGTTAAGCCATGCAATACAAGTGTATCAAAATCTTCCATCTTTAATGAGGCATTTAAAGCTCTGATTTCCCCCTAGCCCTCTCTTAGATGCATGTTTTTTTGTGTATGCAGATCTGAGCCTTGAAAATCTGCATGCTCTGTAACCTGAATGTTCTCAGACCGAACATTTGACAGAATTTAACTAAAAAGACTGTATGGTAAACTGAAAGGCCACCAGGTATATTTCATTGACTAGACCCCATTCCCAGAACACAGTGTGGAAATTATTGTTCTTTTTTGTTTTACCTTTAGGGACTCGGAAAATGGAATACAAGGGCAGCAGCTGGCATGAGACCTGCTTCATCTGCCTGCGGTGCCAGCAGCCAATCGGAACAAAGAGCTTCATCCCCAAAGACAATCAGAACTTCTGTGTACCCTGTTATGAGAAGCAGTTTGCTATGCAGTGTGTACAGTGCAAGAAGGTACTGTGTGCAAACCTGAAATTTGTAGAGTTGCATAAAAGGCTGCTAGTTAGTGTGCATATCTAGAAAGCAAGCGAAACTTAGTGCTACATGTTAAATGTTTCTAAATATTTTGAAAAGCTGGACAGAAATTAAAGCAATATACCCACTTCAGAAAGTGATCGTGGGTACTTAGTCTTGTGTACTAAGGTGGCAGCTCCAATTTGCTACATATCATGTCCTTTGGTGGTTTTCTGGGTCACACCTACCATTAGGTGAATCAATATAAGGCTACTAATTAGGCAGGCAACCATTTGAACATGTGTGCAGGTTCATGGAACAGTTACCCAAGGACTGACTGCTGGATCACTCTCCTCTTATCAGTTGGAAATTAAGCTGATGCCTGTGCATCTGAAATGATGCCGGATGTCCATTTTAAATGAGTGGCAAGTAACCGCTGCATTCTCCAAACCCCCATTCATTCCTAACCAATGAACTCTTTTGACAACGCCATCTCCCATTTCTAACATCCTGTAATTCTGATAGGTATGTTCATTGATTCACCAAAATGCTAGTCGAAGAGAATTCCGATGACATTCACATTCTCAGGGTTGACGCCAATAGCCCTTTAACAGCCAACTATTTGTTGCTGATAGGCTAGGTGAAGAGCAAGGAACTGAAACCTTAGACAGTAAAGAGGGCTCCGTTGTGATCCCTGAGATCAGTGCTAGCAAGGGCAGTGACAGGGGTGCTAAAGGGCAACTAACGTCCACGTATAGTTAAACCACTGCTCAGACTGTACATTCCACATTGAAATAAGGGAAAAGAATGATTCTTGTGCATTACTGCAGCAGCAATGCAAATAACTAGTGGCGGCTCCTCTGTTGTGGCAGAGGAGTGTCACCCCCTGCCAGCAGATGCAAAACGTGAAAAGTAAAATGATAATATAACAGGTTTAATATTATTTTATTTTTCTTCACCGGGCCAGTCTTGGGGGTGGATCGTGATGACAGGCATGGAGGGGGAGTGGTGGGCACTGCTGCAAGTGAGCATGTGGGTTTGGTCAGCTGTCTTAGGACGGCCAAACCGACATGCGCACTGAGATGTCTCCAACCCGAGCTGCGCTGCCGGGTTGGAGACAGCAGGCACAGGCTCCCAGTTTCTCTGGGAGTGCAAATACAGCCCACTCAGGCCAATCCCCATGCCAGCAGCATGAGAGCAGCATCTGGATTGTCAGTAGGGGAGTCTGGGAGCCTGTGCTGCAGTGGAGCCAGAGGAACAGAAGAGTGGCGATGCGGCGGGAGGCAGGTAAGTTCTTTATTAGGGTTTTTTTTGTGTTGTTATTGCCATCCACCCCCCTCCTCTGCCTCACCACTTTTCCCTGACACCAGCCGCTACTACATATAACACAGTAGAATAGGAACTCTTGTTAATATGGAACCATCCTTACACTGTATCAGGTCATTCAGCTGGCAATGGATGGTGTAAAATATTAATAATCAGTGATTGATGGGTTAGCTATTGTAGTAAAGGCCTCTATGTTCAATTACCTATGAGTTGTGTTATTTGGCTCGGGATAGGCTATTTTTACACAGGAAGTTATGTCACATGGTATTATGAATGTCAGATAACTGACATGCCTCCTGCTAGCAACATTTCTTCTAAATATACTTGTGGGCTAAATCAGATGTATCTTAAAAACAGTTGCCTAGCCCACCTCCAAAGTATTGCTTGAAAGACAACCACACAAACACTAGATTACATAATTTTCACTAGGGCTAGGGCCGAGGTTCAGCCCACACACAAACTCACTAAGACTCTCACCCGGTTACTTATGCTACTTTCTCTTCCCTTGAAACTCTTACCACTGATCAGGTCAGGTGAGACCCATATGCAGCATTGCTCTACACCAGAAAAGTACTTAACTAACATTTAATAGACATTCCTACATCACCTACCTCCCTGGTGCTTAAAACCAATCTGACTAAATAAGGCACTTTATACAGTAGTGTGTAAGCACGGGGAGACAAAACAGCCAGTGAGGCTTCCTTGGGAGTACTTTCCTTCTGTTCCCTTAGCACTGGCAATAGGATCCTGCGCCTCAGAGATACATAAAATGGACGGAGTAAGAAAAAAAGTACAATATATTTGTCCCTGTCTTGGCCACACTGACACTTTCCCTGCCTCTGCCCCACTAGTAGATATACTGCAATGGCAGGTTACTCTTAAGTAGGAGAAGTTGGTTAAGAGCCTTGTTTAAAATCATATACTCCCTGTGTTTCGGATTCATAATGATCTTAAATAGCATACACTTTCCTTTAAGGTCGCTAGTGGAATATACAGAGTTTGCCAGTGTAATGTACTCTAAAGTTAATTTAATGTTGGCATAAGGTCCTAAAGTTTGAGAACCTTTAAGTTCTAGAGAAATGTCTTTCAAGTCCACAATTGATCATAACATGATTACAGGTTTTTTTCAAGTTGGGTCTACTCAATACAAATCTTTAAAAAAAAAAAGTATATTAACGGGTATATTATTAAATCAAGAGAAAGTCCTTGCAGAAGAGTTTACGTCAAGGTGATTTTTCATTAAGTTTATGAGAGGTTTCAAATATAAGCACAAATGTAGCACCCCACCAAGAGCTGTTGTTTATCGATCAATCCTTTATTCACCGAGGCTCCTAGCAGCCTTTGGTGGAATGGTCACTCGATTAAATTACAGCTTAAAACACAAACTCAAGATAATGTTTATAAAACAATGACATTAAGGCTACAAGTCAGCGTACAATTCTACAGAAAGAACGACACAAAAATATCTTTTGTTCAACACTTTTGGGCACTGTGCAAGCCAAGCACAGTGGGACATGTCAACACGAATAAATACAAATTATATTAGGTGCAACTATGCAACTGGTAAACCCTAATGCTGGAAGCAGGTGGAAAATGTGTGCTTTAAAGGGTTCAGATGAATGAATCATGTACAGTAATGGCATTAGTAATTCTGGGCCTGGTAACTCTTGACGGCTGTTAACTGGAGTGGCAATAATAGCCAGCTGATGGGAGAAATACTTGCAAATAGTCTAAACCATGGTAATTGTTTGGTTCAAACTCCTTTTTTGTCCACTGTGCCATTCCAGACAGAAGCCCACCTTATGCAAATCAGTACTGACCTGCATCACATGGGACCAGTCCATCTCAAACTGCCAGATAAAGTCCCAGAAGGAAACACAAGCAACCCCAGACCAGTTTTGGCCTAGTTAGGCTTTGTCAAATGAATACAGCTTGGTTATTGTAGCCAGGGCCGGACTGGGCACACAAACCAACCCTGGCAAGTCTGCAGCACTGCTTCAACTTCAGCACTGCTGCCGGTTTTGTTACAGGGCTGCAAAACTGGCCCCCAGTAACAAAACCAGCCCCCACTGCTTGAAAACCAGCCCCCACCCTTCCGGCCCACCGGGAAAACGCCCGGTGCTCACTACGGCCAGTCCGGCCCTGCTTGAAGCACCACAAGCAAGGGATCCCCTTGGCCATACCCTTATGTAGCCATACCCAATGCCACTTACAAAACAAACACACTAAAGTGGATAAGGCTAATGTTTGCAAATAGTCTAAACTCTAGCAATTGCTCCAGGTAACATCCCAAGCAATCATTTTTCAACCAATTGTACCACTCTAATTAGAGGACCACCTTATGCAAATATGTACTGCCCAAGCTCCTTATGGGAATAATTCATCACAAACTGCCACGCACCCTTCTACCAGAAAGGGTTGATCCGCATGATCAGTGACAGACAAAGTGGATTCAAAACTAAGCCAAAAATAATTTACCAAAAGGCTCTAACTTGCCTTTTCATCAGTAGATTAATTCTGTGAATATAATTAAAATTCCAGCAGTAATTTAGCCAGCAAACATAGTGCAAAATCAATTGTATGCTCACGGCACATAAATTGTCTAAGGAAACAATAGATTTATTATTTCTATTATTTATTATTACAAACGAGATTATAAAAGACATATTCGAATAGCTTACATTCAGAATATGTAATAAAAACTGCACACAGTGCAAACACTGTTTTCTCATAGAGAACCCGTAAGTTGTGCACGTGTTGAACAAGCATGATAATACGTTAAAATAAGCCCAATGAGTAGCTGGGCCAAGTAAGTTCAAGTGAGCCTGCAATCAAAAGAACACCAAAAAGTAAAGTAAACGTGCAAAACTATCTGAAAAGAGCTCAATGTAAAGTGAGCAGAGAGCAACGCAAAGCAGCAGAGAATCACAGCTAAAACTGACAATACAGTCCATCTATACTGCTTAAACAATACACGTTATACACAACAAAATTGACATTTTTAAATACGAACCATTCTGTCAGCATGGATTTAGGAAAGGATAACAACATTTTTCTTGCTTTCCTTCCGAACACATGTATCCTTGAAATACAAAATACATTATGAATTTCTCTGCAAGCATTCATTATTCATCTTTGCAAAAGAAGTAAAATAATAGCTTTAAAATGCATTGCACAAATTCATATTTTTGCATTTTGTTGTCCCTGCACATATCTGTTGAAAGAAGCTTCATATAATAGACAATGAAAGCATTCACTTCAACCAACAGTCTACAGCCTTCACCCATGAAATGTTTCATCTTGTTAGCTAAGGAAAGCTACAAAGACTAGCCAAAACCAGCAAATGAAAATTAATTGATAGGGAGAGAAATTTGTGCACATTTATTTGTTGTGCACATTTTTTTTTTTTTGTATAAATCTATTTTATTTTTCATACAAAGAACAAAGAAAGGGTCTATGTATACATAGCACAAGGCCCACAACCCTATGTAGGGCCGGCCGCGCAGGTTAGGGGAGATACGGGTGAGTTTAGAAAAGCATGCCGAAGTAGATTTTACACAGCATGTCGCCTACAACCCTTGTTGGGCCGGCCGCGTGTTGCATATGCCATAACATTGGATTGCAGTCATGGGGGAATTTCAAGACCCATGCTTAACATATACCTTATCATAACGAGGGAAAGGGAAGAAGGGAAAGGCAAAAGGCCGATAAAAAGGGAGAAAATAAAGAATAAACAGAGAAAGAGCGGCGAGAGGGCTATAAGGCCAAGGAGAAGAAAGGTTTCTATGCCAAGGGAGCTATGTTAAGACAGTGGTGATGGGGAAAAGGATGGCGGGCGGGGGGGGCAAGGGGAGCCAGCAGTGTTTACCAATCAGGCCATTGACCGGTGCATGTGACATGCGGAGCAATGGGCAGGGCCATTACGGTTATACAATCAGTCTGTCGGGTTCAGGTGGGGCTACAGCATCTTTGAAGAGGCGTAGGGCTCGGAGCTTCAGGGGCAGGAGGCGCGCGTGTTCTATTTTACAGAGATATTTAACCAATGGTTGCCAAATTTTGGTGAAGCGTGTGTCGCGGGACTGCAGTCGCGCTGTGAAGGAGTTCCATAGTCACTACGTGCCATAGGCGCACGAACCAAGCAGCCGTGGGGGGTTTCTGTTTTTTCCAATATAGTGCTATGAGTTGTTTAGCAGCCCCTAGCATATGGAAAGAAATATACCAGGCACTACGGGTGAGCGCTCTTAAATTGTCGGGCTTGAGGCCTAGAAGAACCGTGGTTGCAGAATCAGGCAGAAGGAAGCCAAGTACCTCCTTAATATGGCTAAGGATCTCTTTCCAGAACAGGGCCAGGAGTGGACATGCCCACCAAATGTGTATAAAGTCCCCAGAGCGCTCAAACATCTCCAGCACAGCGGGGAAGATGTGGGGAACATCCTGTGCAATCGAGTGGGTGTATGGTACCACTGTGTCATGATCTTATACGCAGTTTCTCGTTGTGATACGCTGCGATAGACCTTCGGTATGTCCCGCTACAGGCGGCTCCATTGAGCAGGTGTAATTTCAGTAGAAGACGCCAACTGCCATTGATGTTGGTACGGGTGAGTGGCTACCAGCGGTGGGTGTTGCAGAATCAGGTAAGTCCAAGAGATAAGTCCCTTGGACTCGTCAAAGGAGCGTACCAATCGCTCGAAGGGGGTGAATGGGCGGGTGGCTGCCTGTCGCATCTTGGGCGTGGACAGCCAGTGCCGTAGCTGCATATACTGGAGCCTAGCTCCCTCCGGGAGTTGAAACTCCTCTTTGCATTGGTCGAAAGTTTTGAGTGCATCCCCGGCGTACAGATCGCGAATCGTTTTGCATCCACCCTCCAGCCATTTAGAGAACACTTGCGGGTTGAGAGCCGGCGGAAATAACGGGTTATCTGAGAGGGGGGTGGAGGGGAAGGGAAGGTCATGAGCCCCTTGGATATGGCTACTCTCTCCCAGATGTCCAGCACCGTCTTGGTGGGTACCGCGATATAGGCGCTGCGGGAGCATGCAGCCCGATGGAGCCAGGTAAGGTCCCAGATGGTCTGTCTGGTTGCCGCCCTGTCCATATGAAACCAGACCTTTTCACTCTCAATCGCTGCCCACTCTGAGACGATGCGAAGGTGGGAGGCCCAGTAGTATTCTAGGAGGTTGGGGCACGCTAGTCCTCCTCTATCCCGCGGAAGCATGAGAACCTTGTTGGAGAAGCGAGGTCTATGCCCACCCCAAATGAAGCCGGTGATGTCTCGCTGAAGGCTCTGAATCTGGCGCTGCGGGATGGGGGTGGGTAGGCATTGGAACAGGTACAGAAGTTTTGGGAGCACCGACATTTTGACAGCGTTCAGACGGCCCAACCAGGAGAGGGTCAGGGATTTCCAGCCCCTCAGGTCATCCAAGACGGTTTTCCTACACTCCCGCCAATTCCTTTGGGTCCATGTGGCAAGTGAGGGGGTCAGTTGAAGCCCAAAATATTGAATGGAGCTAGTGGCCCACTAGTAAGGGGTGAGGGCTTGCAGGGCCAGTATCGCCTCCTCAGGGATCGTAAGATTCAGTGCCCAGGATTTCCCATGGTTGATTTTAAGACCTGAGGCCAACTCAAAGGATTGCAGCAAGGATTGTAGCGCCGGAAGGGAGACGTGCGGGCGAGATAATGTGAGTATAAGATCATCGGCAAAGAGCGCCACTTTGTTTTGCTGTCCTGCGAAGCGGATGCCATGTATTTCCACATCCTGCCGAATCATCAAAGCCAAAGGTTCTACCACAAGAGCAAACAACAGAGGGGACAGGGGGCAGCCCTGCCGCGTGCCCCTGTGTATGAAGATGGGGTTTGTGAGTTGGCCATTGACTCGCATCCGAGCCTGCAGAGAGAGATAGGGGGCCATGATCCTAGCTATCATGTTCTGGCCTAGCCCAATTTTATTCAGCACAGCTCGTAGGAAGGTCCAGTCAACTCGATAGAACGCCTTCTCCGCGTCAAGCGATAGAAGGCATGCCGGTATGTTCCAATGTTGTGCTTTCCCCACAAGATGGGCAATTCTGCGCACATTGTCTGCTCCCTGGCGATTCCGGATAAAGCCGACCTGGTCCGGTTCCACAAGGCCGGGCATGTGTGGGTCAAGGCGCTTTGCCAGCATTTTGGTGTAGATTTTAAGGTCTCTGTTCAAGAGGGCTATGGGTCGAAAGGAGGAGCACAGGGTGGGGTCTTTACCCGGCTTGGGGATGAGGGCTAGTTCCGCCATTCCCATAGAGGACGAAGGCCCGTCCTTGTCGGAGAAGGAGTTGAACAGTCGTAGGAGGCGGGGCTGGAGTTGCGGCAGGAATAGGCGATAGAAAGCCAATGGGAGGCCAACAGGGCCTGGTGATTTCCAGAGGGGGAGGTCCTTCAATGCACCTGCCAGCTCCTCTTTTGTGAGGGGTTCTTCCAGCTTCTTGGCATGGTGGGGGCTGATTGGCGTCCAGTGGCATTTATCTAGGATATCTTTTTACCCGGTTCGGGGGCAGCTCCTCCGTGGTATAAAGGGCTGAGTAATATGCCTGGAAGGCATCGCGTTTGGCCCGCTCTGTGGTGGCCCTCTCGCCATCGGCAGCCTGAATGTTAGCTATATGCGCTTTTGCAGTTGCACTCGCAAGCGTCTCGCCAATATCTTACCCACCTTGTCATCCCCCTCAAAGTGTCGCTGTTTCAACATTAATAGGGCTCTCTCAGCCTTGTTGGTTCGGAGAGAACGGAGTTGCCCCCGAAGATTAGCGAGGCGGTGTTTGCATGCGAGTGTGGGGTGTTCCTGGTCCTGCCTCTCCAAGTCCTTAATGTCTTTGGACAGATTATCCTCGAGGAGACGGGCCTCACGCGCCCGTGCAATTGCAAGAGAGGTGATATGGCCGCGGATCGTGGCCTTGAATGCATCCCATACTACAGGGAAGGGAGTTTCGGGAATATCATTGATCGCAAAGTAGGAGTCGATAGCCGTCCATATGCTCTCCACATCTACTGGATCCCGCAGAAGATGCGGCGGTAGCCACACATCGTGGGGTACGGGAGGAGCACGTGGCCGGGTCCTGCAGGAGGAGTTCGAGATGCGCGTGATCGGAGATCGAGATAGCAGACATGGATGCCGATAGCGTATCGCTGATCAAAGTTTGAGAAATAAAAATATAATCTATGCGCGAATACGAGCGATGTACATGTGAGTAATACGAATAGTCGCGCGCCTCAGGGGAGTGGTATCGCCAGGTGTCCAGTAAACCAAGATCTGTTATTTGCCTCCGAAGGGCCGAGGACATAGCCCCCGTCCCATGGGAGGAGGTAGCACTGCGGTCCATGTTAGGGTCCCATGCCTTGTTGAAATCTCCCCCTACGATTAGCGAGGGGTTGTCTTGTGGGACGTGCTCCCTCAAGATCGTCCGGAGATAAAGGTCTTGCGCCTGGTTGGGTGCATACACATTGCACAGTGTAAAGAGGCGTCGTCCAATCTGAACCTCAGCTCTGAGAAAGCGGCCATCTGGACTGCGGTAGACCCTAGATTCCCCCGCCTGATGCCAACTCTGCAAAGGTTTGCCACCCCAGCCGTTTTAGTAGGCGCCGTAGCCCAGAATTGAAGAGGGTATCTAGGATGGGCCATGCGAGGGATATCAGCTTTTAAAAGATGAGTCTCCTGAAGGAGGATGATGTCTGGATTATGTTGCAAAAGGTAGCGCCATGTTTGATTCGTTTGTTGGGGGAGTTAAGGCCCTTAACATTGAGGGACAAAATCTTCAGGGGGCAAGCAGCAGCCATGGTTGGGTCAAAACCTGGGATAGTCCGTCATGCCACTGTAGGAAGCGAGATGGGATATTAGGAGGGAGACGCAGGGCTTGTCACTCCTGTCAAAGGAAGGGCACTGTCTGGAGGGTATTCCCCGCCCGCCCTGTCGAAGAGTATAGAGAAAGTAGGAAGGAAGGGAGAAAAGAATACAAATATGGACAAACCAAGAGTATATAACCAACATTGGCCAACCGGGCCACAATGTCCTGTTCCAGTCGTGGGTCAGCCTAGACCTTAAGGCTCGGGTGATCCCGGAGAAGTCACTCTCCCAAGAACAGATAGGGGGCGGGTCGTCAGCCGCTCGTGGAGACATCTGGGTGGATAATCCAGTACCAACAACACTGCAGGTAGGGAGCTGGGGTATGGTCGATTCCAGAAGTTGAGCGCCAACCCCATTGGGCTCTGAGACAGAATCTGAGGTCGGCGTACCCTGCCATGTGCGGAGGTGAGATTACAGTCAGTCAAGGGGATGGGGGACGGGAGCTCGCTGCAGACTTCTCCCCCTCCAAGGACCGGATATGTTGAATAATGTCATTCTTGACTTGCAAGGACGACTGCTCATCAGGGCGTGGGGAGCGCCAGAGGCGGCGAACGGTAGACCATGATGGCCTGGCAGGGGCCCGCGCGAGGGGCGGAAGACGTGTAGGGCTTGGAGGCGGCGTGGAGGAGAGGTGAAGGAGCTGCGCCGCTTCTTTAAAAGACCTTACCACCCGGCGCTTGGACTCCCACTGAAAAATGAGGGCGAATGGGTGGCCCCACTGGTATGGAATATCCATGCTTCGTAGGTTATCCGTCACAGGTCTAAAATCTCGACGTCTCCGGAGGGTATTGGGTGCAAGGTCCTGATAGATCTGGATCTTGGCTCCGTTATAGGTGAGGTCTGGCTTGGAGCGTGCTGCCTTAAGTATAGCCTCTTTTTCTGTAAAGAAATGGACCCGGGTCAGGATGTCTGGGAGAATACCCGGTCTGCCAGCAGGGCCGAATACCCGATGGGCCCGATCCAGGGCCGGCGGAGAGGCATCATCATCTCCCCAGACCTCGTATAGGAGCTACGCCACGTAGGTCATGACGTCATTCCCCTCCGCCCCAAGAGGAACCCCCCTGATGCGGAGGTTGTTCCGGCGACCCCGGTTTTCCAGGTCCTCCTGTTTCAATTGCAGCTCTATATGTAGTTCCTCCAGTGTGGTAAGGCGCTGCCAGAGTTGTTCCTGGTCCTCGGTTCTGGCATCCACGATCTTCTCCAGGCCATCCACTCTTTCCTCGAGATCCGTGACCTCCTTCTTGAGCTCCCGGACACAGGAGTGGACCTCGGTACGCAAGGAGCCAATCTCAGTTTTAAGCTCCGCCATGAAGGTAGCCATAAAAGCCTGGGTGACCGGTGGCGAGTCCCCACCATGCTGTGGGGCTACCTCCCCAGAGGTCGGTGCGCCAGCTTTTCCCCACATCGCGGCAACAGGATTGTCTTTTGGGGTTGCCGCTGAGTCCTTCCCTACTTTGGTGCGCGTCATCTCCGGAGTGTGACCGTCTCCCAGCAGTGCCAGGCGAATGAGCTAGTGAGTGACTGAGGGGCCACTCAAGAGTAGGTTTGGGTGTCCAGAGCACCTGTTTTGCCTCAGTCAGCGGGCAGGGGCCGAAGCGCGTCACCCCGGGCTCTGCAATTGACGGTGAGGCGTAGGCCAGGTGAGGTTCTCAGGATCTCCGAACACCGGGGTGGGCTCGCCCCCGCTCCTCACCTGCACAAGAGGTGCACCTCTCCAGGAGTCCAGTAGGGAGCAATACGTGCAGGGCAGGGAGAGGTGCACGTTCGCGCCCAGCCATGAGCCCGCCAGGCCGGGAGGCCTCCACCTAGATGCCGGAGCCCACATGGGCACAGTCAGCCCCACCCAAGGCCGACGGTCTCTATCTTCATCCACTCGCCCACTAGACCCGTCTGCACTAGTAGGCGTATGCTGCGTCGTCGGTATGTTGTCAGGGCTTGCAGCGCGGGCTTTTCAACGCCCCAGTAGAGGAGTCATCTGGCAGGGGTTAGACTGGGTGAAGCCCCTATGTTCGCAGGCCTCACACCCGCGTCCGGAAGAGGGCACTGAGCAGAGGGTGTATGGTCCTGGATGTGCTTGTCGTCTAGGTTCAGCGCGAGGAGGAACAGAGGTCGTGGGTCATGCAGGCATCCCGGGCAGGGCCGCAGAGGCCAACCTCACCAGCGCCCGCAGAGGGTCCACCAGTGGTAGGGAGGCCAGGTACTGGGGGGGGCCCAGTCAGGCCGATCGAGCTGGCAGTCGCCTAGAGGGCAGTCCGCTGAGATAGGCCTCAGGCAGGCGCAAGGCAGTGGGGCTGCGCGGGGTCCGTGAGGTGCAGGGGCCCGGGGGTGTGACGTGAGGTGGCAGTTCAAAAAGGGCACCCCCACCCCTTACACCTCACCTGCGTTATGCCTCAGTGCTGCCAGGGTCCAGTAGCAGAGCAGGATAAGCCGGGCGCGTATGAGTGCGGGCCCACACCAGACCGCAGGCCCATCAGTCCAGGATGCCGCCGCTGCTAGTGCGCCGCTAACTCCTCCAAGCGCCCGTAGTCGGCAGATGTGTCCCAGCTTCGCCCCGTCGCCCAGCCAGCCAATGCAAGACGGGGCCGCTGCCTCAGGGCCCCGTGCCCACCACTCCCTGCCTCACGCCAGTTCCAGGGGGGAGGGGGAAGCCCAGGGCGACAGCCACAGCAGCCCGGGACGTCCTGATGCCCCACAGCTCAGCGGTAGTGTTAGCACAGTAAGCCCCCCACAGGGCCCCCAACGTTCTTCAGGGCCCGCGGCCCGCAGGTCACAGCAGGCGTCCACAGCACCAGGCGGCCCGGGAACGCCGCAAACAAGATGGCGGCTGCCTCCGGTCTCAGCCACCAAGGGCAGGGAGCCCACTCTCTCTGCCGGGGAAATTCCAGTCGCCTCCCGCACAGATTCAGGCACCTCAGTCGCTCCGCTGCTCCGGTCCGGGGGGGGGCGGCGAGCAGCAGGGCACAGCGCCGGCCAGCGTCCAGGGTGCAACAATCAAGATGGCGGCCCAGGTCCGACCAGGGAGGGCCAGGAATCCTCACTCCCGTTCCGGGCCGGTCTCAAACCCCGTCCATGCCCGCGAAGGCGCCCCAGCACTCCGTCGTCGTGGTGTCCAAAGCCGCACAGCACCGGGAAACTCCGATGGGCCCCAGGACAGCTCCCCGCAGCCACCAAGAAGCCCAGGCCCGGGCGCCCCAAAATGGCGGTCGTCCTGGTCCGGGTCGGGAGGCCAAGGTGCAGCGGCCCCTCCACCGCAACCGCCGCGTCCAAGCAGCTCTCCTCTCGGCTACAGGTGCCTCTCACCCTCAGCCAGGTAAGCACCCCTTAGAGCGGCGCCAACAAGCCTCCAGCTCCGCTGTAAATGCTTTAAAAAGCAGCGAGTGGCCGGAGCTCCCGCGGTGTGAGTCTCTCTACATTCCCAGCGAGACCACGCCCCGTTGTGCACATTTTAAAGGCCTACAATTTGCTACACAAAAATAATGTCAAGTACATTTTTGATTTGTTAATTAGCTTTCGCAACTCTCCAACTTCACATACTGCCCATCTTATGAAGGCGTTTTTCCAGGTCTAATTTCAAGCTTTTGCTTTAACAATTGGATCCTAAATAAAGCAGCAATATCTCCCTTTATAAACGTGTTGAAAATGCTGTACGGTTGGCAGGCAAGTAGGAACCATTTCCCTCATTCTCTGTGGCTGTTTACACAGAATATTGGAACCAAAAATATTGTGGGACAAAATATAATTTCAAGAATATTGAGGACAAAAATATCTCGAAGGTAAGTTTATATAGGTAAGAAAAATTGTACTATATATAACTCCACATATATGTACCTTGACGATATATATATCTTTAAGGTACGTAGATGTGGAGTTGAAAATAGTAAATCTATACATACATTTTGCACTTACCTTTTCAATATTTTGGTTGTTGATATTTTTGACACAACATTTTGTCCATACAATATTTTTCGTTCCGCTATTTTGACAGTGATCTGGGGCTGTGATTAGCTGCAAAGATAATGGAGAGAAATCCTTGGGGCAATTAGACAAATCATGGGGGTACAGATCCGTAACAAGAGTATTTTGCTGGGTTGGATTCCATATGTAAAATGGGGGGCAGTCAAAAGGGTTTGTAGGTTAACCAATTTGCTTCAAGTAGGATGCAACATACAGCATGGATTTCCAGGAAATCTTAGTGAGGAACGAAGGACAACGGAGCACAGGCTATATTCTAGCAGTAACCAGGAAACTGGACACGTGGAACCAAATGCTCCTTGTAGGCAGAAACTTTATAAACAAAACCATTAAACCGCATGATTGTGTAGAGTGATTATAGCATAAGATTGCAGAGTGCTCTGATGGGTAACCCTCAAACATTGGGCAACATGTCCCCATCAAGGAAATGGGTGTGGGTCTAACAGAGGAAGGGTGCATGTGATTCAAATAAAGGAATCTTTCACTGGAGACATATATCTTTGGAGAGCAAATGTTCAAGAGAAAGTGACCACTTTTCATGAGAACCTAGATGATGTTATCTTTATGGGACAATCCTTTACCCTTCATAGGCACCATCTGACTGCAAAAGAGTGTGAGATAGTTCAAGAGTGGCTACAATAAATAAAAGTGTCAGCTGGCTTCCAGGTAAATAATGCATTTTCTCTGTTGTTTATCTGGTCACCAGATAAAAAGAAATAGAAAGATTATTTCCTATTTGGCCAGAGGCCGTGTAAATAGCAAAGAGATTTTGCTATTTACCAGGTCACAGGCTAAATAGTAGAGATTGTGCACTGTTTGGCTAGCAGTTGTGTAGATAGCAAAGAAACTTCACTATTTACCTGGCCTCTGATTAAATAGGAGACATTAGGCACTATTGGAATAACAGCCATGTAAATAGTAACAAAACTTTACTATTTACTAGGCCGTGAATAAAAGCAGTCATACGCACTTTCTGGCCATTTACCGAGTAAATAGTAAGGATGCATCACTATTTACCCAGTTGCTGTTTAAATAACAGAAAATATGTAAGATATAACTGGTGGCTGCGGAAATAGTAAAGAAACTTCACTATTTAACTGCCGGCTGGCTAAATAGCTGTGATTGTGCCCAATTTATCCAACAGCCTGGCAAATAACAAAGAAAGTTATTTACCAGCGCCTGGATAAAAAGCAGAGATTAAGCACCATTTGTCTGGTGACTATGTAAATAACAAAGAAACATCACCGTTTACCTAGCTGCTAGAAATGTGTGTGATTTTGCCATCAACTGTGCAATTACCAAAGAAGCTTAACTGTTTACCATTGAGATTGCTGGCTTTCCCCTCACCCCACACACTATCTTCCAGTCTGTCATTTTCACCCAAGTGCGTCTGCTTTCCACTCAGTCTTTCCACTTTCTTCCAACATGTCAATTTCCATCCTGAATCTGTTCACTTTCACTTTCCCCTGAGCCTAGTGGCTTTCCCCCACTCTGTCTACTTTCTTCTCATCCTGCCTGTTTCCTTAGTTTGCCCATTTTAGCCCGTTTGCTTATTCACCCTCTGTCTGTCTGCTTTCCCTCCTCAAACTGCTTGCTTACCCCCACTCTGCCTTTTCTGTCCCCAAGTCTGTCCATTTTCATCCCAGTCTGCCTGATTCTCCTCTAAGTCTACTACTTTGCCCTCAGCCTATCTGCTTCCGCCGCGTCTGATTGTCTCATCAGATTCCACCCAATTTCCCGTAAGCCTGCCTGCTTTTTTCCTTCTGTACCCATTTACCCCATTTTAATTGTTGCCCTCTCAAATCTGCATATCCCTGTTGCCTGTAGGCTTTCCTTTCCTCCAGGTTTCCAGTTTTCCCCCTGAGTTGGTCCACGTTCAACCCAGTCTGCTGGTTCTCCAACCAAAGTTGCCTGATTTCCCCTTAGCCAGACTGCTTTCTCTGTTTTTAGTTGTCTGTTTTCACCCAGTCTGCCAATTTTCCCAGTTGGCTGCCTGCTTTCCCACAAGTTTATCAGGTTCTTCCCCAAGTAGACTCGCTTTGCCCTCAACCTGCATGGTTTTCCACCCAGAGTCCACATGCTTGCAACAGAGAATGCCCATTCTCCTCAAGTCTGCTGCCTTTCTCCTCAGCCTGCCCACCTTCCCCCAGTTTGCCTCTTTTCCCCCTCAATCTGACTGCTATTTTTTTTTCCAAACATAGTTTTATTAGCATTTGAGTATAAAATCTTCAAATTTAGTTGCTCATATTTTGACATGTATTACAACTGTGAGCGATTGCCAGTCACCCCCCCCCCCCCAGTAAACCCAAAATGCAGCACCCAGTGGTTTCCAGATCAGCTTCCTGTTCAACTCAACAGTAGTACCGCCCTAGGAGTTTGGACACTCGGGTGGAGTTATCTGGATACACTGGGTTGGGGAGGGCCCTAGGCTTATTCGCTGCTTATCTTCTATTAATGGATACAGTCTGGTAGGAGAAAGGGAGCTGCTGCAAATAGGAGTAATGTCCCTGTGATGTAACTCAAAGAGATAATAAGAGGGGGAAAAAGGAAAGATAACTATAAACCAAATAACTATGCAGGGTGGTGTGTCAGCGCATGTTCTGATCAGGAGTATCGTAGGGGAGGGGACAAACCAGGCCGAGGGGGGGCCTAAACTCTTGGACCTATATAGTATTCTGTCAGCCCATCGTGAAGGGTGTCATTTCCAAATTTGTACAAAGCGGGGGGCAATGCTACATCTGGTGGGGAAGGTTAAGTGAGGTTTTCACCACTGCTCTATGAGTCTATGTGGCTAGCGCTATCAGAGTGGGAGCAGGTTTCGGTCTCCTCTACTATGGGTTGATATCTTTCAGGGTATTCCCAATTTTCTAATGCCGCCCTTCTATGGCTCAATCTGACTGCTTTCTCCTTAGTCTGCTCCACTGTCTCCCTATTCTGTTGTTCTTCCTCTGATTGCTTACTTTCCCCAGTCTGCCCGTTCCCACCCCAGTTCTGTTTCCTGTTTCCTGTCCCCTGTTACTTTACCGCAGTCTGCTTTCACCCTCGGTCTGTCTGCTTTCCCTAGCTTGCCCTTTCCCCCTTTCCTTGCTGGCTTTCCCCCAAGTCTATCCACTTGCTCTTTCTGTCTGTCTAGTCTTCTCAAGTCTATCCACTCTCCCCGTCAATCTGCTGTCCCCAGTCTCTCTGCGATCCCACAAATCTTTCAGCTTTCCACCAGACTCTGCCTTGACTCTGCCCTCCTCTCTCTTCTTTTCCCCTAGACTATCTACTCTCCTTCACACACCCTCTACTCCCCACAGACTTTCCTTCCTCCCTCCCAGTCTCTATGCTATTCCCCCCAGTCTGCACTCTTCCATGTCAGGGTGCCACCAGCCTTTCTGCTATCTCCAAGTTTCTTCACTGCTGATGCTGGACTCTCCACTGTCCCACTCTCTCCCTTCCCGCCCCTCTGCTCTGCCATCCAGTCTGTCCTCTTTCCATCCCTGTGTGTTTCCTTTGACCCCTATGTCTCTCTGCTCTCCTCTCCAGTTACTCTTCTCTCCCAGTCAGACTCTCAGCTGTTCCCTAGTTTGTCTTCTATCTTTTTCCAGGTCTAACTACTCCACCCAGCCTTTCCCATTTCACCTCATTATATCCATTCTCCACATCAGCCTCAACTTTTCCCCCAGTCTGTTTGTTCTTCCTTCTTGTCTCCTCAACCTCCCTTTGTTTCTGGTCTCAACAGTCTTCAACTCTCTCCCCACTGTTTCCGGTCTGCTGCAAATCTCTCTCTGCTCCCACATCAGCTTCTGACTCTCACCCCCAGGCTGTCCACTCACTCCTGCCCTGCCTGCTCGGTACTCTCTCCCCTCAGCCTCTGAGTACCCTTCTATCCTCCTCACTCCCTCAACTGCCACTCCAATGTCTCCTGTCTATCTCCTTGTGTATCCTCTCCCTTCCTAGCCTCTTAATCTCCCTCCCAGTCTCTCACACTCACCCTTCCACCAGCACTCTATTCTCTCTTCTTTCAGCCTCACCCACACAGTCTCTATGAACTCCCCTCTGCCAGTTTCGGTCTCAACTCAGTAGGCTGAGGGCCAGCGGCGGCTCCTCTGCTATGGGGGAGGAGCGTCGCCCCCCTGGCCAGCAGCCTTAAAACATGAAAAATAAAACGATAATAAACCATGTTTATTATCGATTTATTTATTTTTAGCGTCCGAGTTTTTTTAGGTGGGGCCATCGCGGGGAGAAGTGGGGGCAGGCATGAGAGGAAGTGTTTTGCACTGGTATCAGTGTGCATGTGGGTTTGGCCAGCCGTCTCACGCCAGCCAAACTGTCATACGCACTGAAGCTGTCTCCAACCCGAGCTGCATTGCCGGGTTGGAGACTGCAGGCACAGACTCCCAGTCTAACTGGGAGCGTAAATTCACGGTGCTCAGGCCAATCCTGGCACTGCTTTCATGATTGCCCGCAGTGGAGTCTGGGAGCCTGTGCCTGTAGTAGAAAGGAGCTAAGAGCGCAATGTAGCAATCCACTGATGCGGAAGGTAAGTTGTTTTTTTGTTTATTTGTGTCGTCCGCCTGTACCCCCCGCCTCCCCCTTGCTCACCACTCTTCCGAGACAGCGGACGCTACTGCTGAGTGCTGGTCTGCTGTTGTGACATGTTCGTCACGAGAAGCACAGTTGCTAAGGACATTGAATTCCTCTACAAGGAAGCTCCAGTGACTGGTTGAATAATAAATCATAATGATAAATAATTTCTGCTTTCTTAGGCTGCCACCGACTCACCGACTGCCACACTTAAAAAATGGTAGGGATCCAACAAAATTCAATGCATCTCATCTAGTGAATAGTTCAGTCTAATAGTAACTAGGCAATTGATAATAAATAGATTGTTTCAGAATCCATGATGGCAGATATCACATAAATCCTTGCTGGGCATGTTAATTAATATTGGATAAGTATTAGCCAATCACAAGCTATTGCAGAAGTGTCAGCTTTGTTGACAGAGTTGAACACGATATCATGAATAGACACACAGTACAACCTTTGACACATGTGAGAGAAAGTGGCCATTTTTTATTTAAGTGCTACTTCTTAGGGGTCCCAGGTTCATTTGCTGGACAATTCCACAAATCAGTGCTGACCTTGTTCCTCAGGGGAACAGTCCTTCCCAAACTGCCTGGTGAGGACCCATTCAGAAGGGAACACAAACGATTACAGACTGGTTTCGGCCAATTTGGTTTTGTCAGTTGGTAGCAGCTTGAGTCGTATGGCACAGTAAGTATGGGACCCATATCGCATACCCGTCGGACTTAGGGCATCAACTGTAACAAAGAAGAAGTGATGGATAGAATGTTTTAAGTAATCTCAGCCACTGGGAGTTTGAGATGGCTTGCTCCGACGAGGTGCAGGGCGCTATACTGATTAGACTATTGTGGGCCTCAGTGTAGAGTGGCACACTGGGTGAAAAATGATGGTTTGGAATGCTACCCATAGTGGTTGTCAATGACTTAGACCAGTGGTTGTTAACTGTTTGATTTCTGTGGACTCTCAATCATTACCAGAACCTGGGAATCCCCCCCCCGCCCCACTGAGTTATAATTGGAATCTTGGGACCCACTAAGTAATTACTGAAAGTCGGGAACCTCAGCCTGTGCATTTTTGATGCTTTGAACCACAAAACAATACACAAAAATTACCGAAACAAGCATTCATCAAATAAAGAAGTACACAAATGATTAAACATTTTATATAATTCGCAAATAAATATTTAAAAAAACATTTTAATTTTAATAGGAAGGTTGGAGCTTTTCTAAATTCAATTCAGGCCACTCATCGTCTATACTGTATTCTGTTTCATGCACTTGCACTGCCCCCATGAATCAATCTGAGGATACTAATTAAATTTTAACCTACAATTTCAAATTACTTCACATTTACAGAACATATGTCATTTTCAATTTGTACATTTTGCTTCTTTATTTATATACACCTTATTAATCTGTTAATGATATTTAATGTTCTAAGCAGTCTCGGTCCCCCTGAGTAGGCTTCGCGGACCCCTAGGCGTCCCCGGACCACAGGTTAAGAACCACTGGCTTAGACTGTTTGCAAGCATTCCTTCCATCAGCTTTTGTGTGCTCGTGTCAACTACACTTGGCAGGCAATTCAAGTGAACAGAAATGAATGGGCTCAGTCATAACACACTGTGCATATTTTAACATGGGTGGCTAGTAGGCACAGTCCCCACCTTGGACTTCGTTCAAAAGGACTGAACCCCACCATTAGAGCCTGGTGCTACCAACTGCCAGCCATGTATGGCATGGCCATGGAAATAGTTGTCACCCTTATTGAATGAGGTCCATTTTAGTGAACAATCCAGTACTAAACTTTGGAGCAACATTCATAAATCTCTGTTAAGCATCTCTCAGGGAACTCAACATCTCTAAGGAAACTCATGGCACAAGTCTTTATAGCAGAAAAAGGAAAGTTAGGTAGATATGATGAACTCAGGAGCAGAGCTACAGGAAATTACTGCACAAGGGATTTTCGGCCCTTGACCAATGCAGAACAAGAAAGGAGTAATACATTAATACTTGAGAGTCCTGTGCAAGAAAAGAAGTAAACAAGCAATAAAAATGCAATAAAAGCTAAAGGAAAAAAAAAAAAAAAGAACTGCCAGACAATCAGCTAGAGTAATTTAGCGTAAGGGCACAATAACGCATTTAAGTTTTTTCCTTTGCTTTCTCCTGCTCTCTTTCCATTCCCACCCTGATAAAACACCTACTCCAAACCTTTTGAAGTATATTTACAGGTGTTTCCAGAAAGAGATTGACTGGTTATATGTTTGTAATGTTTGCGAATAACCATAAGCACTGACTCTGTGGATGTTCATGCATGGCCATCCCTAGAGCTCTCCCTTTCGTGCCCCAAATCTTAAATCTTAAAATCTGCCATATTAGTCAATTTTCCCCAGTCATTTTTTAATTATCATGGGCTATGTGCACATTGATTGTTACTTGTACAATTGTTAAACTATATAGTAAAATTATATATATATATAAATATCTTTCTCCTCGTTGTCCATCGAATGAGGACGTTCGATGGACAACGAGGAGGAAGATATATATATATATATATATAAGCTTGCAAATCCTGAGCCAAGTTCCTTTTCCTTACGGACGGAAAATCAGGTACGGACCACTAACAGCTTTCAGTGGAATAAGTGCTTTATTGTACAAAGGATCTCCACTGCATGACGCGTTTCGACCGGGTTACCCCGGTCTTGATCACATGACGTGCAAAGGTATTACTGTGTCTTAAATAGTAACGTGCTATATAATTGGCCACTCCTCCTATGGTAACAGATATAGAAAACATACTATATGGCGCCAAATGGGCATTAAAACAAATACATATTGATACAAAGAAATGCCTAATGTAGTGGCCACACATAAATAGTATTTGAAGTAAATGCAATTCAATTCCTAAACGTAAAGCCAAGTGGCCGAAAATTATTAGGATAATAAGCAGTAACAGTACAATTCAGATTCATGACATCTCTGTTAATGCAGGATCCTATTAAAAATTGCAAAGCCTGCCATAAGGAGTTGGGGTGCTGAAGTGAGAGTGCAAGTGCAGTATAAAGTGCTATTCGTGACACATAAAATTGTAGCTATTCAAACATCATAGCTTCAATGGTACAGGTTTGGGGCAGCCGGTGATTTCTCAAAATGTGAATATGTAGGCTACAAATCAATAGCATAAAATGCAAGATATACCTAAACCCAGTGAGGGTGACGCTTAGAGACGAGAAGACATGTTGTAAGAAACATGTAGCATAGGTGACCATGCCTGACTGCACTATTGTTAATACATTAACATTTAGGTTGGTGCTAATATAAAGTGCAAGGTTGAATCCAGCAAGGAAAAGATGTGCAAATGCGCAGTTACAGTACCAAGAGATAGCAGCATAGTGAGTGATTGATGAAACATAAATGATGTAAATAAAAATATAACTATACATATAAATATACATAATACCCAAAGAATAGCTTCCATAAAACCGACCAAAACCGAGTCATAAAATTCCCATAAAACCTGAGATATTGGCTAAACAAGGTAAAACGGGGGTTAATAACAAGGTCCCATTAGTCGGATAAAAAAAAGCCCCTTGGATAAAAAATATATTAACTTGTTTCACTGTACAGTTCATTTCATTATCCATGGCCAATCCAAACAGGTTCATACAGAGATGCCCGGGTGGGTACTGAATACTGACATAATCATAACCCTTTACAAAAAATTGTGCAAGTCTTCACCCGTATTCAACCCATTTGGCATCTTGGTGTCAAGTGTCAGGATGTAATGTGTCTCTAATTGGCGCAACTTCCTTTCTCTGTTTCCCCCTCTGGGTAACTTCGGGACAGCATCAATAACAAAATAAGTTAAATCTTTTAAGTTATTGTTGTGTACCAGATTAAAATGTCGGGCAACAGGGTAGTTGTGATCCATATTGACAATGGCACGCAAATGTTGCAGGATACGGTTAAATACCTGCAACTTCGTGCTCCCCACATATTTGAGATGACAAGTACACTCTAATACGTAAACCGCAAAATCTGTGCGGCATGTGTACATACCTTTGATTTTAACAGGTATTGGATCAAATGCGTCTGTATATTCTTGTTTGTTTACACCAAATTTACAGGCTCGACAAACACTGCATTTATAAAAACCTGTTCTGAACGAGGAGGAAGATATATATATATATATATATATATATATATATATATATATATATATATATATGTGATCAAGGCCGGGATTGGCTGAAACGCGTAATGGCTGAGTGGTGTGAGGAATAAAATCACCAGCACAAAGTATTGGGTCTGCTCTCGTTATTCTCCCTGGAGGAGGACTTTGTGGCGAGGTCTTGGTATGTATGTGTGTATGTGTATATATATATATATATATATATATGGAAGTTCCATCTTTTAATCGGGATCTAGGTAATTACACCGGGAGATTTTTTTCTCTGTAATTGTGCTGAACATGACGGCGCAACGAGGATTATGAATCAGTCCTTTAAAGTCTTGCCTTGTTTAACAGTAGAAGTAGCTTCTTCTTCATTTGTATAGCTCAGACAATGCACTGTAAGAACTGGCTTCACAAAAAATGTATGTATGAGTAAGTGTGACGTACATTTGTGGTAGTCTTGGCTTACTCATTCATTTCAGGAGTACTACAAGAAAAAGTCACAGAAAAATCTTGGTGAATTGGGTCTTTAGTTTTTAAGTTAGTGCTGCACCAAATAGTGATATAATGAAGAATTTTTGGCAAATCGCGTGAAAAAGTTTGTTTCTCAACATGTCACACGACTTTCGAGCTCACAATCTGACCTGAAATTCTTCATTACATTTTGTGTAACCTTTGTCCACTGTTAAGAGAAGAGGGCAGTGCAAGTCCCCCTTCGTGACAGCATACATGCCACCAGGAAAGTGGGAGATTAAAAAAAAGAAATCTGGGGAATGGATTTTTCCCCATTGATTTCTATTGAAGTAGAGGTAATTTCAGGTGGGAGGCAGTTAAAATAAAGCCATTTTTGGCTTCAAAAATCCAGAGTCTCCCACCTGAATCGGGTCTATTGGCATGTATATGATAGAAAGTGCACATACCAAGGTGTGAATAGAGCTGTCTCAACTACGCAGCTCACTCAGGTAGGGCGCATGCTGGAGCGGATAGATCAGGGTCATTGCTTGCGTGGCTTATTCGCCAGGAGCTGCCACAACACCCCATAACGGAGATACGGGCTGCCACCAGGGCTCTCCTTCACACACAAACCGATGACAAAGCCAAACTAACACCATGATTCAATCTTATATCAATATTTGATGACCGCAACCATGGAAGGGGTCATCTCTTTCCTGTTGTGTGTGTGTCCCTCCTTTGGGTGAAACCTGTACAGAGAGCAGCTTTAGATAACCCAATAACCCTTTTTTGAGGTACAGGAGGCCCTCCGTGCAGTTGCCACTGGCAAGACTCTTGGGCCTGGATGGCATACCTACTGAATTTCACAAAGCATATGCCCTGCTTCTGGCCCCCCGCTTGCAGACGCTATACAACAAAGCCCTATTGGCCTCTTGCGAGCTGGCCACGCTACGTGAGGAGCTGCTTATATCCTTCCCTAAGCCTGACAGGGACCCTACTGCTTTAGGTTCCTACAGACCGTTGGCCCTGTTAAATACAGACTACTGTATTATGATGATGATGTGTCGCAGCTGACGCGGTTATACGTACTATATCCATGAAAATGTTCAATAAACAGATTTATACAAAGAAAAAAACAAGGTGTGAATAGAAAACGGAATAATTGTTTCTCTTCTTACCTGAAAATACGTGCTATATTATCTCTGGAATTTCTATCATCAACATGGGTCAGTTTCACTAAAAACAAAGAGTACATAGTCAAAGGTTTACTGCAGTGACACCACTGCCTACAACAGCAAGGGAAACAGCGTTTAGATCGCATGCGATACATCGCATGCCATTACAACGCAGTTGTTACAAAGACCGCGTTGTTACATCGCAAACCATTACATCGCAAGTCATTACAACGACTTGCTGTAGGGGGCAGAAGGTGTTGGATTTACAATCCAACCACTTCCCTGCTGTTGCACAAACTGGAGTAGGAATAGTAAATTATACTATTCCTAAGTCCAGCACGCCCCCTACAGCAAGTCGTTGTAACGACTTGCGATGTAATGGTTCGCAATGTAACAACGCGTTCGTTGTAATGACCGCGTTGTAATGGCATGCAATCTACCGCATGTGTAGTAAAGAGGTATATTCCAACAGCAAGTCAGCACAGTGTCGTTGGCAAGATCACCAGAATCTATTAAACAATAATAGTGCTAAAACTTTTTGTTTTTTTACCCTTATTCTCCAGGCCATTACTACAGGAGGTGTGACTTACAGAGAGCAGCCCTGGCATAAGGAGTGCTTCGTCTGCACTGGATGCAAGAAGCAGTTGTCCGGGCAACGCTTTACTTCCAGGGATGAATTTGCCTACTGCCTTAACTGCTTCTGCAATCTCTATGCCAAGAAATGTGCCGGATGCACCAACCCTATTAGCGGTAAGTGTCTTTTATCACACATGATAATTAGGCCAAGTAAAACAAAGCATATCCTAGATTCCAAGCCAGCTTTGAATCTTTTATAGGATGCATAGAATCTATCTTACTCATACAGTAGAATCTATTTTAAGTCCACACTGTATTTTCTTATAATACTATTATTTAACTTTTATCTTAACCGCTAAAGGGCTAGCCTGGACTAACCTTATAGTTTTGACTTCAATGTAGGTGCATCAAGTTCTACCAACAATTACAGAACATGGATCTCTCTCTTCTCTCTCACACAGTGGCGTAGCAAGGGGGGGCAGCGGCCTCCCCCCTTACATGCGGTTGCCGCAGGAATCGCCACCCCTTCCATGCGGGTGCCGCGGGCGGCAAATGCATGGGACCGCCATAGGCGGCAAAGTGTCTAGCTACGCCACTGTGCGCACGTGTGTGTGTATACACACACACACACACACACACACACACACACACACACACACACCCACCCACCCCCACCCCCCCACCCCCACCCACCCCCTTACTTGCAGGCTGTCCCTAAACCTCCTCTGGTTCTGCACTGAGGCTTCAGTGCAGCAGCATTGATAAGCAGAAGTTGTCATAAATGATATCTACTTATCCTGCCCCTTTCTAACTCTGCAAATCATCAGAGGAGGGCAGGATCAGGCCAAAACGTTACCTGAGCAAAGGCTGGTGCTTTCACCACCCATCAAAGTCTGTGGTTGGAATTTTCTCAAACAACTTTCTTTTTTTGTTCAAATATTTTTTAACATAAATAAAACTCATAACAATGAGTCAGTTATCAAGTATCAGAAATTAATTCACAGTTAGGATGTCAGGTCAGATCAGAGATCCCTGGCGGTGTTGCGGTGGCCTTGAGGCCGCAATATGCTTAGCTGTGCTGCTGCGGCACCGCCATGCATATTAGGAGTTTCCTCTCGGACATGGTTCTCATGGCAGCGAGATGCAATGGATTACATTGACATCCCAGTTACACCCGCTGTGGTAAAATGTGAGCAGGGTACTTTAGCCCATACTGCTGGTGTGTAACTAATGTATTTTGATTAAAAGCACACATGGAATGGATACTTATGCAGCTGCCCTGAAAATCACTATTCAGGTTTTCAAGTGACATCCTTCGTAATGGATGCAATATATATATATCCTTTAAAGCAAATTCAAAATATTGTTCTAAATTCTCGTTACATCGCTGAGTTATACTTTTTTCGTAGAATAGTGAATTATCTGTGTAAATCCCCTGTATTTGACTCGGTATTTTTGGATACTTTATTTCCACAAAACCTATTTTGTAAAAGCTAGAGGCTTTTTCCGATAGATCAATGGATCCCTTCATCTGTCCAGTGAGCAGTTCAAGATCTCACTGTGACTCCAAGGCCCACCTTCCCCGGAATCTGGCATATCTGAGGCGAGGTAATATACATCTTGAGAAGTCAGCCCATAAGCCTTATTGGAATTAAACAAGTGTGACCTTGTTCGCAAAATATCCGCAAATGAAGACTTAGAAAGTACATGCGGCAGAAGAGGGAAAAGTAGGTCAGTTTATGGAACGGTTAGATTGTGTGTCATAAAGGCTTCAGAATGCACCAATATGCTAAAGGATTTTCTTTTAAAAATGTTAAGCCGGGGGGCGTGGCTAGCAGCCAACCGAAATGGCCGCCGCCTGAGACAGCTCCGGACCCCCACAGACATCTACGTCGATCCGTTCCACCATCCGCCCTCTGCCATGCTATATAAGCGGTGCAATTAATGTCGGAAGGTCCCCGGTGCAAGAGGAGTGACCCGCTGCGAGAAACGAGGGATCGCAACGCGGGATGCACCAAGTGAAGTACCTGCGGCCTATCTACACAGGAAAAGCCAGGACCTCCAGTGCGCTTCCAGCCTACAGTACCGTAGGTCCTTAGGTGCTGGACCTCGCAACACTGATTATGGCTTCCCGGGAACCGGGACGTGGATCCGGTGAGTCTTCCAGCCCTTGCCGACACCCTCCCCCCCTCCATACTGACTGCGTCCGTCTCTCTGAGACGAGTGAGGGAAAGTATACGGCCGCAACGCACTGGTGTGGAGCGTGGCTCTCTGGGCCCTCAGGGAGGCATCGCGGGCTGCAGCCGTAATGCCGGAGGGAGGCGGTGGGACTGCCTGTGTTTCGCCCCCAGTGCAAGTCCTGAGATCATCACAGCTGCCACAGTGACCGCATCGAGGACCCCTCCCCCCACATTCCTGCTACCCAGCGCTGGAGTGCCACTAGCACTGCGTCCCTGATGAATCACTCTCATTGCCCTACACCTCACGCAGTGCCTCCTTGAAGTGAGGGTGTATAAGTGATATAAGGACTGCTGCCGTAGGATTGTACAGAGACTCTCTGCATTACGTGGCAAACAGGCTCCACGATACAGATCCTGCGGAGAGGGGCTCGCCCACAGGAACGTCCATATATTCCCTCCCCACCAGGTGAAAGGGAGACAGTATTGACCTCTGCATCAGGGTGCAACATCCGTATAGCCAGGTGGCACCTTACCTGAGGCGTGCACAGCGCAGCACCTCCAATCAGGGGTAGGAAACCCAACAGGTCACGGGTGGCAGTGTATCACCCAGGCAGGCGGTGGTGAGTACTTCCACCCAGCAATGGGGGGTCGAGGACAACGTGCAGTGCAGCAGAACAACTTGGATAAATATGCATACACAAAAACTCCGCAAGAAACTGTGGACCACCCGACTACACCTATAGCTGATCCCGCCTCAGGGGGTGAACCGGAGGTCACCTTGCAGGACATTCTTGCTACCCTCAACAAAGTACACACAGCTCTCGACTCTCGGATTGGCGCAGTATCGGTGGAACTCTCCCTGCTGCGGGCCGACTTCAAAAACATGAATGCCCGTGTCACAGAAGTAGAAACCACCACAGGGACTCTACGCGACGATACTAATGAGCTCAAACGTCAAGTGAGCCAGCTTGAAACCAACAGCAAAGTCATGGCTGCCAAGCTGGAAGATTATGAAGGCCGATCCCGACTCAACAACGTCCGCATCGTTGGAGTGCCGGAGGGGGTGGGCGGACCTGCAATGGACCTCTTCGTGGAAGATCTGATCAAGCAACAACTGCAGCCAAGAGGTCTGTCCCACTGCTTCTCAGTGGAGAGAGCCCATCGCATCCCTGGTGGTAGACCCAGACCGGGAGCGCCGCCTAGACCAATCCTCGCCCGCATTTTCAACTTTCGTGATCGGGACCTCATTCTGCAAACGGCGAGGGTAGCACCTCCCGTGCGCTATGAAAACAGTACAATCACTTTCTTCCCTGACTATACAGTGGCAGTGACAAAGCAGCGTCGCAGTTTCTTTGACATCAAAAAAGAATTGCTGAACAGAGATCTGAAATATTCCATGCTCTTCCTGACAAGGTTAAGAGTCGAAGCGGAGGGGAAGGCATGGTTTTTTGCCATGCCAGAGGAGGCCCAGGAGTAGCTTGAAGGTTGGCACAGGGCCGCGAAACCTGGGAGGACAAATAATAAACAACACCACCTTGCGACTGAAAGGGCGCAACTCGCACCAACGGAAACAGCCCCAACGCAAGCCGCACTGCCCGAAAGTCGCTAAAAGATCGTCAATCTGTTCGGAAGATTACCAACTGAAAACGAGACTTTGCCACTTAAGAAACCTTAACGCCTATGTGATCGGTGGATCACCTCATAAACTGAGTCTCTTTGTACTGCCCAACAGTGTGAAAGACATCAGTATTACTAAGGGACACCGCTATATGTTTTCTTGTTGATGCCAATTTAATCTTTTCCAAGGACATAAATTATTGTTGCAGAGATGATCTGGGGGGGATCTGATGGAGGGTCTACCCCCTACTAAGGTAACGGGAAATGGGACATAGGCACTCTGCATTGTTTGGGAGGCGGGTAGTTTTATGTCCGTCATGCAGGGAGGCAGGGGGGAGGAATGGGTAACGGGAACTGTTAGCTTCTTCTTTGTTCTGTTTTTCATTGTTTATATGTTCTTTAATGAGACTTGCACACTTATATACAAAGGTTCCATGGCCGTACCCGATGGTTATACCACACGAAGATGGCTCAAATGACACGATTGGCCCCACTGGTTGCCCCTACTATCTCCACGGCACACAGCGCGCCTGTCCCTCCACTGTCAATCATGTCCTGGAATGTTAATGGACTGCGGGACAAGGTAAAGCGAGGGTTAGTGCTGCAACACCTTAAACGCAAAGCACCTGCGGTGGCCATGATACAGGAGACCCACCTGATGGGATCTACATGTAACGCGCTAAACAGATGGGGCTTCAAGCTTGCGGTACACTCGGAATTTACGACGGGGTCACGGGGAGTAGGGATCCTGATTCAGATGCACTTCCCACTCATCATCCAACACACTTATACCGATGACCAAGGCCGTTTCGCAGCCATCTCCAGCCAGTGGGAAGGGCGCACGATAAATTTGGTCACGGTCTATATCCCCCCTGCACTTCACTCACTAGCCTTTCCAGCGCTTGGTAAGTTCCTGCTTGCGCTCCCAGAGGGTGAACTGTTGGTTGGGGGCGACTTCAATGCTACTCTGGACGATGCTCTTGATCGTACACCCCACAGACCACAACATCAAACACGCTCTAACCTAGCGGATTTCCTAGAAGCCTTTGGCCTAATAGATACATGGCGCTTCAAATTCCCACTGACACGACAATTCACATACCACTCAGGCGCTCATAACAGTCTTTCCAGAACTGATTATATACTCTCCTCAACAACTAGTGTGGGCGGTTTCCGCGAAGTGTCCCACTTACCAAGAGGCATCTCTGACCACTCCCCTGTCTTCGCTGAATACTCTCTACAAGTCCCAACACGCCGCCACATGTACCCATTATATCCTGGCTATTTGCGGAACCCCAAGATCAGAAAGGGCCTACTGACTACCACTAAATATTACTTCCAAGAAAATGAATCATCCGTGTCCTCCCCCCCTAATCCTCTGGGAAGCGTATAAGCCCGTCCTTCGAGGACACGCCAAATCCCTGATTACGGGTCACAAGAAGGAGAAAAGGCTTGCCATAGAAACCTTAGAACAGGAAGTGACACAACTGGAAGCACTCCATGCCCAAGACGCATCAGACACTAACACGCATAGACTACACATGAAACGACAGGAATATAAGGAATATTTGTGGGAAGACGAACGTACCAGACTTGCGACGGTCCGTCATACAGTGTACGAGTCAGGGGGCAAGGCGGGTAAGCTTCTGGCGTGGCTAGACAAACGCACACGAGCAGATAGATGGGTGAAGGAGCTCCGATTAGATAATGGGCACATCACGTCCAACCCACAAGAAATAGTGGATGAACTAGTGGCTCACTATGGACGCATCTACACCTCCACGACCCACACGACATTGCAAGAAGCGAGGGCGTTCCTTCGCGATATACACTTACCAGTACTGACTGACGATGAGGCCCATTTACTCGAAGCGAACCTAACCACAGACGAGTTGACACTAGCTATAAAAAATTTACAGTCCGGGATAGCCCTAGGGACCAATGGTATACCGATCGAACTTTATAAACGTGCAGCCACCACATTAACCCTGCACCTATTAAAGATGTATGAAGCCAGTCTTGAGAAAGGGGAACTCCCCATTGATCAGCAAATAGCCATTATAGTGGCCGTCCATAACCCTGGTAAGCCGCCATCAGAGAGCACTTCCTACCATCCCATTTCTTTGATAAATGCAGAAGCCAAGATCTTGGCCAAAACACTAGCCAACAGACTAACGCCTCATTTAACAAAACTAATACATCCCGACCAATCCGGATTTATGCCGGGAAGAAACACAGCTCTGAATCTCAGACGTTGGCATAATGTTCTGAGCCGTAAAAACACCATCCAAGAAGAGGCCGCTATATTATCCCTTGATGCACGGATGGCCTTCGACTCCGTCGAATGGCCTTTTCTCTTTGCAGTCCTCCAACATCTGGGGTTTGGGCCAAAATTCTGCTCCTGGGTTCAATTGCTGTACACTAATGCAATAGCACATGTAGTGGCCAACGGACACACATCAAACGAATTTTCCCTGGGGGCGCGGAACGAGGCAGGGTTGCCCTCTATCCCCGCTTCTCTTCGCCTTAGTGCTTGAGCCACTGGCAGCCTGGATAAGAATAGACCCAATTCTACGCGGGCTCCGTTGGACAGAGGGATGGGAGGACCGCATATCTCTTTATGCGAATGACATCCTTATCTACATGGCATCCCCTAAACGCTCCATACATAGACTCCTAAATATATGCGAAATATACAGGGAATGTTCCGGATACAATAACTGGGATAAATCAGTATTATATATCCTACATGGCCACCCCCCCCCCCAATATTACCCAGAGGATGCGCCCTAAAAATAGTAACAGATAGTTTTAAATACTTAGGGATCCATGTCACGTCCGATCCGGAAGACTTTTGGTAAGAAATCTCCAGGGCCTGCTGCAAAGGCTGCAACGAGATGCCAAGCACTGGCAATCATTGCCCCTCACTCTGTTAGGTAGGGCAGCGCTTTTTAAAATGATGGCTCTCCCTCGATTTCTTTATGCACTTCACAACACCCCGTTTCGCGTCCCGGAGTCATATTTCAAAGCAATAGACTCAGAGGTCACCAAGCTCTTGTGGGACGATAAACCCGCTAAGATAGCTATGACTAAATTGGTCCGGAGCTGGTATAACGGCGGTATTGCACTCCCTAATGTCCGACCATACTATTGGGCCTCACAATTGGCGGTAATAAATCAATGGCTCCACGTGCCCCAAACAGACCCTGCTTACCGATTAGACAGACACACCTTGGGGGCGGGCGGAATCAATAAAGCACTTTACAACCGAAAGCAGAACATGAGCCTTTTGGGACCCACCGCACACACTATCCACCTGTGGCATACGGTGACGCGACACTTGGGTTGGAGCGATAAATTGACGCAACATACCCCACTGTGGGACACTGGCAGACTGGGTACGAGTATGGGATTCAGACAATGGGACGCAATAGGGATTTCACGAGTAGGGGACCTTTGGAAGGCGGGAAAACCTATCACTTTCGCTCAATTGCAGGCTCAATACGAAATGGCGCCAACTGAACTATTTCGATACCTGCAGGTCAGACATGCATTAGAAGCGGTCGTCCCGCCCGACACGGATCTCCCAGAAGCATCCCCCTTAGAGGACAGACTCCTCACAGAACATATGGACAAGAGGGCCATATCACTCACATATCGGAAAATTGTTGATAACCAGTCAGACCCCACACAGCCGCTGCGAGACAAATGGCAGGCTGACGTGGGCGAACTAGACTAATCCGACTGGAAGGAGGCAATAGAGTCCCCAAGGGTAGTGGCGATATCCTCTAGATTACGTCTCCTCCAACTAAAGGTGCTCCACAGAACATATTTTATCAGAACAACACTACACAAGATGGGGAGGATCGACAGTCAATTCTGCCTCCGACAATGCAGCGATATAGGTACCTTTTATCATACACTATGGGACTGCCCAATAATTCAACAATACTGGGAAGCAGTGATGGATACAATCACACGGGTCAGTGTAGGCCCGGTACCACCAGAACCTAAGCGCTGTCTCTTAAACATCTGGGAACCCACAGACCTAAATCACGCAACACAAACTTGGGCAACCCTAGGTATGACGATAGCGAAGCGGAATATTGCCAGGCTTTGGGGAGCGTGCACTGCCCCAGTCCTGAGAGACTGGTGCAAAGATATGGATATGACTATGGTGGTGGAAAAAGCTACATATGCCCTAAAAAGTGGGAGCGGGTATGGGGCAAATGGAACATATATAGGGGAGGCATATGTACCCCGCCCAATGTAGTCCCGGTTTCCGACGAAGAGGATTGACAACTATATTACCCATTTATTAACAGGCCAAGATGTATGTACAATAAACTGCTAATATATGCTTTTTCCTTTTGTATAACTGAAAATAATATGGACGAATGGAACTATCAAGATGTAATGTTTTCACTATAAGTCTCGATTTCAATAAAAATATATATATTTTTTTAAATGTTAAGCCATGCTACACACCTAGTAGCAATATTCTGGAGAGGGTAAATGAGAAGTAGAAGAGCTGTTCTCGGGTACTTTCTGTCCTAACCATATCTTTGTGGATGAGACCTACATGATCGAAGTTTCAAGTAGAACAAAAGAAGTGAGACATTGGTACATCCCATTTGGCACTGGGCAAGTGTCTGTGTGATTAACTTGATCATAAGGCAACACTTCAGTTCATAGCTGTGGGATTCACTGCACCTTGGTTACTGGAAAGTCAAAAAACACTAAACCACAAGGGCCAGATTTATTAATCCTTTATGCCTGTGCACAAAAAGTGATGCAAACCGGAGCATAAGCTTGAACTGGGATTTAACTTTCCAGTGCAAATCCTGATCTGCACTAGAAACTAGCCCTAAAATAAGGCAAAGTAGAGCTATGCATTACTTTGTGCTACTTTGCGTCAAGAGGACTTCCCATGGGTGGTACATGGGTGTTCCAAAGCAACCATCCTTCGTTTTTGAAGCAAAGCCTCATCTATTTAAAATGGTAGGCAAGGCTATACGCCAACATTTTAGGCCTCCTGTAAGCAGAAATAACATTGGAGAAAAGTTTTCTTTTCTTCAAACGTTTCCAGTTTTGATTTTTGTGTTATAATGTTCAGCCCACAAATTAGGAAATGTTTTCAAACTATGTCTAACTATTGTATTTTGTACTGAAAGTGTATCTTTCTAGTACAAAACCTATGTTAGTCATCACGCACATACCCTTGCATTATGGTACAAGGGTGTGTGTGAGGTACATGGCTGCCTAAAGTTTGTGACATATCCTAGTAGATATGGTGCTGCTCTGCTCTCTCTCTCATGCAAGGAAGTACAATAACTTTGGTTGTTGCTCTGCTTACCTTGAAAACTTAGTAAATTCGGCCCATTGTTTGCAGCGTCATACTGATATACCTAAAGATAACCAGACCGATATGGTAAACTAGCTTTATGAAAAGCATGAACAGATATAACCTGACATTTTAACAAAAGTAAGGGGTGATGGTGGATGGCAAAAAAAAATCATATGGTTAAGTCTGGATTAATTATAAACTCTCAGCATGATAGGACTATTGGTAGAGAACACTCATAATCCGTTAGTTTAAATGTTCAGAATTTCAGGTGAATTACAATGCTACAATTTCCTTTACGTTAAAACACTGGTGTTTCGAAGAGCACTAATTAGTACACAGATTACTATAAATTTGACAGTGACAACAGGCCTGACAATACAAGAAGAAGGGCATTAACTGCCACATTGACTTCCCTAATATTTTTTCTTTCTTTATATGTGGGATAAAGTATCCCCCGCCATACATTATAACAATAATTGAAAGTTACTGAGAAGTTCCTCCAGTGACTTTATAGAGAAATGAGGCTGGAGGCCGAGTTCATTTATAAGGACATGGCCGAGATGACTTGCAATATCCTTTTAAAGTATGGCAGGGGGTATTTTATGCCTTATAATACATAGTCACACCATCAGCCTTTCCATAAACCATTTAAATCCTTCCTAATGATTGCAGATGAAAAGAATAAAAGCAGAGTCTGTACTGTGAAATTAAGCACACAAAAGAACAGTAAGTCATTTTTGCAAACATATTAGAATCAGTTTTTTTTTTTTAAATTGGATTTTCAATAATACAGTTAACATAACTGAGTCATGCAACATTACAGAGTCTATTACATTGCCTTTTTGTTACACATAGCTTATTAAACCTTGTCTCTTGCTTCCACGGTGAGCTCTGTTTCCGGATTGTCCCTTTGTGTTATAGATTTTTCGTTCAATATGTCTTGGTGTTCCGATAAATACGTTGTTAGAGGTTCCCAGTAGTCTTTAGGTCTTGATCTGGCAGGTAGTTCTTCTTCGTACGTCTTTAGGGTATCTCTACAATACACCATGTCCTTTACCCATTTCTGGATTGTGTGGCTGATTTTACTGTCCAAGTGCATTGAGACCCTGAGCTTCGCCATTAATAATGCTATCGAAAACAGTTTCCTCTTGGCCGGTGGTGCCCTATGTAAGAGCCCCAGTAGACACGTCTGTACCGAACATTCTATTACACATTGTGTGACCCCCCCGTAGAAGTTTCACCACTTGTTCCCAATATTCCCTAACTTTGGGGCAGTTCCATGCTAAGTGTGCAAAATCTGCATCCTGCGACCCACACCTACGACAAGTTGAGTCTGCCCTTAGCCCATACCGACATAGTTTCAAAGGTGTGTGGTAGATTTGGTGCAGGTACTTGTAGTGGATAATCCTTAAATTACCATTTCGGGTCAACATTTCCGTAAGTTTACCACAGAATTTCCATTCATCATTATTCAGGGGTGTGTCGAGTAGTTGATTCCACCATTCTAATGCCCTTGTGCTGCTTTGCGCTAGTTCTATTTGCATTGTCCTATATAACTTGGCCACTAGTCTTTTTTTTGTGGCATCAACAATTACCATTTGTAGTGGGGACAGTGTGGGTGGTTCTACTGGGAAATTCGGGTATAGGGCTTTAATGGCTGCTCCTAGTCTGTGATATGTGAATTGGAATAATAGTGTTTGGTTACTAATATAGCACAGATCTGTTGCCTCAAACTTCCTGTCTATATATAGATCCCGTAAGGTACTTATACCCATCTGCCGCAGCATGGAGATACTACCTGTGTCTTGTGTCACTGACATTGCAGGGTGGTTGGCTAGCGGCATGGCTGGCGCATACAGTGGGATCTTGCCTGCCATGTTACCTAGTTTGCACCATGCCTCCGCAGTGGCTTGCACTGTGTTTATTTCTTTACGGGCGACTTCCCTTCTCTTATGGGGCAAAATATTGTTTAGTGGTATGGGATGGGCATCACCTTCTTCTGCAGCCAGATGCAGCAGGTATTTCACCGGGTGATACCAATAATGTGCATATTGCGCTTGGGCGCATAAATAGTAAAGTGTGAAGTTTGGAGCTGCAAACCCTCCTTGCTCGTAGGGCAGTGTTAACGTTTCCCATCCTATTCTTGCATGTTTCCCTGCCCAGACCAGTTTGACTACATGCGTTTGTATCGCTTTAAAAATGTGATTAGAAATAGTGATTGGTATGTTATTAAATAAGTATAGAAATTTAGGCAGGATGACCATCTTTACTATGGCTATCCTGTCCGCTAGTGTTAAGGGGAGTTTAATCCATTTGTCAACCTGGGTTTCCAGCTTAGCTATTGCACTCCCATAATTTGTTCTTATTACTTCCGCTGGGTCTCTGTGTATCCATATTCCCAGATATTTAACTGGGTCTGTTTGCCACTCTAACGGGAAGTCCAGTGGGCATGGTTTTGTTATCAACATCAGCGGGACCACTGTGGATTTACTCCAATTAATCTGTAGTCCGGAGTATCCACCGAATCTAATATATTCCCTCAGGAGTCTTGAAAGATTGTTTTGGGGATCTCTTACATATAGCACCATATCGTCTGCATATAGTGATATGCCGATAGGGCGCTGGTGAAATTTCAGTGCAGTGTCCGCATGTTTCTGTCTTATTTTGCAGGTTAAGGGTTCCAGCGCTATAGTAAATAATAGTGGGGAAAGCGGACATCCTTGCCTCGTTCCCCTCCTTATTCGCACCTGCTCCGATACCCTCCCATTTACTTTGATCCTGGCTACTGGTTCTGTATAGAGTAGTTTTATCCAATTTATAAGCACCCCAGGCATTCCCATTCTATGCATTATTTAAAAGAGGTAGCCCCATGCCACTGTATCGAAGGCTTTGGCTGCATCTAGTAGTACAGCCGCTGCCTCTAGCTCCGGGTTCAGTAAGTGTTGGAGTGCAAAGATGGTGCGTATATTGTGGGAGGTCGATCTTTCCGGTATGAAGCCCGATTGATCTGGTAGGATAATGTTTTGCATTAGAGGCGTTAGTCTGGTGGCTATTAATTTAGCCAAAATTTTGGCATCTGTATTTATTAAGGACAATGGGCGATAGGAGTCTCATCTATCCTGTTCTTTGTCAGGTTTAAGTAGCATTATTATTAGAGCTTCTCTGAGTGTGGGGGGCAGGATTTGCTTCTCATATGCATCAGCGTACATAGCAACTAAATGAGGGCTTAACAGATAGTTATATTCTTTGTAGAAACTCATTAGTGAGTCCGTCTGGGCCTGGCGCTTTCCCATTAGGCAGTGATTTAATGGCATCCTGGACCTCTGGTAACGTTATCGGCTGCTCTAGATATTCTCGCTGTCCATCTGATAACCAAGCCAGGGCAATATCCTCCAGGTACTTTGTAAGTTCTTCCCTGTCAGTTGCCCCTACTGAGGCGTACATTTTGCTATATGCCGCCATAAACATTCTAGATATCCCAGCATTGTCGAAGTGTGTTACCCCGTTGTCATCTATTATTTGCGTTATCATGTGTTGCTTGCCTCTGGCTTGTATTTTTTGAGCTAATATGTGGCCTGACCTACCACCCTCTCCATATGCTCTCGCTGTTTGCCGCTTCGTTATATACTTAACTTTGTCCTCTGCAAACTCATTATACAACGTGATTTGCTCTCTTATCCGCCCTAGTGTTGCTGCACTGCGTGTTTGATCGTATTCTACCTCTAGCTTTTTTATTGAGTTTTCTATACTGTGCAGTTTCGCGCGTATGTCTTTTAGTATTCCCGCGCTTGTACCTATGCATTTCCCTCTGATGGTAGCCTTGAAGGCCTCCCACACTATGCTCGGGTCATCTACCGATCCCACATTTATCTGAAAGTATTCCTCCACTGCCTCCCGTATAGTTTCGCTGTATACAGGGTCTAACAGTGACTTTGCGTTGAATCTCCAAATGTATTGAGGCGGTGTGTAGGTGGGTATGACCATCGCCATCAGTACCGGCTTGTGGTCTGAGAGTGTTTTTGGGAGGTGCCTGACGTCTGTTACCCAGCCATTAGCCCTTTTCGTAGTTAGCCAGTAGTCAATCCTAGACCAGCTCATGTGCGCAGTTGATGCATATGTGCCCTCCCTTGTGTTTTGGTTTCGTAGACACCATGTGTCCACCAGATCAAATTCCTCCATGCCGTCTATTAGCGCCTTCGTAGCTTGCTTGTGATGTTCTATCGCATTAGGCGATCTGTCTTGCGTCTCATTTAGTGTCACGTTTAAATTTCCACCCCATATAAAGTCCATGTGTGGCAACTCTCTTAGTTTATTAAAAATGGTGTTGTAAAACCCTGGATTATCTGTATTGGGCCCATATGCGTTTATCAACCCTACTCGGGTCCCTTGTAGAATGCCTGTAAGGATTACATATTTGCCTTGGTCGTCTGTGACTACCCTATCCATTTGGAATTGCACCCCTTTCTTGATCAGTATTAGAACTCCACGTGAATATGAGGAATAGGAGGACGCAGCTGTAACCTCCACCCATCTTCTCCCTATTGCTTTGTCAGTATGTGCGGTTAGATGCGTCTCCTGTAGCATTGCTATCTCTATGTGGTGTCTGTCGAGATATGCCATCACTTGTCTAATTTTCCTGGGGTTATTCAAACCTCTTACGTTCCATGTTATACATTTTAGCAACTTACATCGGTTTCGTTCTGTCATGTCTCACCCAACGTCGGAATACATTTGCATCATTAGTATATCTAACATGTCTACACATTTGTTGCATGACTCATGAACATAACTTTGTCGTACAAAGTGAACAGTACCCCCCCAACCCACTCCCGCATTCCAATTATGCTGGAGAATTTCCCTTGTGACTGGAAATAATATACTTGTATATCAACTTCGGTTACATACTTAGTATTTCTTGTAAACAAATGTACAACTGTTTGGGGCTTACCCACTGCAGGGGCACGCCAGAGTCCCATCTTCCTCCCCAGTTGGTTAGGGGGTGGGCCGTGAGCGTTGCATTACAGTTATTGCCAGTTAGTTACTAAACAGTTAGCTTGCGGTACCTTAGGTTGTTGGTTGCCGGGTCATCTTGAGTTCTAATTTGCGATTTACTCTACTTCCCTGTATGATTTTCTGTTTATTTCAGCTGCTTGTTGAGATCAGTCCTCTTCCTCTTTTTGTCTTGTTTGTTTGCTGCCTTTCAATATAGCATCTGCGTATTCCATGGCTGCTTTTGGCGTGTTGAAGATCTTGTCTTTACCTTTGTGGGTTATCTTTAATCGAGCTGGGTACAGCATTGCATACTTGATTTCTGCTTTCTGTAGCCGGTTCTTCACCTGCTGGTATTCACGTCTGGCTGTCTGCACCGTAATGGTGAAGTCCGGAAAGAATAGTAGCGTGTTTCCTTCATGGTTGTCTCTTTTCTCTCTTGCCAGCCGTAAGATCGTATTGCGGTCTCTATAGGTTAACAGTCTAGCCACAATTGGGCGCGGGAGCCAGAGACCGGTGCGCTCTCTCTACTATCAGCATGGGTGACAGTTCTTCTGGACCGAAAATGTCTTTCAATGGAGTTTCTACATACTGCTCCATTTGCCCGGTATTTGTAGACTCCGGTACTCCCATTATACGGACATTATTACACCTAGATCACTCTTCAAATTCTTCGTTCTTAGCCTGAATTAATGCCAACACTTTCTCCATGTTTTGGCTTTTACTCCTGCGTTGTGTCTTCTGTAGTTGAGAGTCTATTTTCCATTTCAGTGATTCTGCTCACTTGCTGATCTAGTTTAGCCGTCATGTGGTCCATACGAAGGTTTAGGTGGTCCATACGAAGGTTTAGGTGGTCGATCTTCCCGTCTATCGACAGTAGACTTTGTTGCACAGCTACTAGTGTAGCTGCTAGGGTGTCTATGCTTGTGCCTTGTTCCTCCATAGCTGTTGCGGCGTCCCCTGTGACGCGTGTGCTTTTTTTTGGTTCAAATGCCAGTTTTGGTTGCACTTTGTCTGTCTTCCCCATTTGATCTGAGCTCCGTGTACTGGCAGCACACTGCCTCCGCCTTTGGCTCTTGCGCACTGATCTATGTCTGTTAACTTTGCCCTGGGCGTACGTATCTTAGTTGATATAGCCCCCAATGTTTCGTGTTAGTTTGCCCCGGTTTGGTCTCTCAGAGTCTCGTTCCTTAGGTCTAAGTCGTGCTACTGACTTTGCGCAGGGACCAGATATTTTGATATGTTCTGAGCCCTTAGAGGATGTGATTGCGTCTGCCACTAGCTTCTGGGCATTGACGTCTCTGTCCTTGGTAGCCGTGTATGAAACCTCGACTCACTGCTGGCCCTTAGCGTTTTGGCGGTGCTGGTAGTGACCACCCCTGGCCGAGACAGCCCGCGCAGTGTCCGCGATTTAGACTCTTCGCCCCGTACTATTCAGTTGGATTCTGCCTAGGCGGTGGACTGTATTTGCAGCCAGTCTCCACCAACAGTGCCTGGCCTTCGTGATCACCTTCATGCCGTCATGTATAAACTCCGTGCGTGGCAGACCCGTGCTAGGCCCAATCCGCCAGCTACATTCCCTCGCTACTAGGCCGCACTTACAGGCCCCTGCAGCGCGGCTTTTCGCATCACTTGGGCCGGGCGCGGGGACGCACCTGTTGTCGTTCTTTTTTCTCCCGCAGCACTTGCGTGTAATTCACCCGCTCCTTGGTCGTGCCTTCAGACTCCCTGCAGCGCGTCCTACCACCTCACTTTGGTCTGGCGTGGCGGCTCGCCTGATGCCCTTTTCTTTCCTCCCGTGGTGTGTGTGCGTTCGTCACTCGCTGCTGGGCCGCGCCTTTGGGCCCTCCGCAGCGCGTCTGTTTTCCTCGTTGCGGCATGGTGTGAAGGACCTCCTGTCGCCGTTGCCTTGCCTCCCGCTGAACAGGTGTATTATTCTGCTGTCAGCTGAAGCGGTCGCATGACCATGGGGTCGTTACAGCTGCTGGGCCGCCCAGGGATACCCCCACGCCTATTGTAGGTATAGTGTGCGCAGCACTTACTTATACAGGCGCGTCCCTCTGTGCCAGTTACCGGGCCGCTGTTCCGGTGTCGCTTCCTGATCTCTGCCTCCCGGCCCACCACTCTTCCAGGCACAGCAGTGGGACTGTATCTCTCGCTTTCCTCAGCGCCCGTACTGCCTCAGGGTCGCCGACTGCTTCCCGCAGCTTGATTACTCGCTTGTAGAGCAGTTATCGCCGTCCGGCCGCCATGTTGCCTGGCCTTGCCTGACGCGGAGATCACTGCATCGTCTTTTTGCGCTCCACTGCTGCAATCCCCGCACTGCACTTGTGCCCCTGATATTCCAGCACCGATATCGCTGTTTATGGCTTCTTTCTGTTGGGTAGAAAGCAGGATTATGATGGATAGTTCGCTCACGGCCAGCCGAGCTGTATTATAGTGCGGCCATCTTGCTGTGGGCTCTCTAGCGCCCCCCCTATTAGAATCAGTTTAATGCAAGTCTAATTTTAAAAAAAATGTTGTGGCTCAGATTGTGTAGACACATGCAGAGATTCTATCTTTCCTGTAATGACCTATTGCGTGGAAAAATAAATTAAGAAGTTACCACAAACATCTCCATTCTCCCGATCACTTTTTCTTTTGGGAAAAACTTGCTAGAAGAAGGAAAAGTTAATTACAGTTTTCCTTGTTTAATCTCGAGCTGGAAGTATGCTCCTGCCTTTCACCCTGGCTGTTGGCTCTGCACTCTCACAGCAGGGTGAGCCCGTAAAACCACCAAACTCAGAAGAGAATGTCACTATATCCATTGTTTAGTCCCTAACTTTAGATTTACTTACTTGTTCTTAAATAATTGCAAAATAAGCCAGATAGCTATTGTGACACTAAATGCACGCTGTGTAGGTCTTTGCAATAGTTAAATAATTAGAGTAGTTGCTGACCTAATATTTTAAAATTAACACATTTTGGTCTTTTTCTTCTTTCTTTACTTCACAGGGCTTGGTGGAACTAAATATATCTCCTTTGAAGAACGACAATGGCATAACGACTGTTTTAACTGCAAGAAATGTTCCATTTCCTTAGTGGGCCGTGGATTTCTCACTGAACGAGATGAAATCCTTTGCCCTGAATGTGGAAAAGACATGTGAAGTTGAAGAAACACAGCAGATGATATGAATGAGTGCTTGAAGCATGCATCTATGAAATTGAGCTACAACATATTCTAGTTACCCTTCCAAGCAAAACGTGTGATGCTCTGTTTAAAAGCATGCATCACACCAACAACCTATTTTTAGCTAATGTACAGTTTACTATGCAAGTTCCCATGAAAGAGGTGCACATTTTAAAGCAGCGTGTGAATAGAAGAAACTAATGCTAATGATAATTCACAACAGTACAACTTTAAAGGCACTTTTTAAACTGATATTTTACCACTAAATATTTGACAAATTTTGTTTTACCTATCAAAATGTAACAAAGTACACATGTATCAGGTAGATGGATGTGACCATCAAGTATTCCATTTCTATATATTTCTAGTAGATAATAAACGCAAGATATTTTTTTTTAAGGTATATACAAACTTGCAATTTCCATCTGAGGATCATGTGGGAATCTTGGAAAAAATCATTTATAGAAGTTTTTGCTTTAGGAAAGAGAATATCCCCCCTCCAAAGCTCCCACCCCTAAAATAAAAAGGGAAAAACATTATACACTTTTAGACATGGAAGTGTTATTTACAAAATATTTTACTGCATGTAAAGATGGTCTTTGTGTGAAGCGCGGAGTATGAACTTAATGCAAAGTCAGTATTATAAAGGATTTAAAACTACACTGCACCTTGTATCTAAAAAATACAGTAATGGTACTCACACAAATAAAAGCCATGTTTCATGTGTGTTTTTTTTTTTTTTACAGCATGCTTGTTTCTGAGTGAGGTTGCCCTCTGCCATGGTACACCATAATGGGGCCGTTAATATATGTGTTAATTGCAGGCGGAAGAACAGCCCAGCACATATGCATGTATTTATTGTATGCTATGTATTTGTAAGTACAAATTTTGTCAGCTACTGGTTTCTATGTGGATATATGTTTATTTTATTATGTAGGATATTTATAAACGGCTCTCCTAAAAAGCAAGAGAAAGGAAAAGTGTTACACAATCTTGCTGCTGCAATGTGGAAATCACCAGTAGTGGCTCGCACAAGTAAGAGTGGCGGGGCAGTGGGGCAAGGCAGGGTGAGGGGTAGTGGAATTCGACATACGACGGGATAAGTAATATAAAATAAATAAATAAATAAAACCACATACTTTGCGCTCGCTGCATCGGCGATGCAGCAAGCTCAAAGTAAGTGGTTTGATTAATTTATTTATTTTCACTTATCCCATCGTATGTCGAATTCCACCCCCACCCCACCCCACCCCACCCCGCCCCACTGCTCTTACCTGTGCGAGCCACCACTGGAAAAGACTGACCTCAAATCTTGAGGCACGAGATCTTGGAATTTAAGCAGGCATTTTAGCTCTCTGTGCATATTTTTGAAAGGCCTATGCCAGGCACAGTTTTTGACCATAAATTCTGGTGGATGGAATAGACTGCCTCGTGGACTGTTGCCAGTGCCTTAAGGCAATTCTCTCATGAATCAGCAGCCAATGAACACTTCGAAGTGTTGGCGAGACAAATTTTAATTTTTTGAGGCCACAGAGATGACAGGTTGCTGCATTCTGGTTGAGTCGTAGGTGAGCAACCAAATATCTGGGAGCAACAAGACAAACATAATTCCCATAGTCAATTCTAGAGAGTATTAAAGCATTACGTACTGGTATTTCATTCACTTGGTATGAAAAGATGAAACACAGTATCGTCAAATGAAAAACACCAGATCTATTGATATGAGTGATGAGTCCCAGATTGGCATCAGCATAGATGCCTAGATTATGAATACCTGTTGGAAGAGATGGGTGAGAACCCATCTCATCTGGCCAATCAAGGTCGGTTATCTTGATATTGGAAGAAGTAAGGAGCAGCTCATTTTTACTGGGATTCAGCTTTAAGTGGCTTGCCAACATCCACCATATTGTTACTGACCGGCAGTTTGAGATGAAAATTGAGAGGTATTGCTTGAATTGGGAGAAAAACTGTGGAAAGTTGGGATACTTTGTTGAGGGGGGAGTGAAACCCTGCTGAATCAGCAATCACAATTCTTGTCAGGGTAAAACACAAGCAAACCCAAAATTAACCTGTACTTAGCCCTCTGGTAGCTTGGAACAAAGCATTCAGGCTTAACTTAGAAGCAATGTGTAAAGTATTTATGCAGCACACAAATAGCAATAATGTGGAAAAACACCACAAGAGAAATCCCACACCAATTTTAGAAATATAGAGTAAAATGTATTATATTATTTGAAACCAAAACAACAAAGATACAATTAGTATAACCGGAGATATGAAATTTTAAAGTAGTCCTTAAAAGCACAAAGCCCAACTGTGGTTATCTGGTCGCACCAGACCTGAACAAAGTCACAAGTTCAGGCCAACCACGATGGAGCACGGGCCAGATACAGGGTCCACGTTAGGCCTGCTGAACAAGGTACCTTAAATCCTGGTTGGAGAGCGTTGCAAGGTCCTGAGTCAAGGATGCGCCATGCAGCGGCGCTTCCAAAGAAGCTGCAGGCTGTGAGGCGAGGTCCTGTGTCGGGGATGCACCGTGCAGCGCTGGTTCCAATGAAGCCGTTGTCAGGACTTGCAAATTGAGGTCCTTTGTCGCTGTTGAGGATGCCATTGACCAAGGCTTGCAATGCAAAGTCGTGCATTGGAGATGCATCACACAGTGGTGGTTCCGAGGAGATACAATGGGAGGTCCCGTTTCAGAGATGTGTAGGAGATGTGTCGCGCACCGGTGGTTGCGATGCAGAGCTGTGAGGAGATGCTGCATTGGTTCTTTCCCAGAGACCACAGCTGGGCTAGCAGAACACCTTACAACCCACTTTTGAGGGTCCAGGACTGGTCTGGCACCACGTGGGGGGCAAGACTCACATCAGTCCCAGTGCTGGGTTCAAGGTGGTTGGAGCCTTTTCTGTCCCTGAAGCTCTGATCAGAAGGCCAGCCAACTAGCCCTTGGTGTCACTCTGGTGGGCCTGTGTTAAATTTGCAGGTCCAGTCATTTTCACTCAAGCAGCAGGGCAGCATGCAATTGGGCAGCAGAGTAGCAGTCCTTCCTGTAGCAGGGCAGCACAGCGGTCCTGAGTCTTCCACAGGTCCAGAGGTTTACTGAAGAGCTGTGGTCTTAGGGTCCAATATTTAAACTTGGAACCAGCTTTGAAGTAGGAGAAGGCTCTGGATGCCCCCCCCCCTTCCCCTCCCCCTCCCGAAGTGTTTGGAATTTCCAGCCTACCTGCTCTGGTCCCAGCTTGTCTAGGGACAAAAAGGGCTAGTGCGAAACCCCTTGTGAGTGTGCTGAGGCAGAGCCTGTGTGATGTATAAGTGTGGTAGCCGACAGCTCCTCCCCCATCAAGTCAGTGATGGCCCATTCTGCCAATACTTAGCCCCCTACGTGAGCCAAGGTGAGCATGTATGAATTGAATAGTAACGGATATAGGATAGATCCACAATCTAGTTTAAGTGGGTTGGGAAAGATAAGGAGGCAGAGAGGTGACTTAGCACAGATGACTAAGAAGAGGTGTTGGAAAGTGGATTATTAGTAGAAGTGGCTTACCACTAGTAATAAGGCTACAAACACAATAAAAGGTTCAGTTAGGGTCTCAATAAATTATTCCCTTGCTCAACCCTTGGTAGCTGGCAATGAGCAGGCAGGCTTAACTTAGGAGACAGGTGTGTAAAGCATTTGAAAACACAAATACATTAAATAAGTAAGACAACACACAATAAAAATCCAATTCCAATTTATAAAAGTAGATTATATTTTTATGAACAAATAGACACTAAAATGACCAAATCCAATGTGGGGAACCGGAGATATGAATTTTTAAAGAATAAACACTTTCTAGTGCTTAAAAACCTATAGCGCCACTGTGGGACATCTGGTCACGTGAAGTCAAAGTTTGAGGCTGACCGCGATGGAGCCCTGGTCAGATACACTAATTGGGAGGCCTCGGTAAAATTTTTACCTTCGGACTTAGAAACTTTTCCAGAGAATTTTTCTCTAGACTTCGAGCGGTCCGCTTCAGCAGGGCGATTTCGATGAAATGTCGTCGGATTGCTTCTCCGCGAGGCCTTGGTCAAATCCGGGAAGTCTGGTGCTCTGGAGCTTTCAGCTGGACGAACCTGAAATCCAGGCCAGGTCCCGTATGAAGGTAGCCGGCTTGACTCTCGTATTCGAATGGGTCACCTTATGTAGCTTTTTGACAAAAAGTTCCCAAACTTCTGGATCTTCTTCCAGAAGGTCTCCTTGAGGGTTCAAAGTATCCAAAACACAAATCCAAGGTCTGGAATCTCCTAGATGGTCCTTGGTATGTCTCGACAACAATTCCGTCAACAAACAAAAAGAGCCCATCCATCAATCTTGGACTTGACCTCCACATCTGGTTAGAAAAAGAATGTTTTCTTTAGATAACCCTCACCCACCAGGGTTTCCCCTTGGTGCCTTGCTTCATCAGTGCGTTCTTTCTGTTCCGCTGCGGAACGGGGCGTGCTGCGACCTCCAAGTTATGTGGGAGCACTTATGGGTGTTATATAGTAGATGAATACAGATGTAAAGACTAGGAGTGGGGTGGTTTTTTGTGCAAATTTAAAAATACCTGCCTAGTAGGAAAAATATTCTTTATTCGCACCTCTATTCAATATGGTTAAAAATGGGGCAAAAACGACACTCAATGGAATTATGTTCCTGAGTTTCTAAGGATCTACATGTTTAAAGCCCTACCTCAAGGCTTTTCATCAGGACCAAGGATATCTACTTCGATACCACTCCTGTTAAACACTCTAGCTGCAAACCATCAGCAAGCTAAGGGAAGTAAATATACATAAAGCACAGTTTTGGTGTTATGCCTGGAGGATATGTATAGTGCCTAAATCTGGCATCATGAGTCCACCGGGGGGAAGGGATGCCTGCAGTCACACTAACTCCAAGGCTACTCCCTTGCGGAATCATCGTGATCAGCACCTAGTAGTCAAAATGGGGTCAAAAAGGGGGCGGGGGACTCTGCAAGCAGGTCCTGATTTCTCACAAGAGGTCTCATGGTGCTACAGAAATGAAGGTTACAATTAGTCCTCACATTTCAAGACCCAACTTCAAGTCTCTGAAAACGATGCATGGACTGATGAATTTTCTTATTTGCCCAACTTGAGTCAGTGGAGATAATTTCAGAGCTGGCTTAGCCTTGGTGCTTCATTTGGGAACCTCTGTAGCTTCAGATGCTTCCAGGAAGCGTCTGAAGCTCAAAAGGTTCCTAGACTGTTTAGTTTAAGGCAGAGGGGGACCCTCAACATCATGAACTGGAAGTTGATGTTTTTTGTAATGTCTGAGATCTCTTTTGTGAAAGAAAGGACATGGCTGAATCAGACCCCAAAATATGCTGCTTTCTTACAGCCTCCATCCCCACATACAGAACACTATTTACAGTAAAGACAGAAGCAGTGTAAACTTTCTCCCCCATCAAAGGACATGCACAGGAGTTGTGCTTGCTTCTCTCACACAAGAAACAGGTGCAGCACAAAATCCGTCTTGCAATATTAATACCAATAGAAAACCTGACTTAACACAATTAAATGACACGTATTGGAACAAAGAAATGATATTGTATTGAAAATTATCTCATTGATAATGTCAATGTTAAGATATGTATTGTTGCCAGTGATGTCATCTATGTCATTTGTAATTTGATCTGTCACTTCATTGGTCAAGTCATGAACATTGTGAGTTTTGCATTGCATGGTGGAGGCATGAGTTATTGTTTGCTCAGCTAACCATAAATGCCAACCTTCGGGTTTTTTCAGTTTTGTTTAGTAACCATAACTTAATTTTAACAGTTTAAGGGAATTTGTGATATGGTAATGCTTTATGTGTAAAAGGTACTAAGGTAAGTTCTTAGTATAGGGTACAACATGTACCCAGGGCCTATAAATTAAATGCTACTAGTAGACTGCAGCACTCATTGTGCCACCTACTAAAGTAGCACTGTAAACCATGTATACAGGTCTTTCATTGTAGTCTGAGTGTACAGTTTTAAACTGCAATTTTGAACTAGTAAAATAAACCTTTTGCCATACTTATAAATCACCCCTAAGATAGGCCCCAAATGGCCATAGGGCAGGGTACATGGTATTTAAAAAGTAGGACATGTGTTTTTAAGTTTTACATGCCTTGGCAGTGAAAAATCTCAGAAGTCGTTTTTCACTGTGGCAAGGCTGGTTCTCCCACAGAAAAACACTGGATTACATTATAACACCTTAAGTAGGTTGTATTCTCTGTTCCAGGTGCTGGGGTGGTTTTAGGTATCTCATGAAGGCCAGCCTGGAGGGATTGTCTTGCTCCTCTGTGTATATCTTGCTGGTAAGCCAAGGCAATTATTCTAGAGTTCTGAAAAAGGACACCAAGTATGCTCTCGTTGGGTGGAGTTATTCCGGTCTGCACTACTGAAAGTGGAACAGAAATTTACAGACTTCAGCCCTTTGAAATCCCAAAAGCAATATTGGACTCCAAGAGATTGGCCAGTGAATCGAAAGGAAGTTGGAGGATCGGTAACATGTATCATATCTTGAGTGACACATGATTTACCTATTTGTCAAGCTAACTCAATCAATCAGGGGCTTTTAAAGCGCGCTACTCACCCGTGAAGGTCTCAAGGCGCTGGGGGTACCGGATCAGCCGAAAAGCCAGGTCTTGAGGCTCTTCCTGAAGGTGTGCAGGGTAGGAGAGCGTCTGATGTTGAATGGGAGCTCGTTCCAGGCCTAGGCCGCGACGTAGGAGAAGGCTCTTCCACCTGCTCTGGTTCTGCGGATGCTTGGGGTCTCTTCTAGGGCGAGGTCGGCAGAGCGGAGGTTTCTTTTGGGTACATGGAATGAAACTCTTTCGTTGAGGTATTTGGGTCCGATGTTGTGGAGGGATTTATACGCGTGGGTGAGTAGCTTGAAAGTCACTCTCTTCTCGATGGGGAGCCAGTGGATTTCTCGCAGGTGCTGGGTCATGTGCTCATGTCGTGGGGTTCCGAGGACGAGTCTGGCTGCGGTGTTCTGGATGGTCTGGAGTTTGTGTAGCAGGGATTTGTTGATTCTGGCATAGAGGGCGTTCCCATAGTCCAGTCTGCTGGTTATGAGTGCGTGGGTGACGGTCTTTCTGACTTCGGGGGGGAACCACTTGAATGTCTTGCGGAGGATGCGGAGGGAGTTGAAGCAGGTGGAGGCAACGGCGTTGATCTGGCGAGTCATGAGGGAGGAGTCTAGAATGATGCCGAGGTTCCTGGCATGGCCGTCGGGGTGGGTGGGTTTCCGAGGGAGGAGGGCCACCAGGTGTTGTCCCAGGCAGTGGGGGAGGGTCCGAGGACCTCTGTCTTCTCCGAGTTGAGCTTTAGGCAACTGTTGCTCATCCAGGCTGCGACGTCTTTCATTCCTTCCTGGAAGCTGAGTCTGGTGTCTTCGGGGTTCTTCGTGAGGGAGAGGATGAGCTGGGTGTCGTCGGCGTACGATACTATACTCAGCCCATGCTGTCTGACGATGGCGGCGAGGAGGGCCATGTAGATGTTGAAGAGCGTGGGGCTGAGTGAAGATCCTTGGGGTACCCCGCAGTTGATCTCTGTGGGTTCGGAGAGGAAGGGTGTGAGTCTGATCCTTTGGGTTCTGCCGGCGAGAAAGGAGCAAATCCAGTCAAGGGCAGCTCCCCATATGCCGGCGTCGTGGAGTCTGGCTGCAAGAGTGCCGTGGGAGACAGTGTCGAAGGCTGCGAAGAGGTCTAGCAGTATGAGGGCCGCGGTGTGGCCCTAGTCGAGTAGCAATCGGATGTCGGTGGCGGCAAGGAGGACGGTCTTGGTGCTGTGGTTACTGCGGAACCCGGACAGGGAGGAGTCGAGGATGGCGTTCTCTTCAATGAAGGTGGTCAGCTGGGCTTTGATGAATTTTTCGGTGACTTTGGCTGCGAAGGGAAGGAGAGAGATGGGTCGGTAGTTTTTTAGGTCCGTCGGGTCAGCCGAGGGTTTCTTGAGGAGGGGCTTGACCTCTGCCCGCTTCCAATCAGGGAAAATGCCGGATTCAAAGGAGGCATTGCTGGTGCGGCGTAGTTCGGCTGCGATGGTGGCGGTGGCTCTGTGAAAGATGTGCGGAGGGCAGGGGTCCATGGGGGCTCCTGAGTGGGTGCTCTTCATGGTCGTGGTGGTATCTTCGGTGGTGACCGGTGTCCAGGTGGAGATGGTGGGCTGGCTGTCATTGCTGGGGGGGGGGGTGGTTTCTGGAGTCTGTTCACTGAAGTTGTCGTAGAGGGCCTTGATTTTCAGGTGGAAGTAGGAGCCAAGCTTGTTGCATAGGTCCTGGGATGGCGTGACGTCCGTGGCTTCGCTAGTGTTGGTGAGGATTTTGTTCTGGATGAAGGTCCTCTTGGTGGCTCTGATGAGTTGATGGTATACTGTCATGGTGTTCTTGTAGGTGTTCTGGTCCTCGGTGGTTTTGCTGTTTCTCCATTGTTTTTCGAGACGTCTGCAGGAGCGTCTGGCTTCTTGGAGGTCGGTGGTGAACCAGGCGGAGTCGGGGTCGCTGCTGTTGTCGAGGTGGAAGTTCAGGTCTCCGATGAGTATGTAGTCCGTTGAGGTGATGGCGTGGGGTGGGATGAGGTCAGCAATGGTGGTGGCAAAAGAGGCGCGAGGCCCTGGGGGTCTGTAAGCGAGGGTGCCGCGAAGCGTGGTTCTGGGGCTGGGCTGGATCTGGAAGTTAAGGTGTTCGGTGTTGGAGAGGGAGTTGCTCGTGCTGCAGGTGGAGAGTCGGAGGGAGCTCTTGTGTGCGATGGCGAGTCCCCCTCCTGGGCGGTGGGGGCGGTCCTTCCTCTGGATCTTGTATCCATCGGGAATGGCAGTGGCGATGTCGGGGCGGAGGCGGCGTCTGGCGAGAGGGTGTCGAGGAGGTCCCAGTAACTGCCATTTACTGAGAGCGTGGGACTACTCTGAATATCATAGCAACTTTACATGATATAATTCAGGCCCATCTGTCTCAGCAGACTACAGAAAGGCCTATAGAGAAGACCGTGTTATTATGTAGATCCCTGGATAGCATGTGTAATTGAATACATTAGTCTTTCTGATGCTCTGCATTCAACCCAGCCCAGCCAAGCCTCATTGTTTTAACCTACAAACGTATTTGGAAAATCACCAGTGCCTCCCTATTCTTCAACAGAGTTTACATACGCAGAAATAGAATAGCCTGCAGGTGGTACTCGTGGGATACATTGCTCACTTGGGTATTTACTACTAACAATAATTGTTTTCTTTTTACTTGGTGCTAAATACCCTGATGCTTTGGCAACATTTTCTTTACCAGTGTGGCTGCTTTGGAATGCAAGTTATTTATCTTGACTTTTTAAAGGATGCCAATTTCTTACAGCCTGATTCTGAATCACGTCCAACCATTATGCACCCTCTTGTTCGTCTTTAATTTGGAGAGTGGGCTCAAAAGTCAATTTAGAAGTTATCCATGAATGTAGTTAGCTGTTGAGTAAATTCCAAAAATAAGAATGTATTTTCTTAACACTATTATTAGAAAGAATAATGGGTCTAGAAAAAATGCAAACATCTAAAAACAGTCACAACACCACACAACCCATTACAAACAATACAACAATTCAAAACCACAACCCAAATAACGTATAGACACAATGTCACTTGCCAGAAGGGAAGTAATAATCAAGGGAGGGCATGAATGTATGATCACAAGGTTCCCTAATCATACCTTCCTACTCAACTCCCAACACTCTATCGAAAACACCAGACAACACAGCAGTTACAACACCACTACTCACCACAAAAAGCCAGCACACACACAAATCTTAAAATTCTCATTTCTCCAACTGTGAGAAATTGGGTTTTTGGTTGACTGGGATGTGAGCCCTGGTCAAGCAACAGCCACATTTCCTTGCAGGGTGAACCACATAAAGTTACTAAATTAACCTATGCTTAACCCTGGGTAGCTTGGCAAAAAACGCAGTCAGGCTTAACTTAGAGACAATGTGTAAATTATTTATGCAGAACACAAACAGTAATAAAGGGAAAACACAACAGAAGAAAAATTTCAAGCCAATTTAGAAAAATAGAGTACATTTTAATAAATTATTTTACACCAAAATGACAAAAATCCAATCCGTAGAACCGGAGATATGACTTAACGTTTTTGGTAAAAACTTGCGCCTAAATGACCGACCTTAGAGCCAACCATGGACATATAGTTGCGCGAGACTGGGTCTAAGTCGAAAAATGTGGCCGACTGTGATGGAGCGTGGTTCAGATACAAGAAGTGGATTCGGCCCAGTCATCACTTACTTTAAAACTTAGAAAAGTTTCAGAAAAAAATGTTCGGAGAAACTAAAGTACAGCGGGGCAAGGCTGCAGGAGGTGTACGATGAGTAAGTGTCAGTGCTGGATAGCCTTGGGTCGAAGCTGTGGTGCAGATTTCTACGTTCGGACTCTGAAATGGAAGTCGAAAATCTCCAGCAGGACTAGGGTATAGTCGAAGACAGTTCCACGAGGCCGGATACCGCATTGGAGAAGGACCACTGAAAAGGATGTGCTGCTGCATAGAAAAACGTAGCATGAGAAGCTGCAAAGTCAATCGGACCGGCGATGCACCTCAGGCGTATAGACACGTAGGTTGGTACCGGTCCCCTCCTAGTTCTCAAAGCAATTTTTGGCCACAAGTTTGGATTTTAGCTATCTTTGCACCTTTAGCACCATTTCCAAGGGTCCAGTGTGGGGTGGGGGCACCACCTGGAGGGTCAGGACTTACTCAGGCTGGGTCCAGGTGTTGGGTTCAAGATGGAGGAAGCCATTTGTGTCCCTGAGGCTCTGAATAGAAGGCCAGTAAACTAACCCATGTGAGTCACTCATGAGGTCCTGGGACAGTTGAAGACCAGTCCTTGTACCCAGGAAGAAGGTGACAGAGCAGCAGGACAACAAAGCAGTAGTCCAGCAGGGCAGCAGTCCTTCAGAGCAGCAGTCCAGCTGAGTGACAGTCTTTCCAGCAGCATATCAGCCTTTCTTCCTGGCAGGTTATCCACAGGTACAGAAGTGTACTGAAGAGTTGATGTCTGAGGTCCCCTTTTTATACCCTGGTGTCCTGGGTCTGGAAGGTGAGCGAAGCTTCTAGAGAGTGCATTTGAAGTGCATGGAAAGTCCTGCCTCCCCTGCACTGGCTCCAAGCTGGCTGCAGTGACAATGTAGGGTTGTTGGGACCTTTGTGTGAAGGCAGAGCACAGGCTGTTCAGTTGCAAGTGGGGCTGTGCTCATCTCCCCCATCCTGCCAGCAGATGGCCCATTCAGGCACACCTAATCCCTCTATTACGTGACTATCTGTGAGGAATTCGCAAAGTCTGTCATTTACACCCAGTCATGTGAGCCAGGCCAGGCTACAAGCACAAAAGGGCTAATGGCAGAAAAATGGCAACTCTCTAAAAGTAAATGTAAATAGAATAGCGAATGGGGCAACACGAGTTTCTAGGTATTAATTAGGTGCAGGATATGAGAGTAGGTTTTTGTTTTCATGGGGTTTTCATACTGTTGAACTGTTGGGTGTGATTGTGAGGGTGGTTAAGGGAGGTGACTCTTGGTTGGGTTAAGGGTTATGATTATCTTGGTTTTTGTTTCTTGAGACATTAAGCAGAGTGGTTGGCTAAGCGTATCTTTCTAATTTTTACAGCGACCCCTGACGAAGAACCAGATAGGTTCGAAATGCATTGGGTTATACCGAAAGTCTTGTTGCAAAATATGATTGACTGCACACGCTCATGTTAAAGCCTGGATTGGCAACAGAAAGCGTTTTGAAAATGCATGAATAAAAGTATTCAGTGCAATCTACCTGTCTCCGGATTGATTCTACATAAATACAGAGATTATGATAACTAATCTGATAAATTGACTGGTTTAGCATGGATTACTTGGTTTACAGTGAAAGCTTGGTTTACATGGAATACTTTGTTTCCTTAAAGCAGTGCAGCAGCTGGGGCCGGAAAATGCGGCACCTTTTTTCTGTGAACTCTCTAAAAGTGGCATTTTTAAAATTGCAATCAAAAACCCAACTGTACCATTAAATAGGGTTTTTCATTACAATTCCAAAGACACCAAACATGACAAAATTACAGCTTATTAAATGTAATAAAGAATCCCCAATGTTATCCTTTTGGAGGGGTAGGGCTCACGGTAGTGAAAAACGCATTTAGGTGTTTTTCACTACCAGGGCATGTAGAACTTAAAAGTACGTCTCACCTTTTTATACACAGCACCCTGCCCTATGGGCTACCTAGGACCTACCTTAGGGATGACACATATGTAATAAAAGTAGAGTTTATTGCGTGGTAAGGGAGTTTTAATGCCACTTCGACATTGCAGTTTAAAACTGCTTTCGGGCTCTGATTGCAGGCCTGTGACATGTTATGAAGTGTTATTTAAGAGAGTGACACAATAAGTGTTGCAGGCCCACTAGTAACATTTAATTTACAGGCCCTGGCTATATTGTATACCACTCTACAAGGGACAAGTACATTAAATATGTCAGTTGGGTATAAGCCAATTAAACTATGTTTAAAGAAGAGAGCACAAGTACTTTAGCACTGGTTAGCAGTGGTAATGTGCAGTGAGTCCTAAGTCCAACCAAACTAATTCAGCAATAACTGGAGGAAAAAGGGCAAAAGGTTTGGGCATAACCCTGCAGAGAGGGCCAGATCCAACCCTAACCATACAGCTTTCTTCCACCTCCACCAAAATCACGACCACAATACACCCTCAAATGAGCCACATCAAAATGCCCTAAGCCACACCACCTCCACCCATACCACACCACACATCCTCCCAAAGCACCAGGGCATAAAGAAGAAAGAAACATAACACCTAGAATGCCTTCTTTTCAATGCAATATTCTGGAACAAAAATTATTTTAACATCTTTGACCTACTCTCAGAAACACAAGATCTCACCTTCATTACAGAAGCATGTCTCAGTGAAGAGTCTGCACCCTCTTGCCACAAAGCAATCCGACCTCATTTTCTCATCATAAACAAAATCGTATTGGCAAAATTGGAGGAGGCCTGGCTGTCACCCATAAACAACACTACAAATAATCGAAAACCTCACCATGGATGGCAGTGAATCCTTGATGACAAGATGTCACCCCACTAAAACTATAACCTATTCCTTCCTCTTAATAGATAGACCACCACACAGCAATGCTAACTTTAAAGATGCCTTACTTGATACAGTAACCAACATCCATCTGGACCACTTAAACCTATACATTCTGGTATGACATGACCTATGATTTGGCAAGAAGAATCTAACCCATAACCACAGCTATCACAACCAACCTTGAAGCACTCAACCTCCATCAATTGTTTCTGGACCAACTCACTGCACTAGACACACACTACGTGTCATATTTGCACCCTTTGGACAAGCAACAACAAATGCTCACAGAGACAATGGAAAAAAACGAAGGCCCAGATTTATCTAGGGAGTGCATTGCCCTTGCGTCACGCAGGGTGTCACAAGGGCAATGGAATCCATAAGTCAGATTTAACAAGTAATGCAAGACCACCTTGCGCTGCCCTGCATTGCTTGGTAAATCTGGAGTAAAACAAGGCAGCACTAGTCGCTGCCTTGCATTACTCTGCCCAAGGAAGGCGTTCCATGGCAGAGCGTGGGTGTTCCCACGTATCCACCCATGGATTTTGGAACATTCCCAGATTTACCAACACTGATAAACCTGGGAATGTGTCAAAATGCTACACCTTCCCAGGGGAAGCACACCAAGGAGAAATATCTTTATTTCTCCTTGTTGTTTCCTCTTTCTAAGTATGCTGCATTCTGCGGCACACTATTTGAAATAGGAAAATGCCTCTGAGGATTATTTTAGTGCAAGAAGGTGTCACTTCCTGCACAAAAACAATCCTGCCTACAATGCAGGAACCCTTGCACCACGGCGCAAGGGTGCCTGCATTGGCACAAGACAGCACAATGTGCACCAGTGCAAGGAGAGGACAGGAATGTGCAGTATAATGTTAATTATATATATTGTAAATATGGCACATTCCTGCCCTCCCCCTTTCAAGCAGTGCAGCGCGGCAAGGTGTCTTGCTCCATTGCGTGAAAGAATAAATTAGCCTCTAGATATTCACCAACTCAACATCCATCTAGAATGAACCCCAATAAACATGAGGCCGACAGACATACCTACTTTCGCCAACTGGATCTCCACAGCACTGGGCAAACAAACGCCAACAAAAACCACATCCAGGGTTGACCACAAAAAGAACACCACTTGGGTTAATGACATCAAAAGAATGCAAACACAACTCAACATACTACAGTGCAAATGAAGAAAATCAGGAGATGAAACAGAAAAAAAGCACACAGCCCCACTATAACAAAGCCTACAAAAGAGCCATCAGAACCGCAAAAGACACCACTACACCACACCACACGTATAACTGAAGCAGACTGCACTTCTTAAGAACTCCATAAAATTTGACTAGAATTCCACAATCTAGGGTTCAAAAACATGATCACAAGACTTCTGTGGAAAAAAATTTCAATTAATTGATCTCAAAAATTAAAAAGATTGAAAATTACCCTAAGGAGAACAAGGACAACACAACACATGACCTTGCCACCATAGAAAGAGACAACAATAATCATCCATCAAGTTTTACTTTCAATACCCTGTCAAAAAGGTTTCCTTTATATTATCATTACAGCCAGAGTATCAGGATCAACTTCAGACCCAGCACCAACAAAAATTTTCAAACATATCCTTTGCTCAACTTGTGCAGGGGAGGTAGCCAGATGCCTACTCAACATGTATGTAGTAGTCTGCCTCGTGCGGGCACTCAGCATCGCATGGAGCTTTGGGTTGGCATGGTCATACCTTGAGGCTCCATGCGATGTAGATTTGATCGTTACTGGTAATTGACAGTTGGGAAGTTAGTTACGGGACTACTGAGGAGCTGAGCACTTCGCTCGTCAGTGAGGTGATTTACATAATTGATACTTCAAAATAAACAATTGGAAGAAGTGTTTTGTCTGTCTTGTTGAAGCATCATAAAGTCCCTAGAACAAAGTTCATTCCCACCTGAGCTGAAAACCTTGTACAATAGACAGCTCCTCAAAAAGAAAAAACTCAACCCATCAGACCCAGCAAACTACAGGCCTGTATCCAATGAATCATTCTTAGGAAAGGTTTTTGAGAGAGCAGTGTTTACTCAACTCTCTAACTTTACAGAACATTATGGCTTAATGTCAGACCTATAGTCCGGCTTCAGGCCAGGCAGAAGCAGCCATCATTTATTCCTGGGATGATCTAAAACACAGAGCGGACAAAACAAGAACATACTAGCTGCCTTGTTCCTTCTGGATTTATAAGCTGCATTTGACACTGTTCACCACCATATGCTACTACAAAGGCTCCATGATCTTGGAATCTGTGAAAATTCTCTAAAATGGATTGCTTCTTATCTCACAGATAGACAAAGTGTAGTCTACCTACCACCTTTCACATTACCTACTTACACACAACACTATGGCATTCCTCATGGGTCCATCATATCCCCTCTATTATTCAACATCTACCTAATCCCCTTACCAAAATTAAATCATACAACCTCACCTGTTCCAACTATGCGAATGACACCCAAACCATTTGAAAAGTGGATAGTCCTGAAGATCTATACAATTCACAACTTGGTGACTGCCTCTGTGCCATTTATGGAAAGTGAATAACCATCTAAATCTCTATACAGCAAAGACAGAGATTATGACCTGTTGGCAATGGCAAAAATACTAGTTCTTTAGTACTAAGGAACTTAAAGCCCCTCCAAAAACATCAAGAGAAATTAGAAACCTAGGAGTAACCATGAATTCAGAACTGTCCTTAATGCCGCATGTTCACAATGTCACAAAGAGTGCCTTCTAAACAATGAAAACGCTACAACACATCTTCCCATACCTTACATATCAGCATAAACTGCAAGCCATCCTCACACTCGTAATCTCCAAGCTTGACTATCAATCAATCAGGGAGTGGTAAAGCGCGCTACTCACCCCTGAGGGTCTAAAGGCACTGGGGGAGGGGGGGAGGGGAAGGGGAGTGAGCAGCTCCGTTCAGTCGAAGAGCCAGGTCTTGAGTGTCTTCCTGAAGATGTTCAGGAAGGGGACGCGTCTGATGTAGATCGGGAGCTCGTTCCAGGTCTTGGCCGCGATGTAGGAGAAGGCTATTCCCCCTGTTCTGGCTCTGCGGATGCAAAGGGTTTCGGCGAGGTTGGCGGATCTGAGGTTTCTCTTGGGTATGTGGAAGGAGATTCTATGGTTTAGGTATTGGGGTCCGGTGTTGTGGAGGCATTTGTAAGCGTGGGTGAGTATTTTGAAAGTTACTCTCTTCTCAACGGGGAGCCAGTGGAGGTTCCGCAGGTGTTGGGTGATGTGTTCGTGTCGAGGGATGCCGAGGACGAGTCTGGCTGCGGTGTTCTGTATGGTCTTGAGTTTGCAGAGTAGAGACTTGTTGATCCCGGCGTTTCCGTAGTCCAGTCTGCTGGTTATGAGTGCGTGGGTGACGGTCTTCCTTGATTCGGCGGGGATCCATTTGAAGGTCTATCGGAGGATGCAGAGGGTGTTGAAGCAGCTGGAGGTGACAGCGTTGACCTGTCGGGTCATAGAGAGGGAAGAGTCGAGTACGATGCCGAGGTTACGGGCGTGGTTCGTGGGGGTGGGAGGGCTGCCGAGGGCGGTGGGCCACCAGGTGTTGTCACATGCAGAGGGGGAGGGGATGAGGACCTCTGTCTTCTCCGAGTTGAGCTTCAGGCAGCTGCTGCTCATCCAGGATGCAACGTCCTTCATTCCTTCCTGGAAGTTGAGTCTGGTGGTGATGGGGTCCTTGGTGAGGGAGAGGATGAGCTGGGTGTCGTCGGCGTAGGATACTATGCTGAGTCCGTGCTGTCTCATGATAGCGGCGAGGGGGGCCATGCAGATGTTGAAGAAAGTGGGGCTGAGCGACGATCCTTGGGGTACTCTGCAGTTGATTTCCGTGGGTTCGGAGAGGAAGGGTGGCAGTCTGATTCTTTGATTCTCTGATTCAACTAGCAAACTGCTATGCCAATAGCGTATACCTTGGTGCACCAGCAGTCATCAAACGCAAAATACAACTTATCCAAAATGCTGCTGCAAGGCGTCTTCTCTGCATACACAAGAGAAAGGAGGAGAGATTTCTCGGTTCTTAGGAGAGGGTAATATAGAGCTAACCTGAAGATTTATCACTCTCTCATAAGGAAGACTCGGGCTGCTTATTACAGTGAGGATCGAAATAGCTGAGAACTCCTCTAAGGAACTTTATACGATTTTTAAGGAGATCTCGTCTCTCGCTAGAACCTCAGCCTCGACCAACAACTCTTTGGACTCTTGCAATAGGGTGGCTGATTTCTTTGCGGAGAAAGTAGAGAAGATCTACTCAACCTTCCCTGGTGCAGCACGTAATGGGTGCCAGGAGGATGAGGGGATGACTGACTTAGGGGAGGCAGAATGTCTTCGTAAATTTGTGGTCCCCCCTTGTGACGCGCTCACTGGTGTAGCCTCTAGCATTAAGTCTGGATCTCCTAGAGACCCCGCGCCCCTAAGGTGCTAAAGGGAGTCTTGAAATTTTGGAGCCATATATCAGGCACCTCCTCGAGCTCTCCTTTACCACTGGAACGGTCCCAACTAGATGGAAAGAGGCGATCGTCCTTCCATTAAAAAAGAAGATTGATGTTAGTTCTAGCCAATTGGAGAACCTACGTCCGATTTCCCTGCTGCCTTACTTTGCTAAGGTTGCAGAGAAGGTAGTTAATACACAACTGACTGCTCATATTAGCAAACATAGCCTGCTTCACCCCTCGCAATCGGGGTTCCGGACATCATATTCCACCGAATCGGCGCTGCTGCTCTCCACCGAAATTATCCGCAAATTTGTGGATGCGGGACAAACAGTGGCGTTAGTCCTACTTGACCTCAGCGCCGCATTTGATACGGTGGCTCACCCTACCTTACTTCAACGCTTGAGGAAAGGAGGTTTGGTGGACCGAGCCATTGAATGGCTTGAGTCCTTCCTGCATGAACGCAGTTTCCAGGTGTCGCAGGAACCTCATTATTCTAAAAGTATTAAGCTGAACCAAGGGGTCCCTCAGGGTTCTATTTTAAGCCCCACCCTCTTTAATCTCTACATTGCCCCTCTGGCAGAGATTATTGAAAAATTTGGGATTAGTGTTGTGTCCTACGCTGACGACACACAGTTGGTGGTGTCCCTAACACAGGAGCCTGAGAAGGCTGCCATCAATTTCTCGACTTGCCTTCAAGAACTGGCAGTTTGGATGGCGGACAACTGCCTTAAACTTAATGGCGGCAAAACTGAGGTTCTTGCGTTGGGTAGAGCCCCCACTGTTTGGTCGTCAGCGTGGTGGCCACAGACACTGGGTCCTACCCCGCCCCCATGTGATCAGGTGAAGAATCTTGGGGTATGGCTGGACTCCAAGCTCTCTTTCGATAATCATATAAGGCGTGTGGCGGGGAAATGTGTTGGGGTTATGAGAGGTCTTTGGAAGACCTTAGATGTATTGCCAGTTGCAGCAAGGAAAACTATGGTCCATGCCCTGGTGACGTCACGCTTGGATTATGGGAATGTCCTGTATCTGGGAGCCAGTTCCAAGTGTGTGCAAAGACTCCAGCGCATTCAGAATGCTGCGGCTCGTCTTGTTTTAATGTTACTGAGGAGAGCCTCCTCCAATAAGGCCCTTGTTTCCCTTCACTGGCTCCCGGTAAGGGAACGCATCCTGTTTAAGGCTATGTGTGTGAGCCATCGTATCTAACAGAGAAAGGGTCCCACCTACCTGCATGATTTCCTTACTCCATACTCTCCTTCCCGTCAGTTGAGATCTAGCAGGACGGGGCAGGTCTGTATTCCTAGCATCAGAAGAGCGAGGATGGGTGGCCGCTCTTTCTGTTTTCTAGCTGCCAAACACTGGAATAAACTCCCCCCGGGGCTCCGTGTGGAGTCTGTGGAGACACTTTTTCGGAAAAGACTCAAGACTTGGCTTTTTTCTTCTCTGAGCTCTCTGGTTTAAATTTCGTGCCTTTCCTCTCTGCCAGCGTTTCTGAATTTGTGCCGCAGCGCGGGGACACACTGGTTAGTGTAACCATGCGCTTTATAAGTTTGTTATTATTAAAGCGTGACTCCAGTCCTGCAATCTCTGTACTGTCTACCTTTAGCTAGAAGAGCAATGCTCAAGGCACTCTGTATTGTCCACAGAGCCTCCCAAGAAAGAGGACTACTACACCTACACGTTAAATTCAAGCACTACAAACTAAACAGAACACTGCACTCCAGGCTTTCACCGTTTATCATCATACTACCTTACCATAATAAATCCATAGGAGGCAGTGCTTTCTCAGTACAAGTTGCCAAGCTCTGGAACTAACTACCAGCCAACATTAGAAGCACCCTGGAGCATATACACCTCTGAAGACAGTTGGAAACGTGGCTGTTTCCTAGATAATTGCACCACCCATACCTGGCAACAGAGCCCAGAAAACAGTTGCACCGTCAAAAGCTATCCTCAGCTTACAACCCACAAACTGAAAACAACTCAACTAGCAAACTGCTTTCGATATGCAGGTAAGGTATGCAGGGCTGACCTATGGTTCGCCATGGCATTATATAGTTATGCACTTGCATGTATAACAGTTATGGCTCACAATAATGCCAAGAACATAATACACAGCAGTCAGCAGCAAATCCATCAACAGCACTGCACAGCCAAGAAACAAAACATCACCAAATGAGCAGGCATGGAAGAACTACAGATTGCTGTACAATTTGGAGGACTTTATATAGTTCACAACTGCAGGTTCCAAACATCTATACAATCTGGACACTTCTTCACATCTCACAAAGATACTCAGATATGGGATGATAATAAAAATGCCCATCCAAACATGATCTCTCCAATTCTCTCTTACCCAAAATCTCAGATTGGACAACCTAGTGCAGTAACCAGCCAAGCAGACTATATTATAAGAAATACCATAAACGGACCTGCTGAGCTGTTCAAAGCTACTAGCATAGTGAAAACTATAAATTAGCATGCCTGTCTCTCACACTTCATCATCCACAATACTGCTACGCCCTGCGTCCCATAATATGACAACGGCACCACAGTGGTCATCATGCATGATATGGAAACACTTCCCCATAGGATCAAAACAAAGACAACATCCTTTCAGCCACACACACTAAACAGTGTATCGTGCTACCCATGTGGGAAAGCACTTCACCGCACCACATAGGGGTAGTAAGCGCTATGTAAATGTTGCATTAAAATGCAATACAATATAATTATAATGCATAACTTCAGTTTGGGAATAGCTAGAACCATGATTCAAAGACTAAAGCTAATAGTAATTGAAAATCCAATTTAAAGGTCAAGTTGGATTTTAAATTACTATTTTGAAAATGGCACTTTTCAAATTTGGCATTTTCTTGCCTAAGGAAAATGTGTCTTTCTGCCTGTGTTCAGTGTCACCTGACTGTTAATGGCTCTCTTGTGGTGAGATATGCGTTGCTCTCAGACAGTGGACAAAGGGATTGGGTATTGGGAGATATTTTTCCAATAACAGAAAGGCTATCTAGGCTGTGCCGAGGAACTTAATTACACTTCAAAAGGTGCCTACCCTGTCACAAGCAGATGTAACTCACACCTAGGCCTGCCCCTTCATTGTACTGCTAGCCAGGCAGGTACCAGTCCCGGTGGGAGAGAGGCAGCCCCAGAACCAGTTTTGAGTAACTACCATTATCATAGCCAACCCTCAGGCGGGGGGGAAAAGGGAGCTCTGACCAGGGGAATGGTGAATTGCCGCTGGGCCAAAGATTCAGGTTGTTCCCGCTACATTCTTCTCCGCAGCAGCATATCCAACTCAGCAGGACTTAGAGGAAAAGGTGTCCGGCCTTCTGGCGCCCTCTTCAGCTACAGCCTGCAGTATTGCCCTGCTAGAAGAGTACAAGCTCCAAAAAAGGGACTAAGCCCAAGGTTAGAAAACTTCACAAATTGAAGACACAAAAAGTATCTGTCTCTGGGCGTGCAATTCAAAATTTTCACGCTCCGAGCTTTCCTACCAAAAGTCAATGATCTCCCCGAGACCTTGTGCAATGGCTCACCGAAGACATGGAGACACATTGTACAACAGTGCTGCATTTCGTTTTTGCTGGTTTAGGACTCTGGGCACTTTACCACTGCTAAAGTGCAAGTGCTCCCTGTGTAAATTGTGAAGTTGGTTGTTAAGTTGTGTGTTTGAAAAGTCCACTATTATAAAGTGCAAATAGAACAATTGATGGGCAGAATGCTGCACAATGTCAAACATTTACCCCAGTACAGAGATCTGGGCCTAAATCCATTGTCATTTTGCTCCCCATGCCATTCCAGTTTAAACCCAGCCATATGCAAATGAGTTTCGACCCTGCTCCCCATGGGAACAGTCAAGCCCAAACTGCCAGGCCAGGTCCTCCCTGGATCAGAAACAGGCATCCTGGGACCGGTTTCAGGGTATCACCCCTCATCAGCCAGGCTAGTTTGACTCCAGTGGCATGGAGAGATGGACCCACGTCTGGGCATACCCGTCCTACTTGGGCTGACAAATGCAAATAGAACAATTGATGGACAGAATGCTGAACAATGTCAAACATTCACCTCAGTACAGAGATCCGGGCCTAAATCCATCGTTTATTTGCTCCCCATGATTCCAGTTTAAACCCAGCCATATGCAAATCAGTCTTGACCCTGCTCCCCATGGAAACAGTCCAGCCCGAACTGCCAGGCCAGGTCCTCCCTGGACCACAAACAGGCATCCTGGGACCGGTTTCAGGGTATCACCCCTCATCAGCCAGGCTAGCTTGGATCCAGTGGCATGGAGAGCACGGGACCCACGTCTGGGCATACCCATCCCACTCTGGGTGACAAATGTAAATAGAACAATTGATGGACAGAATGCTGAACAATGTCAAACTTTCACCCCAGTATAGAGATCTGGGCTTAAATCCATTGTTTATTTTCTCCCCATGCCATTCCAGTTTTGCTCCCCATGCCATTCCAGTTTAAACCCAGCCATATGCAAATCAGCCTTGACCCTGCTCCCCATGGGAACAGTCCAGCCCGAATGCCAGGCCAGGTTCTCCCTGGACCAGAAACAAGCATCCTAGGACCTGTTTCAGGGTATCACCCCTCATCAGCCAGGCTAGCTTGACTTTTAGAAAGTGGCCATTTTCTTACTTTACCATTCTGTGCCTCTACCTGCCTGTGGAATCAACGTCTGAGGGAGGGATAAGTTGGGCAGTTTGTGCATTCCTCTGCTGGGAGTTCTGACCTGCCAAGTGGGGCCAATCCCAGTTCTGGACCGTTGGAGGTGTTTTTGTATTGCAAAGGACTAAGAATATCCACGCAACAACCTCCAGTTCCTATTTTTCCTGACCCAGCACCGCCGTGCGTTTGAAAAACCAATGCATTACCGCAGCCGAAGAATCAATGCAGCACCTGCCATGCGGCTGAAAGACCGCCGCAGCCTGAGTCCTGAGCACCATGTCACCAACGTCCGTGACACCTGCTCCAACTCCGATGCAAGCCCTGCTGTGCGGCTGAAGAAATCCATGCATCACCTGCCTCGCGGCTGGGAAATCGACACACTGCCAGTTCCGCCGCACTGATCCAGCGCGTCTAGATTTTTGACGCATCGCCCCTGTGCGCCACGCTCTTCATCGATGTTGCCCAGCAGTAAGGAACCGAGGCTGCGTGTCTGGAAATCGATGCATCACCTCCCTCCACAGTAGGGAACTGCTGCATCACCTCCCTTGACAGTAAGGAACCGACGCATCACCTCCCCTGCGCTGCAGTAAGGAACCAATGCTTCACCTCCCCTGGCAGTAAGGAACCGACGCATCTGACATCCATAGTTTCTTATGGACTGAACTAATTTGAACCTTTTAAAAGTGATATCTTTATTTGTGTATGCTGGGTTTTGTCATTTTGGTCTTGTTTTATTCAGATAAATATTGGTTATTTTTCTAAACTGGTGTGTTGTCGCTTTGTAGTGTTTTTACTGTGTATGTACAAATGCTTTACACATTGCCTCTGAGATAAGCCTGACTGCTCGTGCCAAGCTACCAAGGGGGTGAGCAGGGGTTACCTTGGGTGTGCAATCCCCTTACCCTGACTAGAATAAGGGTCCCTACTTGGACAGGGTGCAAACCACTGCCAAATAGAGACTCCCATTTCTAACAAGTGCTAATATCCAACACAAAACCAGAGTTGCACCAAAAAAAGTAAATAATTATAAAATAAGAGATTAAAGAAAATCTGATCGCACAACCAAGATTTTAAAGATTTTTGAAAGGCCAAAAAGTAGAAAAGGTAATTTATTCTTTGGTATGCCTGATTAAAGAAGACGTATTCTAGGTTACCCTCTGTGTAGTATAAGTTAGTATTCTGCCAGTCATATTATTAAGACACAAACTGTGCTTCCACAAGGCTGTGATTGCATGCCTAATCATTGGACATGGTAACTAGAAAAAGCAGAGAACGAAGCACATATGAACATATTGGCGTTGGGCAATATTAAAATCACCGCACAATGTTGGACTCAATAAACTCAAGGCATCTTCCCAATGCTACCTCCTAGTACTCAGACATATAATATAGTTATCTTCTAGAATGATGTCCTGTCTTCTGATGTCCCTGGCAATGAGTAGGCCTCATGAACATTCTTTCACTACACTAAACACTTGTGTTCCTTTTAAAGCCACTCAGGATGCACATTGGTGTGATGACGCCTTTAGTTTGAGTGGAGCACAATGATAAATATTCATGCGGAACCCACCTTTTTGACCAGCATTTCATGTATCATTCCAGACTTTTCCATAAAATGGATATGATATTACGCCATTTTTTAAAACGACCAACTTGTGCATTTTCATTCTATTAGTAAGACCCCTCATACTCCCTGTCATGAGTTCTTGTTTAACAACCACATGTGAGTTTTACTCCCATACACATATGTCTGTTGTCACCTAGGACTTTTTGGCATATTGCATATTTCTCCGTTGGTAACGGATTTCTGTGTGATCTTTAGCCTTCCCCCAAGCCCTGCACATCCTTCTGAAAGCTGCTGATGCGGCGTGGTGCTCCATTAACAGCCTTGCACACTATCTTGATCTTATTTTAAAATCACAAATAGAACACAATTTAGCTTGTACACCTGCCCACTACATCTTAAAGTAATTTAGAAAAAAAATGTGTCAACAAAATTTTACATAAGCAGCCCAGCTACAGTTAGTTCCCATGATCGGCAGATTCATTAAATCCCCCGATATTTCATTAATTCAGTTATTGTAGATGATAACAATTTTTTAAAAAAAAGAACATAGCCGAATATAAACGATAGTGGTTTTTGACCCGAGGTCTTGGGACCCCCTAGGAAACCGTGACTCCTACTCAGGGGTTCTGCTGCTGCTTAGAAAATTAAATATTAACAGATGAATAAAGTGCACACAAATAAAGAAGCTAAATGCAAAATTGAAACTATTAAAACGTTCTGCAAATGTGAAGGAATTTGTAATTGAAGGTTACAAATTAAGTTGGTATCCTCAGATTGATTTGGGAGAGCAGTGCAAGTGGATCAAGCAGATATAGCATGGCATTGGGTGGCCTCAATTGGATTTTTAAAAGCTACAACTTTCCCATTAAAATTACAATGTAGATATGTTTTATATTTGAGAAATAAAATATTTCATCATTTGTGTACTTGTGAGATCAATGCTTGTTTGCATATTTGTGTGTATTGTTTTGCATTCCAAATCATCGAAATTACTTCCAAATATGACTCAGTTGGGGACTCCGCATTCCAATAATGATTCACTGGAGGTCCACGGATTCCAGTAAGGATTAAGTCGGGTTCCACAGAAATCCAAAGGTTAAGAACCATGGTTTTAGGGCATTTGCAAACAATATATTTCAGTGCTTGCCACACATTCTACATTAGCACTTTTGCTTCCTTTTCCCTCTTCCCGATCCAACCACAACTGCCCACTACACCAAGCATGTGTAGATATTGGGGGTCCATAATAAATTATACGGGGGTACCAACTTATACAATAGGGATCCCTCTAAATATTTTAGTGTTAAACATGCGCTCCACCCTGAGCACTGGAGCTGCGCCAGGGCGTGTCAGCCACCCTAGAAGCATGCCATTATTCAGTGGGTGAGGGCAATTTTAATAATCCTACGGGTTTCCCAGTAAGGTTTCTTTCCTTTTCTTTCCCCCCTTGTTCCACCCCTGGTGTACGGGATTTTTATAGTACTTCTCATATAGTGAGTTCAGAAATTACCACAAACATTGCCTGCAGCAAGCACAAATACATTAATTTCCACATACATTACAATGGCGGCTTTACGAGTACAAACCTGCCCAAATTTGCAAATGTGTGCCACCTTTTTAGCTGTCAGATTTGCTAATAGGGCCATTTTAATTCTGCTCGGACCGATTTTCTGTCCCAGTCCGACCCTTCCCATCGTTTGACCAAAAGTTGTAGCCAGAACTTGTTACATCTTTGCCTAAAAGAGCACCCCGGACATTGACGTGGACGTGCATTAAAGTCTCTTTTTCCGCACCACAGAGTCTGCAATTTGTCTTGGCAGGCTTTAACCAGGTGGGCTATTGGTCCAAGGTTGGTTGGATTGCAAGGCAAAGATGCATAAACTTGAGAATAATGGGAATTTGGAATCCAAGGTCGAAGTATGCCTGTGGTTTTAAAGGGATCACTGACATAATATCGACTACAAAAATATCCCCATACACAAATATTGACACACAAATATCGACATCCACAATATCGACATCCTATCTTTAAAATGTAAAATACAAAAATATCAAGAAAAAAAATATAGATGTACAAAATATCGATTTTTTTAATATATAAAAAATAATGTTAAATAAATTAAATAATAAAATTAACTTAAAAAAATATTTAGATGTAATGTACAGTTAAACAAATATGATATATTTAATTTAAAAATTTAAATGTACATATATAAAATGTAATATATAAATGTATATTTACTTTAAAACAAATAAACTAATTAATTTATTTTAAAATGTTATAAATATATAAAAATTAACAAATAAATATATATAAAAATACATATACCTATAATACAAAATCTAAAATAAAAAATTACAAATTAAAATATTAATATATTTAAAAAAATTTAAACTTACATTTTGCACTCCATTGAGTGCAACAGGAAAAAAAGGGTTGGATAGCGTAGGGGTAAAAATTCCTATTCCCACTCCAGTGAGTACAACAGTAGGGAAAGTGTTGGATAGCGCATCGGTAAAAATTACTATTCCCACTCCAGTGAGTACAACAGTAGGGAAAGTGCTGCATAGGGGAGGGGTAAAATTACTATTCCCACTGCAGTGAGTGCAACAGTAGGGAAAGTGTTGGATAGCGTAGGGCTAAAAATTACTATTCCCACTCCAGTGAGTGCAACAGTAGGGAAAGTGTTGGATAGCGTAGGGCTAAAAATTACTATTCCCACTCCAGTGAGTGCAACAGTAGGGAAAGTTAGATAGCGGAGGGGTAAAAATTGCTATTGCAGGGGGCGGAGCTTGTCCGGCTAGGAGATGGCCGCGTTCTTGTAGAGCTCCGCTAACTGCCGCCACGATCCGCTCATTATCCGGCCATTACCCTGCTGTGCCCGCATTGACCGCACCTGCCTGATTGTTTGCTGACCCAAGGGGCGTAGATCTCGCTCCGCTGCCCTCTCCTTTGCCGGACGCTGCTGGGCTCGGCGTTTGCGGTGTGGCTGGGCCCTTGATCCGCGGCCTGGAGTTTGGTGCTGGCCGGGTCCTCCTCAGCCCGGGCCGGACTTGCTGGGGCGGGGCTGATCGCTCTGCTCCCGCTGCTCCGCCTCGTCTGGTGACGGATGCACCCCACGGCCCCCTAGCTTCATCATCATCGCTGGGGCCGGCTGCTGCTCCGCGGCTTGCACTCGCATCTCTCCCGCCGAGGCCCGTCCTGCTGCATTGGATGTCGTATCGGGGAGGTGCGGTGCTGCCTGGGCCAGACTGCTTCTCCCGGCGGAGCGACCATTTTGCCTGCTGCCTCAGCGGGACCGCAGTAAGGTACGGACTTAGTTGATTCTGCAGCGGAGGGTCTTCTCCTGCTCAGCGCCGCCTTGGGCTTCCCCTGCTGGCTACTGGACCTGGGGCGCTCTCGATGGTGGAGACACACACTGGCTGTGCCGGCCATATTGCCTGTACCTCGGTTGCCTGCAGTTGGTGCTCCCTCCTTCGGACCACACTTGGGGACGATCTCCTTCCTCTGGCTCGCTGTGGTCTCCTCACACCTGCTGTCCAGTGCTCTTGGTCCTGCGCTGCCCCAGCGTTAATCCCTTTAGCTGGTGGAGGTCTCGTGATTGGGAGCTGTCTGCTAATCTTCCTCTGCTCTGCACTTACCTGCCACTCCCTCCATTATGGGCAAACCTGACAAGTCTCAGCCCAAGTTGCATTTCGAACAGCGCAAGTCCCGACAAAACGAGGAGGGGGCGGAGGGGGCAGACGGGGGCCCCCCCCCCGAGGTGGATGCCCCCACTGATGACCCTGTGGGAGATATAAAACAGATCATTGCGTCTATGCAACAGGGACTTACCGCCATAGACTCTAAAATCGATGCGTTGGTCTACAGGATGGATAGGGTCTCTGAACGTGTAGACAAACATGCTGAACGCCTGGATATGGCGGAACGCCGCATCACTGAGGTGGAGGAGGCCCAGACGGATGATGGTGATGCGCGGAAACGGATGGAGCGTACTCTCTCAATCTTACAGGACAAGGCGGAGGATCTTGAAGCTCGGTCACGCCGCAGCAACTTGCGTATCATTGGTCTGGCGGAGTCTACAGCGACGGGGAACATGGAACAGTTTGTGGAGCGCCTGCTGACATCTCTACTTGGCGCGGACACCTTCTCCCATCTTTTCGTGGTGGAGAGGGCGCATCGCTCCCTTGGGCCTCGTCCCCAGCCGGGCACCCCTCCCCATTATTGCCAAACTGCTGAACTACCGGGACAGCGATGCCGCATTGCGCAAGGCACGGGGCCTGGGCCCCATGAGGTATGAGGGCTCGGATATTTCCCTGTTCCCTGATTTCACCCCCAGAGTTCAGGAAGCGCGACGGCAGTTTGGCGCCTTGAAACGTAAACTGCGTGACCAGCATATTGAATATGCTATGCTATACCCAGCCCGTCTTAAAGTCCTCTTTGATGGAAAGCCCAGGATATATTCGGACCCTCAATCCCTGCAAAAGGCCCTTCGCAACTGGGAAAAAACTGGCAAACGCTCTCACAGTCAGCAAGCCTCTTACCCGCAGCCTGACGCTGTCAGGTCCCTTGATGATGATGACTGAACAGCTTGCAGTCTTTCCTATGAATGCAACTTTTGTCTCCCTCTTACATTACTGTTGGTATAGTATAGTGGTGGGCTGCTGCCTGTTGGCCTGTTCTCGTTCCTAAGATGTGCGCAGTGCTCCCGATGTGGCTATGTTGTTGCGCGGATTCCCTCTCCCCCCCCACTAGGGTTTGCGCCTCTGGCCTCCAATGAATCCTAGCTTGCGCTGCCAGGTTGCCATACCTTTCCCCTGCGGGTCTTCCTTCCAGTGTTGCCCTGCCCCTCCACTGAGCAGGTCGCTCTAGTTATCCGCCCTCTCTCTGAGTGGGAGCACTAGGGTGGCAGTGGGGTTGTACTGTGCATGCGGTGGTTTAGCGGTAGGCTCGTTCAGTTTGTGTTGCTGGGCAACATCTGCCCCCCCTGCGTTAACCGCTGATCTACTGTTTTGGGTTGGGTGTTCTGGGGGGGGCAGGGGGGGTTGGGTGGGTCTGTCATTTGTCTGGTTTTCTTTTTTGTGTGGGCTGGATGGGCGGGTACTTGTCTTTGTAGAGTTGGGGATTGCAAGAAGTGGGTGGGGGTTCGCGTTTGGATGGGTTTATATTGGTATGTTTTTGTTTTTCACCTTTTCTTTTACAGGTCATCGTCCATTTGTTTTGCTCCTTTCTTTGTAAGGTGGAAAGGTCGTTCGGGGTTTGGACCCTGGACTGATGCCAGCTTCCTTCGCTTCTCAGCCAGCTTACATAATGGGGCATAGGGAGTGTTTGAAGCTATTGACGTGGAATGTAAGAGGTCTTAATGACCATAGAAAGGTGCGCAAGATTCTGGCCTGCTTAAAATGGCGGGAGGTGGATGTGGCTTTGCTGCAGTAGACGCATTTGCATCCAGGCAGCGGCCTGTTGGCTGGGAGCCGTGTGCTGGGGGATTTCCACGCTGCCTGCTTCACCTCACACTCTAGGGGGGTTCTCACCTGGGTTAACCCCAAATCTAAGCTTCAACTGGACAGATGCGCTGCGGACTCCTCTGGACGTTATGTAATCACCTGTTGCTATAGCCCTCTAATGGACCTGCTGGTCGTGAACTCCTATGGCCCTAACTATGACGACCCACAGTTCTACCTTACTCTGTTCCAAGTTATTAAACAATACTCCCCGGCGACTGTGGTTTGGGGGGGCGACTTTAACTGCGTGCTGGACCCTCTCTTAGATAGGTCCAAGGGGCCATGCAGGGCCCCTTCTGCCACGGCTAGGGCGATTGTGGATGTGTCCGCGCAATTGCAGCTGGTTGATGTGTGGAGAGCCCGCTCCTCGGCTAGTGATGGCTTCACGCATTACTCGGCGCCGCATGACGTGCACACGCGTATCGATTATTGGCTCATTTCGCAAACCTTGCTGGCAGGGGTTCAGAACTGCGAGGTTCTGCCCCGTACATTTTCAGATCATTCTCCTATCTTGTTGTCGCCAACTACTCCTTCGCGTGGGCCCCCTCCGTTTTTGTGGCGATTCCCTCCCTATTCGCTGTTAGACGCGGTTTTCAAGGCGGAATTGCGGGAGGCGATCGCAGAGTTCTTTTCGCTTAATATCGGTACAGTAGATTCCTTTGTCACTATCTGGGAGTCGTTTAAGGTGTATATTCGGGGCATGGCAATTAGCAAACATGCGGGGGTCCTGCGCTCTATCCGGGGTAGGCTCCGGTTCTTGGAGTCCCAGCTTGTTGTATTGGAGGCTGACCTGGTGCGTGCACCTACGCCGCAGCTCCTTGAGCTTTTGCAATCCACGCTGGCTGAATTTAATATGGAGGCCGACAACGAGGTTAAACATATGGGCAAATATGCCACAGCTAGGCGCTACGGCGAAGCGGACCGTCCGGGCTCTGTCCTGGCGGCCCTGGCGAGACGACTGTTCGTATCCAAAGGAGTTCCAATATTGACTGACGCCGATGGCAGATCCTGGACAGACCCGAATGACGTTACCCAGCAGTTCCGTAGTTATTATCAAGAGCTTTACAGCTCGATATTTTTCCCCTGGTGAGGAGGATATCTTACACTATTTGGAGGAGATAGAACTACCTTGGCTCCAAGATTGGCAGAGGGAATTTTTGATGCGTCCCGTAGAGCTCGCGGAGATCAAATTAGCTTTGAACTCAATGCGAGAGGGCAGTGCTCCTGGGCAGGACGGACTCACGGTGGCTTTTTACAAGGCTTTTAGTGATTTGCTGGTTCCCCACTTAGCCACTTTGTTTCAAGCGGTCGGGACGAGGGGACTCTGCCTCAGTCCATGAGGGAGGCCCTAATTGTCACCTTGCTGAAACCTGACAAGGACCCGCAGAGGTGCTCCTCCTATCGCCCTTTATCTCTCCTCAATGTGGACACGAAGATCTATGCGAAAATACTTGCCAACCGCCTCTCCCCGCTCTTGCCCCAGTTGGTTGGGATGGAACAGGCGGGGTTTATCCCGGGTCGCACGCTCACGCACCATCTCCGGACGGTGTTTGGTGCCCTGCAGCACACTCGCCCGGAGGTCTCTGCAATAGCGGTTTTTCTCGACGCCGAAAAGGCATTTGACTCCATAGAGTGGCCATTTCTCTATGCCGTGCTGCGCCGCATTGGAGTGGGCGAGGTCTTCTTACAGCTAGATCGGGTGCTCTACCACTCACCTATGGCACGCATCCGTGTCGGAGATGTGGTCTCTGACCCTATCCGTATCTCACGGGGCACCAGGCAGGGCTGCCCCCTCTCCCCCCTCTTTATGCACTGGCGGCTGAGCCTCTACTGTGGGCCCTGCGGGAGTAGCACAGCCATAGAGGACTCCATTTCCCTGCCTACAACTTAATAGTGTCCGCATATGCGGATGACACTCTCTTATATGTCAGAGGCCCGGAGTCCAATCTGTCCCCGATTATTCGTGAGGTCCTTCGCTTTGGTGGGCTGTCGGGGTTGAGAATAAATTGGGATAAGTCCTTAATTTTGCAGTTAACGCCGGGCACTACACCGGTGCAATTGGAATATCCATTACAGTGGACCACAGATCCGGTCCGTTATCTTGGGATACAAGTTCACCCGGACGCTGAGCTGGTGATTCGCGCCAATTATGGGAAGGCTATCGCCAAACTTAGCGACGATGTAGAGCGCTGGATCCGCCTTCCGATCTCACTTGTGGGTAGAATCTCCTTGATGAAAATGATAGTGCTGCCCCGTTTTCTTTTTTTGTTTGTTAATATCCCCATTGTAGTCCCTCGACACTTGTTTAAAGAGCTGCGGGGGCTATTGATCAAACTGGCTTGGGCTGGAGGGACGCCCCGGGTTTCCATGGACACTTTAGCGTTGCCATGCTCGGCGGGTGGTCTGGGTGCCCCAGATTTTGAGCTCTACTACCGGGTGGCGCAGGCGTCTCATGCCCCGCTTGGGTCCACGGCCCTCATAACCTCCCCCATCTCCGCATAGAGGGTGGAACCGCAGCTCCGGCGCCACTGCCTCGTCTCTTATCCAAACCCCCGGACAGGCGTTGTGGGATCCTTGACTCAGTGAACGCGGTGGTACATGCGTGGCACACTCTTCTCGGATTGTTCGCCGGCGCGCAGCTATACTCGCCCCGGTTGCGTATAGGATGGTGTCACTGGGTTGCCTGTAGTTCGGACCCCGGTGTAACTCGCTCCTTGCAAGGGATAAGCCTTTCGGTGATGGGCGACCTTTTTAATAATGGCGTAATGCCGACTTGGGAGGAGGCAATCGCTGGCAAAGTTTTGCCCTCTGCCCTGTCACAATTTCAATTCTTCAGAATAAGGCACGCTCTCCGTGCGGTACTTGGAGACGGCCTGGAGGAGCCCATGGATATCCCCCCCCTCTCCATTTTACTTTGCTCTCAGTCCCCAGTCAAATTAGTTTCCAAACTTTACACCTCTGCTTTACAGACCAGGGTGGCCTCCCCCTTGAGGGCCAGATTGGCATGGCAGGCTGACCTCGGGCAGCAACTCCCGGATGACGTATGGTCTTTTTGCTGTGAAATGTCCCGTAGGGTTTCTCTGAACGGCAGGCACAGACTAGCCCACTTTAAGTTTTTGAACAGGGTGTATTACAGTCCGGAGCGCCTCTGCAGATATGGGCTGCGGGAATCGGACTGCTGCGAGCGCTGCGGCGTGCCTGGTGCGGGCTTTTATCACTTGGCGTGGGACTGCCCCCCTGTTTCCGACTACTGGGTTCAAATTTTTGCAGCTCTGTCGAATATTGTAGGCATCCCTATTTCCCCTGACCCAATGATGGCGCTATTAGGGTATGTGAAGCCCTTAGTCAAAACGATTCGCAGGCTGATTGCTATGGGGCCGCTTCTTGCTAAAAGACGGCTCGCTATGAGATGGATGAGGGGCCCTCTCCCAACGTTGGCTGAATGGAACAACGACATGATATACTGGCACACCCAGTCGGAAGTGTACAGCGAGCTGCTACCGCCTTCCGCTCGCCCTCTGAGCTTTTGGGGTCTCTTTGTTCAATACCAGGCAGCCACCGAAGCGGAGGTTGAAGCTCTATATGATTAATGCTGTATTATAGTATTGTATATTCTACCCTTGCTGCACTGCTGTTGTGAAGCGGATGAGCTTCTGCGCCTCAGTCTTGTGTACAACAGGTCATGGCTCTGGTCCCCCTCTGTCCTTGGGGAAGTAACTCCTGCGTATTGCTAGTACCTCTCCTATTTTCTGTAACACCAGTTCGTTCCACTGTCTTATTAGTCTTGATCTGGCCTGTAAAGTGGCACTGATGACCTTTTATTTTGTATTTGGGTGGGTCTTTATGATTTTGAACTTTGTTTATGTTGTTTTTTCTTGCAAATCTACAAATAAAGAAATAAAAAAAAAATTAAAAAAATTGCTATTGCAACTCCAGTGAGTGCAACACTAGGGAAAGTGTTGGATAGCGGAGGGGCAAAAATTACTATTCCCACTCCAGTGAGTGCAGCAGTAGGGAAAGTGTTGGATAGCGGAGAAGTAAAAATTACTATTCCCACTCCAGTGAGTGCAACAGTAGGGAAAGCCTTGGATAGCAGAGGGTTAAAATTAATATTCTCAATAAAAAACAAACAAAAGATCAACTACAATACAAAATTGTTAAAAACACAAAAATAAAAATATATAAAAACAAAGAATAGAAACATGTTATAATGTAGAAAAAATATAAAAATTACCAACAAACATTTCATGAAAATTAAAAAAAAATTACAAACAACTATATTTATTATAAATTAATTATAATCAAAAACATTGTTACATAAAATAAATATTCTTTATTTCCTACCCTGTACCACACATATCACAACACACATCTAAATTAAAAGAAAAATTGTACCTCCATAATTAATTAATCAAATAAACAAATATTAATTAAAAATCAAATTAAAACATAAAAATTAATTTACTAACCAAACATTACCTCTATAAAACCAAAATCCACACACAAAATAAAAGTAAACAACCATAAAAATGTATCAATTAAAGAATGAATAATAATGAGCAAATAATGATTAGTTAATAAAACATAAAATACTTTCCACCCTCTACCCCAATAAACACCACAACACAAACATAAAAGTCTTTACACAATTTCCATAACTAATTTTAAATTTCTCAATTAACTTATTCATTATTTGAAAATAATTTACTTCACACCCTTTACCACTATAAACCCCACAACTCACATCTCAAATTACACAATTGCCATAATTAATTTTTAATTAATCAAATACCAATATCAATTAATTATAAATTAATTTTAAATCAATTACTTCACACCCTAATTCCCCTATAAACCCCAACACCCATTCCTAAAAATGACAATTAACATAATTAATTACAAAATATTTAATTAATCATTATTAATTAAACAATTGATAAATAATTATTAATACATTAATTTCCACAATTAACATTATAAATTAAAATTTAAATAAATATATAAAAATTACTACATTTATTAAAATGAAATTACTTCCCACTCTATTCCCCTATAAACCCGCTCCTACAAAAATAACACAATTAACATAATTACCAATTAATTAATAATTAACAACCAATTAATTATTAATAAATTAATTTCCACAATTAACACTATAAAATCTAAATTATATAAATACTAATAAAAAATATTAATTATAATTAAATTACTTTCCCACCCTATTCCCTATACACCCACAACCTGCTCCTAAAATAAAAATAAAAAACACAACATAATTATCAATTAATTAATAAAAATTAACCAATTAATTAATTAAAAATTAATTCCCACAATTAACACTATAAAATCTAAATTAACTAATACTAATAAATAAAAAATATTAATTACTTTATTATAATTAAAATACTTATAAACCCACAACCCGCTACAGAACTAAAAACTTGAAATTTAATTAACAAAATTAATCACTACTAAAAATGTAACACATTAAAAAACAAAATCAATACTTGTAATTTTTTTGTATATTACATACTTTTAAAATACATACTAAAATATATAACTAATATAAAAACCGATATTTTAAACAACGATATTTTAACAAACGATATTACTAACTTCGATATTTTCAAAAACGATATTTCTTACCTTAATGTCGATATTCTGGACCACGATATTCTTGCTCTCGATATTCCTGTATGACGATATTTGAAACTCGATATTTTTGAATATCGATATTTGAAACTCGATATTCGGTCTGTGCCCCGTTTTAAAGACTTGTAAGAACCGATGATTTGCCAAGCATGTGCTCACTTTATCTTCATGCATGGAAAGAAGTCTGGTAGATTTATTGAATTTTTTTAAACTCACCAATTGAGACTCTGGTGATTTATAGGTCAGAGGCTTGCAACGACTGCAGGGCATCGCGACTGAATATTGAATTTGAGTCCAGCGTATTTATTTCAGGCCAGACACGTGCAGCTAATGTGCTGTCCTCTGCCAATCTGAGTCTATGGCACATTTTTTAAAAAGAGCATTTTGTGGCAAGTTATTTTATAAAGGCTAACTCTAGGCGCAGTGGTGCCTGCGATGTGTAATTTGGGAGCCTATAGACTGTCCGATAGGCTTTTACAATTAGCAGGTCCAACAGCCTTGCCACCTTCTTTTCTGACATTATTTTGCAACCATATGTAATGGATTGGATCAACTTTGTCGCCATGATCTTTTGAAAAGGCCTTTAAAATTGGGCCTTGCAAAGGTCTTGAAAGGGTGTGAAAGCCTGAAGTTAAGGAAGAGGCTTTGGAATTCATATTGTCCATGTGTTCATTCTTAAGTCATGAGGTACACATTTCTTTATTATTGGTTCTATTGTCGTATTTGTCCAGGCCACCTTAGCATAATAGAATGGTATAATAATATGGTCTTATTAGAGTCCAGGATACTTAAAAGTTGAAAAATAGTGGAATGATTTCTCCATTTTCTTACTTAAGTCTACAGACTTGAACAAATCCTATTTGTAAAGGAATGAAAAATGTCTCAAACTCTATTTTAAGGGGCATGAGGATTCCCAACACTTGGCTCACTGCTGAGATGATTCAGAGCTGCAAGAAGGGCCAGCATAGTGTTCCATGCAATTATCGGCCGATCAGCCTAATAGATGCTGTGCTGAAGATTTTCTGCAGGCAAGTGCTAATCCACCTTTTGGAGTGGATCAAGGAGAATAATGTAATATCTGAGTTCCAAGCAGGGTTCAGAAGTGGCATTAGCATGGTTGATCAGATTTTCTGTTTTAATTGCATTCTTTAGAAAGCAGTAGCAATCAACAGGGGGTGACTTTTTGTCGCCTTTGTCGATTTGAGTGCTGCCTTCGATCTAGTCCTAAGAGTAACGCTGTGGACAATCCTTGACAAGATGGGCATTCCTCCCAACCTATTGGCAATTCTTATTCAATTGCACGACGAAAACTATGCGAGGGTTAGGTGGGGGAGCAGGGGCAACTCACTGATCCCGTAAGAGTATTGCGGAAAGTGAGGCAGGATGCGTCTTGGCCTCCAATTTGTTCTCACTATATATAAAGGATGTAGTGGATTGGTTGGACAGGGACGGCTGTGACTCACCTAAAGTGGCAGGGAGGAGAGTACCTGCTTTACTTTTTGCGGAGGATACTCTGCTGATTTCAAAATCACTACAGCAGCTATTGAATTACTTCAATTTCTGTGATGAGCGTGGGTTAGAGCTAAATATCTCTAAAACAAAATTTATGGTATTCAACCCTGAAAAAAGCAAAAACTTAAAATGTGAACTATATGCTATTTTCCCTTTGAACAGATTTTTAACTTTGACAATTTAGATCGAAGATTAACACCAAACCTGGATTGGACAAGCAGGTGCAGAAATCTCACTGCTCTTCATTACATTATATCTCTAGATTAGTTAATACCTTTAAAGCCACTCATTCAAGAAGAGCTGCCCCGGCAAAGAGATATCTAATGTAAAGGCACTGTGATCTATCATGTATGACTCGAAGCTTTGGTGATGCACAAATTGTAACATACTAACTGTAGCAGAAAATAGTTTTATGCGATCTCTTTTCTCCCTCCCAAAGAGCTCACGCTATCCCCCCCCACCCCCGTTTCTCAATGTGGCCTTTAGGAAGATCTCTTTGAAAGTAGAGTACAGGACACGGTTATATTGGCATAGACTTTGGACTTCAACTACTCTAGGAACCTACTGAGACCCTCTAAGGGATCTCCTGGTCATATCGGATGTTCAAAAAATACCTTGGCTAATGCATGTTAGGTCTGAATTAAGGAAATTAGGGTTAAAGAGACTTTGGATATGCCCAGACGAATTAAGTGGTATGTCTATAATTGAAATAAAGTCACTATACTGGGAGCATGCATCCATGGAAACCTTTTGCGGAAGCAGAGGCACGTTAACCTTAGAATTCATTAATTTAAAGTTTCCTGTTTATGAAAAGATGATTGATGAAATATCGCTACCTCTGGCTCACAAATTATATCTGCAATTCAGATACCAGTCCCTCCCTACATGAGATATCTGTAGCAAGTGGGCCCACACACACTTTGAGGCAGACGAGTGTCCAGCTTGTAGAGGATTTCAGAGACTATACCCCATATCCTTTTTTCCTGCAAAGACAGAGGAAAAAATAGTGCTTGCTTCTGTGTAGAAATCTGGGAACTAGGAGGCATGTGGAGGCTCTTAGGATACTAAGGACCAACAGTTCCAGGTTGGTGGTCTTCGCCACATTGAGATTTCTCATGTCCGCCTGGGTATGACGATCCAAGTGTATCCAAGCAAGTGAGCAGGGGGTCGATATAACACTGCGTACTTTTGTGTGTGCTTTTATGTACCCCTCTCGCATTCACCCCGAACCGGAGATTGTATTTTAACCATTGCCTCCAAGCGTTTTAATAGCTATGTTTTAAATCTAAATGGCATTTTACTGCACTCTGCATCCTAGACATTTGTCTAGGAGCAGATTGTGAAATTTACACTTTATTGTTTAGTGGCTTGCTATTTTTGCACATCATTAGGGTAAAAGTGCTGTAAGTTGGGGTTCATTTATGGTTACTAAGAGGAAATTTCACTTTACTGTAAAATTTGCACAAGAGGCCCCACCAATAGCAAACTCTTTCATAATGCAGTTTTATGGAATTGTATAGTTAGTTTTTCTTTTATAGTAATTTTATGGAACTGGTGTGTTGCCCTGTATGAAGAGATTTTGATCTAATTGTGTAGTGCCTCAGTTCTGATGATGCAGTCTTGTGTATAATGAATGGTGTTTTTAGTATGTTTTATTGTACTTTTATGATCTTTGATGATCGAAATAAAGTCATATTGATGAGAATTCTATCGGAAAACCAGAAACAGGTTTCAGGTTTGCTATTTCTATTGGAACAAAGAATTCATAACAGTATGTAAGAAAAATAAAGGAACTGGGGGTGTGGCCAACCAAGATGGCCGAATGGACCTAATCCATTGAGGCTCTGAGGCGAATGTTTAGAATAATCACTAACGTAAGCGGAATAGTGTGAAACATCGCCCTACAAATGATGTACCGGGGCTAATAACACTAGAGTCTCCGGTAGGAAGGCAGCGAGACAACGAGCAGTGGGCAGATGGCAGGGGAAGAAACATTGTGACGAAGCGGCGTAGCCACACCAGCGCAACTGCGATGAAAGCAGCCCAACGTGGTCGGCAGAGATAGAAACTGCGAAGCCTACAGGACCATCGCCAAGCCCGACTGTAGGAAAGCAGGAGGCGGTATTGAGGGCGCACACCCCCGAGGGGAGAAATTACAGCACAGAAGTACCGGCTACCTCCGTACGTCGCCAGCGCACCGTACCTCTGAATGCACCCAGCCTGACAGCCCGGCGTGTAAGAACAGTAAGGATTGGCTCGTCGGGGGACGTCCAGGACCCAGTGAGCAAAAGGAGGGTCCATAAGGGAGCGACAAATTGTGAGTGGCGATCCACGAGGGCCCGTGCGCGACTCGGAAATGGCGGCCAGCCAGCTCATTGAAATAACGGCTGAGCGGGCAAGTCCGGTAATCGCACAATGTCAATCAAAGACAACAGGCTCATGAAAGAGAGACAAGGGTGGGGGACATACTCTCCACTCAACAGGAGTGCCGTCAGGCCCCGTAGAGCAATCTGGATACTGCCTGACCTTAATATGGCGGTAGGTGACCACGGTACACGTACGAGAGAGAAGATGGCAGGAGACCAGGGGCAACCAGACGTGCTCCTCCACACACAGTAGCAGCAAAAAAGGTCACACTCGCATCATTGGGAGGACCAGACTTGAAAGCAACATGTCCATGCTGACTCCGGATGGGTACCACGCAAACTGCTCACAGGGCACAGACAAGACGCTAGAAGGCATAAACTGCCCGCTGCCAAACCCAAGGAGTGAGATCGGAACATAAGGAAAAAGGGGCTAACCTGCAGACGTAAGCGGATGCCAAGGTGCAAGCGATCTCTAGGGTCTGGCAGGAACAAACCCGGTTGGCAGCCCCATGAGACCCCACTATCTGCAAGCCAATATATTGAGATAAGCAGGGGGACAGCCACAGGAGATATAGACCTACAGGAAATAAGCTCCCACGGATATTACTATCTACACAACGCAAGGCCTTGACAATAGTAACCTACCTCCTGGCCAGGAATTTCGGAGTTAGGAGAGCCTGTGGCCTCCAGCATCCATCGCATCTGCGACCAGTACTGGAAGGTGGCACCCACTAACACCACTGACCCTATGCCACCCAAAAAGGCACAGACAAAGTCTCCAGTTATTTCTCACCCACAGAGACAAGATGACCTAGCGAGTGAAGAAGCCAAACAAATATGACGCTCACCAAAGAGGACCTCATAGCCTCGTTGAGAGACTTCAAGAAGGAGCTGAGGGAAGAACTCAAGACAGACCTAGAGGGCTTCCTTGAAGCACTCCGCTCCGACATCCAGGGCAAGCTTGTGTCCCTGCCGCAGGAGGTTGACTCAGTGGGCACACGTACACTGGACATCAAATCCAAAGTGGAAGAACTAGACCGCAGAACGACAGGCATAGAAGAGTCGACGAAAACACTCCATGAGCAACTGCAAGCCACTGTCTTGAAATGTGAAGATCTCGAGAACAGATCTCGGAGGGACAATGTACGAATCCGGAATCTAGAGGAGGGAGTGGAAGGTCTGGACTTGAAGGCATTCGTCATGGGCCTGTTCAGAGAGGTTCTTGGACCTGGGGGTATGAAGATTAAGATAGACAGGGTTCACAGGGTGGGACCACCAACTCTGAGGAGAAACAGACGACCTAGAGATTTCTTAGCTAAGCTTCACTCCTTCAAGATGAGGGAGGCGGTGATCCAGGCAGCGAGATCGAAAGATGAGGTTGCCTTCCAGGGACTCACGTGCTCCTTATTCCAAGACGTGGCACCGGCGACATTGATCTGCAGGAACCAGTTCCAACCAGCCACAGAGAAGCTAAGACGTGACAATATAAAATATCGTTGGACGTACCCTTTCGGACTCGCCTTCTCCTTCTAAAATAAACACCTCCATGTCAGCACTTACGAGAAAGCAGTGGAGGTACTGCACCTGCCGCCCATCAACAACCAGACCACAGAGAGCTCTTTGACAGCCACAGGAGGCCTGAGGAAGGCAGAGTCGAGCAGTGGCAGACAGAATCGGCTGAACCAGAAAAAGAGGAAATAGACCAGAACGGCAGAGGAACGGTATGTTATCGGGGAGATCTGGGGGTGACAGATCGGACACTGAAGAAGAGACTCTGTCAATGTTGGCGGAACATGTATGAGACGATAAACTGTAATAGCATGCTTAGAGGCAGTCACCCTACACCCAGATCGTGGCATGGCAATCCAAGGCAAGGCAAGAGACCAGTGTTGGCCGGGAGAAGAGACAACCCTGTAATACCTATTGATTGAAGCTATAGTTAGTAATTTATCTAGAACTAAATTGGCTAGCCATATGAGGTAATGGACCAATACGTCCATAATAAGTTTAACACAAAGGACTGTTGAGATGCAAAAACTGGGGATTTGGGTCACTTTGACCCTACATGTTTTAACTTAAGGGTTTTGTGTTCTTTGGTTTTGGGGTGCGCGGGTGCTAATGCCTTTAAACAAGATTAGTATAGGCCGGAGCGGGAGCTACATATGGCGAGGCTACATGGAACGGGGAGGGGGGGTGCATGCGGGAGGAAAACATACGATAGATTCAGAAGCAGACCACACTACACTTTAAGTGACAATGGTACTGACCACACTCACATGGAATAGCAAGGGGCTTAACTCGTAAGCCAAACGACAAAAATTATGGAAATAACTTTTAGACCAGAGACATGATGTGGTGGCCCTACAAGAAACGCACATGAAATGGTTAGAAGAACACCGATTAAGACACAGAGCATACCCACTTGTAAGACCTATCTTCAGCTTGGACTAAACATAATGGGGTGGCCATATTTTTCCACAACTCCTTGAAATTCCAACCAGAGGGCAGCAAAACAGGTAAAGAAGGTAGAATGGTTATGGTCAAGGGCAGGCTACATGGCCGCCTATGCACAGTCTCCTGTCTATGCACCTAACTCTAATCAAGCTTCATTTGCGACATCTGTCTTGTCGATGCTAGGGGATTCGCCGAGGGAGAGATTTTTTTTAATGGGGGGACTCCAATCTTACATGGGACTCTGGCCTAGATAGCACGCAAACCCAGAGGGCGACCTCAAGTAACTTCACTAAAAAGATGAAAACTGAATTCTCTTCCATGGGCCTGATAGATTCCTGGGGCACGCTTTGTCCCACCACAAGAGACTACACTTTTTTCTCCCACACGCAGTGGTTATATTCTAGAATTGATTATATCTTCGTAGGCAGGAAGTTAGCGCCAGAGTTGCAGGCTACTTCCATACACCCGATCACTATCTCCGACCATGCCCCGGTTACATTGACTGTGGCTTGCGCGATGAATAACGAAAATCGATCAAAGACTATTTCCTTTTAAATGACCCCAAAGACACGTCTCCGGCTACTAACTGGGATGCCTTTAAGGCGGTATTCAGGGGCAGGTGCATATCCCTCAACGTGGCACTCAATACACAAAGGGTCAGAGAACCACTGGCACTAGAAACAGAACTACTGGAGGCAGAACAAGCACACAAACACCCGATCCTTAGTTTACAAAGAAAAGTAACAGCGCTCCGGGGAAAGTTAAGCGTGATTCATAACAACAGGGCTGAACAAACTCTTTTAAGGTTAAAGCGTACAACATATGAGAAGGGAAACAAGGTGGGCACACATTTGGCTAAGCAACTACGACTCAAAAGAGAACGAGAATATATCGGATACATTATGCAACCAGGGGGAGGCAGAACGTCAAAAGAACTGGAAAAGGCCCAGGCCTTTGGCCACATCTATAAAACCTTATATAAAGGGGATAGCTACGATGAGGCAGAGCAAAATCAATACTTGGGGGAGGTGGACCTCCCGAAGGTATCAGCAGGACAAAACGTGATGCTGGGGGAACCAATTGATGCAGAAGAGGTCAACAGGGCCATCGCAAGTCTTAAACCACATAAATCTCCAGGGCCCGATACGCTGACATCCCACTTCTATAAAACATTTGGGGCAGAAATAATACCGCAACTGGTGAGCCTATACAGTTTGATTGCGGATTCAGGGACAGTGACCACATCTATGAGGGAGGCCATCATCGCTGTACTGCCCAAGCCAGGGAAGGACTTACATCTATGCAGTTCCTATCGCCCGATAGCACTCCTCAATCTAGACGCAAAGATGTACACAACAATCTCAGCAAGCAGATTGGAAAATCTGATGCGAGACCTAATACACTTAGATCAGTCAGGTTTATCCAGGGCCGGCAGACACATGAAGGGTCTTCCATCTGGTAGAGAAGGCAACCAAAAAAATCACTACCGGAGGTCTGGTTAGCATTAGATGCAGAGAAGGCCTTCAACCGAATGGACTGGCCCTTTTTATTTCGCACCCTGGTGTAGTATGGATTCTGCGACAGATTCATAGCCATGGTTAAGGCCAACTATAACCAACCAAGCGCTCGGGTTTAGTCAATGGGCTGAGCTCTGATACATTCATACTAGGGAGAGGGACGAGACAGGGATGTCCTCTCTCGCCATTACTATTAGCCCTAAGCATCGAACCCCTAGCAGCGAAAATACGCAAGGCACCCAATATTCAGGGTATACCGTTTGGGGCAGACAAGCACAAAATCTCTATTTGCGGACAACATGCTGTTATCAGTGACAGACCCAGAGTCTTCATTGAAGGCAGTGATGGAGGAACTTAGGCGATTTGAGCAGGTGGCGGGCCTCCGGGTCAACTTAACAAAATCATATCTGCTAAATCTCACATTACCACAGCGGGAAATGGAGTCCTTGGTGACCTCTAATCCCTTCAAGTGGGCTGAAAAGGATATCACATATCTAGGAATAAAGATAACCCCCAGGCTCCAAGACCTCTTCAGAGCAAACTACCCACCTTTTCTCAAACGGCTACAAGCAGATCTACGCAGATGGACCCCCCTGTACCTCTCATGGATAGGCCGCATCCATACGGTCAAGATGATGGTGTTACCCAAACTTCTGTATCTCTTTCAGGGTCTTCCGGTCAAGTTAGAGTGGGGGTTCCTAGCTACACGAAAATCTTTGATTATTCGCTTCATATGGCAGGGCTGCAGGGCAAGGCTATCATATAGACAGTTCCGTCTCCCTAAAAACAAGGGGGGCTAGCCCTACCAGATATGTATCTATACTATAAAGCCGCCCAGCTACGGGTGATTACAGAGTGGTCGGCCCGAGAGTTGGACAAGCATTGGCTACATATGGACAGGGCAGTGGCGGGGAGGTTCATCTGGGATTTATTATGGATACCTAAAATAGAGCGCTCGCACAATGTCTATTTGAGCACGCCTACTTAAATGACTTTGAAGGTATGGGACGACATTCATAGGTCCTCCTCTCTGACTACACTATCATCCCACGTACCCCCCCGCACCGACATCGGGTCCCTTTCACGTATGGCAAGAGGGGGGGGGGTGGTTTTAGGATCTCCGATCTATTCTACAATTGGGATATACTCACATTTGAACACTGCCGGAGGGAGTTTGGCCTGCCAGCCACTGAACACTACCACTACACACAACTCAGGAACTGTGTTGCGAGAGACAGGGGTTAGAGAGGCGCAATTAGAGAGCTCACACCGATAAGAGCAGCTGGTAGGGATGGGGATTGGCACATAGGGCATGATATCACAGCTCTACAAGATACTACAATCTACACTGTATACCACCCAAACAACACAAACTCTTCTTGGAGTATACCTTGGGATGGAAATTTTGGACAAACAGTGGGACAAACTTTATATGGATATTCATAAACGTAATCAATCGATGGGAATGGGCGAGGCTCATTATAAACTATTATATGACTGGTACTTGTACCCAACAAAACTAAAACTAATGTTACCTACAACTTCAGCCTTGTGCTGGATGGGATGCGGGCTCCAGGGAGATTTTAAACGCATCTGGTGGGACTGCCCGACAATTAGACCATTCTGGTAAGAAATACTAGCACAAATTAAAGACATATTGGGCTATCCCAGACCGGCAGACCCAGGCTCGACACTGTTGGGCCTACTGTCAGACACTCTCAAACGTCAGAGTTGGGGATAGATCCATTATGTGGCTATGTCTGGGGACGGCGAAGATGGCAGTGGCAGCGGTGTGGAAACGGAAGGACGCACCATCTGTGACCCAATGGCATTCAGGCTTATGGCAAACCATCACTATGGAACAAATGACGGGCGTGATAACAGACTCCTTTAAGAATTTAGAGTACATCTGGGGCCCGCTGGTGGAATATTTATCACAAGAGCTCCCACTGTGTGCTTGCCCAATGCGGACCCGGGCACTCCACCTCTTCCAGTTCTAGATACTCCAGGCGAGGTGACCCAAGAGACACAGTAGCTCAATTTGAAGGCCGTCCAGGCGGCTCCTAATCACATGGATATATAGATGAAGGCACCGTACACCCTTAATGTTTGGGATGGGTTGGGGGGGGGGGGGTGTTGGGAGGAACTTTGTAATTTTGTAATGTTATTATGAAGCAATGCAATGGTGCTTTGTTCTTTTTGTTACTTCTGCTAATGGTCTAGCTCACTTCTTCAGAGAGCGGCAACTCTGTTAATCTATAGATCCAACGCATTGAATTATAGGAAGTCGCTTTTCATGCATGATGTTGTACTATGCTTAAAAATTCTTAATAAAAATACAGTTGAGAAAAAAATATAAAGGAACCAATAAGATACAAGAAGACAATGCATACATTAGTAACTATTTTCTGTGACAGTGTTTACTATGACATTGTGTCTTCATGTGTACTCGCCCATTATCTTGTCTATGTAGACTGGTTCTTACCTCCACAAAGGTGGTAGTAATCTTTTACATACAGGAGAAACAGAGTGACAGGTCAAACAATGTCTAAGATATACTGTCCTTACAACTCCCAGGAGACCCTAATCCTAGGTTGCATTGGCATATATAAGTGCCACTCACACTTATTTCTCACCTTGGTACGTTCCCTCCCATTGGGGTTTCCAGTTCAGTTTACCAGTATGCCACGCTCTAATGAATACTGTGCAATAGGCAAACTCGTAAGACCAAATACCAAAATGTTTGTTTTGGTTTATTTACTCTTCTGTCCAGTATTGTTGTATCAGGACTCCAGAGCTGCCAGTTAGCACGTGAGACCGACATGTAAAATCTAGCAGAATGGAACTGTCTGCATGGTATGGACATGGGTGCGCCCAGCCCAGACATGTCAAATTACTGAAAAAGCCATACAGAAAGGGGTGACCTCCAGCTTGGAGTTCTACATAAATGTGCCAGGAAGGTAGAAGTTATAAATATATTGTTGGAAGGGTTGAGATGGTCTCTAATGAAGAGAGCCGTGGTATACTGGGAGAAATAGAGTTAATCTCAACCACAAAAATTCTGGTTTAGCTATCACAGGTGAAAGCGAAGTGGGAAACAGTGAAGTGCTTCAAGTTTAAAAATTCTCCTACCGTAGCAATGTGGGTATGACCAGAAGCATAGATGGAAACAAGATATTGAATTTAATGTGAAACCTGAGGGGGTGGGGAGGGGAAACAGTGTGAGCAACTAAATATACAGATGGTAACTTAGTTACTATGAACATTGTGGTAGGTGAGAATGCAATTTAAAATCCCGACAGTGGCGAGTTTGGTGTCGTCTTCATCTCTGAATTGAGATAATATGGTAAATACACTGAAACTCATGTCTCAGATTATTATGCATGTACCCCATCATTGTTTGTTCTAAAATTATTTTTTCTAAAATGATAATAATGTGGTTCATAGAAAAAAACTGAAATGTTACACCAGCTGACCAAAAATGTATACATTCTCCTACATTTTCTTACAATGTCAAAATATTTTGCATGTGGATTTGCACCATTTATTTATATTTTTAAAAGCTAGAAGTTGATCAATTGCATTATCTGTGACTTCATGTTTTATCTACCCAGTGAACCTTTCACTTTTTGCACAACTGTGCCCGTCTTTTGTCCTATTCTGTCAGTGCTATCATCTGCTTCTCACTTATCAGTACCAGGTTTGAGTTTTTGATTGAGTCCTTAGAATTCAGTTCCCTTTAATGTTTGGTTTAATGACTGACCATTGGTGTGTTTGTAGGGTGTTACCATATGGCTTGGATTTGTTTTTCCATATCCGACTCTATATACGATTAATGGTACCTTGCAAGTATCCTGCTGTTGGGATGAAAACCCCCAGTAAGGCTTCGTCAAGCTGTGCTGCCCTGCCATTTTCTGTTACTAGTTCTGTGTCTCTTTCACTACTAGACACGAGAACCAAACTAGCCACTGAAGGTGCTCCCATTTCAAAGATGTGAAACATCAGAACCGGGCTCTAATGTGGGGGGGGGGTACCTAGAGCGCACCCCTCTTTGCTCTGGTGACTACTGTGCCCACTACCCAAGCTCTGTTGGGGTTGACAGTGGTGGCAGCAAAATGTATAGTCATGGGACAAGCAACTCCCTTAAATATGGCTCGCTGGCTGACCCTTGCCCGGCTAAACTGCTAGCCAGGGTCTCAGAGGTGATCAACCCGGTGTTGAATATGCTGATTAACCTATCTCTAACATCAGCCACTGTACCTTCAGCCTGGAAACAAGCAAAAATCGTCCATCTGCTGAAAAAACCTACTCTTGAATCCAATATGCCCTCCAGCTATCGCCCTATTTCCCTCCTCCCTGCTGTGGCGAAAGTGAGCGTAAAGCTGGTTAATAAACAGCTGTCCAAGTATGTAGAGCAACACGGTTTTCTCCACCCGGCCCAATCAGGCTTCGGAGCCTCGTATAGCACTGAGTCTACTCTGGTCGAAATCTCGGAGGCCATCCAGGAAACTTTAGACGCAGGGGGGCCCTGGTCCTATTAGACCTGTCGGCTGCATACAACACTGTGCCACATACTCACATTTCCTGGAGACGGGCCAGGAGCCGGGGTATCAGGGTCTGGGTGGCAGTGGCTGAAATCCAATCTTGAGGACAGAACGCAGCAAATCTGGATTCCTCCATATTCAGCCTCTCCCCAGAATGTGACCACAGGGGTGCCGCAAGGGTCTATATTGAGCCCTCTGCTCTTCAACATTTATGTCACTACTTACCCAGATGGCTGAAGACCTCGGTGCCAAAGTCATTGCGTATGCTGACGACACTCAGCTCCTATTCACGTGGAATAAAAATGACTCTTCCACCTCCCAAGTTAAATCTTGCCTGTCAGCTGTCTTTCGTTGGCTCTCTTCTGCCCAGTTAAAATGCAATGAGGAAAAAAACTAGATTCTTTTCTTCAGGAACTTTCCTCCTCAGTTCTGGAACTCGTTCTGGCCAGAAGAGTCCCCCCTGCTTACTCCCGAGGGCCAACCCACGAAGAACTTCGGGATCTGGTTCAATGAGAAGTTGAGCTTCAGCCCTCAGATTAAAAAGTTAATTGGTCTGTGCTTCGGCACCTTGAAATCATTAAAAAAGTTCCTTCCATTTCTCCTATCCCGGCAAGGGAAACTGTCACTCGTGCACTAATAACTTCGCACCTTGATTACGCGAATGCCTTATACGTTGGTCTGCCCGGCTATCTACTGAACAAGCTTCAGGTAGTGCAGAACGCAGCGGCAAGAACTCTTCTTAACATTCCTAAAAAGACCAGCGTCAGACAACACCTGCGTAATTTGCACTGGCTGCCGGTGAAAGAGAGGGTGAAGTTCAAATCCTTGGTCCTGGCACATGCAGCTCTCTATGGGCTTGGCCCTGCATACTTGAGAAAGCTTTTTAAGTTCTATGTCCCTACCAGGCAGCTTCGCTCAGCCACGATGCTTTTAGCCCACGTCTCTAGATTCTGCCTTAAAAGGGTGGGCGGCAGCTCCCTTGCCTTTAGAGCAGCTGTGGCCTGGAACCAATTCCCTCTTGACTTACGCAGCATTCAGGATCCTAAGCTCTTTAGGAAGAAGCTTAAGACCTTCCTTTTTACCTAGTTTGCTAATTTCTCCTCTGCTACTTTCTCCACTGGGCTCGCGCCAGGACACACTCTTGAGTAGCTGTGCACGTTACAAATCCCATAAACATACGTACCTGTAGCCCTTTGTGAGGGGGACGGCTTTGTACAGCTTCCTCTGTTTTAAGTCTGTGCAGCCACATATAGCTGGGAATCATTTGACTAAAAAATATCTGAACATGCTTAAGGCTTTAGAGCATGTGGGTGCATCTGTGCTTAGAGAGGTGAATGCTAGAGTCCCTGGGGTGCAACATGAGCATGTTACAAGATGGTGGTCGCCCTTGATTAAGGGTCCCCAAGTAGGTCTCAAAGGAGCCTGAATATAGTGGTCTCCTCTCTCTTCTCTGAAACCAGCTGTCTGTGTGGATGTGGGTGAGCTAGTCAGCTAGGGCTCCTTTGATGTAACCATAGTTCCCCTGGTAGAAAAAAAACCTACTCCACCTCCTGTGCTGCTGGAGATCGTCACACCCTTAGAAATGGACTCCTAACTGGAACTACTCCAAATAGTACCTGAGCCAGACAAAACATGTCTCAGAAAGGGCAGCATAACTGTATGAGCAGGGCCATGTCCCTCCAAGGCTGGAGGAGACTTACCAAGAATTTAAAATTGCAAACCATCTTATTGGCCATGCCTGGCCACCAGGGGAAGATAAATACAGGTCTCTTAAGTGAGTACATCATTCAAGTGCTCTACTAAATAATTAAGGAGGGCCTGCACACCTGAGTGAGAGAGAGATGTGGAACAGTCAGGAGTGGCACTGTGGCAATCATCACCAGGTCTAATCCAGAGTGGACTAAAGTTTTGGAAGCACCTAGAAAGCCACTTGTCTGAATCTAAGGATCAACTTCTTGAATGCCAGAGAACTAGAATACCCTTGCCAGGAGTGACTAGTTTCACAGCCCTAGCACAGTTTGTGGAAGGACCTGTGAGTAACAGCTGACTGACACTGTCCTGGAGTCGAGAGTTCACCCAAGCCAGCTTCCCAGGAGAAGCAATAATGAGCATGATCATATCTGCGTCTAGGAAAGACTCCTGGCTTTCAGACATCAAAAATGGTGATCCCAAGTGTTGCAAACTGGGTTCCGCCCATTAAGTACACCAAGATTTTTTTGCTTTTTTGATGACCGGTTTCAGACTTTTTACTGTGGGTGTATCTCACCCACTGCAATCATACGGTAAATGGACAGTACATGTTTACCACCTGTGTTTGCCTTTTAAGATAAGGGCACTGCACACAGCTAAGTTACACTCGGCTGGTCACGAGTGTGCGGGCTGCATGTGCGAGACTACCATGGTACACAGCCCAGTAACTTCGCACAGGTAGCCTGGCACAGAGCAGACTTTGCAAGGCTAGATGATGACTTTGGATATATTAGTGGACATTCATAGGCAAAGTGAGTATAGTTTACTGTTTTGTCTGCAGTGACAGTACAACATTAAAGTGAAAGCCCTGCATGGGCGCTTTTACCAAAAAAAAAACACTTATCTGTTTGTCAACTTGACAAACAGATGCTTTTTTTGGGGGGGGGGGTCAAAGCCCCCATGTCGCAGTTTCACTTTAATGTTGGCCACGCCCCTTTCTTCAGACGCAGCTTGTCTAAAGAAAGAGGCGTGACCTTCATGAATGTGAAAGCGCCGCCTGGGCGCTAGTGATGCAATAGGTTTTGCAGTTGCGAGAGTTTAAGTTATTGCACTGCCATTAGCTTAAACTCTTGTCAATGCAAGACTTATTGCAATGCAAATGCTTGTTCTGTATATGCATGGGATGCGTGCGAGTAGGAGTCCTGCAGAGAAGAGATGTCTGGGTGGTTGCTGGAAGGCAATGCAACTGTTTAGGCAGGTGGGCCCCTAGTTGTGTAGTGCCTTGAAAGTGTGAGTGAGTAGTTTAATTTGAGTAAATTTGCATATCGGGAGCTAGTGTAGTTCCCTGAGGTGTGGTGTGATGTGGGTTATGTGTGGGAGGTTGAAGAGGAGTCTGGCTGTCGAGGTCTGGATGGTTTGAAGTTTTGTAGTGAGTTGCTTGGTGATCCGGACGTGGAGGGTGTTCCCATAGTCCAACTTGCTTGTGACTAGGGCATGAGTGACAGTTTTCCTAGTGTTGCTTGGGAGCCATTTGAAGATCTTTCTCAGCATCTTCAGGGTGTAGAAGCTGAATGCAGTGAAAGCGTTGACTTGTGCGGTCATGTCCAGTTTGCTCTTGATGATTATTCAGAGGTTCCTGGCATGGGTTTTGAGTGTGGGTCGGAGTTTGGCAAGCCACCGGTTGGCGTCCAATGCGAAGGTGTTTTGTTTTTTTCTTTTGTAGATCACTACTTGTGTCTTGGAGTTTGAGACAGCAGGCTTTCATCCAGTTAGCGACTTCTGTCATGCAGGTGGGAAACTTGTTTCTTGAGTTGGGGCTCTTGTTCGAGAGGGAGAGTATGAGTTGTGAATCATCTGCGTAAGGGAGGATGTTGATGTGTGCGCGTGGGTGATGGTGTCTAGTGGGATCATGTATGCGTTGAAGAGGGTGGGGCTGAGCGGTGAGCCTTGAGGCACTCCGCAGATGACTTTGCAGGCCCCTCGAGGAGTAAGGTGCCAGGCTGACAGCTTGTGTTAAGGAGCAAATCCAGCAGAGACAGGGTCCTTGGATGCCAATCTTGTGCAGGCACATGAGGAGGATGGGATGTGAGACTGTGTCAAATGCTGCAGAGCAGTCCAGGAGAATGAGGGCTTCTGTGCCTCCTGTCAAGAATCATGCAGATGATGTCTGCGGTAGCGATGAGCGCGGTTTCTGTACTGTGGTTGGCCTGAATCCGGACTGCTTGATGTTGAGGAGTTGGTGTTTGCTGAGGTGGTCAGTAAGGTGTAGGCTGGTGAGTTTCTCGAAGACCTTTGACAGGTATGGTAGGAGGGAGATGGGTCTGTAGTTGGAAAGGTAGCTAAGCCAGCGGATGGCATCTTGAGTAGGAGCATGACGGTGCATGTTTCCCAGTGTCTGGGAATGTGGCAGAGTTGATGGAGGCATTGAGGATGGCTGTTAGTGCTTCGCTGATTGGCGAGTGTCCTTTGGTGAAGGCGTGGTGCGTGCAAGGGTCAGATGGAGCCCCCGAGTGGATGGTCTCCATGGTAGCAGTAATTTGAACAGTAGAGATGGCAGGCCACAAGGTTAGGGTTCGTTCATCAGCCTTGATGGGAAGTTGAGTTACGACGGTGACATGGTCCAGTTGAGGGTGGAAGTTGCTGTATATGGAGGTGATTTTGTTACAGCAGAATTTCGAGTTTATTGCAAAGGTCTTGTGAGGGAGTGGGGTTGCTGGAGGCAGCAGGAGGCATAGGGAAATGTTTGATGACGGCAAAGATTACCTTGCTGCGGTTAGTGCTGGCGTTGATGCTATCTGTAAGAGCTGTGCGCTTGTTCCATATCTGTTGGTGGTAGCGTCTTAGGGCTGATTTGAAGAGGTCGATCTGCGGTGTCTCGACTTGTTATCCATATGCGCTCACTGGCTTGCAGTGGTGTTTAATCAGCCTGAGTTCCTTTGTATACCAGCTGGGCTATGGTCAGCCTCTTGCCATTGATTTGCACTTGAGGGGAGCCTGGGTGTTGCCGCATGCAGTGATACAGCTGTTTAGGTTTTTGAAGGTTTACAGCAAGTTGCCTGGGACGGAAGACCAGTCCTCTTCTGAGATGCCTTTTCAGCTGCATCAGGAGATTCCAGTGGTGGTATGTTTGTGATTTGTAGAATGGGTATGCTTAAACTGACAAGGGTGTGGTCTGTCCAGGTCATAGTTGCTGGCTTGTTGACTGCGATGTTGAATGAGGAGAAAAACCAGGTCCAATAGGTGTCCCGTGGTGTGGGTGGGTTCGGTAACATGCTGGGGGAGTCAAAGGTTTTCTAGAAGGGCCATAGAGTTTGGGTTGGTGAGGTCTTCTAGGTGAAAGTTAGGGTCTGCGAGGAGGATGAAGATGCTGGCGTTGATGAGGGGTGGGACAAAGTCTGTGATGTTACTGGCAAAATAGATGCGGGGTCCTTGTGGACTGTATACAAGGGCTTCACCCACGGAGAAGTTGGCTCTAATGCACATCTTGAATGCAAGGTGTTCCATGTAGTTGTGGGGGTGTCCATGTAGGTGGTGCATCTGGTGGCATCTTTGAATATGATGCTGACTTTACTTAGGGGCTTGTGCGGACTATCTTGGCCCAAAAGTTTGCAGCCAGCCGTGATAGCTCTAGCGATGTCCATTGCCAAGGTTGGGTTTAGCCAGGTTTTCATGAGAAAGTGCAAGTCTGGAGCATGGCAGTGCAGTAGGTCCCATATTTCTGTGGAGTGCTTGGTGAGCTAGCGTTTAGGAGCATGCATGCTAGTGTGGCGTGTTATTGGAGTGGTGTTTGGCCTGTGTGAGTGGGTGGCTGGTTTGTCGGAGTATGAGCTAATGGGGTGCTTTTGGAGCATGACGTTGTGCTGCAAGGGGCGGCCATTGTTAAGAGCATAGAGGAGCGCAGCAGGATATAAGTGGGTAGAGGGAGAACCAGAACTCCTGGTGATGGGCGTGGTCAAGGAACAGACGGGTTTGCATTTGGTACATCAACAGTGCACCTGCTACGGATATCTGCTCTGTAGCCGCCAAGAAAGAGGTCCTGGGAGAAAGGAGCGCAGGGTACTGTGGGCTGGAAATTACGGATGTCAATTCTTGTGCAGATAGATGATGGGAAATCAAGTGATGTCAATTCCTGTGCAGATGTGGAATGGGAAATTAAGTCCTCTTTTTTGGCTTCTTTTGAAAACATTTTTGACAGGGAAACCAGTGATGTCACTTCCCATGCAGATGGATTATTGTAAATCTAGTCATGTCACTTCCTGTGCAGAGGGGCAATTTCAGTTCAGGAGGCCAAATTAGGAATTTCCTTTTCTATTCTGATGAAACCCATTAACAACCATCTTTCTTTAAGGCCTAAATTGTCAACTTATGTCTTCCTAGCTGCTTAGGTACATGTGTAGCAGCTTCAAGGTAGAGGCTTGGCCATCTTTTCGTCAGTATGCCATTTATATTGAATTTGCATTTTATAGGAAAATACAAAGCTAAATGCTATATTTCCCTGTGGAAATGGCAGAAAAGAGAAATCGTGTGAGAAGCAGCTAAATGGTATGAAGACAAACCAGAGGCAATGGCTACAGTTTTTTCAAACACATCGTGAAAAAACACTTGAAATGGGAGTAAAGCGCTACACCTGATGAAAAGAAACTGCCCTGAAATAATGTTGGGATTTCCCACAGATTAACGTGCACCTGCTGAAAATGTAAGTTGAAGAATATGACGTTTGGCGGACTGGACATTGGTTGTGGGTACAAATAAAATGCCAGCTGTTACTTAAGTAAGGTAGATGATTTGCTTGAAACGAGGAGGTGGGCAAGAAACTTGAGGGTGGGAGTATTATCCATTTCACTGATTGATTCATGTTCCTTCATTTGGGGAGTGAGATAATGGGATCCGGAAAGAAAATGTGTTAATCACCTATAGTCTAGTGATAAATGTATATTTGGGAGTGCTGGAAACCACTTATTTCTTAATTTTATTTACCAGCCACACAATATTCCAAAATGCAAACCAAACACTCTTCAACTGCAGTCTCATTAATTTACCAAGAATTTCTACCATTACTTAGTAAAACAAGACAAATGCAAAACAGAAAACTAAATTTATTTAGTACATCCTATTTACAAAAGTTTGCATTTAAATATAAACTGTACATTGCCTAACCACTTTATGTACAAAACCTGCACTCTTTAATTAAAATTCACAAAAAAACAAATAAGGCCTTCTTATCCATCTCAACGCCAGTAGACAACTGCTGCCAAATAACAGTTTAAAAGAGCATGTAAACTTCTTGCTGATGGGAAATCCAATATGAAAAACGCTGACTAAGAATCACCCGATTTTAATTTTTACTAAGCATAAAATTTGAATTTATATTTACAAATTTGAATTTCGAGAGAAAAGACAGCAGATAGTTATCATACAGCTGAAAGAAGAAAGTATGTTATTTTATCAATGCATCAATTTTAAAAGGTACAGCTTTACCAAGTAACAGTCAGTGCCTTCTTTCAATTTAGTGCGACTACATCAGAATGATAGTGTTTTCGTCTTAACACAAAATACATATTTTAAAGATCAAACCAACAATGATGGTTATACTGAAATAAAAAATAAAGATCAAGGAAAAAGTTCAATCAGAAACATTTGTTTATGGTCTTACAACTGGTTGCCCACATTTAAAAAAAAAAAATATTAACCTCTTAATCGTAGAAAGGAGTTTGTAGCAGTCCCTCCTCTTTCTTCAGATTCCCTGGGCACCTTGCAACAGGAACACCTCTACTTTCTCCTTCCATCTCCAGAGGTGCTGCAGCAAGATGTCAACAACTGAGCCAATGATTACTACAGCCATGCATTTATTGTTGCCATCAACTGCATATTGCACCAAACATTACTTCGCCAGCCTGGGGCATAAAAGGGGTATTGTATACAATAAAGGGCCCTTCCAGTCAGGGGTTAAACACAAACCTGCCTGGAAGAGGAAAATCGCAAACACAAAAACATGACGGAAGGAGTGCTGAAACTTTTCAAACACTCACCCCCCCACAAGAGATCTGGGTTAAATCAATTGTTCTTTTGCTCACCATGCCACCCCAGTTTGGGCCAACCTATATGCGAATTTGTCTTTACCCTGCTCCCCATGGGAACAGCCCAGCCCAAACTGCCAGGCTAGGACCTCCCCGGACAGGAAACAATCATCCTGGGACCGGTTTCGGCGCATCACCCCTCATCAGCCAGGCTAGCTTGAATCCATTGGCACAGCGAGCAAGGGACCCACGTCTGGGCAAATCCATGGCCACTTAGGGCAAACATAGCAAACACAACAAGATGATGGACAGAATGATGCAACTTTTCAAACACTCACCCCCGTCAAGAGATCTAGGTTAAATCCACCGTTCTCATCGGCTGATGAGGTGATACCCCGAAACCGGTCCCAGGGTGCTTGTTTTCTGGTCCAGGAAGGACCTGGCCTGGAAGTTCGGGCTGGACTGTCCCCATGAGGAGCAGGGTCAAGGCTGATTTGCATATAGGTGGGTCCAAACTGGAACGGCGTGGTGAGCAAAATGATGGATTCATCCCAGATCTGTGACTGGAGGTGAATGTTTGACAATGTTCAGCATTCCGTCCATCATCTTTTGTGTTGGAAGAGGAAAATCGCCAGGTTCTACTGGATCATACCAGGTATGATTCAAATGTTCAAGCTGCCGCTGGCAAGAGAAAAATCACACAGTGACCTTTCTTAACACTAATTGTAAAATCGCTCAACTATGACGGACCACCAGACCGATGTGGGTGCTCCTTGAATGTACAAAAAGCGACATGGCAGTCAAAATATCAAAACAACACACCAGAAAGATTTCATATCCTGGCCAAAGAGGTATTTCATCATAAGCACTTTCAACCATATCATCATACCAATGGGCAACAGGTGGAAAACGTATGCAAAGGAACCACATTCTATAAGGCAAAACTAATTTTAAAACAGACCACTGCGAAACTGGAAGTTAATAAAGTACATGTATTTTCAACTAAAACTGATAGAACACAAATGGGATACAATGTGTAAGACCACTTTAAAAGGTTTCATGGCAATGTAAATGGCGACATAACCGTCGGCTAATGCTAAACATAGTGACTTTGGAAGACATGTCCCCCATTCGGTTTACGACGTTACACAGTTCATACCTTCCTGAGAATACACCAATAGAAGCTATGTATGACCCTCGTCCGTGACCTTGGGTGCTTCCCTAGCAATAAGGTTATATAGTACGGCTAGCAGATACGGGGGGGGGGGGAATCCATGCCCACAAGCCTTCACAGTCTAGTAGAATCCTCCCCACGCAAATGCATATATTTTAAAAAAAATATTTTACGACTTGCTGATTTAGGAAATGGAAACTTCATTTTAAAGTAAATATGCTGAACAGTTTATCACAATGTGATAATCTCAACTTTGTGTTTGTCCAAAACTGGAAACAATTAACATCCCTCTCTTTTTTAAATAAATATTTAGACACTCCATGTGTCTTGAAAACTACATGCAGGAGATGGACGGTCCAACTGAGATGGAACCAAAGCACTTCTGATGGTTGACAGCACTCCAAATGAACTCAATAGATTCTAAAATAATAAATACATTTTGAACAGAATCACACATTGCATCTCAAAACTACAGTTGAGGTTTGTGCTGATCTGAAGAAGAGCAAACACAATAAAGGGGAAGTTAAGGCAGATTACATCTTAATTGGGTAGCATACTTGTTTTGTTCCAGAACACAAGATGCAGTGTCCAATGTGTGTGGATAGTTGCACTGCCCGAGATTATTTCTGAATAAAATTTAGGGCAACTTGCCCCTCTGCCCCTGCACACCCCGCCTCCCCACCAGCACCCCATTGCCCCCCAGCCCCTGTCCCAACCTGCCCCCCGTCCCACTCCCCGGGATAAGCAGAAATATTTGCAGAAAAAGCTAATCATGTTGAATATGAGTTTTTAGTTTGCAAAACGTGGTCTATGGAGATGTGACCTACTGGGAAAGACTGCAATTGGCTGCTGGCTTGCAATCACAATGGCACAAGGACCCTTTTAACTAATTAGAACAGGGCATAAGTTAAGACCATTCCAATTTGCTGCTGGCACTCTTTTAAAACAGCCCCTATGCTAACGGTCTACACATGCATGAGTCAGTAGTTTTTAAGCGTACATTGTTCAACTGCTTTTTCTCCCCGAAGTAGGCGCATCACATGCAAATGGCAGATTTGCGCCAGCGTACCAGAGACAAAACAAAATAAATAACACGTCTAGACCGAATACCATTCGGTGGCATCTGACACAACATTTAGATCATTAGCACATCCTAGAGAAGATCCTCAAGTCCAAATACAATCTGTTGAAGAATCCAAATAAAAACACTAACATGTTTTCATCGAATATCACTCGAACTGCAAAAGAGGACAAATTAACAATTGTTGGCGAACAGTTGCATCTGGGAGGCAACTTAAAAAAAATCTACAGCAAATTAAATCCTGTAAAACATTATAAAAAATACTGTTGGTAAAGTAAACTGTCAGATATATTATATATATATATCTGACAGTTATAATATATATATATATATACATATATATATATATATATATACACACACATACACACACACATACAGCATCTAAGCAATATCATGGCCATGTTATATGCTGAATCTTCTTCTTTGCTTCAACAGGTTTTCCTTCATCCTGTAAAAGAAGACAAGTATTTAGTTTTGTGTTATTTAGCAAGCCGTTTATCATACAATCAGGAACTGGATGTTTATCTCCACAGTAAAATCTTTTGCACAGTGTGGGACAGCAATGGCTCTGTTCCATCTAGTGTCATCATTAGCTGTACACATACCATTTAATAAAAAAAACATACTTTAATTAAATCAAAATGGTAGTTTTGGGATAATTGCTTTACAGATAGTAAGCATTATAAAACACCAGCAGCCAATATAAGTAACCATACATTTAAATACTGGGTAACCTTTGATTAAAATAGATATAATTCCGCTACAAAGCAACAACTGATCATCACAGATTAGTAAACTACTCCTAGATGATAAAAATGTTATAAAAAACGACCAATTTTCTGCAGACTCCAAGCTGAGGAAATATAACTTGCCAAAGTAAAAAAATACACAGTAGATCAGTCGGTGACACAAAGTCATTGCTTTATTACAGTACCTTCCTTTACATATTCGGAATAATGGGAGAAGGATAGGTTTTACCTAGAGACAGAGTTTTTGTTCAGAATAACATAAAATGTTTTTCGTCCGCCAAGATGACAAGAGGAAACATAAGTGGTCCTTAGTTATGTGCTTTTTCGTGGTATACACTAAAACAGAATAAAGACCTAATCAAAACTTAACACAAAGACTTCTTTTAGTTTATAGCTGTATTAGGTCTAAATGGGGACTATGCAACTGAGGGACATTAATGGGCAAATAAGATGGCAACCGAATGCTGTCCCTGGCTGTTTATAAGGCCAATGGCTGTTTCTAATAATTTTCTGTCATGTGTTTGATACTTGATTTAGTCAGAGGAAGGGGTCTTCCAGTGTCTGCACAATAATTTATGGTAATTAAAACGATGGCATTTCAGAGCATGGTCAGATTTACCGAAATGGAGCACACAGTAGTACATCTACCACAGACTTCCTAAGCTGTTAAAAAAACAAAGAACACAGATATAAGGAAGCAAAAAGCTATTCTAGCGACTACAAAGTGAGTTACAAACCACAAAGCCAAAGGAAATCAACAAGCAGAAAGTATTCCTAGGTCAACTTTCTAGAAAGTCCCCAAGATGTCTTTAGCAAACCAGACAGCTGCGCTTTCTGGTAGGCTGCGACCTAAAAACTAGATGTTAACACTACCCAATAGCAAGACATTTTGCGGACCCACATTTTCAAGACAGGAATTTGTTAAGGTTCTATGCCATAGAACAGGTGGAATTTTAAAAGATTTTTTCAGCAGTACCTCTGCGCGTCAGTGAGGAACGAGGGACACTTCAAGAACAGAGGTAACCAAGTAAGGACAGAGATGATAATATATCCTACAGTCGTAAAAGAAGAGGTTACGACAGTAACTGAGGTGGAGACAGAAAGACAAAGCTGGGAAACCGCAACACAATGCCACATAGAGCAGGAAATGGAAGGCATCGGCCACTACAGGAAAACAAGGGCAACCGTCTAAGAACCAACACCACTGACTGAGGAAGGATGCCAGCTGGCGGTAGCAGGAGAAGCAAAAACAAACAGCATGTGGAGAGTCCAATATGAAAGAGAAGAAGAGGACTGTGAGGGGAAATGAAGGGCCAGCGGAAACTAAGGGCAACAGATACTCGATTATGACAATCATACACTGCCCAACATTTGGAAGCAGGGAGAAACGGGTAAGAAACCTGACCGACGCTTCATGGAAACTTGAGGAAAGAGGATATAAAGGGAAACCCAGCTTCTTGTGAAATAAGGATACAAGACAAAGATCCAAACAACCAAGGGGACTGGTGTCCCAAGTGAAGAGAAGAGAACTGATAGAACAGCAGACACAACAGCTACCCCACGGGTGCAATGGCAGAGATGTATAAAACAAAACTCGTAGGAGGCAACAGCAGTGACCGTACCCCAAGTAGGTAGGTAGAACAGCGAACAGGTAAAAACACAGACAAGAACATCTGACTGCAGAAAATAAGCATCATCAGGGACACAATAAAGGAGAAATGGGGACACACACAAGAAAACAGTGCCCAGGCGCAATCGAAATATGCCAACAAGATACCGATACTAAGGGCATTGGGGGAGGGGGGGGATTGAACCCTGTCCCGAATCAAGAGGAACATAATATGAGTAAGAGAAAATCCATGTGTCTTCACAGAGTAAAACAGAACAAAGAAAAAGCTACACACCGCAGAGGGTCAAAGACCGGTACGAAAGATAACCAGGCCAAGAACGTGCCTGCCTGTGTTACCAGTGTCGCCCATACAGAGGGAGCAGAGAAAAGAAGAAGAAATGGATTTCCTATAAGGGATACTAAGTATATAGACAGGTTACAAAATGCCTTTAAGGCACACAAAATAAGGTCCCTGAAAACAGAGAACAAGGCTACCGTGCATCCGCACAATGCAACAGAAAGCCCACCACAGAATAAGCATTCGGGTAGAAAACAAATCCGCAAAGCAAGATGTGTTCCAGATGGCTAGAAACGAAACCGGTCATTGACAGCATAATTAAGAAGTACCTGCAGAACACAGGAACACCACACCGGGTGTAACCCTGGAAGTACTCCGCCCTATGAAGGCGGACAAGAGTCAAAACAAACCGTCCCCAACAACCTTAGTCCAAAGAATAGTTAAGATTCCGCACCACGATGACTATCTCTGAAATGGCATAAGGCTGAGTCTGCATGTGTGCCGAAAAAGGAGGCGCCATCAAAAGGCATGCCAATTAAAGTAGTTTGTACAGCCTCCGAAAACCTGTAAGTTCTCAACCATGCACGCCGATATGGATCTATGGAAGAGGCCATAGCCTGACCAACAGAATTGGTGGTATTCATACCACAGCGGATGCTAAGAGTGGCAGCTTGCTGCCCATCACATACCAGTGGAACAAGAGAATTCTGGACTTCCTCTGGAAGGGAGGGCAAGAGGCGTTCAACTGAGTCCCACAAGGTGTGGGAGAAGCGGGCGAGGGCACAATGTTCAGAGAGCAGGGCAGTGCTAGAAGAAGAGGTCAAGTGTTGAATTTCTTAGCCTCTCTCTACGGAGGAACAGGAGGGGGGGGGGGGGAGGGAATCAATATTTTGGGTGGGCAAAGCAGCCTGAATCACAAAGCTCCTAGTAGAGAAATGTCTAAGGAGGCAGGAGGGACCCCCCCTGGACAGGGCGATGCCTGTAAGAAATACAGCAATCCACAGGGGGCCCCGTTTCATGTTTAGCGCAAGCACCCAGTAGGATATCGAAAAGACAGTAACTATAAGGAAGTACAAGCTCAATGTTAGACTGGTCAGGATGTAGAACGACAAGTAAAGGGTCTGTTGACAATTCCACAGAAGGAAGTTGTAATCCAGTACGACCTAAACTCGATTGAGTATGTCCGCCAGAGCGGAACTCTACTCTGTAGCCAAACCAGGAGAAGACAGGAGGCTAGAGAAGAATTCAAGCCACTGGCGTCACCCAAGACAAGTAACCAGCTAGACTGCATACAGTGTGGAGCAGTCTCCGAAATGGTAGGGGACACACCACACCGTCTGTAGTATTTCCATACCATGGTCCTCAAAAGAAAAACTCAGAAGAAGGGAGTCTGAGACGATCGGCTCCATTGACGCTGTAACCGAAGCCGGTCAACGCCAAGATGGCGACGCTTCGACGTCTGAAGGAGAGTTGATGGGCGTCGACTGCACCACTATGGGGGCAAGCAGACAAGAGTCCGATGTCGACATCGGAATCAACAGAACAGAAGCAAGAGCCTAAGGTGGGAGCCTCAACGGGCTGTGCACCAGCGTCCATAAGGTGTCAGACACAGGAGGCCGACCTGAAGCCAGGGGAGAACCCACTGGCGAAGTCACAGGCACAACCTCATGCACTTCCGTGGGGCCCGAGGGCGCTCCAAAGGGAGGTGACAATCCAAGAAAATAATGAAGAGTTTGTGAATAATGTCTCATCTGGGTCAAGGACGTCCTGGCATCAGGATAGGTAGGGAGACACGGGGCGGACCCACGCACAACATTTCAACAGAAGACTGGAGACCAGCGGTAGGTGGCGAAGGTGGGCGGCCCTGTGACTTCGATCGCTGATGCTTACCTATGGACGTCGAAAGAGAATGATGCCTGTGGGAACGGTTCCTAGCGCGGACGCGCCATCGGTCCATAGAGCACGTAGGGGATCGAGGATGACGAGAAGACTTTGAGGACTGTGATTTCCGTGCCGCAAGGAGCTTCATGCGATGCTCCCTGCACACTTTTGGTCGGAGCTGGAAACAGGAGTTACACACTTCAGAGTCTTGGTGCTCACCCAGGCACCACATGCAAACCGAGCAAGGGTCCATGGCAGACATCTGTCGGCCACAGGACTCACAAGGCTTTAACCCTGAGGACAGTGAAGAAGGGAGAAAAAAAGAGCCCACTGCTCCATTGATGAAAAAACATCAAGTAGGCTGAAAAACGGCCGGAGGAACTGCAGTTTGTATCTGCGTTGCTAGTGTGGAAAAGAAGGAACTGATGTCAGTGCATCAGGGGAGGGCTTATATGGACTACGTTCAGGAGACTACATCGCTGGGGAGTCGCTCAAAGCCCTCTACTGACGTGCAGAGGTACTGCTCTAAAAAATTCTAGATCCAGTCTGGCACATGGGTAGAATTCTAAGATAAGGAATCTGCAGCTAGATGTCTCGATCAGATGATATGATTAAACATCTGTGCTTGGTGCCGATGTGGAGAATATTTTGACATCACAATATACCCGTGCACATGTTACTTTGTAGCACATAATTAATTGATTTCCACCTTTAGATAATGTGATTGAATATATGCCCCAGATAGTTGATGTGCAATATGTACTGAAATTAAAATTTACACATGTGAATATAGAACATGGTATTTAATTATTTTTACTTGAAGATGGTGCTCATATCAGCTTCTGAACACAGTCCTGTTTTCATTCCTATGGGTTTTTTTACAAAAAGGTTTACTATTCATATGCCTTGTACGTACACCCGAGTGAGTGCTAATTTCTGTTCATTAGCTTTTTGGAAGACATGTCTGCAGATGGTGGCTTCTCCTGGCAATGCATTCTTCTCCCGCAGAGCTAAAAGAAGCAATATATATATATATATATATATATATATATATATATATATATATATATATATATATCCATCCACTATCGATGCATTTATTACTACAGTGCAAAGGTCAACTCCCATTTTATTACCATAGCAGAGCAATATTGACATGAGAAACCCATTGTTTACTGTCTCACATATTGCATGTTAACATTTCATTACACAGGTAATCAACTTGGCTAATTACCATGAGGCCTCTTCAAAATGATTTTACCTTCCTGTACAAATTTAACCACTGGCACCCTGGTGTTGGCAGAATACCATTTTTAAATAAATAAACAAAACAAATAAACCTAGGCATGAGAAACGCCATGGAACAGACCATGCATACTGATGTGCAGAGTGTCATTTATTATTGTTGATTTATGGGAGAAGCCACCCGACTCACTCGAGACCGACTCTCGTGAGACCTGGCCACTGCCCAACACTCAATGATTAAAAAAATGTTACATATTACATTCCGCACATCTGGACATATGCCGTATCTATGTATGTAGACTCAAGTGTATTATAAAAATGCATACAGCAACAGCAATATTTTTCTTTTCAAATGAGGCTTCGGTAAAGGTAATTTCAATTGCAAAGAAACACCAGAGAAGCAGGGGACGTGCACAAGTCAAATAACTTCAAAGTCCGGAAGTTAAAAACATGGTTCAGTCTTAATTTTATGTAATGGGATTCAAGCATTTTCACCCTTTGTGAAACGTTTTTTTCTGTCAAGTGCAATGCTGAGATGGACATTACAGCTGCATTGAACGTTTCCCGCGCTGTGAACATCTCATGGGCTTGTTAATTTGTCTAAAAGCAATGAAATAGTGAGGCATTTTATTGCATCTAAAAAAGGATTACAGTGCAACCGTTAGTCAGTCAGTCTCATCGGCAATTTAAACAAAATGAACTAAAGAACGTACGTCTCAGAAGTTAAATTGCTTTAGGTCTCTATGCTAGCAGTGACAGAGTTATCTGGAATAAGGTGAAGTAAAGAACTAAGTTATAAACAACGTTTTAACGTTATTAGTGCATTTTAAATTATCAACCCTCCAATATTGCATTTCAGTCATACATGGTATTTAGCAGTTCTTTAATTCAGACGCCTGCCCCATGTTGAATTTAATTGCCGTTTTATAATCGGCCACTATGTTAGCAACACCGCTGTCTCTATGTTGTCGAGTGATATGAATGCACATAATTAACTTTTGCCATTTCACGGGCAATACTGCCGCCTTGTGGCACCCATACGTACTTACAGCACCTCATAAAACTATTAGGTTAACATATTGGTATTCGATTTTCTGATTTGGGAACCTTAGCAAACTGAAAGGAAAAAAAAAAAGGTTACAAAGTTTAGTTACAGGACCTATATGGCGCAGCAGTAAAGGTGTTAGAACCAGACCACCCTCCCCCAGGCTATTGCGGCATGGATTAGCAAATTGTGCGGCACAAATATCGAAATTTAGCGGCACAAATATCGAAATTTTGCGGCATTTTCGCGGCACTTTATTTTGCTATTCTGCATAAAATAATGCCTCCCAGGGCCCACCACGTGCCCCATTTCCACTATGATCACCTTCCACCTCCCTGCCCCTAACCTGCTGGCATCATTGCAGCCCTCAGTCATACCTTTTGTAATACAAGAAGAAAGAATCTTGTATTAAATGCTAGTTGGCTACAGCATTTTCACAGGAAGCAACGTGCAGAGTGCACTAAATGGAAGTAGGATGATTTCAGATGATGGCTGCAGATTTAAAAACAGCTACATATGATTACTGATTGAAAAAACGAAATGTGCACTATTGGGGTGTCCTACATATAATTAACGTACGCTACGCAGCCGTGTGGCTGTGACAAAGTATACCCTAGCTGAATCTAGATAACATGTTCTTTACACCCATGTAACTGTGGCAAAGAATAAAATAATTACCCAGCCTTGAAAGTGAGCAGTGAGTTTAAACAACAGCAGGGGCCAATGTACCAACTTAGCTAACACTGGTTATCATCCTCAACTAGTATGTCAGCGGCTTCTTTACAGATGTCTGTTCCAGCGCGTCCCATTGCAAGTTCAAATTTCTGCAGCTTTCACCGCCACAGCATCATTCACCAGGGCTTTAAGTGGGCCGGGTCTCACCGGGTCTGAGCACCGGCAGTTTTTTTAAGGGGGCCTCAAAACGGGTCTCTATCGGGCTCTGTTTTGTGCCCTGGCACAGGCGGTCCGTTTTTTTCCGGACTGCAGAGACCGCAGAAGGGAAATCTTTTAAAGAGAGTCATTTTCTCTCTGGATTTCCTTTCTCTTTTTGAAACTCAGGAGCAGAAACATCGTCGTGGTGTCAGCATGGCTTTAAATGGAAGCTTTTTCAATTTTATATACAAGCCATAGTTGCTGCTTATTTATTGACAAAGCCAATAGTCCTGCCTTGTTGTAGGTATGATGTTACTTGTTGTATCATATATCTGGATGCAATGACAGAAACGGCAAAATACAAGTCGGGCGGCACACTATGCTAAGCACATATTTTTAGTTTTTGTGTTTTTAAGCCCCGCCCTTAATTACATTGGCCATGCCCCTTTGAGACACCCCCCAGTTTTTTCATCCCACTTAAAGCCCTGATTCACCCCATCTCCAGTCATGGCCACCACAGCACCGTTGTTCGGCAGAGACTTAACAATTTTCAGTTTATGTCTAGGGCTGGCTCTGTAAAACACTGAGGCCGTTGGTAAAATTTGTGACAGCTGCTGAACGTCCAAGACATCAAGTTCTTCACCGTAAAAGGACTGTGAGCCTTTGGAATCCAACCCCAGGCGGCTTGCAATAGCTACTGCGGTCTCTTGTGAATCTCCAGTTATCATTTTGATGGCAACCCCAGAGCTAATGAGCAGGTTGATGGCTTCTTTCACACCAATCCGTGGAGGATCCATCATTCCCACAAGGCCAAGGAAGGTCAGCTGCCCTAGTTCAGGTCCAGAAGGTAAAGCTAGCACACTGAGTCCTGAAGAACCCATGTAGGTCTTCTCTTGATGGTACAGTTCCCTTTGTTGATTTGTCAGTGGCAAATTCTGTCCTTTCGAATAGTAAGTACTGCAGTATCGAATCACTTGCTCAAAGGCACCCTTCATAAAGCAAATCTCTTGTCTATTCTGTTGTGTTCTGTGCACACTTTTGACCGCCATCCATTTTTGATGGGAGCTCAAGGGACACTCCGCTGTTCTGATGTAGTCTTGTTGGAGGCCTTCAAGTCCCATCTTCATAGCAAGGGCAATCAAGGCTCCTTCTGTCGGCTTTCCCATCAACGTGCTGCTCCTTATTGCTGCATCATTGCATACACATCCTGCCTCAATAATGGTAGTGAAGGATTTTATGCTGAAGCCATGAATAACTTCGCCTTCATAGATCACTTCTCCACTTCCATTGTAGCCAACCCCAGAGACCTCTGCATGCAGTCCACCAGAAGTAAAGATGCGAGTAACTGTCATTTAATTCTTTGTTAGACTCCCAGTTTTATCAGAACAGATGACATTGCAGCAACCTAGGGTTTCCACAATGGGCAATGTTTTCACAATTGCTTTCTTCTTAACCATCCTCATAACACCAAGTACTAGTGTCACTGTTACTACGATCGGAAGGCCTCCAGGAATAGCAGCCACAGCCAAACTTACACCAATTGTAAACAATTCAAGAATTTGCTTTCCTTGCAGCCAACCAACCAGCATGATAACATCTATAATACCAAAGGAGTACAGAGAGAGTTGCTTTCCTAGTATATCCATACTCTTCTGCAATGGGGTCTTTGGAGCTCCTTCAGACTGCATCATTTTAAAGACTTCACCAAATTCAGAATTTTCTCCTGTTTCAATAACAATCCCCTTTGCTTTCACATCTCGGACCTGTGTTCCCATAAAAGCAATGTTGCATCTACCAGCGAGATCTCCATTAGCAGCAGCTGGTTGAGGAGCAGTAACCTTGGAACATGTGAGACTGGATTCGCCAATAAAAAGATTCATGGCCTCAAATAGGCGTAGATCAGCTGGCACTCTGTCTCCCACTGTCAGATAGACAGTGTCACCAGGGAACCAGTCTCGAGCAAGTGTGTGCTCCACTCTTCCCTCCCGTAAACAATTGCATTCCGGCGGTACAAGCTTACTCAGCTCCTCTAGGGATTGTTCAGAGCGATACTCCTGGACAAAAGCTACTGTAACCACAATAAGAATTGCCACAGTGATCCTGACGGCATCATCAATCTGATGCATTAACACACTGATGACTGCAGAAGCAAGAAGCAGCATAAGGAGGGGGTTCTTAAACTGGGAGATATACTTTTGCCACAATGGCTCATCTTCACTGATGTCAAACTCATTCCAACCGTGAAATGCTCGTCTATGACAAACCTATGAGGCGGCTAAACCATTCTGTAGATCAGCGTGAAGGATGCTCACCACTTCACTAACTGGTAATTCACTTGTTTTTTTGTACTTCAATACAGGAACCATTGTCTCAACGGCATTATTTATAAGGTATGTGTCCGAATCTGGAAACCTTAATTTTTCCATGGGAAATACTCTTTAGGGAAGTTGAGTCTTAAAAATAAATATATATATATATGTGCTTTCTTTGTGTGGAGGCCCGTGTAAATCGGAAAGAGGCAGCTGGTCGTTCTTAAAATGAGAAGGCGATCTTCCCCCGGGGAGGAGGCGGCACCGATAACTGAAGGACGAGGAAGCTTCTAGTTCCTGGGGACTGCGTGCGCCTGACAACTGAAATACTTCTTTGCTCAATCAGGAAACAGTCAAGACAATAATGAGGCAAAGAAAAAGCGTCAGAAAGGATTGCCGATATGGAATAAGGCTAATGTACATCAAAGTGTACTCACCCCTAGTTGTTGCTGCATTAGCTGGGGTAAGGCGCCACCCAGTGGTAGTCAGAGATTCCAACACCAATGTGAAATGGTTTTGGATATTCGTGCCAAACATGAAGATGATAGAAAGAGTTGCTCTGCTGCTGAAGACGCTGGCCCTCCTCTGAAGTTAGTGGCGCTCAGTGGGGAGGGCAAAAGGTCCAAATTTCGCGGGCACATTTGTAAAAAGCGCACCTTTTTACAAAAGTGCCTGATTTCGCGATTTTTTTGCAAATCGCGAAATCCTAGAGGTTCTGTAGAACGGTTCTAAGACAGTGCATTAAAGAACAAACATTGGCAATGCCAATAGGTTTCGCCTAAGCGAGATCTATTGGCTTTGTCAATGCCTTTTTTAAATGTTGCACAGCGGTACGAGCAGCTGTGCTACATAGCTTAAAGTAATTTTTAAAAAAATGCGATAATACGTGGCTAGACTGCATCAAAGCACTTTTTAGGTTGAGCATTCGAGACCTCTTGTATATACTTTAGTATATACTTATATGTGTATGTACTTTGTGGGCTCTGGAGATCAGCCCTAGGACTTGTCTGCTTCCGCTTAGGGATTTTTTTTTTTCTGTTCAACTGCCTCTATTTTACTGTCTTGATAGACAACGACCAGTAGAGGTCAGTAAAATACCACAATTGCTTTCTGCTTGTTCAACTGCCTCTATTTAATGGTCTTGATAGAAAACGACCAGTAGAGATCAGTAAAATACCAGAATTGCTTTCTGCTGAGGGACTTTCTTTTTTTATTTTTCTGGCAACTGCCTCTATTTAACTTTCTTGATAGAAAACGACCAGCAGAGGTCAGTAAAATCCCAGAATCACTTTAGCATTCTCTAGATTCCAGTCCATAGAAATGGTCTTCCACGAGCACCCGTTGACAATTTTTTTTTCAAATCTTGTATTTTCAGTGATATGACCACCGAAGGCCCTGATTTTATATTAAAAACAGGGCTTTGGACTATACCATTTCCCGCTGAAAGGCAATAACGCTCTTCATGTGTTCCCATACCTGGCGTGTCACGCAGTTTGGTGCTTACTTTCCCTGCATGTTAAAGAACAGTAGATCTTTCATCACCCAGGCCAATGTGCTGCATAGCTAAATACATACAAGGTCCCAAAGGCGAGACCGATTGCATTGCAAATGCTTGTTTTGTTTTTTTACTTTAAGCTATGCACGTACAACCAAGTTAAAATTGTTATTTTCCCTATACTTAAAATGCTGTTTATATTCTTGAACAAATGCCCATTGTGGTTACCAGAGTGTCATAGTGTAGCTAGCTGGAACACTGAGCATGGAGAGGCTGTGGCGTTACGGCCAGAGCTGCTGACTTTGGAGTTGGGGAACCGGGTTAGAGTCTTGGCGCCGGCTCAACATCCTGTGATTCTGGGCAAATCACGCAATCTCGCCAAGACTGTAAAAATGTATGTGCCCTTGTGCAATGTAACTAGTGCTCATGTAAAGCACTCCAAGTCCTTCCAGTCGACTCTGCGCTAGGTAAAGCAAGCTTTGACTAGCGACAGTGTGGGGAAGCGAGGTGGTAGGTGGGACAGGCCAGCAAAAGTGGCATGCAGCGACGGAAGTGAGGTGGTGGTAAGGATGCACAAGAAAGGAAAAGAATGCAGATGATGAAACGGAAAAAAATATATATAAAGTATGTTACAAGTGCACAGCCAGTGGAAGGGCACTGGCTGCCAGAAGGAGTACTTTGTCCAAGCTCCAGAGCAAGGACAAAGACGTGAATCCAAGCAGGAAGCTGGAGGAAGAAGGCGGCACTGGCCAACAAGAAGAAAGGAAACCAGAGTGGCGTGGGAATCAACCAATAGTAAGTAAAGGTAAGTAATGGGTAAGCTCTAAGCCCCTTTCCAAGATTTTTTTTCGTTACAAGACATTTTGCGAGCGCTGTGTAGGGGAAACCTAAAAATGGACATCAAGTTGTTAAAGTGCAGTTTGAAAAACAGTTTGTTCAAGGGTAGTTACTTCGGAAAGCATGCTAAGAATTCCCACTTTTAGAACCAGAAGCATTGTTTGCGATGGTCACAAAGTAATCTATAATTTCAGCACACTGGGCAGCTATTGTCACAGGTAAAGAGCCTTCTTCTATCAATTTGCACCCTTAAAGTAGTGTAGCAATTAGTAAACAGCAGCCAAAGGAGAAAACAGGTGTGAATAAGGAATCACCAAAACAGGGGCCCAACTAAAGATCAGGCAACCTAAAGATCCATGTTATAATCAAACTAAGCGTTTACAAAGGGGGAAGTTTGGTTTCCTTATAGCCACCCTGCACGTTCTTAAAAGAATTAAGCACTAACAACATTACTCCCAAACAAACTATATAGAATACCCTGGAACAAACTGGGAAAGGAGGATTATCTTTTTGAAGCAAAATCTGATGCCTCAAGACACTGCCTTAAGAAAGATTTCTCTGCATGTGATTATGTATGTATAGGGTATTTCTATAGCGCTAACCTAGCCAAAAGGCAACAGAGTGCTGCACATGGCTAAAGAAGAGCATAAAGTCAACCAGTAAGACAAGATGAAGCTGGGTTGAGGATGGTTAATGCATTGTGATGTAGAGTTCTTTGAAGAGGTGAGTCTTCACCTATTTTCTAAATTAAAGCAGCGCTGGGTGGGAAGAGGGGAAGGTGTCCTGATAGATACTGCGGGTGAATAGTGTTTGTGGCATTGGTTGGCTGAAGCTAAGGAGACTTTCAAGTAGAGTTGTGTATCATTGGCATATTGGTGAATATTGATGCTGTTATCTGTCAGTAGGGCACCAAGCGACGCCATGCATAGGCATCATGTATAGGCTGAAGATCACAGGAGACTTTATGGATCCCTGGGGGACACCATAGGTGATCTGGATCTTTTGTGACCTGGACGTTCCCATGTGAACAAACTTGTGTCAGTTGAAAAGTCAGGAGATTATTTTTTCTCAGCAGATCGATGTGAAAATGAAGAACCAGGTGTGAAGTGAATATCTGGTAGATTTTATCAGCAAGCTGCTCTACATAGTAAGTTGATTCTTCCCTCTCCTGCTACATTAACTTTCTGAACTTAATGCATTGACTTGAAAGGTCTTTATTAAGATTAGCTCACATAACATTCAGTGTTATGAGACTGAAAATCTTCTCAGATCTTTCCAAAGTTTAGGTTTGATAATTTTTTTAATTAAATTGTAAAAGGACTTCTTTGTCATTAATTCATAGAGAGGAAACTGGCCGGGATACACCTCCCCATTAAAACGTCACTGTTTGAGCTCTGAAATCTTTTTACCATTAAATTATATTGAATACAATTATAGAAGGTTTTCAATTTCATCCAAAGTGCTGAGGAGCTTCGCCCCTCTCCCCCACAACCACAAACAACTCCACTGAGCCCTTTGTTGTGTTGCGGGTAATTCCCTCTTAAGCCTTCATAACATTTTCCCCACATAAGGTATCTCACATGTTGGGAATTCCAAAGTTACCCAGTGTTTGTGTGTTCTCCTGGAAAGAACAGAGAAAACCGCCAGATATAGCAATTTCCTTTTGGGAAAACATAAAGAAACTGCTATTCAAATTGGTGTATGTTTTTATATCTAAAAATGACATCAGCAATAGGTTTTCTGTACTAACACCACCACCTTCTCAGCTTCCAGGAAACAGGCAAGAGTTGTAGAAAAAAAATACCACCATTTTTTTGCATTTTTCTAAGTGGCAGTTGATTTTTCTATTTCTGCAATCTAAGCCTACTTGCAGTTTGTGTGGAAACAGGAGTGAAATCAGAAAGCTGTAAATTAATGAAAAGTAGACCAAATTCAGAATTCAGCAATGGGTCATTTGTCTAGATTGTAAAGAAACTATTAGTTGAAATAAAAAAAACTGTGAAAAGTAGGATATATAGAAGGCAATTTGTTTTATATGGATTTGTTTAGTCCCAATGACCAATTACAAATGTAATACATCATTACTTCTGACTCTAGTTGTCACAAGGATATGTAGTGTTTGTTGCCAGTCCAAAAACATGCAATATCCAGAGCCAATATCGGAGCTGCAGCTTATAATTATTTTTCATAGTGTACCCAACCATACATCAATTCATATGGCAAAATCTAATCAAGGAAACAGGAGCATGAAGGAAACCTATACATTTTTTACATGTGCCCAAGCTAATGAGTCTAGGAACAGTGGGTATTTGCACAACTCTGAATTTGGGGTTACCCATACTATTAAGTGATTTAGAGGACATTTTGTAAAATGTGTTCTTTCTTGCACACAGGCTTTAAGACAGAAATTGAGAAAAATTCAATTGATATTAGCAAATGTTCCATTATTTTGTGTTCCCAAACTTCTCCTGACAAAACGTAAGCCCACTTATGTAGTGAGTCCATCACCCACAACAGGCAATTGCTCAAAAGCCAACCGGGAAACATCGAGATTTTGTATTTCAAATCGACCAATTCTGCCGATGTGGGTTAGCTGCTAAAATTCGGGCCAGGCTTGATAGGCACTCAGGGAAACCTACCAAACCTAAACATTTCTGAAAACTAGACACCAAGATGGTGTGACTTGTGTGTATCCCACTACTTTTTCCAACCAAATGGAGCAGACAGCTTTCATTTGCAATCAGTGTGAAGTCAGTGGATTGTGCGTGCTGCACCTCACACTGATAAAAAGATAAAAAAGAAAAAGTCTGTGGCTGCGAGGAAAGCTCTTCCCTTGCAGATGACATTTAAAAAATAAAATGTCCTCCTTCTTCAAGCAGCAGTATGAATTTTCCCCCCTGCTTGTGTATAGTTCTGCTTCTATGTGAACCCCAGACTTTTGTGCTGACATTCCATGTAGATGCTGAGAGCGTGGATATGTAACGTGTGCCAGTAGGACTGTATTTGGTGCATGATTATTGAGACCAGTGGGATTTATTTTAGATGACTCCTGGTTTAGCCTGGCACAAGAGGGAGGGTAGATACAGCTTTCCAAGACACAGTGGGAGTTTATTGACTGCATATCTGTTGCTGGAGGGTGGAGAGCCAAATGATGAAGAAAGGGAGGATGGAGACAGGGCTACCCTTAGAAATTCAATGAGGTTCTTGGTACCAGAGGGCTGCTGAATATTTCTTTCAGAGCACAACAATTTGCAAGATGACAGGGGTGAGGGATGGGACTACAGTTTCCATTGTTTAAGGTGAGGAAGAATCTAGGAAGGGCCTGCATTGTTGTCGGACCCTGATCACTGCTTTAGAAAGACAGGTGGCAGCCAGATGTACAGATCTCATACTTGTGCCCTTGAATAAATGAAATAATTAATTATTTGTAGAGCACATTAATGCCCAGACTGGACTTTCTGGCACTATGGAATAGGAAGCAGTGAGAGAGGCCTACAGAGACTCGACCTACCAAGTTGTATGTTGTTTTCTGAACACCATAGAGAAGAAGTGAAGATCAATGATATCGCAAGCAAGTTCCATGTACTTGAAGTGATAAAAGGATCTGCGGCCTAGGCCTTTGTTCTGGATGCCCCTGCTTGGAGCTAGCATCATTGCTACCTGCTATGAGAAACATCACTTTACACAAAGACTGTGTCTGAGGAACAGCCTAGAGAAGGCATCAGAAAGAGAACTAACCCAACCCGGTTTGGAAACCTTTAACAGTGGATCCACATTCCAAATGGAAAATGGGTATAAAAGTGGGTCCCAAGCCCTCATGCTTTGTTCCATTTCCGAGTTCTTCAGGCCCAAGGAAGAGTGTTCCGCAGAGTACTCTAAGGACTGATAAGTGACTACGGCTGGTGATGCATGACAGCCAGTCTCCCAAAGGTGAGGGGAAATCACCTGAAATCTGCACTTCTGGTTGGAGGCGCTGAGCAACTGCCCAGAAGTCTGCCTGTCAGCTGAGAGAGGGAACAACAGTATCTGGCCATGCAGCAGTGGGAAAGGAAGAACACCCTGTGTGAGGAACACCCAAAGGAAGCTTACAGAAAAGTAGCAAAGCCAGGAGCTACCTGCCTTGCTAGGAGTCACCTTTGCCTCCTGAGTGGTTCCCATGGTGAACTGCACCAAAACTTTCAAGAGTGAAGCCAGGAGTGACCCCTGTCGTCAGGGGTTCTACTGCCTGCCGAGCTTTTCCATTTGTTAACTGCCCCAGGACTTTCACTAGTGAAACATCAATTTGTCCCTAGCAACCTGCAATGGGTCTAAGAAACTGGTGCTGCCTGACGTTGAAACTGAAGATTCCTCATCACCGCCAAAGCTCCAATCATCCTGGAAGGTTGCAACCGCCGAAGATGCACACCAAATGAGTATCTGGTCCTGATGCAGAAATTGACATGAGAGTCCCCGCTTACACAGACCTGAAAGGCTGCAACTGCTGTTAACAAGCACTTGTCTGCACAGGGCCTGGGAGAGTGCAACTACCATTGATGCCAGTCTGTCTGGGAGGTCACAAATGTCGAAGAAGTGTGCCCCCTTGCAGGCCTTCATCAATAATCCCACCCAGCAGCTAATGGTTGAGAAAAGCAGCTGCACCAATAAAGCAGTTGCAACAGGAGTGGGCTTGCAGAACGTGCTTGCCAGCTACCCCAGAACTGCATCTCCACCAAGCATGTAATAAGCAGGGCCTATCGGTGACTGGAACAACAGACTGACCACTAGGAGATGTCTGCCAAACGAACTTAAGACTTATGCCCGGATGAACTCAAGTCAACAAAAGGCAATTAACTTATTTACGTATCTACTCAGTAGGGTAATCCAGAGTAAATTACACCTGTGCCTATACCAATTTCTTACCTAGGACTCTTGACATCAGCAAATGCCTAGAGTGGGGAGAGAGTACTATCATAGATAAGTTTACAATCCTGTAACTGAATACACTAGAGTATTATGTAATGCTTCATGTTACTGTAAATAAAAGTATGTATGTTATTTTATAAACTCGGGACTGGACAATATATTGTGTCTGTTGGTTGACGGTTTAGTTCGGAGCTCTTAACCCCACCCGACACTGCCTCCCTGAGAGGCCTTTAACTACGCACTACCCTGAAAGTCAAGTGTGGAGAGAGTGTACTTGGCACAGTTTGTGGAGATAAAGTAGGGCGGACCCCAGGATGCCAGCAGCGAAAGATTCAACCACCATAGTTGGGGCAGAGTAGCACTCACCTGCCCTGACAACCCTGAACTGAGTGTCACGTTTAAGATTCAATATTTAGTCATCCAATCTTATTAAATACACAATTAGATCAATCCTATGGGCATAAAAATGAAGAAAGAAAATTTAACAACAAAATGGTTTCCATTCTGTCTTCTGTGTCGGGAATCCATGTTAAACACAAAAAAGACAATGGGAGGAATGTTTGCAAATAGTCGAGCCAATAGCTATCACTATGCCCATCGTATGACCCCCACTGTTCCACTCTAGAAAGTGGCCCACCTTAAGCAAATCCATACTGGCCCTGCTCCTCAAGAGAACATTTTATCCAGAGCTGCCATATGAGGCTCTCTCCAGAAGAGAACTCAAGCAGCGCCAGATAGGTTTCATCTTGGTTAGGCCTAGTCAGTGAGGTAGAGACGGGATACAGTGGCACAGCAAGCAATGGATCAACATCAGGGCATACCGCTAGAAGTGTACGGAATGACATGAAATACATAAAAGGTGATGGGGGAGGAGTATAGTCTAAACCACTGGCAATTGCCTTGAGTGACAGTCCAACCCATTGTTTTTCACCCACTGTAGCAATCTAGACAGAGGGCCGCCTTATTCATAACAGTACTGACTCTACTCCTCCCGAACACAGTCCGTTCCTAACTGCCAGGAGAGGAAATCCATGTTTAAGGAAGTTACAAAATCCTTTTTAAAGAACATTCATTTTTGCCTTTCAAAAATTTTATGTGGAGTCAGAAAAGGCAAACATTTTGCTTTCTAAACGTAAATGTTTGAAACAAAATTATATTCCGTGTTTTTTGTATGGATCATTCAACATTTTTACCTCAACAGTCCTGGTTGTTTGACTCATGATTTTTTATTTTTTTAAACTCGGCTTTGGTGGTAGTTGTAGTAGTAATAAAAAAAATCTTGTAGCTCCCTTTTTTTCCTGGAAGAAATACTTTTTATGTCTCAAAAGTACAAATAGCTACTATTTTTTACCATTAACAATACACGTAGATTGTATCACATAGCTTTAAATTTAACTTTCCCCCAAAAAATATTTTAACTTGCTAACATGCCATAATAGTAAAACAAAGATTAACCACTCATCTTGGTGGTTCAATAGGATATCAAATGGCATTATTTGGGTCAATCAGTTATTTGATTCCGATTCCCTACATTCCTTTTTTCACTTACGAAACTGTTATAGTCTTGCATATAACTTTAAAAGACAGAATTTTAAGTTAACCACTGCTGAGTAAAAGAGTAAGAAATTACTGGCATACGTTAAAAAGCAACTTAATATATCTGATCTATTTAATACATTCTACAACTCTCTAAAGGCTTTCATGATTTATAATTTATCAGCTGATAATGATGGATGAAAAACAGACTGACAGAAGTTATAGAGAAGGGTGAAATTGGGTAATCTATTTGGGTTAAGGTGCATCCGATATCTTTTGCAACAAGTATAACACAACCTTTTTTTCTGCAAATAGAATGCTTTGACACCTTACTTACCACACAGGTCTATTGCTTTTATGACCAAGTAATGTGGGTCCTTGTCACAAGAAACAGCAGATTTGTAACTTAAGCTTTATAATTGACTACTAATCAATGTTTTGCTTCAAGTATAGAAAATAATCATTGAAATTGGTATGACAGACACCCCTTTATCATGCCAAAATATTTTTTGGGGTAGCCTAATAACAAATTGGAAATTCGATCCCATCAAAGGCAGAAAAGTTTCTTTGTAATTGTTAACAATGGTATACCAACAAATTACAATGAATTAGAAGGACACTTCAAATATCTCTTTTAAAATGGGGTGGAATGGTATATGCTAGAACTATAAAGTTGGTTTACATAGTTTTAGCTCTCCTCCCCTTTTGGTTAAAATAAATGTTTTTTGCTCCTATAACGCTGTATTTATACAGATCTAGTTCTGAACAATCTTGGTCACCCAATGCTCGAGAACAGGTCCTTGGACCTCTTTGGCCAAGTGTCTGGTGTATTCGACTATAATTTCGATGATTGCCTGCGATAGGCAATAAGAATGTAGGATGATGTACTTTTTTTAACATTGCCGTTTCATATAGAACATCTGTATTCTCAAACTATTCGCTGACACTTTCCCTTCTCCTGCCCTTTACCTTGTTCTGTATTCAGATCAAAATGTTAACAATGCTATATGAATCCTAGTTGGATTTATTAAAGGTTATCTATGATCACATAGAAATGTGTATGTTGCTTACTCTGCAGACTTAAAACAGAAAGATCACTATTATAAGTACCACCTTTTTTAACAACTGATTTACTATTTATACCATGGCAACATAGTATAGATCTGTAATTGTTTTCACAATAAAACATTATAAACAAAACAAAAAAAAAGATCGCAAAGTATATCAAAAATAATGGGTGCTTTGAAGAAAAAGAAAAAAAAAAAGTGATTCTGCCTCCTGTTATGGGCCACAGTGGCTATGAGATGCAGCACCCGTATCAGACCCCCATGTTGCAATGGATGGGAATATCACAGGCCCAGCGCCAACACCAGAAGTTGTCCTCTCTGCTTTTCAAATCTCAACAATAACAAAAAAATACACTGCCCCAATTTCAAAATGAACAGTGAATTTGATTATTTGAACAAACGGATTCATCAGCAAGAGAGTTCAATGGTCTGTTTTACTCAAACACATCAGTGATTTAAGTAGGTGAATACCACTTACCAAGGTTTCCAGTTCGTCTTTCGGTGCTGCTCTTTTTAATTTCACAACTGTAGCTGCTCCAAAAGAAATCAAGTTATTGCCATGAGTCACTGCTGTCGGGCTTTGTTGAATCGCACCAGTTTTGATAGTCTTTGGTGGGCTAGAGACAGGAGGCGGTGATGAAGAATTGGATGATGACAGGGAAACCCTACGAATTGTGTTTGTGGTGTTTCCCGATGGGGGAGGCTTCAGGCGGTCAGTACCCGTTTCATTCTCTTTTTTCACCTTTAAACTTGTTGTGGTTGAACTGCCATCAAATACAATAAGAGGTCGTTTTCTAAAGCCTTGCGAAGCTGTGGAACTGAAACAAAAAAAACATTTCTTTCTGAGAAACAAAAATGAAACTGCAAAATAAAAAGAGATAACTAAGTCATCTAAAATTACATACATCTAAAACTGAAGCAATTTACCAAAGAAGTTAGAGTGCATTCAGTTTTAAAATGAAAGCATCTTGTACCCCACGTTAAACAGGATTGAGTTAATGTGTCTCAAAAACTGCGTAACTTGGATGTTCCAGGATTTTACAAACTATTCCTTCAGTTAGCAGCTGTACTAACTCCAAAGGAATCAGCAAATCAGTTGGCTATGAGTTAGTGTTGTGTTAGGAGTGTGCTGCTACCCTGGACCTTGAATTAATAACAACCGCCCACCTCCAATGGCAAGAACTTGAGATGTTCAAGGTGTACAGTGAGGTGGAAGAAGGTGTCTACAACGTAATTTATCAAACTCTGTATACCATTTTGCAGGGTTACCATGTAGAAAGACTATTTCCTTAGGAAGACTGAGCTGGTGTAGGTCTTCTCATTTCTTTTTCCTTACAAAACTGGAGTAAAAAGCCACATTCCTTTGATGTTTGGGAACCGGTTTTATGGCACATTTTCAAAGCATGCCAAAGATCTCAGTTTTGTGCAAGAAGATATTGATTTAACAATTTTGGCAGTTGCATCCACAAGGATGCATTTAAGAGTATGAACAAACTACATGAGGAGTAGGACCCATCAATCCAATGTTACTGTCATCTATTTGTGCCAGAAAACAGGTAAGAGGACCCAGGGTTCCAAAAGCAGCAGTGTTGGTCGGTGACAGGAAGGAGTGAGTGAAGGCATCCAGAGATTTTGAATGTTTCCTCCTCTACATCAAGGTTGCAGCTTCGTACAGGCAGCTGATGGTGGTGACCTATTAGGGCTGTTGTTGCTCAAATTAGCTGGCTGCAGTATGGCTGATATCAACAATAGGACATCGGTTTAACCTCAAAAGGACTGTGGCCACCCTGGCTGAAGGATTCCGAGGGATCGGGCTGTGCGTAATTTTAAATGGTGTAGGGCATCTCCCATGAGCTTTACCAAAGTGAGATTCGCCAACAAATGGTATGTCCAAAGTTTTGTTTCAAACTACTGGTCTAAATGAGATTGCCTACAGCCATTCGTTTCTGCATAATACAGTATCACCTGTGTGCTGAAATCCTAGGTTTGCTGTGGCTATTGCAGTCTGTGTTCACCATGAGGAACTCTTGCCATCTTCAAGGTTGAATTGAATGAATTTGGAGTCTTATAAAGCGCATAGCTACTCCTATAAGGAGTATCCCAGCACTAAGTGGTCAGAAGCAACTCAACCAATAACAGGTAAAGAAAAGAAAAGGTCTAGAAATGCCAAGTCTTCAAACTTTTCCGAAACGGAGATTCTGACGAAGATTGCCTCAGGTGCAACGGTAGAGAATTCCAGAGTTTAGATGCCAGAAAGCCAAAATATCTTCCGCCGAGCGAGTTTTCTTGACTCTGGGCACCTGCATTTACAGTACCTCTGAGGACCTGAGGCACCTCCTAGGAGAATAGGATGCAGATATGCCACCCCAATCTTCCTGTGAATCCTTTAACAGAAGCAGAGGGCTTTAAAAGAGATGCTTCTCCACCGGAAGCCAGTGCAGTTTCTGAAGTGCCATGCCCATAGATGTTTGATAGAGGGCAGATGTACAGGTTGAATAAGGCAAGGCTCAACGAGGAGCCCTGTGGAACACCCCCCTACCCCCACCCTCCCTAGAAATTAGTGGAGAAGGAGAGGAGTCCTCTCAGTAGCAAAACACCAAAAGGCCAAAATCCTAGAATATGGATAATTGACCATGTGGGACACACAATGTAACTTGCGCGGATATGTATTGTAACACCACAAGAATTGTATGTACTAGCCCAAATAGCATTGTTGTTCGATCTATAGTTTTGCTGCTAAAAACTGAAAAAAACATTCTAGGGGGGAAAAAAAAAGTCCTACGCCAGATGTGCTCATGGAGCTTGCAGCTCTTTCTAAGTATAGCCAATTCCTCAATGAACCAATCAGCTGTGGGTCTGGTTCTGCAAGCTATTTTCTCTGCCATTGGTGCAATGGAATCTAAAGCTCCCAAAATCCAGTCACCAACCTGATTGTTGGATAAAGTGGGACAACTATCAAATATAAGAAGATTCATAGCAAGCGCTGTAGTGAAGCTTGGAGAGGAAACTTTAGCCCATCTCTGAGTTTTCAGCTTCAATCCGGAGGGAACCTTACAAGAAGTGTTGTAAGGAATCCAAAAGGGAATAGCCCTATTGTCGGACCAGGGAAGCGGAATGGGAGGCCCAACTACTAGATCAGCATGATTAGAGAAAATAGGGTCCATCGCATGCCCGCACTAATGTGCAGGCCAAGAGACTACCTGAGGCAGTTGAAGGCTGGCTAAGTCTGCTACCATTGCTGAAACTAGAGAACACATAAGATCTTCAAAATGAAGATTAATATCCCTCAACCACGGTAAAGTTCGAGTAATGTAAAACTAGTGGGGGCAGAATATCTCCCAAAGAAGAAATAAAACCTGCGGCAGGACCTGGTGGCCAATAGATCAAGATCCCTGGAAAGTTAAACTTATTTGAACAAGTTAGGGAGAAAAGTTCCGCCTCACAACCAGATATGGCTATTATAGTAAAGCTACACTTCAGGGACTGTTTAACAATGATGGCAATACCCTCACAACGTTGGGATTCCCTATCCAACCTGAAGGATAAATCCTCTCTTTTTGCTTTCAACCATCTGGAAGTAAATAAATGTATAGGGCTATATCAGACGGCCTGAGTGGCCATATGTGCCCAAGATTGTCAGCCTCTATGGAGGTGGCTGCTATGAAAGATATTTTCCTCAAACCTATTCTGCATCGTTTTCTGTCAGTTGGAGCAGTAATCTGTGACGTGAGGTTACTCAAACTTCCCTGGGCTGTCCGAGTAATAAATGAATCTGTTTCTGGTTGTCTGGGAGGTAGACTGGGCTGTTGTCTAAAGCTTTTTCTTTTTTGTCTACCCTTGGAACAAGCGCCACAACCGACACTGGTGTCTCCAATACGTTTTAGTGTCTCTTGCAGACACGGTTTATGAATGTCATGGCTTTAATACACTTCCAAGGAAGTTTCTGAAGTCCTAGAGAAAAAACAATCCTTTTCCATACTAGTGACGGGAGCTCAAATCATTTCTAAGTTCGTTTGACAAGCGAAGTTTTAAGATTCCTGACCCGCCTCCAGTTGTTCAAACTTCAATAAAATGTCATAATTCAATTTGACATGGGAAGCATTTCTTTTTTCAAAGTGATTCTTACAAGCCAATACTCATTTCTCTCAGGTAAATCAGTTGCTGAGCTTTTTCAAGCCAATAATCACAGTCTGATTCAAAATTCAATGGAAGTCAAATTTAGTGAAGGAATATTTATTGATTTATCGGTCACCATGTGTGGTCAGGTCAGTCAGGTAACACATAAAACCAGACGTGAACCCAGAATTATCAGACAACACAAGGTGCCTTTAAAAAGTCACTGGCTGCAATAACCACTTTGAATAAATAAACAGCTCCTATATTAAACTGGGTACCATATTTCACAGAACATTTAATGAGTTGAAATGTGCCAGAATTCCTCCTTGACATAACTGCCTCAACTGGGAAGAAGGGTTATAAAACTATCACCCCAGGTCTTTTAAATTCACTAACAGTCTACTAAGTCAGCTACTCTAAAAGGGCACTGATTTTGCAGTGTTGTCAGGTGGTTAATTGACTGGAACAGGCATAATAAAATCTGTGGTAGAGGACATGGATTTTTCCCATTCACCCTGTGCAAAGGTCGGGCAATACTTAATTTGATAAACCACACGTGACGGTGGAGATCAAGCAGCAAGGGGTAAGAGAGGTTAGGATGTGGATACACCCTCCCGACTAGACATTAATTACTGTAAGGTATCCAGAACCAACAAGCTCAAGAACTGAAATAAACTAACCTTACGTGGCGTACACCGCTGAGTGCGGAAAGGAGGCAATTCCTTTTTATTATTTAACCCTCACACACCCTATTGGTGTCATGCTTCATCATCGGGTTCACCCTGACTCCTAAAGGTCAGGGTGGGCTCGACCGTATTTCAGGGAGCACTTAGGAGATGTAGGCCAGGGGGTTTTAAAGATAAAAAATCCTACTCCGTTCCCCAGGTATCCCTTTATTTACGGGGACGTAGCGGATATTAAAAATGTAAAAACGGGTCTTTTTGGAGGTTATGGTCCTATGACCCTAAGAATGTGCCAACATGTTTCAGCCCGTAAAAATGGCCTGCTCGGTCCTGGGCTTTCTTCAGGGCACAAGAAGGATTCCGTCCCTGGACCTGGCTGAGAAATATCCTATGTATATTTTTTGGGGAGGAACAGAAAGCTGTCCCTTCGTTAAAGAATGGAGAGTATACTTGGCTCTCCCTCTGGTATGTACGTAAAGATTCTGCCCAATTTGAGTGGAATAATCGTTTCTCACGGATCACGGGACGGGGTAGCCTTGTAGTCAAACGTACTCCAAAGGTCCTGCCCCATTAGCAACCTATTCGGCTCCCGTATATCCTGGCATTGCTAATACCTGGGGGGGGGCAGGGATACCTGGGGAACAGAGTAGGATTCTTATCTTTAAAACCCCCTGGCCTACATCTCCTAAGTGCTCCCTGAAATACGGTCGAGCCCACCCTGACCTTTAGGAGTCAGGGTGAACCCGATGATGAAGCACGACACCAATAGGGTGTGTGAGGGTTAAATAATAAAAAGGAATTGCCTCCTTTCCGCACTCAGCGGTGTACGCCACGTAAGGTTAGTTTATTTTAGTTCTTGAGCTTGTTGGTTCTGGATACCTTACGGTAATTAACACTTAATTTGAGCCAATGGTTGCAGGTGGGGGGACTGCATGAGTGAAGTTACAAAAGAATGGTTTCAAAAAGATATGGGCAATTCCAGTGAAAAAGAGTTTCTCTGTTAAATAAGCGAGGAGAGATTTTCAGACTCCCTTTCAAGATGAAGCGTGGTAGAAATTGTTGCCTCTTGGAGACGTGAATTCAGCGCATTCAACTCATTGTTGGAGTTTGGGTCTTTTCCAACCAATGTGATACTGTTTAAGGCCTTTTAGGAATTTTGTATTCTTATACCGCTATTTTAAAGTTAAAATATAACTCAAACCAGACAGGCAATGAGTCAAGCATGTTAATTTATGAAAGATTCAATGCTGGAGAAGAATATGATGTGGTGGTAGATCATAATCTCTCAATGCTAGATATAACAGATGTTTTCAAAACACACCTGAACCAGCCATTGATCAAGTAACTCCAATTGGCTATCAACTCCTGCACAGGGACAGAGATATCAGGCACGGTAGAGGATTCCTTATGAGCGAGGATGGCCTTAAACCTTGGACATTACTATTAAGTGCAAGTAAAGACAATTTTTTGATTGCGAAATACTCTTTATAAATGTTTGTCACAGTTGTAGTAAACAATTTATTGACCAGCAGGCTATGATGATGCATTTGTCTAGGAGACTGCAGATTAACAACTCTACAGATTGGGGGGGAAGGGGAGGTTAGAGGAAATTATTACTTTACGATGGGTCGAATGAATCCCCTTTCGAACATAACAAAAGTGCACAACAATATTAAACTTACCAGGTATTTGCCTTACAAGAAGACAACAGAGTCTGGGTGAGATAATGACTAGTTTTCCCATCCCCCACCCAGCAGTGAGTGGTTGAATGATTTCATAAAATAGATTTCCTTTCCTTGAGGGATAACTAATTTGGGCACTATTTGTATGCTTTGACTGTACTGCAGTTATGTTCATTAAAACAGGTGCCAGTAGACACTAACGAGGCAGTTTTCTGAGGAATTCTTCATGCATGGACCTGTTACACTGATGAGAAAGGGAGTTGAAAATGCTATGGCTGAATGGCTAGGGCGGCCGACTTTGAAGCTGGGGAACCAGGTTGGAGTCTGGTGGGAGGCTCAAACATCCTGTGATTCTGGGCAAAATCACTTAATCTTCCTGTGCCTAAAAATGAATGTGTCCGTCTGTAATGCAACGGGTGCTCATATAAAGCGCTCCGATACCTTCGGATCAAGTTTGTACTATAAAAAACAGCACAAAAAAAACAACTCATATTAAACTAGCCATGGATGCTAAATGGGTTCTCCTGCTTGTAGATGTTAACTTCTGGAGGATTTATTCTTATCCATCACACTAACAGCATCTTATCGGGGCCCACACCACTGTAGTGAAGCCTAGTCATGTAGCTAGTCATCCACTTAATTTGATTTATGGCAATCCCAATTTAATTTCCACATCTCCTCTAACCCGTCGTATCTTTGCCTCAAGCTGCACTTCGCCGACAAGGCTGAAATTGATCTGGGGTTCAATGTATACTTTGTAGGGGGAACCAGGTCTGTCCGGCAGTTCAAGCTAGATTGTTGTAAAGGAGCAGAAACAAGGCTGATCTGCACATGGCTAGTTCTTGTTTGAAGTGGCGTGGTGGACATAAGAAGATTGACTTGAATACGGCATGAGTATTTACCAGTGGCTGAGATTAACACTCCACTCCACAAGACTGGCCACAAGACTGGCCCAGCCTACCTCAACACACGACTCCTCTTCTACGTCCCCAACCGCCAACTCCGCTCCGCCGACCTCTCCCTCGCCACCGTCCCTCGCATTCGAAGAACCACCACCGGCGGCAGATCCTTCTCCCACCTCGCCGCCAAGACCTGGAACACCCTTCCACTAAGCCTACGACAGACCCAAGACCTGCTGACCTTCAGGAGGCTACTCAAGACCTGGTTGTTCGACCAGTAGCAGCACCCCCCCCCCTTTTTTCTCCCCCAGCGCCTTGAGACCCTCGCGGGTAAGTAGTGCGCTTTACAAATTCTGTGATTGATTGATTGATTAATGCAGGCATTCTACCAAATATGTTTCCTTAGTGCAACGCCCCAAGTGCAACAAGCATTCCAGAATACGGGGTTCTGTGCTCAATGTGCAACAAATGCAAGTCATACCTCAATGAGGAGGCCTAATTGGCAGAAATCAGCCGGGGTTGCCTGGGTTCCTAATACTACAGGATCTGACTTTTGGCTGGATTGTTCCTGTTCGAGCAGAACCATGACTGATATGCATATGGCTGGTTCTTGTCAGAGTCGACAGATGACGGACTGGAATGTGGCTCTGAATAATTACTAGTGGCTGAGATTAATCCAAGCATTGCATCCATTGCTTTTTTGTTTTCCTCTTGTTCAGCTAAGAGAATTAGTCTGCATTTGGGGAAAACCAACAGTATCATTGGGATTGGTGGAGAGAGAGGGGTTTAGGGGTATACAAAAGAGCTTCACTTAGTGACAACCAACAGTATCATTGGGAATGATGGAGGGAGAGGGGTTTATGGGTAAGCAAAAAGGTCCAACAGAAACTGACTCCCACTGCACAACCCTAAGACTGAAAGCAGGTAGCTTGATAGGTAGTATTGGCTTTCTATTTTCCACAGTTGTGAACATATCTGAAGTTGACACCCTTGGTGCATATCTGTCAAATACTACTGTTTGGCAAAGGACTTGTGACATAAAGGATTCATTTATTTAGAAAAAAGGGGTCCCCCTGCAAACAAATAGCTTGCCAAGACCAGGGAAAAATTCATGCAGTTTTGAAAGAATTCTTGAGTAAGAAGATTTACATTAGAGTTGCAGGCATATACATATTATATTATGTATTGTTTGATGCTTAGTTAATATGTATATGCCCGCAACTCTACTGTAAATCTTCTTGCTCAAGAATTCTTTCAAAACGACTTAAAGGATTCATGAAAACACTAGAGGGATCATTATTTGACCTCATGGTCACAGCTTCAAATCCTGGTGGGACCACTGAACCTGATCTTTCCAATGTAAATACAATAAGAATCACTGAGTAACCAGAAAGGTCTGTTATCTCAATAGCCTCAAGAGATACTCTTGAGGGCAACTGTGCACTCTACAAATCCACCCATTACTTTTGATCTAGTCTTCATTATTGCATGTCTCCTGATTGCCAGGTGGGTATGTCTGCAATGAAATTATGTCTCCCCTGGAATGAATAATAAAAATAAATTTTCCAAAGAGCGTAGCTACCCCATGTAGGTTGGCTATCAATCCTTACAGGTACAAAAGGTGAATAACTCCAAACATACTGCTCTGGCATGAGCTGACATGCATTTCCATTCTTATACCAATCATCCAGTGAGGTCTCTCAGTACAACTTGGTGCAGATATGCACTGCCATCACCGATAAACAGTTGTGAACTCTCTCTCAGCAGATTTTCTTACAAAAGTTGTTTGCCATCCACCACAAACTGCAGGAATTTGTGATGGTGTGGATGCAGTGAGTTAAGGTTTGTAAGTGAGAAAATATAGACTAAGTGGAAACCTAAAAATATATCCAATATTGTACAAAGATGCCCTGTAGGGGCAATAGAAGGAAATTTAAGTCAGCAATGAAAGAAAATGGGAGCTCCTGTTTCGTAAGGAAGCAAGTTTGAGGATCCACATCCCGATGATGCATCATTATATGCAAAAATGGCATGCGTCTCTCAAGAAGAAATGCTAGACAAATGTAAATTGCGTACAGGAAATCCGTAATAGATATCCACTAAACTAAAACTGTTTTGCATCACGCAATTTGCTGCAACAGATTTTTTGCCTTGAAACTTAAAAATACTGCAGATCTTGTTGTATGAAGCACTTTCTACACCAGTTTTGATGTTTCACAGAGCTAAAACTAACAGGTGTTATGATTACCTAATTAAATGGTACTCACTTTATAGCCCTCTAAAGCATTAAGTGTTGAGTAAACAGTATTACAATTTGAACCTGTAATGATCAAGTAATACATTCGAGTCACCAATGAGTGCTTACATCGCCTAGCAACAGTCTCTAGTACACCTGGATCTCAAATTACCAATATAAAGAAAGCTCAGCCGTCAATATCTTAAACTCAATGTATCAGACCACTGTCATTACTACTGAGCTCGTGCCCCAAAGAACTGGATAGCATGGTCCTTCCCAAATCTATGGTTCTATGATTCTACTAGTGTAACACTGTTCTTTTTAATTTAATTTTGTTCGGGTCAAGTCGCTTTATTTCCTCATCAGTGCGACCACAGCCAATCTGATCTTAACAGTATGAAATTCATTCTGTTGTGCTTTTTCGTACTTCATGAAGAAAACAAAATAGACGCCCAAAGTGCAACGGATATGCACAGATGTGAGTCCCATACCCACTTTGTCACTGGACGCAAGCTATACCTCACTGACCAGACCCAAGATGAAACTGGCCAGGGATTGCTTGTGCTTCTGCTTACTAGAGACATGGACTAGTAGATCGAGATGAAATGTTTCTATTGGTGTAGGACCAAGACGGAGCTGCATATGGCACGCCTCTGTGTAGAGTGGCATAGTGGGTGGAAATCCTCGGTCTGGAATGCAGCGCGAGCGATCGCCACTAGCAGAGATTAAGTCGAGCATTCATTCTATCACTTTGTTGCTGGTTTTATACTTCATCTCAACTCCCCCAAAGTTATGTAGCACTTACACTATTCTCCTCAGAAAAATCTTCAACTAAGCAGGCATGACATCAACGTCAAGGGTACATTTTATGCATAAATAATTTAAGTATCAATGTGAAACAAAGTACTTTCTACATGTAGGATATCTGTGTTGCAACGACCAAAAGGTGAAGTAAACATTTTACAGCACGGACTGCTTCCTTATGAAAAACCCATTTATTTCTAGGAAGGAAACTGCTCAACTATAACCATCTCCGATGACAACACTTTTCAGATACATCTTGATGTTTAGATTTTCTTCAAGAAGAGACAATGCCAACTGCAAAGTGGTTCAGAGCATTACACAGTTTCTTCTAAACATGACAGTACAGGTGTATTTGTGATGCAATGGGTTAAACAGAGATATTTAATGGGGTTTGAAAAGTGTTTAGTATATCACAGAGGAACTTTGAAGTTGGGAAAAGGCTGGCATGCCATTAAGAGTGCCATTAACTTAAACTATAATATACCTTTTATTTTGCTGCACAGGAGAAACATTTTTCACTCTTTTCTCTTCCATCTGTTTCCCCCATCGGTTCTTTGGCAGACTCCTTTGAGGAAGGGGTATGACATGTTGAACATAGATGTCAGTTAGCCGCTGCTTGTCAAGTAAGGCATTATCAACAGGTATGTTTTTCTATGGAAAAAGAAAGGCAGACAAGTTGAATACTCAAAGCAACAGGTTAATAGTGCAGAACTGTAATTTTATACTCTGTACTTGCTGTCAATGATACCAGTAAGAGGTTGCATGATTAACAAGTAGTGCCAAAGATAATGCGTCTGGCTATTACATAACTGAAAGCAAATCTCCTTTGATTGAAGAGTTTGAAGGTCTGGTTGTGAGGATGGATTAAAGTGAGAATGAACCAGTGGTTGGAAGGTTGAGAGTGCTTGGTGAATTAAATGTTAAGTACATGAATGAATCGGTGGATGAGTGATTATTGTGGTAATGTATTGTTTTGTGTTGGTAAGGTATGTTATGGCAATGTGATGTGTTAATGTCCTGCATGCTGTTTTTTGTTGAGGTTTGGTTGTTCTGTTTAAGCGGTTGTATCTTGCTGTGTTGGATTGCTATTGTGGCGTTTTAGAATTGTAATACTGCAGTCAAACTATCCATGCTGTGATGGGAGGTAAGTTAACATGAATTTCTAGTCGATACCAAGCATACAGACATTTGCAAGCAGCTACTCTATCTACGTTTGTCAGGCATGCATCTTTCTCGGCAACAAATTGTCCTATGCAATTTAATGGTAAACAATGTTTGAGAGGAATCTTGCGATTCTAAGTAGGAGTTTGCAGAGCTTCAAATGTAACTCAACTTGAAATTACTTATCCCTCAGAAGAAAGGAAATCAGAAACGATCAAAACACTGTAGAACCAACAGGACTATTAGTTTATTTGCTGCTCTAAAACAGCCAGACTCATAAGTTTGAAATACGTTCTTCTGAAGCTAATCATACACTACTCTTGAAGACTAAATTTATTAAATCGACCAAATAACTATCCCAAGTTCATAAATGCCATTCCAAAAGCTCTCTTGCACAAGAATGTACTCAATCTCAAGGCAAAAAGAACTGAATTCTTGAACTTCTTTAACAAATTTACACTGTCAGGAAATCTATCACCACATTCAATTCAAACAAAGCAATCTCACTTCCATCTTTCCCGATAAACAACTGCTCTATTTGATCTCCCATTACCAAACACTAACTCAAAAAGATTATCCAAGACCAAAGTAACTTCCTTTCATGATGACATTACCCAAGCGGTTATCTTCAAAAGCAATTTTTATTGCTTTTGTTAAAGTTTGATTTCACCTTATAAATACAGCTTTAACAGAGGGAACCTTTCAAGATTCTCTCAATACAAGTCAAATCACACTCTGTCATAGAAACCTCAGGATAATCCTAACCAACATTTCAACTTTAGGCCCATAACTAGCTCACCAAGGCTGGGCAAATGTGTCGAAAAATGAGCCATAAAACAACTAGCTTTACACATTGAACAAGAAAACCTGCTTCCCCCTATCCAATCTATCTTTACAAAAGGGTGTAGCAATGAGAAGGCAAAGCTTAAAATATAGGATGACTGACAGCAAGCATAATAATTGTGAAGTCTGCCTTTTCATCCTTGATTTATCGCCACTTGGCAAACTGATTTCAAACGGCTCATTGTGGCTCCTGAATCCTGCATGGGTTTCAAAGGTGAGGTCCTTAGTTGGATTCTTTATCCCTAATGAACCTCAAGTCATTTTGTGTAACCCCTCTTCTGATCCCATTCTAGTCACATGCACAGTCCCTCAGGGTTCTGTTCACGTGTCAATATCGTTCACCTTATACATGCACCTGCTAATAATCTTGATGGAAGTGGCTGGGGTGGGATTTATAAATGTGCATTTGACACCCTAATAAACCAAAAATAACATATTTCTGAGGTCTAAACACACGAAACCTTTTTATCATATCTGCATAAATGAATGTCAAGCTTCCTTAATTCATACCTAGAGAAAACCAAAGTGACCCTTAATAGGCAACTCCATATATCCAATTTCAAAATGGACTAGCTATCTCAACTCTACAATAACAGTTTCACTCTTAAACTGGTAGATTAAGATAAATTGCTTGGTTTGTGGATCGTTGTCTATCCATCAATGAACTCACAAATTGCCCACACTAATTCATCTGCAAGAGCGTTCCTCTGCTCGCAAAAAAACCTGAACTCACAACTACATCCCAAAGACTTCTGCACTGTGGTGCAGGCAGTTGCCATAGCTCAGCTCGTCTGTGGCATGTCCATTCTCTCAGGCATTTTAAGTTACTCATTAGCACCTATCAAACCCATTCAACTTTCATCGGAGAGGCTGATCACTGGAACTAAAAATTATGATGACAAATCACATGTACTAAAAGATCTCCACTGGCTTCCTCTTGAAGCCAGAATACAATTCAAGTTGGTGTGCAACACTTTTACAACCAAACCCAATCTAGACCTAGCAAACCTCAGACCTTCTCAAAATTTATGGTGGCAACAAAAACTTCAGAAGCATCAAGAAGCTAAGACTGGGAATAAAAAAAATGCACTCCACACACAGTTGCCAAACAATCTTTCTCTGAAGCAGCTTGACCTTCTGGAAATAGCTGCCAGTTGACCTGAAACACTTCAAAGAACAAATCCAATTGTCAAAAGGACTAAAATTGTGTTTAATCTCCATACCGTGCCCGAGTTTGCCATTTTCCTTGGTTGTACTGTATTGCAGCATTTATATAGAACTTCATACCTCGCAAACTTAGGGCAAACAACCTGGCTTGGACTGTTCTCATAAGGAACAGTGTCAAAACTGATTTGCATATGGCAGAGTCTGAACTGGGGTGGCGAAGTGAGCTAAAAAACTATGATGGATTCAACCCAGATCTAATAGTGACTGAGGGTCTGAAAAGTTTCAGCGCTCCGTCCATCATCTCCTTGTGTTTGCTTTGTTCACCCTAAGTTGGCAGGATATGCCCAGACGTGGGTCCCTTGCTCACTTTGCCACTGAATACAAGCTAGCTTGGCTGATGAGGGGTGTTACTCCGAAACCGGTCCCAGGGTGCTGGTTTCCGGTCCAGGGAAGACCTGGCTTGGGAGTTCGGGCTAGACTGTTACCATGAGGAATAGGGTCAAGACTGATTTGCATATGGCTGGGTCTGCACTGGGGTGGCCAAGTGAGCTAAAGAACAATGATGGATTCAACCCAGATCTAATAGTGACTGGGGGCGAGTGTCTGAAAAGATTCAGCGCTTCGTCTATCATCTCCTTGTGTTTGTATCTTAAGAGTAGCCCAGATCAGGAGCAGGGACATTAAAACATATAGGATGATTGTAGTGCTAGAGGCACTCCTATGGTTTGAAACCACGTGATGACCTTTGACTACCATGATTTTAATTGACTTTTGGTGTTTTATTTTACGCTAGCCTGAAAGTACGATACCGTTTCCCTGCATGTGCTTTTTTCCTTGAAGATGTCTTTCGTATCTCTTGTAGTTTTAAAGTGGGAGCTGTCCCAAAGTAGAACAGCTTGCCAAGAACAGAACGTGTGGGATGTGCATCTGAAAGCATATGAGAGAGAGAGAGAGAGAGAGAGAGAGAGAGAGGTGTGGAATGTACTTTTTGGTCTCAAAGTGCAGTGTTATGAGTAGTGGCACTCAAATGTGCATTATTTTGTACATTGGGAGATGAAGTGTGTGATGCTATAGGCAGTGGTGCACAAATGTGAATTGTGTTGTACATTGGGAAGTATTATGAAGTTCTTACTATTGGCTTTGACATGCCCTCATGTCATCTTGAATACTATGTCAGGACCGGAGGCTCGGATTATGCTCAACTCTTCCTTTATTTTACCGCCAGTTAAGTGCTTTTCCTTACTACTGTTTCTTTTGGCATTCATTGTGCATGTGTGCGCCGCTTGCCTACCTTGTTTTTAGTGTGGTCTCTGGCGCGCGCGCGCGTTGACGCGATCGCGGGACGCCGTCCAGTGTCCTCACACTTTTGTGCTCTACAGGGGTCCTGTTGTTCTTCCCTGACTGAGGCGAGCCTGCCTGGTGCCTCAGGTGCCCTGATTGTTTAACATGATTTTCTCACGTCTTGGATTCAATTGCACTTGCGAGCGATTTTTGTTGACGAGATCGCTCAATTTTGATAGATCTTGGTTAGTTCAAAGGTCTGAAAAACTGGTCCCGCTGACGGTCTTCTCGTCCCGTGTCGGACTCCGCGGGGACAAATGGTGCGACACGCTCTACGCCCGCTAGGGGAGGGGCGCTCGCGGGCCTTCCGGACGGCAAGGAAATCCTTCATGTCCGGCCTCTGAGGCGCGGTGTGCTCCGTCCCTGATAGAGGGCGGGGCACACTCGTGCGCTGTTTCCAGCAGAGGGGATTCCCTCTTGTGTTCTTCGCATTCCGCACATCGCGCTGACTCTTCAGGCTTACTCCGCGGGGGTCGCGCGCGCTGGTGGCAGCTCCGAGTGACGCAAGGCGGGCTTTTATTCTTCCTCTTGCCTTTGTAGGCTATAAATTACACTTTCACCGGCTCCAGAGTGCGGTTTCTCCGCGGAGCGTTTTTTCTTAACCCCATCCTGACCGAATAAGCCTTGGCTAAGGCAAATTGTATTTTCACATCTTGTCTGGGGCTCGTTCTTCCCTGACCATTTATTGATCATGGCAGGGGAATACTATGACTGGGAGCCTGTCGAGGAGGAGTCCTCCTTGCTCCCCATTCATGTTGAATTAGTGGACGCGATTGACGCGTCTTTGGAGAGGGCAGTTTCCTCGGCGATGGAGCCCTTAAGCCGACAAATTATTGAATTGACAGTAAAGAGGACTGTCGTGCCCTCGGCAGAGGGAGACGGGGGGCTGCCTCTGGCGCAAGAGACCCCCCCCCCCCCACCAGGGGCGCAGGCAAGGGCAAAGCGCATGCGGGTCACCCAAAAGCCCCCTCCATGGATGCCTTCGAACGGCTACGCCTGGCCTTCTTAAAGAGGCGCCTTGAGACAGACGCTCAAGAGGATGCCCAACCGGGAGTGACCCCGAGGAGGATTCCTGTCCTCAAGACGAGGCAGAAGATAATACCGGGGCGGACACCGATCCAGACGGTGACTCGGACAATGAGCCTGGTCCGAGTAAACCCTGGCGCCCGGAAGGGGGCACCAAGAAACCCCGGCTGGAGGAACCTCAAGCCACCGAGTCCACTGATATCTCAGGGATGTCAAACCCTGAAGATATATATCACCCCCGTTCAGCGGACTGGATACCTACGCCTTCGGTGGCGTTGTATGTGGCCAGCCGCATCAGGAAGCCGATGGACCAGGAGGTCCGTGGCCATCTGAAAGCGGAATGTCCCCGACTTGCACTGGCGAATAAGGTGGCTCACACCCCTGAAATTGATTCGAAAATGGCGACCTTCATCACGAAATTTATCAAAGACCCAAAAAAGGGTCTAGACCGCTCTTGGCGATCTTGCCAAGATAAGGTGCTAGATGTCCTGGGGCCGCTAACGAAAACTCTCAACATAGCGGAAGATGCCAAGGAGACTGCCCACTTGATTGACCCGGCATTACTCTCGGCTTGGGCGCAAAGGGCTCCGATTCATCGGAAACACAAACTGTGTGCTTTCCACGGAACGCAGACGCTCTCTGCTCATTAAAATCGAGCCCAGACTTGGTGAACTGGCTACCACGGAGGCTGGCCCTGTGGCGAACGGAGGTCTCAGTTATCTAGCAGACGTGCAGATAAGAGGATCCCCACATCCGGAGGCTCTCATCTCATCCTCGAGACTATCATACGGTTCCCTAGTGAAGAAAGAATAGAATGGGACACCTAGTATTCCGCATACATCATTAATCTTGTCTGATGGTTCAGGCAACATCTACCTATTGGATCCACAGTACATCAGATTCGAAATTTAAATGAAGATACTCCCGTCTATATTCCATTGCAATTGTTGGTGTTTCATCGTCATATATTCTTAAGACCATCATTCCAATATCGTTCTGCTTTTTCTTCATTGTTCATCGCTACAGGTTTTTACCTATATTCAGAATTCATCAACTGTTTTTATTGTGGCCTTCTTCCTGACGAAGGCACCTTGGCTGTGCCGAAACGCGCGTAGAGAATTTCACCAGTCATTCGAATTTGTGCCACTCTTCTGACATTGCTTCACATATGCTGTGTTGATCAATTGATGGATTATAATGTGTTATTATTCTAAAAATGTTTTTAATCTGTGCCCAGTATGGTTGTAAGTCTGAATGATAGATATGAAAGTGAATGAATGATTCTTTAAAATATTCTCTTCATTGTTCTAATATTTAATAAATGTTAATTTTTCATTTTCTGATAAATCTATTGTTGTCCTTGGTTCTTGCTGATAATCATTACGTATGTAGAAATACCAATTCAGGTCTACATTCTGGTTGCCTTATATCTGTGCACTCGCGAACGGAGGTCTCTACAGAGAGCCGTTCATTAAAGAACTTTCCCGCTTCGTCAACACTTTCTCCTCCCTCGACAAGGCTCAACAATCCATTAAGAAAGTGTTCAGCCAACAAATTTTTGGAGGGGCCAGAAGAGGTAGGGGGCGCTTCTCCGGTCGAGCGACCAATCCCAACCCCCACAGGCTCCAGACTAAACGCTCCATGCAGTGGCAGGACCAGAAGCGGTTCGGGGGCTTCTACCCCTCGAGAGGCCGCGGCAAAGGCCGTGGTGGAAAAAGACGGCTTCCGAGGAGCCAACAACGCACCAGGAGGTGTCACAGGTAAGGCTTACCCCTTCTTTCCTACCAGAGGTGGGGGGGAACGCTGCGGGGGTTCCTACACAAGTGGGCGACGATTACACACGATGCGTGGGTGCTTCAGACGGTCTCTGGGTTTAACATAGAAGTCCACGACACACCGCACCAACGGTCTCGCCCTCTGGTATTTTCACGAGAAGCATCGCAGTTGGTCGACAAGGAGGTGACAGAACTCCTCCAAAAAGGAGCCATCGTTCCTGCCTCCCCTCATCCCAGGGGCTTCATCAGCAACCTTTTTCTGGTCAAAAAGAAAGAAAAGGGTTTCAGGCCAGTGATCAATCTACAACACTACAATAGGTGGGTAGTTTAACGCCATTTCAAAATGGAAGGGATCCACCTTCTCAGGGATATTCTTCTACCAGACGACTGGATGGTAAGGCTCGACCTGAAGGATGCCTACCTGACTGTGCCGATGTTTTCAACACACAGACGATTCCTGCAGTTTCAATGGAGGAATCGGTTCTACGAGTTCACTTGTCTTCTGTTCGGTCTGTCCTTCGCACCTTGGTGCTTTACCAAGCTGCTGAGACCGGTTATGGAATGGCTCAGGTCACGAGGAGTATGCCTCAGTCTATCTCAACGACATCCTCCTGATGCACCAGGACGAGTCAGTGTTGCTCTCTCAACTGCGAATGACTCAATCCCTCCTCCAGGATCTCGGGCTTATCTTGAACGATCTGAAGTCGGTCTTTATTCCAACACAATGCTTGACCTTTCTAGGGTTCGAAGTCGACACCGTGCACCAATGCCTGCGATTACCCGAACCGAAGATTCGCTTGACTCGCAGGGAACTGCGCCGGTCCTTAGCAAAAGACACCTTCTCCCTGCAACATTTGGCTCGGATCGTCGGCCTCGATCGAGGCGATCTTTCCCGGACCCCTTTATTATCGGGCGCTGCAAGGCCTGAAAACGCAACATTTACACCAGAGCCTTATACTCAACAAGTAGCCCTCTCTCCGGAGGCCCGGTCGGAACTACTTTGGGGGTTAGAGCACATGCAAGCATGGAACGGGAGTCATTTTTGGCTCAGCTCCGGAGCTGGTGATCGAGTCGGATGCCAGCCGCCTCGAATGGGGCGCCCATTGCGGAGACGTCACCACGGGCGATCAATGGTCCAAACACGAGGAGTCTATCCATATCAATTGCTTGGAGCTCCTGGCAGGTTCTTTTGCGATCCGGAGCCTGGCGGCCGACAAGGCGTCCTGCGCTATTCTCCTAAAGATGGACAATATCTCCACGGTGCGATACATCAGTCGCCTGGGGGGCACGAGGGCCAAGGTTCTGGCGGATCTAGCCAAGGACTTTTGGAACTATTGCCTCAGTCACAATCGGTCTGTCACGGCGGAATCTTCCGGGGAGCCTCAACCAAACAGCAGACTGGCACTCCAGGCACCTGCAAGATTAAGGTGCCTGGAAGTTAGACCCCCGGGTATTTTGGAAACTCATGCATCATTGGGCCCCGTGTCAGGTGGATCTCTTCGCGTCGCGCCCCAATCCCCAACTACCTCGCTTCTTCAGTTGGAGTCCGGATCCTCTCGCGGAAGCGATGGACGCGTTTCTCCAGGACTGGACTCCTTTTCGAGGGTATGCCTTTCCCCCTTCTCCATGATTCCCAGGCTCACGGCTCTAATCAGATGTCAGAAAGCAGAGGTGATCCTGGTGACGCCGCTTTGGAGATCGCAAGTCTGGTTTCCAGTTCTACTGGAACTTTCTACGGATTTTCCAATCCAACTACCCCAGACTCCTCTTCTGCTGACGAGCTCGAACGGCAAATTGCACCCTCTGGTTCAAGAGGGGCCCTGACCCTCATGGCATAGAAGATTACAGGGGACGTTGGGATATCCCTGGCCTTTCGGCAGGGGCTTCCTCCCTTATCAGAAAGGCGTGGTCGGAGTCCACGGTCAAGCGATGCAAATCGGCCTGGCGCAAGTGGTCATGTTGGTGTCTGCGACGGGGTTACGATCCCGTGGGGGCGGGGTTAATTCACGTGGTGAACTACTTGTCGGATCTGGCCAAGAAGGGTTTAGCTTACCGTTTAATTAATGCCAGCCGCTCTGCTATTTCGGCAGGTCATGCGCCACTACATGAGATCCCGGTGGGTGAACATCCCCTGGTTTGTAGATTGATGAGGTATTCAACTGTCTTTCCCTCCATGTCCGAAGTATGCCTCCTTATGGGAGGTAAATATTGTCCTCAGACTATTCCAATCCTGGCCGGATAATCGATATCTTTCACTGAAGCAAATGACGGGGAAGTTGGCCATGCTTTTGTGCCGGATCTCCTGTAAACGAGTATCAGATGTAGGAGTGCTAGAGGTATCCTCTCGCGTTTTCACGCCGGAAGGTGTGTCCTTTACCATTGGCCAACAGACAAAGTCCAATAGTAGGGTTGTGCATTATCCGGCCTTCCCGGGTTATCCCAAATTGTGCGTGGTTCGCTGCCTCAAGGCTTATGAAACAATGACGGAAGAGTATCGCCCCCCTGGGATCTCACAGCTTTTTCTTTCGTTAAAGAAAACTTTCAAATCGGTTTCTTCCGCTACAATTACACACTGAGTGCAATGGGTACTGCAGGAAGCTGGATTATATACCTCCACCTTTGGCGCACATTCTGTGAGGGGTGTCATGGCGTCAAAAACCTTTGTACTAGGGGGTTGTTTAAAGGACATCCTCGGAGCAGCTGATTGGTCCTCGGACTCCATTTTTAAGGCGTTCTATTTTAAGCCTATCTTAGGCATGGCCTTGCTAGTGGTCGATCAGCTTTGAACTAGCATAATCCGAGCCTCCGGTTCTGACATAGAATGTAAAATTTCCTAGCCATTGTGAAGGAAAGTTTCAATTCTATTAAGGACGTGGAGGCGGGGGATTATTCCCCCCCCATTGCACCTTGCCTGCTTATACCCTCCCTGTGTACTTTCTCCAGCGACTGTTGGATAAGTATATCTATGACTGCAGTTGTTTATCGAACAAGATGCTTGTTTTCTTAGATGTTTGCCATGTTACTTGATGCCACTGTCTTCATGATGTAGATTGGAACCTGTTGTACGTTGTGATTGTACATTTGGCTGGTTCGCCGGTGTTCTGACGCGATCTCTTTGCCTTCGCAGGGTCGGACCAGAAGCAAGATTATTGATCGGAAAACAGGATAACTTTGTTTCGCCCGAAGAAAGAGGAAGTGCTGTTCCTTGCTACTGTTTATATGGACCTCTCTCTATGGTTGTTACTGGTTCAATGCAAAGACTCATGGGATTGTAGTCTTTTGTTTTGACTCTGTTGTTAAGGCTGCTGAGCAGTAAAATAAAGGAAGAGTTAAGCATAATCCTCGCCTCCGCGTCCTTAATAGAATTGAAACTTTCCTTCACGATAGCTAGGAAATTTTACATTCTGACTCTGTTTTGCTTGAGCTTTTTGCGCGCACAGGCAGGTCCCCAGATTACTCAAGTTGTTTGGGTTATTCACGTTCAAGGTTGCTTTGTTTTTTGGAGATTGTTGAATGTAGCGCTGGAGACTTTCGTAAGCTTCGTTAAGATTAAGGCTGGAACACATGAGAATGCAGAAGGAACGGGAGAACTCCTTTGCCTTCGGAATGCTTGCATGGAAGGTGACCAATTCCAGTAAGTTTCCTTGGCGCAGAGGGAACGCCTCTCGGAACCTTCTAGAGTGTTTTGAGTTTATAAAGCTGGGGTTTGTTGACTTAGAAACTGGGATTGTTTGAGCCTGAACAGTGGACGCATCGTCAGTGCAGTCATCTGGTTGCGGAGTCTCTTACCCCCGGCTGTGAATCCCTCAGTCTGGAGTGGGCCAGGATGAAGTTTGCACCAGGTGAAGTGTTTGATTTTTGATTGTTTCCATTGTGATGCGTGGCGGTCTGTGTGCACATTCAGTTTCCAGTGACTGTGACAGTCATTGTGATGTGTGAATGTCTGTGTGCACCTTCAGTTTCCAGTAGCTACGATCATCTGAGGTGTGTTCTTTGAGTAATGACATTGTGATGTGTGAGAGTCTGTGTGCACATCCAAGGCAATCATCTGATGTATTTAGTGTATATATCTTTCTGATTTCTTGCAGGACGTCCATTATCTGCTTGAGTTCATTTTATCATGTTATTATCCATGCATTTAACAGTTGCATTTGCCAAGTGTGTTATTATTGCTTGCATATATATATCTGTATTCATTTGAATGTTGTTCATTTGACATCTGGGAAAGCCTTTCTGTTAGAGAGCATTGCATAAATAAAACTCCAAGCCTTATTCTGAGAACTGTCTTTGAAATGCTTCATTTTATAAAGTGAAATCCCTTTCCAGGTGGTGTTGTGTTATGTGTATTGCTTCGTCGTGTTTGGGCCTCCGTGTGGGAGAGTGCCTCCATTATCTGGGAGTGCGAAGTTATACATTTTTTGGCGTCACAAACAGGATTTACGAAAATTCAATTTTAAAAAGGGGAGAATGCTTTCTATAATGTCAATGTTTTCAGTTGCAGATTCCCAGATGCCATCTGAGGTATTTGGGTGGGAAGTTGCCTCTAATGCATGTTTAACAGATGAGGGGCAAGCACAGATACTTAAATGTTTTCAGGATTTTTCTTTTGAAAAGGGAAAACAACTTGGTATTTAAGAGAGAAAAAGTGGTGTCCTTTTGAATGCATTGTGCAGCATGTATGAAAAATGTGGGCAGTTAGAAAAAGAACGTAATGAAATGCAAAGAGAGTTAGCGAAAGAAAAGCCAGACCTGCTACAGTTTGAAAATAAATAATTGAAAAAAGAGTTGGAAATTTACCAAGCACAGATACAGTTTATTTTACCAGATTGTTTAGATAGCCAGAGTGAGTCGCTCATGAGGAATGTGGATACAGAAGAGCTGCAGGTTAATTTACAATGGTCACAGGAGGTTTTAATTAATTCTTTGGAGGACTTTCTTTCCTCAGCCAGAAATGAATGGTATTTTGGTTGAATTAGAAGCTTCTGAAGTAATGTTGACTCGAGAATATGTAGACGTGCAGGAAGATAAACAAATCAGCCTGTTAGAACTAGCGATTGTTGGTTGCAGTTACAAATAAGACTGGTCAGCGAGTGACAAACCTTGCTTTACATGGAGAGACGGTATTCTTAAAAAAATAAATGACACATTTTATTTTCAAAGATGACTGAGTGGGGAGAGAAGCAGCAATGTGCTTTTGAATCTGCAAAAGAGGTTATGCAATGTGTTTTAGACGTACAGCCAATACAGAAAGGAGACATCGAGTTACATGCGACAGTTCAGGGGCAGTGTGCCACTTGGAGTATGTGGGGAAAACAAGGAAAGAAGAGATTACTCTTGGACTTTTGGACTAACATCGTCAAATGCTGGAGAATGATTTCCTCCCTTTGAAAAACAGTTGCTAGTGTTTCAATACACTGACATACACTGGGCAGACGCAGTTGTGTGTGTGTTTTTGTGCTCCGACACAGGGCAGACAGTTGCTTTTGAGTTGTGCTCTGATAAGACACAGGGCATACAGTTGCTTTTGTGTTTTTGCATGCTGACAGACACTGGGCAGATGACAATAAGGCATAATGTGATTTTGAATTTTGAACTTTCTCTAATGCAATGGCTGATGACTTTCCTTGAGTTATACAGAACAGGTAATGCACAAGAAGCAAATGTGATCAAATGGTACATACAGACAGAAACTGCAGTTTTGCATGAATAGTTGATGAAGGTCCCAATAGGTGGTGTTTGAGGTGCCTGAGACACAGGATTCCCCAGTGAAGTGGAACAAGGAGTTGTGACAAGAAATTTGGGAAATGTTACTGCAAAGCGCAGCTACTGTGTATCATGTAGATTCTCATTGTCCCATACATTTACTAGGCAGAACCTCTAATTCCCTTACAGATGAAAAGGCTAAAATCTTGGAGGCAGAGGTGGTGACACACGATTCTGATTTGGTGGGCATGACTAAGTTCGAGCACCTAGGAGAGAAAGACACTACTAACAGGTGGGCAGAGAATGAAGGGATGCATATTCCCTTAGACTTACTTAGAACTATGATTCCTATGTGTCAGTATTGCACAGCGCAGACCAGTTCCACAGATGGCTGGGGGGAGGGGGGGGGGGGGGGGTGTTAGTTGAAGAAAGGAAAATTACCAGAGCAGATAGGGAAGACGGACTGCCTTGGGCTCATGCCAAATGATCAAGGATGTGCTTATTCAGCAGTGTGTGGAGAGATAGTCAGGAAGGGGACTGCCCCAGCCCTTCTTACTGTGCAGGAGGAAAGAGAGTTTGACTCCAATACCAAGAATTCTGTAGTGTAGCTCCTATTTCCCTAATAGGCTCTGCGCATTGGAATAATATATCCTATAGGTTTGACATAGGACTAAGGTCAGTATGTCCCTATCGAGTATATTAAACTTAATTACTTGTGCCAGCTAGCTCAGAGGCCACTAGAAACTCCTTGACAACAAGAAGGGAGTAGTTTCTGGCAGCCGCAAAACATGACCACTATGTTTCCCTTTAGAATCAGAACGTGTCCCAGAGTCGTGGAAACAATAGATAACCATTTCACTCAGCTCAGTCGTGCATGCTTAGTTTTCTCCAAGTTACACAGAAAGAAATAGACGGGCGTTTCAATAAAGGATTTATTGAACAGTCTTGTTTCTGGTGTAAGTAAAATGTGCTGTTACGATCACAAGACAGTATGCGAGATAAATAATGTACAGGGTGAGCAGTAGAAATAAATAATACTGCAATAGCATTATCTTTTAGTACATATGCATTTACATAAATAACAGACTAAAAATGCGAGTACTCATACGATGCGTTGCTAAGCTAATTCTACCCCAATGTACCTAACCTGACCTAGGTGTAGGAAGAGGGAAGAAGTAGGTGAAGTATTCCTTACTATGGTATACTAAGAGTATGTTAAGTCTAGTATGCCAAGAGTCCCTCTAGGTTCTAGTCAGCTCCATACCTGAAGAATGAGAGAGGTAGGAATCTCTTTGCCATACTCGAACTCCAACACCCCGCAAGGGAAGTCAGATCACTGGAAGCTGGGCTCTCTGCGTGCAGGGAATGGCAGCGTCTTCTCAGTGCGTCAGGCCGGGAAACGGGCTCCTCTGAAGTCGAGGTCTCCTCTGGTTTACAGGGGCTAGGGAAGGTATATTTATACCTGAGAGCACCTAAGAATGTTAGTATTGACGTGAGTCGGACAGCGAAAGAAGTCATGAATGAACCCCCTGAGGAATAATGGTTCATGCATAATGTATGAGTCCTTGAAGAAATCAATAGTCTTGGACTAGGGAAACTCCCGCAGCCTAAGGGTCTGTTCTTCATGAACTCGTTGTGACGTTAGGGTGGACGGATGTCAGAGACCATGCCTGTATTTGGAGTGCATGGTTTAATGCCTAAATAAGGGCTGGGATTTTATGCCTATATAAGGGCAGGGCGAATTTTGCCTATATAAGGACATGATACTGGAAAGCCCGTTTATGGATACCCTAAGAGGAATACAACACCCACTCCTCTTTCGTGTGTACGATAATACTAAAATGCTAAACATTTAAAATGCTAAACATTAAAATGGAGTACCGCATATTTCTAAAATTTTTCATAAAACCATTTAAAAAAGGTATTTAAAAACCTATTAGAATGCAAAAGGTACTGTACATTTGAAGCATTGCTTTTCATTACAGGCATAAAGTTCGAAAATAAATGCAATTGGAATGAAATAAGCAGTAATATTTACATGTGACAAAAAATGATCGATAAGTTTCTCAAAAATCAAACTCATTTCATGTCATAAAAATTAATGAACTGTTTTAGACACACCAGATGACTAAGTGTCCGTGGAAGTACCTTGAAGTCTGTATTATAAGGCTAGTTCTACTTTAAGCAGATCGATGTGCCATTTTCGTTCAAAAAATGGGGACAAGTTCAATTTTGGTAGAGTTCCAAGTTGTTTAAAAATGAAGGCCAAATTTGTCACTGCAGCTCTGGAACACTGTATGCCGAATCAGAGTTAGTTCACGGGTCTGGTGTAAACATGAGATCATCTATTTCAATAGACAAAACATCATCCACTGTTGTTGGTGTCAGTTGGAACACCTCGTGTAGTAGATTAATTGCACAGAGATGGGAAGCATTGCTTCCAGCATAGGTTGCCTCAGCAATGTTCGCGTCCGTTGTTACCTGTGTGCCTGGAGTTCTTTCTCGTACCTCAGCAGCAGCCGGAAGCGTCTGTGAGATCTCAATGAATGCTGACAGCAGGATAGGAAGCCTCTGGGGACAACACAGAGCATGGGCCGTTATCGGGTCCAGCAGAGTATCGACATCCGTTGGCGTTGCTGATGGAAATGTTAGACAGGTGTCCAACACGCATTCTTCACCGCATAGCAGGCATCGTAGAACAGGTAAGATGCAATCTTGCCAGATTGGTCTGAACGACAGGAACCAAGTTGTATTAAGGTCCCGTAGACGAGTCATGCCCAAAGCTTTACTATTTGCTCACGGCACTTTCGTTCAAGGAGAGCTTTCTCCAGTTCGCTCGGAGTGATGTCTGCGAATAGGCTGGCCATTGCGCAATAGCAGGAAGAGAAATAGAATTCCGGCAACAAGTGCTAGAATTAATGGTATGCCACCAAACACCGAATGTGCAAAGTTCGGGATGATTCCGAGTATTGCCTGGAAAGGTGCTAACAGACCTGAGCAGATGCTCTTAAATACATGTACAATTCCGGTTGTATCAGACATGTTAAAGATACGTGACATCATTTCCACGAAATGTATAGGGCAGTTTGTACGTATTAAAGTCTGTATCTCAGCCGAAGTCCTTGCTACTTGTAGTTCATAGGTTTCTTTGGCCGAGGTCAAAGGCACTGTTTGCCGTAAAAGCATGGCTTTCATTCTGCTTAGAGTATCAAATCTTATAAAAGAGACGTTCAGCGAAGGCCATAGAGGCGACTCCCTGACTGTGTCTATTGGGGGAAACAATACTTGCATACAGCAAGTGACCCTGGAGTTGACCGTTACTAGATATGGGATGCCAGGCAGCATTCCACAGCAGCTCTGATCATTCAACATGAGGTAACTCCCATTAGAAAGTTGTCCAAACGTTGGATTAATCACAGCAGCTGGAGTACCCTGCTGATGGCAAGACAAATGTTCCACTGAACCATTACAAGCCCCGTGCAAGGAAATGTCTTGACATATAAGTGAACCACTCAGTGCAAGTTTACAGTTTGAACCGCTCAAAAACACTTCACGATCCCCACTCCAACATCTATATGTATACGGTAAATCCCACGATGTCTTAATGTATTCCTTACCCAACCTTTCATATTTGCCTGCTTGCATTTGTCTGAGGCAATACTGAAACTGAAAAGTACTCACAGGTAATGTTATTTTGCCATGAATAAGCCATTCTGTAGTTGGTTTTTCTGCCACAGTGAATGGTAACTTCTCCAATTTTTCAATGCTCAGCACTGTATACTTTGCTCCTCTTTGTGCCAGTTCGATCTGTTTATCAGTGAGATTGTATTCTGCAAACAGAGCCGTTGTGTTGATGAAACGCCAAGGCACATAGCCCGCTCGCAAAGATTGCAGCGTCCAGCTTAATAACATAATAGAACGTAATTGAGATTGGCCTTGTTGTAACATCGCCAAATCTTGTTCTAGTATGTCGATAGCAGAGGATACAATGTCATCCAATGAATATATTCTGGAGGACAAAGTTGTTAACCATTGTCGACCACAGAGTGTTTTCTCTAAATTAATACGATCAAGTTCACGTATTCGTTCTGCGGCCTCTATCTGTGATACCTTCCAAGCTTCATTATAAGCAGCATAAATGCCGGCATATATGAAACGTTTTTGACCGCGGTTTTCTTGGTCCAAGCAAGAATTCCCTAAGGTCTGCGTCCTTTTTAAGTAAGGTTAAGTGTTGTTTCACATCCTGTAGTGTAGACTTATGCAGCCAATCGAGGCATAATTTACCTACACTGTATGTTGTTACTACCCCCGGATGTTGTCTTTGGACGTATCTTGGGTCTTGCCTATGAATAGTAAAGCCCTGAGTTTTATTCAGGAATCTTTCCTGACAGTTCTTCGTGTCTGTGGGCCAGATCAACCATTTTTTCCAAGTAGGATTAGATCTGTTGAGTTGTAGTATATTGTCAACTGTCACCACTGCCTTTGTATTATTTTCACTGGCAGGTGTTGGTACAGAAGGTGTGTTCATCTCTTATCTTGGCTAATCCAAGACAAGATGTTTGTTGGATAGTTTCATTCAAAAACATTATTTGTTCTGGGATGATGCAGGCTCTAAATAAAGATTCTATCCCCTACACTTGCCAATCTTTAGTACCCCACACAGTTTGTGTGTCAATTGTGTCTTTCCAAAAGTCGAAACCCTGTCTAGACAGTTGGGCATTAAATAATGCAGAATAAATCTGTTTTGTACTTGTTAACATAATTTTCAGTCCTGTCTTGTTTACATTTTTATAGTAAAACATTTCTGGATCAGATGTATTGTATCCTGAAAAATATGGAAACTTACTAGCAAATGTTTTTGAACTACCTTTAGGTGGTGTAGGACAATGTTCCCATTGGTTAAACAAACACATTTCTTGGATATGCAGATTTATGCAAATAATGATGACCATAGTGATTAAAACAATACATTTGTTCATAGTCTGATGAACCCTCTAAATATTCATGTTTAGAAAATGCAGCAGATTTTTCTAGGTCAAACATAATATCGTTTACAGTCTCAAAGTCCCAATCATCTGAATAGGTACTGGACGTAATTAGATCACTTAGTGAAATTTTAAACAAATGTGGAATGTTCAATTGTTCATTCGGGCCGAAGATATCATAATCTGTTTTGTCCCACACTATACCATCCTGTATAGGAACAGCTGTGATGTTCACTGATGATAAGTCTCTTGCTTCACGATGGGAAGATTTATGAGGTTTCAAAAGTACGTTCACGTCTTTTCCTTCAGTGTTCACATGGATGTATCTGCCACTTATAAGCACGCTTACAGTTGTTACCAAAGCTAGCCAGAGCAGGAAAACGAAAAGTCCAGATGTAATCCAGAGTTCAATCCATGGAGAAACCAAATAAGTCTTTTTCACAAAATGAAGAAAGTCTTGTACTTGCTGCTTGAATTTCAATGACACTGGCGTCGTTTCAGGTTCACTCGGATCTTCTGAGAACGTATCAAAGTTAATGAAATAGCCAGAAGCAGTTCTGTCAATTGTTGGAATTGCATCAGGATTTGTAGAAATCACTGGAACCAGTTGATCACGTGCTACGTTGGTGTAGACAGGTGTATTTGGACTAACTGTTACTTGTTGTTCAAGAGGGATGAGTTCCATAGCGTTGTTGCTTAGTCCTCCATCTGTTACAGCTGAATTCTCGATAGTTATCAGTCTTTCAGTCTGAACCTCTTGGATAGTAGAGAGAGGAGTGCGTCTGCTACTAGGTCGGAGTCCACGAGGCCTACTATTTAGTATTGGCCACATACTGTGGTTTGATCAGGTCGATGGACACAAATCTTTTCTCCTTTCTTCCAGCAAGGGGCGGCAGAAGTACTGTTCTTGTTCCTTGAACTGCTAGGACAGGTACTGGTTGTCTGTAAGAAGGTCCAAATTCCTTCTTGACCGCAATTTTTCTCGGACTAGATCCCCAACTTTTGGAATCCAGACAGGCCTTGCTGGGACAGCCGGTTGATCCCCAGTGGTGGTTGACTGTAGGAATACGTTGCTTTGTTTCGTTCTTAATTTGTTTAAGTCCTGTAAAACAGCCAAACGATCTTTGATATCAAATGGTTTATTTTCCACCACTGTGCCTACGTGTTCAAGGTCTGGTACCCACATTCTTGTCCAAAATAGGATCCTATATGGAGTGACCCCCCCTAGAGAACTTCTTGGCAGATTGGTCATTGCGCGCTGTACGCCATTAAGGTGTTTGACCCACCCATCACCCGAACCGAATACCCTAGCTGTTATAGACTGCTTTATGTCCGGGTTTTTCCTTTCCACAACCGAATTTCCCTCAGGATGGAATGGGGAGGAGTACCGCAATGCAACGCCCAGACTGGCCATGGCTTCTTTGTAAGCCCTAGAGCTAAACGCAGGACCCTTGTCAGAATGTAGCATGCCTATTGCGTATGTGCCGATAAAGACTCGCAAATCTTTTATAACAGTTCGAGCGTCAGCCGAGCGCTGAGGCCATAACCATAGGAACCTAGATTCAGTATTTGCGGGAATGCCTTTGTCCAGTAGGACGCAGGCGCGTAGATAGTCGAATGCTGTCTAACAGTGGTGTCTGTACTGGGCTGCCGCATTCGCAGCATGGTGTCTGGTGGCTCTCTCGCTGTAATTTACAGTCTAAGCAGTTGTTGATGAATATGTGAATTTCTGTATTCATTCCAGGCCACCAGTACATCTCTTTTAACATCAAAATTGTTTTAGAGATCCCTTGATGTGACAGACCCTCCCCCAAATGCGTTTCATAAATCAAGGCTGCTCTACGTTCCATGTTTGGAATTACCCTATCCCCCACTCCAGGGATTCGAGCAAAAGGAACGTTGTTCGCATCAATTACATAAGAGTACTTGAGTGGAAACTTTTTTGGTAACACTGCACTGCTGCCTTTGCTTGATGCATTGACAGCCAACATTATCTCACCGTCTATTTTTGTTTTTGAACGAGTGATCGCAGCTACGGAAGCTGTTTGCACAGCCCCTTTGCGGCTTCGTCAGCCAATGAATTCCCTGCAACGTGAACGCCATCACGTTGATGACTCAGTGTGTGTATCACGTGAGCCTTTGGTAGTTCGTTTTTCAACTGAACTACTTGTTCCCAAAGCAATTTATGCTTTATTGTGCCACCTTTCGCATCTTTGAAACCATTTTCAAGCCAGTTTTGTATATAGTCATTATACGACTGAACACAGTAAAGGAATCGCACACTATTAGTGTGGGGAATTCTTGATCTGTACTTTCAAGTGCCAGTTTGAATGCTTGTAGTTCAGCTCGCTGAGCTGTACAATCCCCTAGAGATTGTGTTTTTGTGACCATAGGTCTGAAGATGCCATCTCGCATGCGACCTTTAACGATTGCACACGCTGCACTGTAAGCTTGCTTACCCCCATTGCGGGTTGTGCGGATCCGTCAGTGTAAATTATAAATTCGTACTGATCAAGAGGCAGAATTTCAGTAGGCAGAGGACATTCTTGTTCATATTGTAGGAATGCTTGTGTTTTTAAATCTGGATCAAAAACATATTCAACATCTGTTGCAGCAAGAGAATTAACCCATTGTATCCATCTTGGATGTAATGCTTTAGCATTTGGAATGCTCGCTTTTGTGACCGCTTCTAAAGCCGGTACTGGGGTTACGACAATAATGCGTTTCCCTTGGGCTAAGGCTCTTTCTTTTGCTACAGCGGTTTGAACTGCTGTTAGAATTTTTTCAGTTGAACTGAAGCGCATTTCTGCTTGTGTGTACAAATGAGATTTGTATGCGATTGGTATTTTCTCACCCTCATTGAAGGTTAAGTAGGTGAATCCACATTGATCCGAAATTATTCGGATCACCAAATTTCGTTGACTTACACGTGTTTGTAAGTGATTTGTTGCTAACATGTTAGCCTGGAGTGAACGCAAGATTTCTGTGTGTTCCTGTGTCCAGTTTTTGATTGAAAAATCAGGTTTGATTAATGCGTAGAGAGGTTTAACCCTTTCTGCATAATTTAGAATGTATGTTCTTCCAAAATTTAGGAAACCCAGGATGGATTGTAAGTTTTTTTAGCGTTTTTGGAGGTTGGAGCAGCGCACACTTTTCTAAAAAGTTAGCTGCCAAGCTCTTGCCTTCACTTGAAAGCTCATATCCTAGAAATAGGACATTGAGATGGGCAATTCTGGACTTTTTAAAGTTGACCTTATAGTCCTCAGAGGCGAAACCCAGTATAATGGTGCTCACCCTGTTCAAGTGTTTTTCCAGGTCATCGTCTGTCAGATAAATGTCATCGACATAGGACAATGCCTCATTGTCATAAATTTGTAGTAACTCCGTTACCCTCGCTCAGAATAAACCTGGGCTATTTTTGAACCCTTGTGGGAGTCGACAAAAGTGACGCTGCGTCCCCATTATGGAGAATGCTGTTAAGTACCTGCTTTCAGGTGCTATGCTTTGACAAAAAAAAAAACATGTGAGATGTCTAATGTGGGTTTATATTTTTTACGCACAATGTTATTCATTAATGCTGTGCTATGTGCATTTTGCACTGCAAACGTTTTAGAACAAGTGTTTAGGTGTCTGTAGTCCAAAACTAGACGATATGTATTGTCTGGTTTGGAGACAGGAAACAAAGGATTGTTCATTGAGGAGGTGCATGTTTCAATCACCCCTTGGTATTCAAGTTGATCTAAGATCTCCCTGACCTGTTTTTTAGCTTCTTGCTTTATTGGGTACTGCCTTTGTGCAGTTGGTTCATGTTTCAGATGTATTTTATGGTGAGGTGAATCCTCATCCCATCCTACATGATTTTTATATAATGCTGGGGCCTGGGCTACTGCCCATTTCCTGGCATATGTATATTTTAAATTAATTGGAATATGGTTGGAGAAGGCAGGCATAATAATGTCCTCGCCATGTGGGCACTCCCTGACAAATTGTGGTGGCCAGTCCTTTTCTGCTAGAAGTATGTCATAGCCTCTTGATAGTCTTTCCCAAAAAAGTGCTTTCACCTGTCTAGGTTTGTCTCCCTCCATCCGGAGTGTTATTTCATATAACCTTTGTGGAGTACTAACCCTGGTGTCTACAGTCTCTACTGTGATGTACTCATTCAAGTCCACTATCTCCAGAAGTTCCATCACGGTCTGGCGAACTATTGTGACTTCTGCTGCACTGTCCAGCATGGTCTGAGCCCATTCTCCGTTCTTGAGTTGTGTTCTCAGTATTCTCGGCATGTCTGATCTTCAGACCTGCTATCTTCTTTTTGGAGAATTGAGGTTTTGTTTTATTTTTTGGAGCGTGCTTGTCGTCTTTCGATTTCACGCGTTCTTCTTTATGTTCTGATCGTCCTCTTCTTTCTGAAGTCTGTGATGAGATCTGAAAGGGACGAGAGGAACGTGTATCAGTATCTTGATACCTATCAGGTTTTCTCAAATTATCCATATTCCTGAGGTTATACCTCCTTTCAGAGGGCTCCTTTTGAGGAGACCTACCTCGGGATTGAGAACGTTTCTCGTTTGATTTTTGTTTAGTAGACTCCCACTTCTTTTTAGAAGATGTAGGAGTTTGTATTATTGAGTCCTTCTCAGGACTTTATGATAGTTTCGGCTTCAGTGGTCTTCCACCCAAACTATCTCTGCCTAATTCTGCATAAGATTGTTCTATAATTCTGGGTAGCTCTGTTTGATGTTCTGTAACATCGAATTCCCTCAATTTTTGGCGGATCGCCACTGCTGCTGCCTCCCCTTTAATATTAGATAATATTATTGTTGAGACCTGGTCGAAATTTTTCAGTAACTTCATACCTAAATTTAGAGCAGCTCTGCCCCGTATTTGTTTTGAATTTGTTTTAGGACATCAGGTATTACCGCAATTGATGGAATACCATGTGTTTTAGTATAGATGGCAGCAAAGACTGAGCCCCAAGTGGTGCAGTCTTCCAGTTGTGGTGTGATCCCCATCGGTAATTTGATTGTTAGGATTCTGTGTTTCTCATGCGGGCTAGTATTTGGAAATACTGCTTCAATTTGAGTAATTTTTTGAGCTATCCAAAATGGAATTTGCTCACGTTTTGTGGGCATTTTACCCATGACTGCGTATAGAGTCTGTGGTGTAATTTTTAGTGTATTCCCCTGTTGGGGAGTTGGATTTGGATATGTCAATGGTGGTCGGACTGTAAAAGTCCGCATGACATATTGGACCAATTGTCTGTAAATTTTTATTAACTCTGTGAGTTGAGTACGTAACTCCTCATCTGACATTTCTTCAATGTCAGGATGAGGTGTGTAGCCGGCTAAAATCGGCCATGTTGCTCCTGGTCTACCTAGTGGACCGAGCCTGGTAATGTTTTAGGGCGCCTTTAAACCAGAGCTGATGCTCTTGGTATGTTAATGGAATTTCTATATCCTCGAAAGGACTGTATTCCTCTGGTGGTTCATCTTCTTTGTAGAAGTGAAACGTGTGTTACTGGATTGGATTCAGGAAATATTACCCATGAATAGAATACCTCTGTCTGAAAGGATTCATGTGCCTCTATCACGAAAACTGCTCTACCGCCTCTTGGTGGTAGGCCATGTTTCATAAGTTTTAGAGTGATGGCTCTTCTTAAGTTTTGATGGATGTGTATAACACCCTCCTCAGTTTCATTTAAACCGGTAAAGTTAAAAACTGCTGCTTGGGCTGGATCAGCCACAGTTACACCGTCTCCGGTTTCATTGTCGGAGCCAGGCATTTTGTTGTTTGAAAAATGTAGAACAAGTTTCAAGGAAACAAAGATTAGGTGCACAATATTGTGGAACACTGTATCCTTCAACGTTGAGCAAACCAAACAGCTAATATATAGGGTACTGCCCTATGTAGCCGTGGTGGATACCTAACCCTGCCCACTCCAGACGTCTTTTGGAGTATATGGGTAGGGGTCTTGAGAGAAAAAGCACGGCTGAGTTACTCAGTATCTAACGTTGAATCACTGCCTTTCCAAACCGTTGGGCGCCATGTAGTGTAGCTCCTATTTCCCTAATAGGCTCTGCGCATTGGAATAATATATCCTATAGGTTTGACATAGGACTACGGTCAGTATGTCCCTATCGAGTATATTAAACTTAATTACTTGTGCCAGCTAGCTCAGAGGCCACTAGAAACTCCTTGACAACAAGAAGGGAGTAGTTTCTGGCAGCCGCAAAACATGACCACTATGTTTCCCTTTAGAATCAGAACGTGTCCCAGAGTCATGGAAACAATAGATAACTATTTCACTCAGCTCAGTCGTGCATGCTTAGTTTTCTCCAAGTTACACAGAAAGAAATAGACGGGCGTTTCAATAAAGGATTTATTGAACAGTCTTGTTTCTGGTGTAAGTAAAATGTGCTGTTACGATCACAAGACAGTATGCGAGATAAATAATGTACAGGGTGAGCAGTAGAAATAAATAATACTGCGATAGCATTATCTTTTAGTACATATGCATTTACATAAATAACACAAACTAAAAATGCGAGTACTCATACGATGCGTTGCTAAGCTAATTCTACCCCAATGTACCTAACCTGACCTAGGTGTAGGAAGAGGGAAGAAGTAGGTGAAGTATTCCTTACTATGGTATACTAAGAGTATGTTAAGTCTAGTATGCCTAGTATGCCAAGAGTCCCTCTAGGTTCTAGTCAGCTCCATACCTGAAGAATGAGAGAGGTAGGAATCTCTTTGCCATACTCGAACTCCAACACCCCGCAAGGGAAGTCAGATCACTGGAAGCTGGGCTCTCTGCGTGCAGGGAATGGCAGCGTCTTCTCAGTGCGTCAGGCCGGGAAACGGGCTCCTCTGAAGTGGGGGCTCCTCTGGTTTACAGGGGCTAGGGAAGGTATATTTATACCTGAGAGCACCTAAGAATGTTAGTATTGACGTGAGTCGGACAGCGAAAGAAGTCATGAATGAACCCCCTGAGGAATAATGGTTCATGCATAATGTAGGAGTCCTTGAAGAAATCAATAGTCTTGGACTAGGGAAACTCCCGCAGCCTAAGGGTCTGTTCTTCATGAACTCGTTGTGACGTTAGGGTGGACGGATGTCAGAGACCATGCCTGTATTTGGAGTGCATGGTTTAATGCCTAAATAAGGGCTGGGATTTTATGCCTATATAAGGGCAGGGCGAATTTTGCCTATATAAGGACATGATACTGGAAAGCCCGTTTATGGATACCCTAAGAGGAATACAACAATTCAGAGGCCAAAGTGTGGGTAGAATTACTAGATAATTCCCCAGAGCCAGCAGAGAACCGTGCAGACAGAAAAGATAAAACTGTGCCATCAGACCCAAAAATGGAAAAAGGAGAGCGTGTGCTTTTTGAAAAAATGTCTTTTTGCAAGACTGATGCCCGCTTCTTTTCCAGATCATACTGCTACGCGTTGGTGTACCTGATGTCCCTGTCCTGCATGTGGGTGCCTTTGTCTGAGTGGGCCCGTGAGGGTGTGGGACCCCCTCCCTCCCCCAACCCTGAAGTGATCACCTGACAGCGCAGACCGACATCATTGCTGACATCCTTTGGCTGAATCAACTAGATGAACTTACCTAGCAAAGACAGTTTCCAATGATAATGAACTGATGTTGTTAAAATGAAGAAAGATGTTAAAAGATATTTCAAAGCAAGAAGGCTGTGCGTCTTTCACACGGAAGGATATTTTTCATTAAATCCAGAGAGTTCCTTTATTTTAAGCAAAATATATAAGTTTGGCTGCTTTAATAGTAGAAGTTCCAGAATTAGCCATTTATAACATTAGGAGCATCAATGAGTTTCATTTTGTGTATTCATCATACATTTATTCCTGAAGCCAAGGTATTATCAGATATGCATGACCTATTTAGATGAAGTATTATGTCACATGCTTTTATGATGTCATTGTTTTGATGTGTGCTTCATTTTATATTCGTGCTTTCACTTAAGAAGTAAATTTTTTGATATGTATGTTATGTTAAGAGTTGGAATTTGGTACGGGGTACTAGAATCTAGGATTCCAGCCAGTACCTTGCACTGAGTTGTAAATATGCTGAGTTTTCTCCCCAAAACGTGGAATAACAGTCCTTTACTGCACAAATATCCAATCTATGAGGATAAGCTCATACAGGAAGAAGATTCCTCTGATCCGATCGGTGATCTCACTGGGCAAAGACACCACCAACCATCAGCATTGAGGATCCAGACACATCAAACAAACGTGACTCCACTCTCCATCCAGCAGAGGCAGGCCACAAATGCACAGCACTCATCAGCACGTAGACGTGACCAGAAGACAAGAACGGTATGAAGGTATGATGCCTAACCTAGAAGATTTGTGCAGACGGGCCATAAGAGCCCTCTAGATAAAAAGGTTTGAAACTGCATCAGGGCACAGGGTCCTGGACTCACCATAGAGTTGCTATGAAAACACAAACCCCAAGATGCTCACTTTCATGGTTTGTAAGTATTAAGAAAATGGAGAGCAATAGGTCTTCTAGGCTTGTCAGGACACAATTCTGGACTAAGCACATGAAGGTAACTGATATAGCTGATCCCACAAAACCAATGGAAATTCAGGTGAACCTCGAAATATTAAGAGGATAAGCCCAAAAATGAGTCTGCATGCTTGAAATACCAACTGTGCTATTTTTAGAGAAATAGTAGAATGCAAACAGAGTTTGTGGCCTGGGGGGCAGTAGCCCACAGGTGGCTACATTGGGATCCTTTCATGATGGTCAAAGGCTAAATCTCACGGAGGAAATTTGAGTACGAGCCCTGGTCAGTTCATGACTGCATGCCCAGCAGAAGACAAAAGGTTCCAAGGGTTTTCAGGGGTCACGTAGAGGTGGCTGACAGTGGCAGGAACAATTGTGCTTCAATGGTATCTTCCTCATAGGAAGAAAAGTGAGCACGGGAAGAAAGATGGCTTTGCCGTCACAAGCTTCACTCAGTACAGGCCAAATCTTCACTTCCCGCGCCTGTAAAGGAACTTGAACACAATTGGACCCAAATTACTTCTAGATACTGTATAAAGGGCTTAGGACAGTTTTCTGGAACCACAGTATGGAACCACAGTGCATCATGTTTATCAGGGTCACACACATTTTCACAATAAAAGGAACTATTGTTAATAGCAGATGTAGGAGAACTGTAACAAAAGGGAGCAATTGCACTCTTTCCCAATGCCAAGAAGCGTCATCAGTAACATGTTTCTGCCAGACAAAAAGGGGCAATGCACATAAACTGAGAGATTATTAGTGACTGGACAGTATAGAGGATACTTGAGTAACTCCATCTCCTCAAGGGTTTCTCTTTCTTGGTCAGCTTAAAAAGACTAAGAGTTCAAACCATAGAACGACACAAATGATTTTCTGTCCTTCTGGCAAGTCTGCAACATTGTTTCTCTTTATACTCAGCACCAAGGTACTTCTGGGTAGGCTGCTGACACCGGTTGCAGTGACGCAGAAAGCATAGTCAGTGAGGTGCACTTTATACCTAGAAGACAACTTTCATGTCACAAAATCACGGTATGCTATGTTGACAAGTCAGACCCACCTTGAACCTTTTGGGCTTTGTCTTCAATTGGTCGCATTCACAAATTGATTTTAAAATGTATTCTGTTTTTTCCAAAATTCACAACAGACTGTGGTGGAAGTGATGATTCACGTAATGGCGTCTCTCCAGTATTCTGCTCTTCTATTCAGGTAATCTTCCTAGGGCCGTAGATTACTGAGCACCTGAAAGCCTGCAAATCTTCCACCTTTCCAAGGATCTGACATATTCACAGACAGCGACCCTTTGTCAGGAGATTTGCTGGTGGAATGAACACAGGAATGCATGAATGTGAGGGCCATTATTTCTTTATTAGTCTGGGCTGCATAAACAAGAAGTAATGCTGTTGCCTGAAAAGGGGTTATGACCCTGTAGGTGTGAAGCATAGCCTGTTTTTTCCAGTAATGGTTAGTTGATTAAGGTAAAGCTTATGGTACATGTTTAGGTCCGAACATCACTAACTAAGTTGGAGTGGAGCTCAGCATGTCAACTTCTAATTTCATTCAGAAAGCCATTTATTCCCATTTTTAATCCCAGATCGGCCTAATGCAACAGGTAGACATAGATATCTTTAGGTTAAGGATAAAGGGACAGTAGATCAATGCTGCACTGGTTTTCAAGGCCTATGTGGTTTGCCTTCAAACTGGAAGACATTCAGGAGGTAGGCAGATTGGTTCGTCGAGTCCATGGTTTAACTCTTAAACAGTGTCTGACATTGCCTAATTGGTGGTCTGCGTGGCATAAGCCTAACCTCAGGACATGGTACATAATGTGCATTTCAGAGTGAAGGAAGCTTACAATCTTTGACGGAGACAAGGCCAAAAATATCCCACCCACTAACTGAAACTGTTTTCAGAAGAGGTATCAGCGGTATATACTAGTGCCTTAATTAGTGTGATTTTCCAAAACAAGGTTTGATGGGATGTTGGTTACCTTTTTCTGTATTTTAATGTATGCAGTTAACAGTTGATCTAAAAAGGGTTTTTTATGGGGCGTTTCAACACAATAGTAGACATAAATGAGGCACAAGGAAGATGTTCATTCAGATTTTCATTTTGTGATACTTTCAGGCACGTTGGCAAAGGGAGGCCAGATTAAGGAAGAATTCAGCATTAATGAATATGTCACTTAACTTCGGTAACACATTATCTGGCCGCAGATTCCCTACCATTGAATTTCCCAAGCGTCAGACTGGATCTGGAAGATTTGTGTGAGCAGTACCACTGTGCCGGTAGGTGGCGTCGATCGGCTCCGGGCAGTGTCGTCCGCATCAGAAGGGACGTCCATGGCACCTATATAGGCGCCACCTCGTGCACGGACGTCAGTTACTTTTCACGACTTTCCACGCCAGAAGTGCAGAGCAATGAAGTGCACTGACACTGGTGTGTCCAAACTAGGGCCCTGAAAGGAATTAACTAACCCTACAAATCTGTCTGCAGAGCTGGGAGGATGGGTGGGTTGGTAAGGAATATGCGGCTGGACATTGCCTCTCCCAGATAATGTGTTACGGAAGGTAAGTAATTTGTTCATCTGAGAGAGACATCTAGCCGCAGACTCCTTACCTTTGAATTAAGATACCCAAGCAATACCATCCCTGGTGGTGGGCTGCGGACAAATTCTAAACTAGAAAGTCCTGCAGGACCGAGCTAGCAAAATACCCATCCCTGTGAACCTGACTGTCCACGCAGGAATGCTTGGTAAACGTGTGCAGGGATGCCCGCGTTGCTGCCTGGAAGATGTCCAGGACTGGGACTCCACGTGCTAATGCAGTGGTCGCAGCTTTAGCCCTAGTAGAATGAGCCCTTAAGCCCTCTGGGGGCTGCCTCTTGGCCAGTGCGTAGCACATTTTAATACAGAGAACGACCCAGTGCAAAATGGTTTGCTTCTTCACTCCAACATACCCCACAAAGAGTTGGTTGTCTACCCGGAACTCGTGTGCAGTCAAGATAGAACATCAATGCTCTTTTTTGGGTCCAGATGGTGGAGTCGCTCCTCTTCTTTTGAGGGATGTGGGGGGGGAGCGCAGAAAGCAGGCAAAGTGACAGATTGGCCCACATGGAATGGTGTTACCACTTTCTTTCGGAAAGAGGACCTAGTGCGAAGCACCAATTTGTCTGGAAAAACAGACCGGAATGGAGGCTGGGATGATAAAGCCTGCAGCTCACTCACCCTACAGGCAAAGACTGTCTTGTTGGTGAGCAGCCTGAGGGGACAATTATGAAGAGGCTCAAAAGGAGCACACATTAAGAAAGCGAGAACTAAATAAAGGTCCCACTTAGGCTTAATGAATGGAGAAGGAGGAAAACATTTACAAAACCCTTAAGAAACCTATTTACAATAGAGGACTTAAATAAAGAGGGTTGGTCAGGCAGCCGCAAAAAGGCAGACCGAGCAGAAAGGTAACCCTTTACAGTGCCCAGAGCAGAGCCCTGCTGGGCAAGGGCAAGAATAAAAAGAAGGATTTCAGAAAGGGAAACAGAAAGAGGGTCAATAGACTTCTCTGTACAATATAATACAATACCATTTTGATGGAGGGACACCTGGCTGCCACAATAACATTACAGACTTCGGGAGGAAGGTCAAAAGCGGTCAACTGTCGCCGCTCAATCTCCACACAAGAAGGGCGAGAGTTAACACGTTCCTTTGGAAAACTCTCCCCTGCTGCTGTGACAGAAGATCCTCCTGAAGGGGCAGCCTGATCGCAGGATTGATGCTCATGCTGAGAAGCTCAGGATACCAGGATCTCCGTGCCCAGTCTGGAGCCACAAGGATGACTTGGGCCTGGCCGTTCCTGATCTTATGGAGAACTCTGGGCAGGAGTGGTATGGGTGGAAAGGCGTACAGGAGGCCTAAGCTCCACTCGAGACGAAAAGGGTTGTGTGACGTTACAACGCATGCCTTTACCCCGACTTGCTGTCGGGGTGCGCTGGAAGTTGGAATAGTATAATTTACTATTCCAACTCCAGTGTGTGCAATAGTAGGGAAGGTGTTGGAGTTAACTCCAACACCTTCTACCCCCTGCAACAAGCCTTTCGCGTTGTAACGACATGCGTTGTAATGGCATGTGTTGTAATGGCATGCGCTGTAATGGCTGTTTCCCGATGAAAAGCGTCTCCGAGCGAGAGCCACCTTGGAAACTCCAACACGCAAAACTGCTGACACTGTGCGTTCTCTGTAGAGGCGAACAGATCTAACCAAGACTCAACCCACTGCTAAAAGAGCCCTTGCGCCACCTCTGAATGGAGACACCATTTGTGATCCGCTAGGCATCATCGGCCGAGTTTGTCCACTCTGGCGTTCAGAGAACCTGCCAGGTGTTAACCACCAGAGATATGCCCTGCTGTTCCAACCATTTCCAGACATACAGGGCCTCTTGACAAAGGGTCCATGATCCCACCCAGCCCTGTTTGTTGCAGTACCACATGGAGGTGGTGTTGTCCATGAACACTTGTACCAGCGTTCGCTTGGTGGAGGGTAGAAACGCTTTCAATGCCTGTCACATCACTTGGAGCTCCAGCATGTTTATGTGGAATCCGGATTCCGAAGACCAGAGTCCTCTGATCTCCGCTCCAGATGGGCACCCCATCCCAGGAGTGATGTGTCCATCACTACCGTGAGATCTGGTTGGAGAAGGAAGAGAGTTCTGCCTATGACCCAATCGCGGTTCATTAGCCACCACTGCAGGTCTTTTGCAGTTCCCTCTGAGATCTGGACCATGTCAGAGAGATTCACTAGGAGCTGCACCCACAGGTACTTCAGTTCCCACTGCAGAGACCGATTTGTCATTTGTCATGTGTCCCTAGCAGGATGCAGGAGGACCCGCAGCCTCAGAGTCTTTCTCTCTGAGATCCAAGATGGAGGCCCAAACATCAGTATCAAAGCCTGAATATCCTGGACTCGCTGCTGGGGAGAAGAAGCCCAAAACTGCACCATATCCAGAACAGCTCTGATGAATGTGACCTCGTCACGTTGATAATTAACCCCAGCAAATGCAGAAGGTTTGCAGTAGTCTGGAGGTGGGAGACAATAGCCTGGGGCAGCCAGTCGTCGAGATAGGGGGGGGAATACTGGCACCCCTGATCTGTGCAGATGAGCTGCGACCACCGCCATCACCTTGGTGAACACCCGAGGGGCGCTAGGTAAAGCCAAAAGAGAACACGATTAATTGAAAGTGCTCTTGGCATATCGTAAACTGCATGTAACACCAATGGGCAGGCAGGACAGAGACATGGAAATAGGCATCCTGCAAGTCCAATGCTACCATGCAGACTCTTGGGTCCAGGGTAGAGACAACCAATGTGAGCATCTTGAACTTCTTCTTGAGATTGAGGGTTCTCAGATGTAAATAAAATGGGGAGAAGACCTTTGTTCTTTTTGGGAATCCCAAAGTAGCGGGAATAGCAACCACTGCCTACTTCTGGGACCGGAACCCTCTCTATGGCTCCCTTGGCCAAGAGAGCCATGACTTCCTCGCGGAGCAAGGCTGAATGATACTCCGTCAGCCGGTTGTGAGATGGAGGCAAAGGTGGAGGGGAGGATTCAAAGGGAAGGGAGTAGCCCCTCCGAAACATCTGTAAAACCCACCTGTCCAATGTTATGGACTGCAAGTGGTGGAGATAATGGCGGCTGATTCTTCTATCAACTGAACGCCCATGATCTTGAAGGGCAAGATTAGGAGGGTTTAGGCTGCAGGGGGATTGGTGGTTGTGGCAGACCTCTGGCTACCTGACCCATGGGTCAGTGTGAACCGCGTCCTCACCCCCGGACAGTCAGCCAGGCAGAGACTGTAATAGGGTTAGTGCGGCTGAAAGCCCCTTCCATAGCCACGAAAAGGGGGCGATAGGTAGACTGGGGATGACATGGGGCAGTAGAGAGGCCCAAGGACTTAGCCGTAGCCCACGAGTCCTTATGCGTTCCAGCACCGAATCTGCCTGGTCTCTGAAGATACGGTTGCCATGAAAGGGCATGTCCATGAGGGAAACCTGGACATCCCCTGAAAAGTAAGATGTTCTCAGCCAGGCATGGCGTCTAAGGGCCGTCAATGAAACCTCTCTGTCCAGTGAGTCAGTCATGTCCAAACCACACCTAATGGTGAACTTTGCTGCGTCTCTCCCGCCCTTGACTGCCTAGGAGACAATGACCCTGGCCTCCTCTGGGACTTGTGGCAGCACTTGCACAACCGTGTCCCACAGTGTGTGGGAGTAGCAGCCCAATAAGCATGTGGTGTTCACCGACCGCAATGCAAGGCTGGCGAAAGAAAATATCTTCCCCAAGCTATATAGCCTCTTGGATTCCCTGTCCTGGAGAGAGGTAGGAAATGTACCATGGGATTTAGAGACTTGGACCACCAAGCTCTCAGGGGTAGGGTGTTGAGTGAGGAGGTTCAGGTCCCCAGATTGGCGGCAGCCAATTGTCCTGTTCCCAGGAGCCCCTGTGCTGGGCTTGGACCAGGTTCCCAGTAAGACATATGTCAGTGCTTCATTAAAACGGAGCAATGGTTCAGAAGAGGAAGCTCCCAGTTGTAGCACTTCCGTCAAGATGTTCGCCTTAACTCCCACCGAGGGCAACTTAAGAGCCAGGGCCTCAGCTGCCCTCTTCACCACCATGGAATCCGACGCTCCCTCTTCCATAGCCACGTTAGAGGGAGAAAGCATCTCAGTATCTGGGTATGTGTCCAGACCACTGGCATCACCAAGTTCCTCATACCAGTCTATACCTTCCTGGCCTTTTAACTGCATTCTAAAGGGTCCAGTGACCCCCTCCCATTCTTCCTCGAAGCCCATCCCTTCAAAATAGGTCTCGGGCACCAACCTAGGATACGTGGGTCCTCTCGGGACAAGAATAAGCATTGAGCGACGCGGTTCTGGCGCCCTGTCGGATTCGTGAATGTAAATGGGGCTGGCGCTTGGAACATCGGGGCGGGTGTCGGGAGAGGTCGCTGTTGCACGACCGATGCAAGCCTGAATCCGGGATAAGATCCACGAGGGCCCGTCGGAGCAGAGGCCAGGGCTGCCAGCGCAGAACCCGAATGGGCCCCCTCCATTCGACGGGGCCCAAAGGCACGACGGAGGGGGGTCGGTCCGCTCAAATACACTGTTCATGGCCTCGTCAAATTCCGTTACCTGAGCGGGAGTCACTCAGGCTCCCAGAAAAGCTAGGAGACTCGGAGTAGGTCCTGGCAAAAATTCTGAAGTACAGTGCTTGAATGCACGTTTCAACTTTGTATGCTTCTTGTGCCTCTTCCCCGAATTTCCCAATGACTTGGAGTAAGGAAAGGACTTGGGGCTCCTGGAGTGGTTCTGCGACCTCCCTCTCCCTCAGGACAGAGATCTCGGAGGTGTTGCCTGCGGAGCAGTTAGCAGCTTTAGGGACTGCTCCCTTAAAGCTTTGGTGCCATGGAGTCGTGGGCGTGCTCGAGACACCACAGGCACACGAGCTGGGGGTCCGTAACCGACAAGGCACGATGACGGGCGGCACACTGCGTAAACCCTGGCTTCCTTTTAGACATCCCTCGACACACCAGGAGGAAGAACTCCTCAAAAAATAATTCGACAAAACTGCGAAAAAAATTCTCCCAAAAAGCAACAGAGGGGTAGCTCTTTCTCCTGATCAGCGCTAACTGGCGCCGCTAAAAATAACTGATGTCAGCGTGCCGAGGTGGCGCCTATATAGGTGACGTGAACGTCACGGACTACTCCGCACGGAGCCGATCGACGCAACCTACTGATGCGCAGGGGTACTGCTCACGCAAAAATCTTCAGGATCCAGTCGGACGCCTCGGAAATTCAAAGGTAAGGAATCTGCGGCTAGATGTCTCTTTCAGATGTAAGGTAGTGTTATGTTATATGCATTTGTTAGCTCATGACTCAACAGGGAGGGTATCCTGTAGCTGAAGCAGGAGCTGTATAGGCCAAGCCATAGCCGGGGCGAATGGAAAAGCCAGGTCTAATTCAAGAACTGAAAAGGCGGCTCTGATGTGCAGGGTGAGGTTGTTCTAAGCTTTAAGAGTGAGGTAGGAGGAAGCATAGCCGCTGGATCTGGTTCTGGGTATGTATAGAGAGTGTGCAAGTATGAGTGCGGCTCAGCTGAATGGTCTGATATGTTCGTAGGGGTTTATGAGTTGGTTGGGGTACATGGGGCCAATGTGGTGTATGGCACTGTAATCAGGGCTCGAAAAATCATAAAAATTTTACTAGACCTGCAGGTCTAATAACTTTAAAAATCTACGACATACCTGTAGTGACTTGACCTCTGTGTCTGAAAGCCGAGCACATATGACAGGATAACTAGATTTAAAGGGACCTTTATTGCTTTGTGAGCAATAAAGATGCCTTTAAATCTTGTTATCCTGTCACATTTGCTTCGCTTTCAGAGACAGAGGTCAAAGGTCAGTTTGTCTTTGCCAGAAAGGGGATTAGGCCCTAAAAATAGCTACTCCTGATTAAATCTGGCTCGCCATAGCGAGCGGGCGAGTGGATTTTTCGAGCCCTGTGTATGTGTGCTTCTTTGAAGAGTGCTCATTATGGAAAGGGAGCCAGACTAGTCTATAGAACTCACATGCCTTCTGGTAGTTTGTGCTGTAGAAGCAGAATCCTCACATCCATGTCTTTAGTAGAATCCTAATGATTATTCATACTAGTCACAAAAATGTATGCTCTTAGTTACTAGAAAAACTGTCTATTACAGTGACGTAGATGGTAGTGGGGGCAGGAAGGGAGGGGTAGAGGTGACGAGACGGGGGATTCAGGCCTAAGCACCAATGGCGATAACAGACCATCTTATGGATGCCAGAAGTGACAGCAAGGCTTTGGTAGGTGAGAGACAAGGAGCAGGGAGACACACAGCTGACGAGTTGGTACCAGGCACCATTCTGATTGGAGGGATGCACCCAGCCATACCTAAAGGACTAGCAGCATCAGCAGGAAGTACCCTGAAGGTACATGAAATCCACAATCAGACCTCCAAGCAAATAAAACAGTGGCATCCAAAAATATTATTACAGCCGAGTTGAGTTCTGATGGCACAATACCTGCTGCAGAGCCAGCAGCCAATGTGAAAAACAGGTGGTGGAGCATAACTAACGCAGCTGCAGGTTAAACAACGCACAAAGCTGGATTTCAATTCTTATGGTCTGTTTTTCTAAAACATACAGTGCTGAGCATAAAAAATGCTGAAATCCCATATAAGCAAACATATGTATCCGTATTTGTGATACAGAAACGCGCGCACTCCAGACTTTCCAATGCAAATTGATTTATTGAGGCAAAGGGGGGGGGGTACACTTTACCTCAATAAATCAATTTGCATGGGAAACGCTGGAGTCCGTGCGTTTCTGTATCACAAATACGGATGCATATTTTACTTTTAGGGGATTTCAGCTTTTTTTTCTGTCCACTAGAGTATAGGGCACAAGGTTAACCCACTTCAGCCATTGGATAGCTTCAGAGGAGAGATGGCATTCTGTTCTTTCATAAGGAGCACATCCGCACACAAATTAGTTCCCTTCTGTGGCGGGGACCTCTACGGCAATGTATTTATTTTGGGGACAAAAACTATTTTTGCTTTTAGCCAATGATCATTTTTTTACACTGGTAAGGGCCGGCTCCACCCCCCCCCCAAAAATCAAGTTTTACAAACAACATTTTTTTTTAAAGAACAAGCATTGACAAAACCAACAGGCTGGTAGCCAACGCCAGTCCTCTCCTGGCTTGGCCAGAGCTTGCTTAATCTACCATGGACAAATGCAGCAGCCACCCTGAAATTATGTATGCTATTTGGGCAACAATATGGATTTACTTTTAAGCTTCTAGAGATATGGTTTTGCATTCAACCGGTTGTTCCCTATTTCTGGGCGCGCTTTTAAACTGTAAAACCAGTTACACAGGTTTTAAACAGCCACAGAGTAATTCCGGTTATGCGAGGCTTGTTTTTAACATTCCAACTTAAAGTCCAGAGCAACGCAAATGCTTTTTTTGTTTAACAAAGATCAGACTTAAAATAAAATAAAACAATCAAGATAGACTGTGTCTTTTCTCAAATTTTTTTTAGCTTGTTTTTTTTTTTTAAAAGCAAACCAACCATGCTTCTTTTTCCCCTCTAGGTCATAACTTGGTTATTTTCTTCTTTGAGGCTCTCATTTCCACTACTTACGATGAGTTGCCTCAAAAAGCTGTTATAATGAATAATTAACTTTCTGGTCCAATTCCCTTTCTGAAAAATGAACCAAAATAAAGCAAACAAAATGCCTTTATTAAAGCTGAGCTCATATTACTGACCCACATCCATCAAGATACAGCACACCTAGCTAAAATGGTTTCAAGATGTTACTGTATGCAGAAACGACTTCTTTTTAAAGGAGGGCTTTAACAATGATCTTCCTTTTTTTGCCATCCTTCTGCAGTGACCTACAACTTTGACAGCTTCAGGACCTAACCCTGGTTTCGATAGATGACAATAAGGTGTGAGTTAGGTTCAGCAAAAAACTAGAGCAAGATGCCAGTTCTGCACTGTCCATTTACCTGGGACAGCAGAAGAGAGAGAGCCACCACTGCGTAACTAAGGCAGCCAACAGTTGAGTGTAGCTCTGTAGAAGAGGATACCCTGGGTTCCCCAGGCGATTGAGGTGGTTCTCTGCAAATCACAGAGAGGCTAGTCAGAGTTCTACTGGCTGGGTGGTAATAGGAATGGTACCCGAGAGCGCCAGTATGGTTTGGGGTTCTGCCTCAGGAAAGCATCAGCAAAGCTCTGTACACCAGTAGGAAAGGAAATGCAGAAAAGGCGGCTGATTGGGAAAATCACCTAGCTGAGTGAGCTTTCTCTACTACATGGATAAAGGAATAATGTTGTCTGCGGCAAGTCAGCAGCCCCTCCAATAAGGAAATGTTCCACCATCAAAAGGGAGTGCTGAGACAACCAAGACTCAGATGAGCACACTATGGCATTTAACATCTCACATAATGGAGGGTGAGGCAGTGATGTAGTCATTTGGAGCATGTTGTGGGAACCAGTAAAGAACTTCTGCGGCATTAAGTTAACTACTTGATTGAGAAGTGATGAAGCATGAGAAGGAATTGACTGAAACAAACAAACAATATCTAGGATGATTTGCTGTCCTGCATTTTCTCTTCTACAGCAGTACATAAACGAACAAAGCAAGAATCAATCACATTGACAAACTCAACACAAGAGAAGATCCAGAGAGTGGTGATCAGTCAAGAAATGCTACCGAAATTATACATATGGTTAAGTTTAAATGCAATGGGAGGGCAAGTTCAGAAACTGTACTCCTAATGTAAAATGCTGAGCGTTTTACAGGGTAAAAATTAGAATGCAGGTTACAGTCATTAACTGAGCAATCTGCTGAGAATAATATAAACCAACACATGGTCTTCATGAAGAAGCCCAAGCAGTTAAAGACAAACACGAAGTATTTAGCTTGAAAGTAAAGACTAATACCAGAATTGATAGCCTTCCTGAAACCACCCAAACTGGGAGGACGGATTAATTTAACGAGAAGACACTAGATGAAATATTGGTCGACATCATCTTCTTACCAGAGTTCACAGAGGAAAAACCCCACAGGCAACTGGGTAAACAGGTTCTGGGCAAAGTGACCCTCAAGGGGCAAAGAACCGTAAACACTAATGGACAGATGTCCTCTTATACACAGGCAGAAGAAAAAACAACACTAGAAAATAAGACTACCAATTCTAAAAGAATGTTAGCTGAATGCGTGCTGGGTGATTGACTTATTATGCAAAATTTAATAAAAACAATTAAAAAAATTCAAAAAAAGCCTCCCAACTAAGAGGACAGTAATGTAACGGTCACAGGTGAGGAGGACCGGTGGTGGCAGCATTTAAACATCATGGAGCACACTTCTCACTCTGCTGGGAATAACACACTCTAGGCCCCTAGTATGTCCCTGCCCATAATATGCCTTTAATTGTGGGAAGAAGGGAATCACATTGCCCAATATATGGGACTGCTATTGTACTTCCCTGTTAGTGACTCTGTACGAATGGGTGTATTCACCAACTGAGGAACCATTAGTATGAATACAGCGATCTGCTATGGGAAGGATTAACATAACTGCATTTCTTGTTTGGGGTAGAAGGAATGGATATCTACAGATGACGACAGTTACAGAGTTGGAAGCATAGCATGCAGTGACATCATTTGTGGGATGGAAAGATGCAACAATAATTATAGAAACCCCACTGCATCATGGTGGAGTGTTTAAGGAAATAATGCACTTGTGGGCAACGAAAAGTGGGATTTAATACATACTTCCAACCTGGAATATAAAATGCAACAGGAAAGAGTAAAATATCATAATTTACAAACGACATTTGACCTGTCATCCAACGCACATTTTAGTCATCTCCGGGGACACCACACTATTGCTACTCAACATATACCTGTCAGGGAAGTAGGCAGAGGAAAGGCCACAAGAATCAGGAGCATCAGCTCTGAGACACTAAGAAATTCCTTTTCTGTGCTGGTGCCATATCTCTCACTTAATTTCCCCCACCCCGCCTCCCAACTCCCTCGAATCCAGTCCTATGTCCACCACCCCCCAAGTGCATGTGCTCTCACCTCTACACCCCAATGGTTCCCTCCTGTGCTGCGGGCTGAACATTGAGGACTGCGGGATTGTTCCATGCATTTGGGGGTCATCGTGCTCAGCATATTCAACCTACACTCGGAGGTGCTGATAAAGGACCCGCCATTCAGAGAAGAACTTCGAGGATACAAACCCACCTGAGAAGATTTACCGGCTGTAGGAACAAGTCAGCTACTCAACATATAGACTAGGATTAAGAGTAGGATCATACAGCAAATGCTAGGGTACTCATGGAAGAAAAACTGGAAGAAAGGATCAGTTCTAGAATATGTACAACAGCAATTTGCAACACTAGGTGAGAAGGCTAACAGAGAATTGACGATAGACCAGAGACACACAGAACATAGTAACTGGGAGGAAGCAACAGCCCATTGTTGGGAAGTTGTCATACAAGCCAGTACAAGTTTAAACCAGTTAAAAAATCTACATTGAGAAGATCACTTCATATCTAAGAAGTTGCAGATGGGAATGATAGAAATACTTATTTTTAGCCGCTGCAAACAAAATGATTGAACATTCTACTGCATGATAAGGGAATATAGGAATGCCCAATTGTTTTGAATATTAAATATATATGAAAATCAACCCTTAACTGCTCTTTATAGAGGCAATTAAGTGCTCACTATCAAGCTTTGGTCCTCCACAGATCGCTACCCTACCAATATTCTTCCACTTGCCTACTCCTATTTATGTTCCATTATCATATAACTCTTCATCTTCCCTTTCTGCTTATGCCACCTGAAAACAAGCCACAGTCCGTCTGCTCCTCAAAAACGCAAATCATTATCCATCTAACCTAGAGTATTTAAACCAGATCTCACTGCTCTAATTTGCTTCCAAAATAAGTAAAAGCTTTGTTAATTCTGAACTTGCCTTGTTTATTAAATTCAATACATTGTTGATCCTTCTCAAGCAGGCTTCCATCACAGCATGGACTCCATGCTGATAACAGCTCTGGAAGATCTGAGAATCATGCTGAATGAGGCGGTTAAACCAGTCCTTATCCTGAACGATCTCTTCACCATCTTCAATACTATTGTCTAGCTCACCCTTTTACAACGTCTTTTTGAGGTTGCGGTTAGGAAGCTCCCTATACTGGCTGAGCTTCTTTATTTATACCCACTCTTCAGCCGTCTCATTTTCCCTGTTGAGTCCAATTTCAAATCTCTTCCATTTGGAGTCCCACCAGGATCCTCATTGAGTTCTACCTTATGTAAATGTTTGTGACTGGCTTCTCGTCTCCTTTACCTTTGCATTTTATTTTTTCTAGTAACCCAACATGCTGAGTCACGTGTGGTTTGATTTCACAACAATGACCACTCAAGATTGGTTTCATCTGTTTTCTCCTGGATTGGCTTAACTTATATAAAATCTCAAATGTCAGTAAACAGAAGTCCAAATTCTTGGAGATACCTTATTCTGTGATGCAATTTTATGCATCACCTTTATTTCATCTTATTCTTTGAACCCTAAATTACAAAGTTGGCATTGTGACATTTTCTTTGTCTTCATTCAGCAAGATTATTCCTCCTCTTCTTTTGCAAACATGTAAACCGTAAATCGGTCATCCACACCACAAGATAACTTCCCAACTGGGCTATGGCTGTCCCAAATAACTTTCCAAGTGGGCTATGGCCGTCCCAAATACTAATTTATGCAGCTCCAAATTATTTAGAATGCAGCATCAAAGCTCACTTTACCAGGTACAAACATCCGATTGTTTTACACTGGGTGCCTGTCAGTAAAAGAACTACCTTCTAGAGTCGCTACCATGTTACCATGATGTGGACGAACGTGGCCCTTTTTTCAGCTTCAGTTTTCAAGACATAGAACCACTAGCATTGCATTGACCATTTCTTTAAAGTTCCCGCTATCCATATCTCCTGGTAAAGAGACACATTTTTTTCCATACAACCTGTCCCTTTCTCTCTCCAAAGCGAACCTAATCAGGTATCATTTTATAAATATAGTACGACTTGTCTCTTTTCCACTCAGACCTTGCTCGCTGACTAGAGGCTTGTGCATGTTCAGCACTAGGATACCTTCTGAGGTCAACAGAGTGCTGTATAAAACATTTTTCATTCATGCATTCACCTCCAAATAGAGTTCTTATGAATCTGGTCACTTTTTCATAGAGGCAAGAAAAAAATACCCTTATGTACGGAGACCCTGTTTTGCGGGACCTATGTCCAGCTGGTCTACAAATGAAATTACAAGATTTTGTAGACACGGCAAACTAAAGATCAATTCAGCTAAAAGTTACGTAATGACGTTCTACAAGGGATGGGTCCAATTTACATTTTTTGCTAAAATTGGTAAATAAAACATTTCCTGCCATTCTTTTGGGAATCAAAAACTTCTACAGTTTGTGTGACTGCAAGAGTCTATCAACTGCTGCTCTGATCAGAAATAACAGTGCAGAGTGCAAGATTTAGAAAACGAACCCATCAGTTGGGGCTATTCTTTGAGTGGAATCCATCAGGAAGGAGAAAGGTCTATCTTACACTACTCTGAAAGGACAGGTTCATATCATTATGACCGAGTCACAGTTAGCATATAGTCCAAATTATTCTTTGTATGATCTGCGTGCAAAACTGGGAGCAACAACACGTACTTCAACTATTTACAGGCACAGATGCTACTACACAAGTTGAAAGTAACAGATCAGTTAAAGGCTCCTCTGGAGATCACACTCTTTCAGTGCAAGTGGAAAATGAAGAATTGAGTAGCACTGCGGTCAGATGACCTGTGCACAAACGACAAGATTTACCAATATCCAGGTCTGTGACAAAGAATGAAATGCAGTTGTAATTAAAGGCCGTGGTGGGCTTACCATTAAGCAAATTATACTTAAACTTTTGGATCTAGAGACCTGCCCTTGTTAGCGAACTGAGGTGCTTGGTTAACTTTAGAGGAAAATGACCGACCGAGTCCAATCTGTTTTCAAGCAACTGAAGAAAATGTGAACATTTTGGTAGGTTTAAAAGGCATCATGAGGGAGGTTCATAAGAACATTATTTTTCAGAGAATTCAAGCAGTAAGAGGATCTATAACGCAAACAGACAAAACACCAACTATTTCACCCTTTAAACCTTGTAGCGATTTTTAAAACTAGTACAATTATGAATGCGATAGTTATGATCCCCAGTTAGGGTGCCCTTGTGTTAAACAAAGTACTCTTGCAAAAGCATAAGAAATTGCTTTTCAGCAAAGTAAATATGGAGAGCTAACATTGCACGAGTTAGTATCCGGACAGCGGGGGGGGAAGGGGGGGGGGCGGCTCGCAGCGGTTTAGCAGTCTGGATACCAAAAGCTCAACGAATTTTTATATCTCTTCAACACTAAAAACACCTCAGTCCAAACATAACACATAAGAAAACAAACTCTGGCACATTACTTGATTCGAGAAATTGGAAAATTATACACAACACATTACATTCTAACCTGGAGGTAGCTAAATGTACAACAGTGTGCTACGAATGGATGTGGAAAATGAATCAAAGTTGCAAAACGTACAGAAGATGTATTTACTGGGCCACTGCAGAAAGAACTAATGTATGGGCGAACTGAAACGCAGCTGTCGTCAACCAAGGGAATCTGTTCTGATTGCATACTTTATTCCTACTTGTATTGACATGGAAAAGAGTATAACTCCTAGGACATCTACATATAGCACAGTGATGAAAGGTGTTGAATGAAAAAACAGAGATACGCTTACGAACTAATCCGAATGTTAAATCCTTGCAAAAGAAAGGTATACTTATAAATACGCAAGCAGAAGATTGAACGCTTTAAAGGCGCCAATTAGCAATAACTTGCAATCACAAGCGCCCGATTCCTACAAAAAACGACATTAAATTACAGTGAGTGAGGGACGATAAAATGTATCTTCATTTCTACCGCTGTGCTACGATCTTAATAGGTTAAGTTCCTCAGGGTACTCGGTCCTTGTCTCGGCAAATGTGTCAGAGGGCTACAAAAGTAAAGCATTTTCGAAGAGATTCAACCTAACATTGTATTTGATCTATGCTCTTTTGCAAACCGAACTGTAGAAAAAAATTGAAAACGGAAAGTCGATTGTAGAGCCAGGAGTTCTTGTGCTTGGGTGCACAGTTCGGAGGGGTGTGGTTTAAGGGAAAAGGATCCTTTAGTGCATGACAGGTGCTGTCGAACATGTGTCAGCGGTGAATGATGAAAGCTGTAGCATCTTATTCTCACCTGCACCAATGTAAGCCGCAGGAAGTCCTCGGACAGCAGCTCGGGGTGCAGCAATAACAGGTCCGCGCTGCCTTCGGACTTGCTTGTCCCACCTTTCTCCGCCATCTTTGCCGCCGCAGATGCTGGGCAGCCGCTACACAACCCCAGCAGCCATGCGCGAAGTTCCGCGGTAGCTCGCGGGCGGAAGTGACGTCCCCATTGTTCGCACAACATAGCAAATGAACTAGAATGGCACAGAGTTTGTACTTGGCGGAACTGCAAACAGTAAGCTGCACGTCAGGGGCATGGATGTTAGTTTGGGTATAGGGCGAGCTATATTTCTACAGCCGCCTAATTTATAAGGTATCAGCAGTGATGTAATGTCATCAACTTCAATAAAACATTTCTGCACATGTTGTGAAATATGACCTTAATGTTAATCAACGAAATATTGATTGTAAATTAAACATTTCTTTCTGCCTCTTTATGTTTTCTAGCCATCCCATCTCCTAATGCAAGAAATTGCAAAATGGCTATCAAATTTACTTTTCCAGGGCCTAGTGGCTGCATTTGTTTCAACATGAACTATTTTAATTTAACAACCATTTTGGAGTGATATTTTTCCTGAGCCCTGTATTACTGTTGTCTTCAAAATGTTTATGCCAAGCCCTTGTGGAATCCAATAATTAACAGACAGATGATAAATTCCTACACATGTCAACAGACCCAATTCTGGCCGGAGACTCCCGATTTTTAAAAACAAAAAATGGCTTTATATAGCTGTCTTCTGCCTGAAATTGCCTCAGCTTCACTAAAGATCTATGGGGAAAATATAATCCTCCGATTTGTAGTGAGGCGATTGGGGTAAATGAAAGACGGACCCAGGTGCTGCGTTCTACTATTTTATTTGCTCTCTAGCAGGAGCGCCGGGAACCACTGCTGGCTTAACAGCAGCCAGCCGACAATACCCAAAATGTCCGCCCGCGCTCCCAGCATTCCCGGCCACACGTGACCTGGGACTCTAGAGCGTGACACTGCATATCTCCTCCCTTTACAATATAATGTCACACAACACAGTGTCTCTGGAAGACTGAATGTACCGGGTAGTTATATCTCCACTTCATACAAACGGTACTTCTTGGGAAACCACAATAGCGTACCAGAACAGTCACTCAAACACCTATTCACACAGGAACTGTATTAGGAGCCAAAAGTCAAATATATGAATGGTTTATTCATAAAACAAATGCAATAGATAAAAACTAATTCACAAAAGAATTAAAAAACACAGGTTAAAATACAATTTCATCAAGAATTATTCCACAAAAAGCAGCAAAAAACAATGTTCACACAAAGCACTACCACTATAGGGCTGGCATTAATAATCCATTACATTTTTTTTCCAAAAATTGCAACAACAACACCAATAATGTGCATCAGGTTTATATAGAACAAGACCAGGAAGCGACGCGTTTCGGTGGCATCAGCAGGTCCAAACCACCTTCTTCAAGCTTTACATTAAAACGTGATCCAGCACTGTTAAAATCGTGATATCAACGTGCGGTTGTATGCGGGGAAAAGAATCCTCCGAGTCTGTAATGGCCGATAGGTCCCAGACTGCACTAGGTATAAACTCCTCAATTATCTGAACATGCGGCCTGTCACAATGTAATAAAAAAGTTCCATTCACTCGTAATCGGCCAAAGGTAATGCCCGGGATGTAAGGTCTCCGTGTCGGAGACCTTACATCCCGGGCATTACCTTTGGTCGATTACGAGTGAATGGAACTTTTTTATTACATTGTGACAGGCCGCATGTTCAGATAATTGAGGAGTTTATACCTAGTGCAGTCTGGGACCTATCGGCCATTACAGACTCGGAGGATTCTTTTCCCCGCATACAACCGCACGTTGATATCACGATTTTAACAGTGCTGGATCACGTTTTAATGTAAAGCTTGAAGAAGGTGGTTTGGACCTGCTGATACCACCGAAACGCGTCGCTTCCTGGTCTTGTTGTATATAAACCTGATGCACATTATTGGTGTTGTTGTTGCAATTTTGGAAAAAAATGTAATGGATTATTAATGCTAGCCCTATAGTGGTAGTGCTTTGTGTGAACATTGTTTTTTGCTGCTTTTTGTGGAATAATTCTTGATGAAATTGTATTTTAACCTGTGTTTTTAATTCTTTTTGTGAATTAGTTTTTATCTATTGCATTTGTTTTATGAATAAACCATTCATATATTTGACTTTTTGGCTCCTAATACAGTTCCTGTGTGAATAGATGTTTGAGTGACTGTTCTGTACGCTATTGTGGTTTCCCAAAGGAATTCTTTTTAGACATATTGTCAATTGGTGTCCTATCCCTTTGGAAAGTAGGACCACTCTTTATCTTTCTGGAACTTCTTGGGAAACACCACGGCTCTACCTGATCTGGTGTGTCTCAGTGGTGTCTTGATGTTAGTGTCTCTGCTATCCCTGGGACCAGTAGCTCTAGGTGAATTATGGGTTAGACTTCTTGCCTCCGATCTTCCGTCCACCTGACTCTCCTGCAGCCCCTGATGACTCTCTTCTCCTCCACTCTCCGGTGTGTCCCTGGTACTTGTTTCTTCTGCCTTGATGTTCACGGTGCTTCCACCTGTCATCTCTGCTTTGGTCGTCTGGTTATCTGCGTCTTGATTATCTTCTTCCTCACCTCCTACTGGTGTGTCTCCTGCCTTTTCCCATTGCAATATTTTGTTGCATCGTGTCATCCTGTCTTTGGACCATATCTTCCCATCACTCAATAAGGCTGATCTTGCGTATGCCTCACGCACTCTTAAAGGTGTACTGAATTTGCTTTCGCCTTTCCTCTTTAGTTGAGCCAGTTTTACTCTGACCCATTCTCCTCTTTCCAAAGACTCTTCCTTTACATTGTGCCGTCGGTTGTAGTGATCCGTGTAGAGCCTTTGGGCCTTCTCTAAGTTGCTCTGCACCACTGCAGGTGACCATTTACTTTGTATTGTCCTTTGTTTCCACGCTATATTATCCCTAGTGAACGGGTCACGACCCCTTAAGATCTTGAACGGACTGTACCCCGTTTGCGTGGGAGTGATACGGTAAGCCCATATGGTACGTTGGAGTTCTATTTCCCACTTCTTTCCTGCATTGATGGCAGACTGCACAGACCCCATCACCACTCTGTTAAAGCGTTCTGCTAGACCATTGCCCGCTGGATGATATACCGGAGTGTGCTTCGTCAGGATACCATTCCTCTCCATGAATGACTTCCACTTGTCAGACGTGATTTGTGGTCCGTTGTCGCAAGTTATGACTCTGGGGATCCCTTCTCTCAGAAAGAGGGAAGTAAGGAACCTCAGTACTGTGTCTGTGTCCATTGTGTCGTGCATTTCCACTTCTGGCCATTTGGAATATCGGTCCACCAGCACTACAATGTACGTGGGTGTACCTTGTGCGTTCAGGATGGGGCCCAGGATGTCAATCGCCACTTCTTCCCATGGATTGACCGGTTGGTGGAACTTCCCCAATGGAGGTCTCATCGTGGTTTGGGTCTTGTCTGCATTACTGCACTGTGCGCATTCTCTGACGTGCCTTTCCACCTGATTGTCCAGTGCAGGCCACCAATATGCTTGTTTTGCCCTCTGTTTAGTTTTTACTATGCCCAAATGTCCCTCGTGTAGTATGGCCATTATCCTTTTCACCAGCGCTTCCGGAGGCACCACTTTGTCTCCTCTTAGTAAGAACACATTCTTGTCCTCTACTGACAGTTCTTCCCGTACTTCATAGAATTTCCGCTGTTCCGATGTTAGGTGTTTTTTTTCTGGCCACCCTGAGATCACGAAGCCTTTTACTTCCGTGAGACCCGCATCGTTTGCATATGCCGTCCTCCACTCTTGTGCACTTATGACTGCTTCTTGATCTTCTGCGAAGGCAATGGTGTAGTCATCCTCTTCCGTTGGCTGAGGTGCGTCCTCCATGGCTGCCGCTCTGCTCAGGTAATCCGCTACTTTGTTCTTGGCGCCCGGAATGTATTCCACGTCATACACATAGTCCAACAACTTCAAAGTCATCTTTGCTATGCGCGAGGTGGCACTCACATGACCGCTGGATGTAAGCACCTTGATCAGAGGTTTATGATCAGTCCTTAGCAAGAACCTTGAGCCCCACAGGAATTGACGGAACCGTTCCATTGCCCATATAACAGCCAGCATCTCCTTTTCCACTACACTGAATTTCTCCTCTGTGGTGGACAGTGATCTTGACGCGAAGCTGACCGTCGTCAGTGCTCCGTTCTCTGACCTTTGCATAAGGACTGCCCCCAACCCTCTGTCGCTGGCATCCGTGGTAAGAACTGAGAGTGCGTCCTGGTCAAACCCCTGTAAGGGTACTGCTTCACAGATGTCCTCCTTTATTTGGCTGAATTCTACATCCGACGCCTCTGTCCACACAAAGTTCATCTTTTCTCTTAGTAACTGACGCATGCTGTGTGTCTTGGTAGCGAAGTGGGGCACAAACTTGCTGTAGAACTCCGCCATGCCTAGAAAGGACCGGACGTCGTCTTTGTTCCTTGGAATGGGTGCGTCCTTGATGGCTTTCATATTGGCCGCTTTGGGGGTGATTCCTCTGTCACTAATCTCGTGACCCAGGTATGTCACAGCCGACACTCCTAACTTGCACTTGTCCCATTCTGCCGTGAGGCCATTGTGCGCCAGGATGCTCAGCACGTTAGTGAGTTTAGTATCGTGATCTGTTTTACTCTTTCCCATGATTAGGATGTCATCCTGGAAGTACTGTACTCCATCAGTGTCTCTAAACAGTTTATGCATCAACTTTTGGAACACAGCCGCGGCGGACGCCAGCCCAAAGGGCATCCGCCGGAATTGATAGCACCCGAACGGCGTGCTGAACGATGTCAATTTCTTACTCGTCGGATGCAGTGCTATCTGATGGTACGCCAAGGTCAGGTCTATGGTTGAGAACCACTGGACGCCCTTTGTCTGTGCCAACATTTCGTTTATCCGAGGTAGCGGGAATTTGTCCACGACGATGTTCTTGTTGAGTTCTCGTAAGTCGATGCACAAACGCACCTTGCCGTTAGGTTTCCTGGCCACTACCAGGGGAGCTAGCCATTCTGCACTCTCTATCGGCTCTATTACTCCGTTATCTTCCAGGCGTTGTAGTTCGTGCTGCACCGCTTCCCTGCTGTTGAACGGAATGTTCCTCACCTTGTGACTCACTGGCTGTGCACCCTCCTTGAGGCATATTTTGTGCGTGAACTTTGCCAATTTGCCGATCGTGCCTCCGAAGACTTTTGGGAACTCCCCCTTCCATCTGTCTGCTTCATATCCCTGCGCTTGGTCGGTCATCAGCACTTGGGTCAACCCTCCAGGATTGAGTTGGATTCCTAGTCCTCCCTGGTCCATCCATCCCAACACCGATGGCCCCTTCTCTGCTACGTACAGCTTCCCTTCTGTCGTGCGGCCTTTGAATTGGAACAGCAGTTTCCGGAACCCTACCATCGGTATGGGTTCTCCCGTGAAGGTGACCGGCTTGATATCGGGGGGTAGAAGGTGCATGCCAATCACTTGGGCGAAGTCTCTATCCCACACTTTGCGCTGTATGATGGTATATGGTGAGCCTGAGTCCGCCACCGTGGAGACTGGGATTCCTCCTATTGTCACTTCGCACAACGGCTTGCTTGTGCGGGAGCCATACACGCCCAAGACGTGTTCTTCGATGCACAGTACTTCCTCTTCTTCTTCTCCTTCTTCTCCCCCTTCCGGGTCAGAATCCTGTGTCACGTACTTCACTGTCGCCTTCCTGGGTTTGCGCCTGTAGACCTTCTCAAAGTGTCCCATGATCCCACAATATAGACATTTGGCTCTGAAGGCTGGGCACCGTCTGTCAGATGCTGCATGAGCGATGTTACCGCATCTGTAACAGCCTTTCTTTACGTCCCGTTGGAACGGTGTGTTCATTGGCGTCGTCGTCTCAGGCCTATGTTGCCACCCTGGGTTCCTCATGGCCTGCGGCTTCCTTTCATGTACCTGGGTCTCTGTTACTTTTCCTACCAGTGGCCTGCTGGTTGCCTCCCTTTTCGCGGCCTCCGCACACCGCTTGGAGAGTTCCGCTTTCTTGACCAGAGCTACAATCTCCTTAAGAGGAGAGTTGCCACTGACCCACAGCTTTTCCTGTATGGACGTGTTCATCGTGTGCATGATGATTTGATCCCTTATGAACTCATCATGCAGGCCTCCAAACTTGCATGTGATGGCTAGACTCTTCAACGCGGCCACATAATCATCCACTGATTCTCCTACCCTCTGCTTCCTTTGAAAAAAATTGAAGCGGTCAATGGCTGTGCACACTACCGGCTGATAGTGGCTATCCAGGTCGTCGATGGCGTGTTGGAATACGTCCGTTTCTTCTGGCGGACGGGTCTTCTTTACCAGGTTCCTGTGTACCCTGACACCTTCAGGGCCTAGGTTGTGAAGTAGGATCTTTTTTTTCCGTTTACTCGGGAAGACTTCCTCCCCTTCATCCTCCAACGCAGACAAATAATTAAGGAAATATTCCTTCCAATCCTCCCATTTCATCGCCGGTTCCCCTGGGTGGGGCAGGAACGGTAGTGGATTTGTGAGGGAGAACGTTTGAGCACACATCCCTGCTTGCCTTACGGTTGGCGCGTCGTCTACTCTGGGCGGGGGGCTCCCCGGAGCGCTCTGCCCTTGTAGATCTGCCGCCCCTTCGTGGGACGACGTGTCCGCTCCTGTGCGACGTAGCCCTTGTTGAGCCAGGTTCACGCTCCCTCCTTGCCTGTTATGTTGCTGGGACACGGGTGTGCGTGTTGGGGTGGCACTCTGCACTGTTTCCCCCTTCCGGCGGCTAGGTGACCTGGAACGCCGTGAGCTGGGCTAGGACGATCGTCCGTGGGCCGTGTTTTGGCACCGGGATGGCTGTGGGATGTCCGGGCTAGGCGCTATGGCGGGGCGCTAGTACCTGTGAGTTGTGCTGCTCAGGGGAGCGTGTTGCTGACGAGGTGCAGCGCCGAGCTGATGAGGTCTGGACCGGGATGGAGGTACTGCATCCCTCCTGTTGCCCTGGACCACGGGCACTCCCCTGCTGCCTGGCTCCTGATGCGTTGAGGTCGCGCTCAGCGGGAGGTCGTGCAGGCGATGACCGGGCCCCTGCCGCGCTCTCTGCTAGGTGTAGGTGATCGTGATGTGCGCGCTGCGCACGGTGCGATTGCTCCTCTGGTCGCCGTCCCCCAGCCTCGTCGCCAATTTGTAGTGAGGCGATTGGGGTAAATGAAAGACGGACCCAGGTGCTGCGTTCTACTATTTTATTTGCCCTCTAGCAGGAGCGCCGGGAACCACTGCTGGCTTATCAGCAGCCAGCCGACAATACCCAAAATGTCCGCCCGCGCTCCCAGCATTCCCGGCCACACGTGACCTGGGAACGCTAGAGCGCGACACTACACAATTTTGTTTTTCATAATCTACCCGTTCTAAAATGTTGGCATCAGACCTGCCAACTCACACAGTGCCATCGCGTGACACACTATCGGCTCCCATCACACAGTCACCCGGTAAGGAGCCGATATCACACGGTGGCAGGAAAAACGAGCTGAAAACCAGTGTAAATAGTGGATTAACAGCTCGTTTTCCAATGCTTTGAACTGCCGACATCCATTCAGGGATGTGAAAACATCCCAGGACATCAGCACCAGCCTCAGCAAGCTTTTTTGTTTGTATTTGGAGGTGGTGGTTGGGGGCAGGTTGAGGGCAAAAGTGCCTTGGAGGTACTTCTCGGCACAAGGCACGCCTCCTCCTCACATGGTGAGAGTTTTGTTCAAGTTGACAGGTATGTGGCATGTATGCAGACAGCCTCCTCTATCTCTGTCGGTCCACACTGTTAGACTTATCAGCCTGTTAGTATTCCCCCAAACTTTCTGCCTTCTCCCCTCCTGTTTTCTGAACCCGTATTTGTTGGCTTTTAGGTAGGGGTGGACAGAACTTGCAGAGTTTCACTCAGTGGAATTCCATGGGGTTACCTAAAAACTCAGCGAGATTCCGGAGAGTTCCTTGAGCGGTGGAATTTGGTACATTGTGCTACTCGCGTTGATTTTTAGCACAGGGAGCATGTACCAGACTATACAATCAGTGTGAACGGCACCATGCCGCCCGCCAGATCTGGGTTGAATCCATCATCGTTCTTTAGCTCACTTCGCCACCCCAGTTCAGACCCAGCCATATGCAAATCAGTCTTGCCCCTGTTCCTCATGGGAACAGTCCAGCCTGAACTGCCTAGCCAGGTCTTCCCTGGACTGGAAACAAGCATCCTGGGACCGGTTTCGGGGTAACACCCCTCGTCAGCCAAGCTAGCTTGAATCCAGTGGCAAAGTGAGCAAGGGACACACGTCTGGGCAAACCCTGCCAACGTAGGGCGAACAAAGCAAACACAAGGAGATGATGGACGGAGCGCTGAAACTTTTCAGACACACACCCCCAGTCACAGATCTGGGTCGAATCGATCATCGTTCTTTAGCTCACTTCGCCCCCAGGCATCATCCCCTTGTGTTTGCTTTGTTCGCCCAAAATTGGCAGGGTATGCCCAGACGTAGGTCCCTTGCTCACTTTGCCACTGGATTCAAGCTAGCCTGGCTGATGAGGGGTGTTACCCCAAAACCGGTCCCAGGATGCTTGTTTCCAGTCCAGGGAAGACCTGACTTGGCAGTTTGGGCTGGACTGTTCCCTTAAGGAACAGGGTCAAGACTGATTTGCATATGGCTGGGTCTGAACTGGGGTGGCGAAGTGAGCTAAAGAACAATGATGGATTAAACTGAGATCTGTGACTGGGGGTGAGTGTCTGAAAAGTTTCAGTGCTCCGTCCATTATCTCCTTGTGTTTGCCCTAAGTTGGCAGGGTATGCCTAGATGTTGGTCCCTTGCTCACTTTGCCAGTGGATTCAAACTAGCCTGGCTGATGAGGGGTGTTACCCAGAAACCGGTCCCAGGATGCTTGTTTCCGGTCCACTGAAGATCTGGCTTGGCAGGTCGGGCTGGACTGTTCCCATAAGGAACAGGGTCAAGACTGATTTGCATATGGCTGGGTCTGAACTGGGTCGGCAAAGTGAGCTAAAGAACGATGATGGGATTCAACCCAGATCTGTAAATGGGGGTGAGTGTCTGAAAAGTTTCAATGCTCTGTCCATTGTCTCCTTGTGTTTGCTTTGTTCGCCCTAAGTTGGCAGGGTATGCCCAGACGTTGGTCCCTTGCTCACTTTGCCACTGGATTCAAGCTAGCCTGGTTGATGAGGGGTGTTACCCCGAAACCGGTCCTAGGATGCTAGTTTCTGGTCCAGTAAAAACCTGGCTTGGCAGTTCAGGCTGGACTGTTCCCATGAAGAACAGGGTCAAGACTGATTTGCATATGGCTGGGCCTGAACTCGGGTGGCGAAGTGAGCGAAAGAACGATGATGGATTCAACCCAGATCTGTGACTGGGAGTGAGTGTCTGAAAAGTAACAGCGTTCCGTCCATTATCGCCTTGTGTTTGCTGTACTAGAAGACTAACACTCCCTTGATTAATTTTCAAAATTTGATGTATCAGTCTCTGGAAGATTGCAATGGCCAATGCCAGTCCAAAAGGCATCCTCATAAATTGGAAACAACCCACAGGGGTGATGAAAGCTGTAAGTCTTTTACTTTTCGATGGAGTAGCACTTGATCGTAAACTGATGACAAGACAATGGTTAAAAACCAATTACTACCGTTTGTCTCCGATAAAAGTTAATTTATCTTAGGCAAAGGAAATTTGCCACCAATATATTCCTGTTTTGGTTGCGTAAATTTATACATAATCAAATGTTTTCCATTTGCGTTGCATGCTACAACAGGAGAAATCCAATTCAAAGATTCAACTGGTTCAGTTATCCCAGAATTACCCCCCAGCTTTCTCAACTCCTATTCTACTTCCTCACAAATCAACATAGAACTTTTCCTGACTATATGAACTACAGGGCATGCTTCATCCTTCAGAATTATTTTATGTTGGAAACGCTCCAACTTGCGTATATTATTGGAACACATAGTAGCAAATTCACTTCTAAACTTGTTTCCTGCATCAACTCTTTCATTAACCACCAAAACTTGCTCTGGGCTATTTAGATGAAGGATGATATAAAGATATCTCTGATCTACCAAGCCAAGAACTGATGGACCATTTTCTGCCACATACAACTTTCCTTCTGCTTTTCTATCCTTAAACTCAAAAGTGACCCAACAGAAACCATCATAGGAATAGGCTCACCTTTGAAAACATCATGATTAATATAGCTTGGTTCCAGAGCATCTCCAACTACACCCACAAATTTCTCCAACCACACATCTTGGCTCACGTGGTATACAGTGAGCTAGAGTCAGCCACAATATTTATATCAACAGCTGGAATGGAAATCTCAGAAACCAGTTTATTACAAGACTTACCACTCAATCCATTTCTTGCTATTAGCTAAATGCTAAGTACTACCACATCTGTAAAAGCTAACATGGCATTTTTTTTGCCTAACTAAATTTCCTTTTAGAACTGCCATCTCCATCACTCGGCACATTGGCCTTTTCTTAGGTCTTTCCTCTCTCAACATCCTTAACACCCTCTTCAGACTCCGTCATAGCTTTAGAGCATCTATCTGAAATGTAAGCCTTTCGAATTGTTGTAGGATATCCTTTAATGCAGCTTCACCATCCACCCATAACCTTTTATGTATAGATTTATACTTAGATTGTATAATAATTTGACCTCGAATCAACTCATGATGTAAACTTTCAAAACAACACAATATTGCTAACTTTCTTAAAGCAGATACATAGTCGTCGATTGACTCTTTGTTCCGGTTTCCTTTAAAAAAAAAATGTGTATCCTTAAATGGCCAAGCACACAGTGGGATAATAGTACAAATCTAAATTATTTAGAGCAGTGGTTCTTAACCTGCAGACCGAGGACCACTAGGGGAGTGTCCGCGACTGCTTAGAAAATTAAGCAATATTAATGGAGCAAAATGTACAACAGAATATTTTAAAACATTCTATAAATGTTAAGGAATTTGACACTGGAAGTTAAAGATTAAGGTAGTATCCCCAGATTGATTCATGGTAGCACTGCAAGTGCATCAATCAGAATATAGCTTGGATGATGAGTGGCCTCAATTGAATTTAGAAAATCTCGAACCTTCCCATTCAAATTAAAATCTTTTTAAAATATTTGTTTGTGAATTAAATAAAAATATGCCATCATTTGTATATTTGTTTGATGACTGACTATTCTGTATTTTGTATGGATTATTTGGCGGTTCAGATTATCGAAAATGCTTAGGCTGGGGGTGGCAGCTTCCAGGAATTACTAATGGGGGGGTCCCCGGATTCCAATAATGATTCAATGGGAGTCCCCTGGCTATAGAAATGATCATGTGGGGATCCACGGATTTCAAATAGATAAGAACCACCGATCTAAATCATTCACAAACATCAACCTCATCATCTGTTCTTACTTTCTAGTCATTTGAATATACAGTCTTATTCCCTTAGGCCCCAACAAATGCTATACAATTCCTTTCTTTTTGTCAGGAGTTAAAGTGTCATTTTGAATTGTTTCCATATAAATTACATAGTACCTTTTCCACCCATGCCACTTTATAGCAGGTTAACGTGGTGTCTGCAAGAATGGAATAGGTGGAGTCAACGTAAAACTGTGTGGCGCGCACATAGTAATTGGTCAACAGTAAGTTCCTTACAAGACATAAAGTGGCCCTACTCAATAGATTTGTTCACTCCATTAATAGGAAACAACCCCTTGAATATGTTCATATTTATTTTTTCCTTCTGTACTCTGACCAATGTCAGCGCGGACTTTTCCTGACGTCAGTTCTGCTCCTCACTACTGACCCCTCCTTTACAATGCTGCTCCTGTCACGCGCCCGCTGTTTCTACAAATCCCAGCGCGGCTCTTCTGTGACGTCGGTCCTACTCAGGCGATTTCTCACCCCTCCTTTACCAAGCTCCTCCAGTCACACGCCCGCTATATCTACCAATCCCAGCGCGGCTCTCTGTGACGTCAGTCCCACTCCGGCAACTGACCCTCCCTTTGCAAGGTAATACGAAATTTTATTTCTTCAAAAATTCTTTAAACTTCTTTGTTATTAACAACGTAAAAACATTCGCTACTCTGTCTGTTCCACTAAATCAAAAGGAGAGTTTATTTTCTTTCACTGCAAATAAAGCCTTCCACTTACTCTTCACCTAAGCTCCAGAGAACCTGCTACTCTTCCGATATCTCCCGTTAGGGAATTTTGAGACCGGTATTTCACCAGCGAACTCCTTTTGCTGCCAATCTAGCTTAGAAGAACATGCTACTCCTTCAGAGTCACCCTTACTAGGTGATATAACGCCTAAAGTTTCACCAGCGAACTCTTTACTTTCAACCACTCTCACTTTTGTACAGAAAATAGTCCCTAATTTAACACTGCCAGCTCTACCTAGCCTCTCAGTGTTATTCCAACAGACGAGTAACCTCACTGCAGTGTGGTTTCTATCGCCACCTGCTATTCATTCCCCGGGAATTTTTCCAGACAACATAAAAACAGGACACTAACTCTTTTGTTAAAACATTAACCAAAAATCAATAATCTATACTTCTCACCAAACTAGTCACTAACAACCATAGCTCTTCTACCAGAAAACTGATCCAGCGGCGTACTAGCAGCAGATACTCCACTACCATATACTCACCTGGGCCCATACAACTCGCTTCCGCTCTGCGCTAAGTAGACCACTGGAACCTTTTTAGTTTTTAATGTTTCTCATACCTCAAGATCTAGTTATTGCTTCTTTAACTAAACCTTTTACTGATCAAACAGTTCGTTCCTCTGGTCAATGGACCAGTTAGGTGGAACTAGTTGATGGCGATAACTGACATAACTAATTATACATTTCTAAATAAAAAATAAAATAATGACAGACTCAGTAAGTTTTAAAATCTTTATCTAAATTAGGGGTTTTGAACCATCTCAAAGCGTTTCAGTACAAACACCCTCATTCACGGGAGTGCCAATTCAAAAATATTTCAGATAACCTTTATCAATTCAGATCCACACAACAACTATGCTCAGAAAGAAGAGGATAGAGATAGAAGAGCATTTATCAAACGATGAATTTCATAATTACCAAAGTATGGTGTGAAGACCAACCCCCTGGCCAAAGGGCTGGTAAGGATCTCCCAGGACAGATAAGGAGACAAAGACTTCAGGACAGGAATCAGGACAGGATACTTCACCTCTCTAGATACCGACGACTACGTCGCACCCCTCTCTGACACTCTCTTCCTCCTTGTGGTTCTGCCGTGATCTTCTTTCTAACCCACCCAAATTAAGTAGATGGTTCTGCATTCGATTTCTTCATCAGTATTTCAGAGCATCAGCACCACCCGCTCTCAGTTCTCAGGCTTCTTCAACGCGCTCCAAAAGCCTCTTCAAAGACTTTCCCCAAAGCTCGCTCCCCATCAATAACTAAACTACCTCAATTATACCTTTCTATAAGCCATGTACCACCCATTAATGTTTCATTTTTACGGAATACTAACTTCTGATTGGACAGGCAAGGGGGGAAATGATCATCACACCATGCTTATACTTCATTCATTTCTTTAAACCATTGTTCCCAAACTCCTCCCTTCAAACTTTTATTCCGCCCTTCCTTTCCCATACATCTTTAAAATCTTATTAGTACAATTGTAACAGTTTTTCTCGAATAAGTTCCTTCATATGAACTCTTCACCCTCATATTCCCAGGGCACATCTCCGCCGACCTTGGACGCGTGACAAATCCTTAGTCATCCTCCAAGCTTCCGTACCAGGGCGCATGCGTTGCACTACGTCAGTCTGCTCGACTCAGACAACTTTAACAGGCCCAAATACGCACTAATAACAAAGTCAAAAGGAGAAATGTTATTCTCAAAAATAAATGATTTCACTGTATACCACCAACCTCTACTCTAACCCATACCATTTATTATTTCTTTTTCTGCATTTGCGTTAGTGTAAACTCATTTTCTAATTTCAGCAAAGCAGGTGCCATGCATTTGAGCTTTCAAGCGGCCATTTTATAGCTCTTTGCGCAAGCGCCAGAATTTCCCTCCAAGCGTCAGCACGTCATACTACGTAGATGCAGTAGACGCATGCGCAGTAAAGATCCCGTGTTCAAATGCGTTCTAGTCCTACGTCCGTGTTATTGTAGTTAGTAAACACATAAGCAAGCTTCATTCTTTTCCCGCGTATAATGAAAACGCGTATTATTAATCACAAACACGTTGTTAGTAATTCGCTAGTAAGTTAAAACGAGAGGATTGCTTCCGAGCAAGTCTCATGTCCGAGACCTTGCTCCATCAATCCCCTCTCTGATGGCATATTAAGCCATCACAAAATTTCCCATCCATCCCAGATACCAACTTTAACACTTCTCAGTTTTCTCCATTTGACCTCCCAACTTTTCATCAACTATCTCATTTCCTTCTAAATCTCGCATCTTCTTATATAATCTGCCTTTTATTTCTTCCAAACGTATTTCATCATACTTTCTCTTACGTGTCTGTCCCTTTCCTTTTCTATTCAAGTGTACTTTTTCTTTCGTACCTTTTCTACAACATCTATATGTAAGCACTATTAACATTACTATTGTTATTATCATCACTAATGGTATTATAATTTGACCTAGAAAACTTTTCCCAAACCCAACAAACCATTTCCCTATTGATGTTATACTTCTTGTTAGTCTTCCCCACACACTGTCATCCTCCAGTTGGGTCAAATCTTTATGCATTCTCGTAATATTTTCAATATATCCTTTAATTTCTCTGCTCTTGTCCGGAATATAAGTGCAGCAATGTTGAACTTTTAACATGCCACAAACTCCACCTTCTTTTGCTAACAATATGTCAAGAGTAAGACGGTTCTGTAAAACCATTGATCTAATTGCAACCATTTCTGTGTTAATCATTAAAAATCCTCCTGCAGTATCTGTAGAAAGACGATCAACTATGGTTGATAACTTACACATTTTCTGTGAATTTAGGGTGACTCCAACTGAGGGTATCAGTGCACTAAAAATATCTCCTACAATTTCAGAAAAACTAGCTCTTCTTCTTCGTGTTAGTCCATTAGAATTTCCATTGGTTCCACTGATTTTATCTACATGATAAATTTTTGGAAAAACTATTCCAAAATAACAGCTTCCGTACCACCTCGCAGGTAACCTGTAATAGGCATTGTTCCCACAAACATAATACACTCCTGGAAACACAGGATCAGTTCCCCCTTTTAGTCCCCATCCTCCTAATATTAGGAAGTTATGTTCACATTCACTGGAACCAATGTAATTATTGTTATAATCTGTCTTTAATCTATGGAGGCAGAATTTTCCCCTTTTCACAAAGTCCAGGGACATCGCAGCATGAGCCTTGCCACTTGCATAGATTCCCTACTACCCAACCCATGGAGGTACATGGATTTTCTGTGTAGTTGCCTTCTTCATTAAATCCTGTCTCCTTTCTTCTACTAAATCTAAAAAATCTTTTTCTTCTTTTCTTAATGTACATGTTAAATTATCTTTGTGTGCCTGAACTAAATCTATTGAACTAATTGTTATGAAAAATTCACCCATAAATTGCGCGTTTTTACTACTAGCTACTGGATTCATATTCTTTCTAATGGGTAGTTCAGAAAATACTACATCTAAATTAGAATAAAAATACTGCAATCTCCCTGTAGTGTAAAACAAACTTGATAAAATACTACATGACACACCATAGGTTAAAGGTATATGGTGATATGTAATCCCTTCTGATACTGACGAGGGCAATTTCATACATACATAACAGTTGTTAATTTGCATAGTGTTAACATACTGAAATAACAATTTAACAAACACATTAGAGGACGTATTATAGTCTGATTCATTATGATAGTTTGCTTCATCTTCCACTCCTATTTCTAGTTTAGTTTCTCTTAATTTATCTACTTTAACATTAGTATCTGTATTATTCTCGTTACTTGTTTTCATTATTAAAGGTACTCCAACTGTTAGGAATAGCCATCCTAATACTGCTAATAAAATACTACAAAAGCAAAATCTAAGACACTTCCTTTTTACTCCACATTTTGGTTTTCCGTTAACTTCATTGTCGGCCATTTTATTACTGAGAACATTTATTTTCTCTTATCTTTTTCCCTTTTTCAGTCTTAGTTTTTATTTTTATTTTTAAGGAGGTTTCAATTGGCTTTCGTCAATTTGTGCAATATGGACTTCTTCTGTCTCATCTGACAAATCCAGATACTCAAATTCTTCAAGAATGACGTATGTCCACTCTGGAGCCTTATATTTTCTATTTAAATTTCTCAATCTTGGACTTCTTCGAGTTATTTTTGCTAAAGTTTGCTTAGGTCTTGTTTGGTGATTTCATTCACTTGTTCTGGTTTCTTATCAGTCTTTCTCAGATGATATTTTAATTTCTTTACTCCAGTTGGCCAATTGTCTCCCTTTCTGACTCTTTTGATTTGTACTGCTTTTCACCTTCCTTATCTCCTTGTAAGGTTCTTTTTATTTCATTTATTCTGGGCAAAATCTGTTCTATTTCTCTGTTTTCTGTGCTTGTAACTTCTTTTGCTTCTTCCTGCTCAGGTTCTACCGTATTTTGTTCTGCTTCTTCCTGAGCTTGTTCTTCTAATTCTGTCATATCCTGCTCAGGTCTTACTTCAAATCTTTCTTCTTCGTCTGCCTGAGTTTGTTCTTCTAACTCTATCTGGTCCTGTTCAGGTCTTAAGTCAAACTTTTCTTCTTCTGCCTAAACGTTTTCTTCTCCTTTTCCCTCCTCAGGTTTGTTTATGTCTCTTTCTGTTCTCACCTGAGTGTGTTCTTCTTCCCCTGTCTCTTCCTGACTACCTTCCTGTCTTTTCAGTTCTGTTCTTCTTCTGGTTTCAATGGCATCATCAATTATTTCAATTACTGGGATCCATTCTTCCTGACTTATTTCAGGCTGTTCATCATATGGTTGTCTTTCAGAATCTATCAGTCTAGATCCTTCAACTTCACAGTTTACAACTCCTGACGCTTCAGCCTGCCCAGTCAGTGGTGGCTCTTGTTGATCTGATGGGCTCGGTACTCTTCTGGTATGGCTAGCGTGAATCCAATTGGGCAAACCTGCACACTTCACTGCTGTGGTAGTGACCAGTATGACTTGCCTTGGTTTGTCCCACCTTGGTGCTAGACACGATTTCCTTGCGTGTTTCTTCACTAGCACCCAATCTCCAGGATTCAAATCATGCGCTTGATCTGGCTGTCTTTCAACTGCGTCTTCTCCAACCTGATGAGAGATAGAACGCATCATTTCAGCCAATCCTTTGCAATACTCCAATACCAGATCAAGAGTTATAATCATTAGTATATTTCCAGGAATAAACGCCTATCTCATGGCTCTTCCCATGAGTACCTCATGTGGACTCATTCCTGTTTTTCTGTCTGGAATGCTTCTGAGACCCATTAATACAAGAGGTAATGCATCTGGCCATTTTAGCTTTGTGGATGCACACACTTTTCCCAATCTTGACTTGATTGTGCCATTCAATTGTTCAACAACTCCAGAAGCCTCTGGACGATAAGCACAGTGTAGTTTTTGTTCAATGTTAAATGCAGCACAGTTTAATCGAATTATTTCATTATTAAAATGAGGGCCTCTATCTGATTCCAAAGTGACCGGAAAACCAAATCGTGGCACCAACTCCCTCAACAACAATTTTGCAACTGTAAGACTGTCATTTCTTCTAGTAGGGTAGGCTTCCACCCATCTTGAGAAAAGGCATACTATGACAAGTACGTATTTCAATCCGTTACAGGGGGGTAATTCAATTAAATCTAACTGTAATCTGGTGAAGGGTCCTTCTGCCTTTCCAATTTTTCCCCAGCTTACCACTGTCTTTCTACCTGGGTTCTGCTGTTGACAAGTTAAGCATCTTTGGCAAAGGCTCTCTGCGACTACCCTGAACTTCGGATTGTACCAACTCTGTCTGAATAGTCTGATCATTGAATCTCTCCCTATGTGTGTTGCTCCATGGTATACGCTCGCCATTTTTGAAAGCAGACAATCTGGCATGACTGGTCTTCCATCTAGATACACCCATACTTCATCATGTGGTCTTTTGGTACAGGCTGCCTTTATCCAGATTTCTTTTTCCTTTTCCTCAACTTCTTCCTGCAATTGTCTAATCTCATCCCATGTTTCTGGTACTGAGAAGTACATAAGTTGGCATCTGGTTTCACCCGTTTCAATTTTTCTGTTTATGGCTACTGCATTTTTAGCGCAGTATTTCGCCACTTGGTCAGCATAATTATTGCCAGCAGTCACATAGTCATTTCCTGACTGATGTGCAGTGCATTTCACAACTGCTATTTCTTTTGGCAATTGTAATGCTTCCAGCAATTCTTTTACATTTTTGCTGTTTCTGATTGGGGACCCTGAGGAAGTCAGAAATCCTCTTTGCATCCAAAGCTGGCCGAAGTCATGCACAATCCCGAAACCATATTGACTATCCGTAAATATGGTTACTCTCCAATTTTTCCCCTTTTTACATGCCATTGTCAAGGCAACCAATTCAGCTACTTGTGCAGACTTGACCCCAGGTAAACAGGATGCTTCATTTACCCCCGAAATTTTGCAAACAGCATATGCAGCACTTAGACCTCCTTCTTGTGTCCTAAGGCAGGAGCCGTCTACAAATAATTCATGATCTGCTTCTTTTAGTGGTGTCTCTCTTATGTCCGGGCGGAGCTTCGTGCATAACTCAGTCACGTCTAAGCAATCATGATCACTTTCATCTTGTACTTCCTCATCACAGGGGTCTGGCAATAGGGTGGCTGGGTTCAGAATCGTACACCTTATCACAGTCACATTCTCAGCTCCCAAAATCACTCTTTCGTAATTTGTCAAACGACTAGGGGTGAGGTGCTGTGTTCTTGTCAAAAGAATCTCAACCGAGTGTGGAACGAATACCTTTACCGGATGTCCCATCACTATCGACTCACTTTGCTCCAGACTCATACAAGTAGCAGCCACTGCTTTTAAGCAGCCAGGCAATGCTGAAGCCACTGGGTCCAATGTGGCTGAAAAATATGCCACTGGACGCCGACTCAATCCATGTCTCTGTGTTAAAACTGAAAGTGCACAATTTTCTCTTTCGCAACAAAACAAAGCAAAGTCTTTTGTATAGTCTGGCATGCCCAAGGCAGGTGCCTCACACATACAATTTTGCAATTTCACAAATGCCTCTAGGCAGTCATCATTCCAATTAATCGGATCTTTTACTCGTTTCCGAATCATTTGTATCAATGGTTTCGCTAACATAGAAAATCCATTTATCCATTGTCTGCAATATCCAACCACTCCCAGAAACATTCTCATTTCTCTCTGAGTCGGTGGCAATTGCATTTCTTTGATTATTTTTATTCTTTCAGGTGTCACTTTTCTAACTCCTCTTTCTATTTTATGCCCTAAATATCTTACTTCTTGTCGACAGAACTGTAATTTCTCTGGAGACACCTTGTATCCTCCTTCAGCCAAATGGTTCAGAAACGCAATTGTATCTGTGACACAATCTTCTCGCGTTTTTGATGTCACTAACAGGTCATCAATGTACTGAACCAGCACAGAATTTCCAGGCATAATCAATGATTCTAGCCACTTTTTCAAAATCTGATTAAAAATTTAAGGACTTTCTGTGTACCCTTGAGGAACACGACACCATGCGTAAATACGATCTTCAAATTTAAACGTAAAAAGATACTGGCTGTCTGGGCGTAAAGGAATAGAAAAGAACGCTTGGCATAAATCAATTACTGTGAACCATCCTGCATTCCATGGTATCTGATAAAGGATCACTGCTGGATTTGGCACAATTGGACAACAGGGAATTACAATTTTATTTATTTTTCGTAGGTCTTGCACTATTCTGTACTTTCCGCTAGGCTTTTTCAGTCCCATTATTGGCGAATTACAGGGACTACCCATCACTTCTTTTAGAATGCCTTGTTTAACCATTCGTTCAATTTCTGGAATAATTCCTGCTTTTACTTCTGGACTCATTTTGTACTGTTGAGTATTTGGATACACTGCACCTTCTTTCACTGTCACTTTAACTGGGTCTATATTTTTCATTAGCCCAATATCTTTTCCTGTAAAATCCCACACTTCTGGATTGACTGTCGTTCTTAACTCTTCTGGCAATTCATTCTCGGTTATTAATGAAAACATTTCATCTACCTCTGTTCCCTGTTTGGCCAGCATCATTTTATAGACTACATCCTCATCGGGAGTTTGGAAAGCAACACCATCCGGTGTACAATAGATCGTGCAATTCATCTTGCACAAATGATCTCTTCCCAACAGGTTTACAGGACTGGAATCGCAAACTACAAATCAATGCATTTCTTTGAAGTTTCCAATGTGCACCTCCATGGGCTTTGTGATAGGGGTTCTAATCTGTTGGTTAGACACGCCTACAACTTGGATAGATTCTCCCGAGAGGGGTAGGTTTGGGATGTCTGCTGTTCTCACAGTAGACCTGGTAGCACCAGTATCCAATAGGAAAGTTATGTCTTTACCTTCAACTTTCCCGTCAACAAATGGACCTGACTGATCTACCGGCAAGGATGCGCCAAGCACGCACTCCTCTTCCTCCCCCATCAGGCACCGTCATTGTGCAGTATCTGAACGTTCTTCATCATTCTGTAAAAAATATTGTGCAATTGTTCTATTATTCTTACCACTTTCTCCTTGAAATCCGGTGTTCGCACTGAAACTTTGATGGTTCACAAAATATGGCATAGGAGCTGGTGGCACCTGCTATTGTGGATTGACTACCTGTTGCTGCTGATTCATAAGTACTTCATTCTGCATCTTTGGGATTAAATTTTGATTCGGCCCGTTATTATTCTTATTATTCTGAGTACTCTTACACTCGTTCTTCCAATGTCCAAGCTTTCCGCACGCATGACAAGGAAACTTCTTTTTCGCTTCTTCCCTGTCCATTCGCCCCTTAAATTTATTACCATTCGCTCCTTGATTATTCTCTGTTCTTTCACTGGATTATTATTTTGCTCATTTGCCTTCTCTTCCTGCTGCTCTGCCAATTTAACTTGAGCCCACATAATTTTCTCTTTCAGCTTCCTTCGCCTGGCCTCTATGTCATCTCCGCAATATTTCGCGTACTTTAGAATTTCATCCACTGTCTTACTTTGCCAACACAACATGTGTTGCTGTATCATCTGACTGATTTCCGGTTTCAAGCCATATACAAACCGATACACAAAATGTCCCATATTTTTGTCACCAATATTTTCAAAACCACTATACTGCTTGAACACCTGCAACAACCGTTCATAGTACGCATGTACAGATTCATTTGGTTCCTGTGTTGTTCTATCTATTTTTACCCAATCTGTTTCTTTAGGAGGGATTTTTCCTTTCAAATATGTAATCACTTGGTGATACTTTTTCATCACTTTTTCTGATGGTGCTCCTGTTTTTGCATCTCTAGGATACTCCTCATTAGGCCAATCAATTGTGATCTTACATTCTGTCCATAAATCAGCAGGTACCACTATGTCAAATAGACCATCCAGGTCTTTCAATAACACCTTTGAGACTTTGACAAACCTCTCTACTTGTTTGTACCACTCAACTGGCTTTTCCCTCAACTTTGGAAAATCATTTGTAAATGATAAAATATCTTGTCTACTCCAGGGGACATGAACATATCCTCCTCCAGGAACCTCTCTCATTGGACACAATTTTTCCACCTTTCCTGATTCTCTTACTGGAAATGCAGCTGCTGCTTCTCTCGCTTGTACTTCCTCTTTCTTCCTTATCCATCTAGTTCTCCATTTATCAATGTCTCCCCATTTTCGCAAAATGCTCATTAATTCCTTTATCTGTAACCTTTTTCTCGAAGCATTTACACTTTCTAAATCTTTATCAGTAAAATCCACTCGATAGGGCTTCTGTAACAGCTTTGATTTCCCTATGTTTATTCCAATCTCTGAAGCAACTTCAGTTAATCTCTCGTGAAATATTCTTGCTCTCCTGGTTATACTCTTACATAGCAACAATAATTCTTCATCATTGTAAACGTTTAATCTTTCTGTGCCCACACATCCTGTCATCATCTCTTCCAATTCCACCTTCAATCTACTAATATCTAAAATCTTTGGTTTTGGGATCTGATTGTCCCTTTCCTGAGCCCACCTTTCTATTTCTTCAGAGGTAACTACTGTTGTACCTGAAGTTCCAGCCGGAACCAAAGGTCTTCTCTCTCTCAAATTCATAGGCGTAACTCTCTTTGAAGTTTCCACATGAGGTTCCACAATAGGGAGATCCATTAATGAAATAACTGACTCACTTTCACTAACCTGATCATCTGTGATTACTATCTCTTTTCTAGGGCTATTTAATGGAACTGTCACAAGTTGTGATTTCTGGGTAATCTTATTATCCCCATATAATGGGATTACTGGACCAATGGTTACTGGTACTGTCAAAGCTCAGTATTTAAATTCAATTGACTTATCCTTTGAACTAGTTCTTCCCTATTTTTATTCAAAGCTTCTCTTTCATTATCTTGCAACACTCTGTTGTATAATGTCTCATGTAAAATCTGTGGAGTTAATGGTATTCCCATTACTGGCGCACTTGGGACAACCTTACTAGCTGCTTCTTGATACGGTGGTGGATTCTTAATTAAAATATCCTCCAGTAACTCATCATCTGATTCACCATATCCTGCTGTGTTCATATGTTTTGTTTTCTCCTTACACTTTCCTCCAAATGTTCCTCAGCCATCAACACTGGATATAACCCTTCTGATACCATCGCTCTCCTCCACTGTTTCATCTGCCCTTCTCGTGACTTATGCAAATGTCTCGGAAAGAATCCTCTATATCTTCCACCTCTGCATTTCTCTCTTTCATATGACTCAGTCTCCCATTCTTCCAAAGCCTCATATTGAGTTAACCTAGGTCTCGGTTCTAAATCATTCATTTTCAATCTCAAATTCTGAAGAATCCTCCCACTAAACATACCATCCTTGGGAAACGCTAACACACCATCATCCTTCGTTTACTCTACCCAATTTTCCAGCCACACGCAAGTATGATATTCTCTCTCCATCATCATAAAAGATGCTGGTGTTTTTGGTGGCGGAATAGGAATTCCCTCTCTAGTCAATACAGGCTTATCCTTTACAAAGAAATTCTTTATTCTCTTAAAAATTGACACCTTTCTCTTCTCTCCATACATTCTCGAAGAACGGTGTAGGAAATTGTATTCCGCAAACCCTTGAAATCTTCTACCTGTACGTCTTGCACTGACAGTCAAATCAAAATCCTGCATACAATCCCTCTCTCCTCTGATGGAGCGAGGTAAATAAAAAATTTTGGAACCCCCTAATATTCATGCTAATAAATTAATGTTACTAATTGTTTGATCGACTAATCAACATTTTACATCTTTTGGTAAACACTTACATAAGTGGTAACCGCAATTTATGTGCAAAGTTAACCTATTTACAATTGTAAAAGTGAAATAATACTAATATAGGGATTTGCGTACTAATTAGAGTAAAATTGCATGATTTGTGCTAAGTAGTAAAATTGTATGGTGGCAAAAGAATGCGGATGGTAAGTAAACATGGCTTTAAATGTCGCTTTTGCTAGGTAACACCTAATTGGGGTACTTAGAATGACGGGTGGGAAACAGAAAGGCTTATTTTCTCTATTTTAATTATGATTGTGTTTGTTTTCATGATAGTTCGTTCGGGCCTGTTAGGCCGTGCTGTAAAAATGGCTGCCGGGGCAGATGGGCTCAATGCACAGACGCAAAGATGGCTTCTAAGCGGAAGAAAGCCGCAGAAACATATCACATGGGTACGAGTCGAGCCCAGAGTGAGAAGTGTCAAGGTCAGGCTGACCTGACACGAGGTGAATGCCAAGAAAGACTCAGCGTTCATCCATGAGAACAGGGGATGAGCACCAGTGAATTGACAATGGACTGTTTAAGTATAAGCAACAAAGAGAAACAATAAATGAACTGTCAATCGGACTGCTATTACCCAAAGGTCGGGTGAAAGGATGAAATCATAAACAATTTCAGAACCGGTTTGAACAAGGAGGGCAATGAGGTGATTCTTGCCACCCCTCCAATGGACCAATTAGCGTGATTCTCGCCCCCAAAGATTGCAACTTTATGTTTAGTAAGCTAGTAGTAGGGTATAATAGGATCTACTCTTAAGTAGGAGGAGCGCTTTTTTTTCATTTTCATTTTTGAGCACTGAACGTTGATGCTGAAGAAACTGCTGCTATTTTCTATAGGCCATTTTTCTTAATAGAATTATTCATTTTTAAACTTAAAACTTGTATGGGAAAGGAACGAGACCGATGCGGGAAACCTGTATAGGAGGTCCGTCGAGGAGGCCTGTTTAGCAGGACAGACAGTCAGTTTTGGGAATTCCATGCAGTGATCTACAATGTATCTGCTTTGGTGAACTTTTATTCTTCATCTAAAAGGGGTATGCATAAAATTCTTTCTAAAAGCTTATTTCTCATAATGATATTGAAATGTATTAAAACGATTAATAAATTTGAATCTTATTCATGCATTTAAAGAAAGTAGATAAACTTTATTATAATTAAAACTACGAGTCTGTGGTTCTTTAGCTCAATAATAAGTGTAATGTTTTAATAGGTTTGAATGTGATTGAGCTGGTCTTAATCACCATCAACTTATTCTACTAGTTGGTCCATCGACCAAAGAGCGGAATACCTTGATGTCTTAGAACCGACAGGATTAAAACTGATTATGTATGATGTTTAAGAAAATATCCTGTTTAATTTTAATAAGGTATCCTGTTCCTCCAGCAATTTAGTTCTTCTCTTTGGTAAAAGTGGATGTGACCCAGGGAACGATTGAGGGAGTGTATGGTTATGCAGTGTTATGGGCCCCACCGTCATATGGTATAGTTGTTTGTGAGTGATCCTTACCTGGAGGTTATGTCCAAAAGAGAAGAATTTATATTAGTCGCGCTGGATCAGATTTCTTGGTAGCAGAGGATGGTTACTATATATTAGTTTGGTGATTATGGATTATTGATTATTTTATGTCTAACACTTCATGTCGAATTGTATTATGTTATATGTAAGTCGGAAATTTTGAAGCTTCCGGTAAGTAGGAAGTGGACACGTGTGGCAAGAGAAGTCACATGGAATAGTGCATTGTCTGATTTTTCAAATTGGTGATAACACAGGTTGTGTTATGATAGGGACATTTTCTGTATCAAACGTGTATGAGTGAAATAGTAACCGGTTTTCTTGTGAAACTCTGGCCTTAATTCTCAGGAGCAGTATAGTCTCCACATGTGTTTTAGCCCCAGAGAAACGGGTTTACCCCTTGCTTGAAAGAAGGGTAAGGTAGAGGGAAGTGCTACACTTATCGAACGGAACTGTATTCTTGTAAGATAGAGTAAACTATCTCTTTTGTTTAGCGAAAACAGACAATGGAAATGTGTTTTATGTCGTAACTAATAAAATATAGTCAAGAACAAACTGCCGATAATTTTTGTAAAGGAGGGGTCAGGAGTAGAACTGACGTTGACAAAAGACCGCGCTGGGATTGGACAGTGCTTTGGAAACACGGAAAACGCCCTGATTGGTGCGTTAGTGTGAGACGCGCTGGGATAGGTCTGAAGAGCAGTGACGTAGAGGCTTCGGATTGGTGCGTTAGTGTGAGACGCGCTGGGATAGGTCCGAATAGCACATAGAGAACAGAGCAGAGTTGTGAGTTTGCCGAAGGGAGAGAATCGTGAAATATGGCTTAGTATGAGTATTGTAGAGAGAAACCGTCATGGATGGCGAAAATTAAGAACTTCTTTAAGAAGGACAAAAAGGTAGTGACTAGAGAGGGACAGGTAATTCCTCCGCCGAAATCGCCAGCTTCTCATATGATGCTGAAATATGGTTATCATACTTGCATTTGTTTAGAAAATTGGACAAAATATACTCAGAATGATGGAGTATTGGCTTTTCCAGAGAATGGTTTATTTAGCACAGCCGTACTTCGAAATTTGAGAGAGAAAATGATGAAACTTGAGCCAAGACCTAGACTGACACAATTTGAAGCGTTAGGTGAATGGGAAGACGAGATGTATGAACGTGAAAGACACAGAGGTGCAAAGAATTATAGTTTGGTTCCTGGAAGATTATGGGGAGTGAATCATGAGGACAGGATGAGGCGTTGGAGATATTGCTAACATGACAGATGGTTTGTTTCCAGCCCTAACAGTTGAAGAGGGTACAGGAAGGAAGTGTACAGAGAAGAAGAAACATACAGCTACAGAAAGGTACGGGTATGGAGGTAGCGAAACGGAGGATGAATTGCTGGAAGATATTTTAAACAGAAAACCACCTCCATATCAACAGAATTCTGCGGTGGTGACACCCAATGCACCGCCAATGGAAACTGGGAGGAATAAAAGTCCAGAACGAAGATACGATATAAATAGGTCAAATGAACAGCTAGAAACTCCACAAAGTGAAAAGTCTGACAGTGGCAATGCAGCTGAGTTAGCAAAAACCACAAGAGAATTAACTGAGAAAATAAAAGAGTTAACAATGAACATGGAAGCTGTGACTGTGCCAGTGACAATAGGACCAGTAATACCAGTTTTTGAGAACCAGAGAATAGATGAGCATTCCTTAACCATCCCAATGAACTCAAATATGCAAAGAATGAGAGAAGGGATAAATACAGAAACTGGAGAGGCAGGAAATTTGGTCAGCTCATATAGACCGAGCCCACCTACTAACCTGACAGTAAATGAGAGTGAGATAAAAAGGATTCCTATGGGAACCGAGTCTGCATCTGAAACGCCAGAGAGGAATACAAATTGGATAGAAATAAATAGTACACCTGTAGGTCCAACTCCAGAAGAATTAAATGAATGGATGAGAAATTTGCAAAAGAAAGAGACAGAACCGCAACCATTGGATGTAATCAGGCTAAAGATAGATATGGAAGAGTTGATTTTAGGGACTATTGGTACAGAAAAATTGAAAACATATCAGGACGACGAGATAATGTTACTGTGTAAGAGCATTACTTGGAGAGCTAGAAATTTACATGGAAAATTGGAAGAGACAGCGAATGAACTAGGAGTAGAATTTGTAAAAGTCAGGAGTTTGCAGAAACCATATAGGGTAGATTTTTGTGAGAAAGATATAGAGAATTTGAATACATCAGGACGTTTAACCCAGATAAAAGAACTGATCGTTTTGTTGAGAAAATGGGGTGATGTGGACAGATGGAGGAGCAGGTGGACCAAGAGAAATGAGAGAACAACCGACAAAGCATCTTTGGCTTTTGCGGTGACAGACAAGGAATCAATCGTACGGGAGTATCCAATGAGAGAAACTCCAGGAGGTAGTTATGTACATGTCCCATGGTCCAGACAAGATATACTGTCATTTACAAATGACTTTCCAAAATTGAGAGAAAAGCCTGTAGAATGGTACAGACAAGTGGAAAGGTTTGTCAAAGTTTCGAAGGTGTTGTGGGTAGATTTGGATGGATTGTTTGACATTGTAGTACCAGCCGATTTATGGACAGAATGTAAGATTACCATTGATTGGCCAACAGTAGAATACCCAAGAGACGCAAAAACTGGAGCGCCAGGACCAGAAGTAATGAGGAAGTACGAACAGGTTATTAAATTTTTGAAAAACAAAATTCCACCCAAAGAAACTGATTGGGTAAAGATTGACAGAACTACGCAAGAGAGTAAGGAGTCTGTACACGCCTATTATGAAAGGCTACTTTTGGTTTTCAAACAATATAGCGGTTATGAGACTCTGAATGAGAAGGACATGAGTCATTTTGTATACAGATTTGTTTATGGATTGAAACCAGAAATAAGCAAAATGATTAAGCAGCACATGTTATGTTGGCAGAACAGCACAGTGGACGAGGTGTTGAGGTATGCTAAATATTGTAGCGATGACATTGAGTGTAGACAGCGTAAATTAAAAGAAAAGGCGATGTGGGCACAAGTGAAGGTTGCAGAAAAACAAGAAGCTCAACTGAATAATCAAATTAATGAAACAGGACAGACTAAATCCAAACCGAATATAGGTAAAGGCAAAGGTCAGATGAGTATAGAAGAGGCAAAGAAGAAGTGGCCATGCCACAACTGCGGAAAATTAGGGCATTGGAGAAACGAGTGTAAATTTCCTCCAAAAGCTAATACGAAAAATCAATAATTAAATCCACAGGTGCAGAGTGAGGTGAGTTACCAACAGCTGCAGCAACCGCAGGTAGTTACTCAACAGAGTCAGGTGCCACAACCACCTCTTCCCAAGAGTGTAAACCCTCAGAGATACAGTGCAGAGACAGGATTCTACGGAGGAGAGCAGGTAACACAATTGCCGCGCGCAGCTGCAATATCGCAGTATTGGTTACGACAGGATGGGAATGAATCGGATGAAAGTTTATGACGGTGCCTAGGAGAGGAGGAAGAGTGCGTACTTGGCGCAGCTCTAGAGGTAGATCAGACAGGTCCATTTGTGGATGGAGAAGTGAATGGTGCAAATGTTACATTCCTTGTGGACACTGGAGCTACCCGTTCTACTGTTAGATCAGTGGAAATACCAAACCTTCCTCTCTCAGGTGAATATATCAAAGTCGTAGGTGTTTCCAACCAGCAGATTAAGACGCCTCTTACCAAATTAGTAGAGGTGAAAGTTGGACCATTCAGAGAAATGCACCGATTTGTGGTGTGTGATTGCAGTCCTGTAAACTTACTAGGACGCGATCCACTTTGTAAAATGAATTGCACCATCTATTGTACCCCGGATGGGATTGCATTTCAGACACCAGATGAAGATGTACTATATAAAATGACAATGGCAGAACTAGAGCCAGGAGTGAATGACATGTTTCCTGTGTTTGATGTAGAGAAAATCCCAAATGAGTTAAAAGAGACAGTCAGACCTGAGGTATGGGATTTTACAGGCGAAGACATTGGGTTAATGAGAGGAGTAGACCTTGTAAAAATTACTGTAAGAGAAGGAACAAATTACCCAAATAGTCCACAATATAAATTGACGCCAGAAATTATCGAAGGAATAACACCTGTAATCAATAAAATGATTGAACAGGGAATCTTGAAAGAAATAATGAGCAGTCCATGTAATTCACCTATAATGGGACTGAAAAAGCCAAATGGGACATATAGGATAGTGCAAGATTTACGAAAAGTCAATAAAATCGTTATTCCTTGTTGTCCAATTGTACCAAACCCTGCTGTAATACTGTATCAGATTCCACGTGATGCAGAATGGTACACAGTCATTGATTTGTGCCATGCATTTTTCTCTATTCCGTTACACCCAGATAGCCAGCCATTATTTACGTTCCGGTTCGGAGAGCGTATTTTGGCATGGTGCCGAATTCCTCAAGGGTATACAGAAAGTCCCTCAATCTTTAACCAGATCCTAAAGAAATCGTTGGAAGATTTAAAAATGCCTGAAAAATCTGTGATGGTTCAGTACATTGATGACCTATTAGTGGCATCAAAGACCAAAGAAGCATGTGTTACTGACACAATTGCTTTACTGAACCACTTAGCCGAAGGAGGACATAAGGTGTCCCCGTCTAAATTACAGTTTTGTCAACAAGAGGTTCAATACCTAGGTCACAAGATTGAAAAGGGAGTGCGGAAGGTAACGACAGAGAGAATAAAGATTATCCGAGGAATGAGAGCTCCAATGACACAAAGAGAGGTGAGAATGTTCCTTGGAATGGTTGGGTATTGTCGACAATGGATAAGTGGATTTTCATTAATTGCAAAACATTTACAGCGATTGACGAAAAAGGATGTTAAAGATCCGTTTGAATTGAATGATGAAGAAATGAAAGCCTTCAAAGAACTAAAAACAAGACTGTGTGAAGCACCGGCACTGGGAATGCCTGACTATGAAAAAGAATTTGAATTGTATTGTAGTGAGCGAGATGGATGTGCGCTTTCAGTCTTGGTGCTGACTAGGTATGAAAAAGTGATTTTGAGTGCAGACAATGTAACCATTGACAGATGCACAAGTGTGAATCCTTCGACTTCATTGCCAGATGAAGGGAGTGTAGAAGACAAAGATGAAGTCGATCATAATTGCTTGGATGTACTTGAATTTTGTACGAAACCAAGGCCGGATATTAAGGACGAGACCTTAAAAGAATCAGATTATGTGATGTTTGTGGATGGTTCATGCCTGAGGACAAGTGAAGGAGTTTTGAGTGCGGCGTATGCTGTGTGTACAGTAGCTGCAATAATGGAAGCATCTTGTTTGAGAGGGATACGTTCAGCCCAAGTGGCTGAGCTGATTGCTCTGATTCAGGCGTGCAAACTGGGAAAGAATGTCCGAATTACGGTGATCACAGATAGCCAGTATGGCTTCGGAGTGGTCAACGATTTTGGACAGATCTGGTCTCAGAGAGGTTTCTTGACGTCTGCAGGAACTCCAATTAGAAATGGTGAGTTTGTGAAGAAATTGCTTGAGGCTATACAGCTGCCTAAACAGATTGCAGTGGTGAAGTGTGCTGCACACAAAAATGAGGCGGATTACATTACCGTGGGTAACAGATATGCCGATGAAATAGCCCAATATTGTGCTAAAAATGTGGTCTCGTTGAACCGAAGAAGAGAAAGAGAGCATGTTCCATGTCCCTTGCTGTTTACTAACATTGTTGAAACATGGGATGAGGTAAGACAATTACAGGAAGAAGCAAATGATGAGGAAAAAGATAGTTGGATAAAAGCAGGATGCAGGAAAAGGGAGGAAGATGACGTTTGGGTTTATAGAGATGAAAGACCAGTTATGCCTGATAGCATGATTTCTAACATGGCACGGATGTACCATGGACAAGCTCACTTTTCAGACAAACTTGGTATAACCCAAAATTTAGAGCCATAGCTGAAAGTCTTTGTCAAAGATGTCTTATTTGCCAACAGATAAATCCAGGAAGGAAAACAGTAGTGAGTCTAGGAACAATAGGGCGTGAAGGAGGTCCTTTTACTAGAATGCAACTAGACTTTATCGAAATGCCCCCAAGCAATAGACTGAAGTACGTTCTTGTGGTCGTTTGTTTGTTTTCTCGTTGGGTGGAAGCCTATCCGACAAGAAGGAATGATGGAGTTACTGTAGCCAAGCTCCTGCTGAGAGAATTCATTCCAAGGTATGGTTTTCCAGTAATGATTGAAACAGATAGAGGAACACATTTTCAAAATGAGCTAATTCAACTGATATGTGAAGCTCTTGACATTCAACAGAAATTACACTGTGCATACAGACCAGAGGCTTCTGGAGTAGTAGAACAAGTGAATGGAACAATAAAGAATAGGTTAGGGAAAATGTGTCAAGCCACAGGACTCAAATGGCCCGATGCCCTACCATTGGTGCTAATGACTATCAGAAGCATACCTGACAGAAAAACAGGTCTGAGTCCCCACGAAATAATCATGGGACGAGCAATGAGACAAGCACATGTACCTGTCAACAAACTGCTGACTATAACTGATGATCTCGTGTTGGATTATTGCAAAGGATTGGCTGATGTGGTACATTCTGTGTTTCATCAGGTTGGACCGGATGCGACCACTCTCGAAAGAAAACCAGCTCATGATTTGAGTCCAGGAGACTGGGTCCGCATAAAAGTCCACAGAAGAAGAAACTGTTTGGTTCCTCGCTGGGATAAACCACGACAAGTAATCCTGGTGACAACAACTGCTGTCAAATGTGCAGGAGTGAAAAACTGGGTGCATGCCAGCCATACTATCAGAGTTCCAGATCCTGAAGCTCGACCTGTAAGTCGACATCTGGAGATATCTGATACCAGTTCAGCATCCAATGCAGAAGTCGAATCAAACAGGGTTCCAGAACTTGAAGATCGACCTGTAAGTCGACATCTGGAAGACCCAGGTACAAATTTGACAACAGAAGAAGAATTTGAAATAACGAAGGTTCCAGAACTTGAAGATCGACCTGTAAGTCGACATCTGGAAATATCAGATACTAGCTCAGCATCTGAAACAGACCAATCAGATTGTGATGAAAAGCTAAAGAATAAATGGAAAACTGACGTCATAAACGAAGAAACTGAACCAAGAGACAGTGACAATGATCAGCCAAGCACAAGCTATGGTAGATTTCCTTCAAAAATTGTCGAATTAGACGAGGGAGGGATAGATTCAGATAGAGAGATAGAAGAAGAATCGGAAGAACCCCGAGGAGCAATAGGGACAGACCAACAAATAAAAGAACAGGGAAATTTAGAAACAGACAGAGAGATCAACGAGAATTCGGAAGAACCTCGAGGAGGGATAGAAACAAGTGACCAAACAGAAAAGACACAGGAAGGTTCAGATTTAGATAAAGAAGGTGAAATCATAAAGTTCAAAATAAGAGGAAGTGAAATAAGGTCTGAAACAGAATCAGAAGAAAGTGAAGAAGAGAGAAAACAGAGACTAGGACCAAGAAAGAGGAGTTGGAGAGCTGAACGAGAGGAAAAGGAAAGTGAACCAAAAGGCCGAGAAAAGGAGACAATTGGCCCCACGAAGTCAAAAGATTGAGATACAAAATGATAAACTTAAATAGAGATAATGCAGAACAGGTAAATGAGATAACAAGTCAAAAGGAACAAGGAAAACAAGGTGGAAAACAATTGCAGAAAACGAAGAGAGCGAAGAAACCTAATTTGAAATATAAGTCACCTGAGTGGCTATACATCGCATTGACTGACATCAAAGAAGAAGATAACACTCACGAGAACCCAGAAGAAAGCTGCAAACCAATGGGTGAAAGTGAAGTGCAACAAGTTTGAAGAGATTAAAGAGAAAAACCGGACTGGACAACCAAAACCTGAACAAGACAAGGAAGAGTTCTGAGAAGAACTAAAGAAAGTACCAAACGAGACAAAGTGAGAGGGTAGAGTGGCTGAAACGTCATTCTGAGGTGTGGTGACACATTTTCTGTACATATATATATATAGTAAAGTAATAGAACAAGATGGTAGACACAGAGAATAGAAAATTTAGATGTGAGTTTTTACGTAGATGGTGTAGAATGTGTTTCTTTTGTACAGGTTTATTAATGTTTGTCTGGCTTATCTTAGCAATCACCATTCCAATTAGACTAGCTGTGGAAGAAACATCCATATTAGGAAACAACATGAAAAAGGATAAAGAAGCTAACATACAGAACACAGTAACATTAATAGATAGTGCCGAGTTACATAAGGATAGATCCATAACTGATTTTTCAAAGAACGTTTTCACAAAATTGTTATATGAATATGTAGAAACAATGGATGTGAGGGATTGTTATGTTTGTATGCAATTACCTGCGTCTGTCACAGAAGGTGTGACCTATCATCACCTTCCTTTGACGTATGGAATAACATGTAGTGTTTTAGCTAGTTTGTTTTATAAAACAGGTAGATTAGAATATTATTATACTGACATAAATAAGGTTTTCGCAAAAATTCCTATAATTCCTGAATTGAACAAAGTGAAAGAAGCAAGGATGTTTGGTGAATTTTTCCTAGAAAATAAAGATTTAACATTAGAGTATATAGTTAAGCACAATCTCACCTGTGAATTAAAGAAAGAAGAAAAGGTATTTTTAGAGATGGTAGAAAACAGAAGAGTTAAGTTTCAAAGAAAAGTAATAGATGAGGAGACAAAAACACCCCTTTGGGCGTTTGAAGGAGAAAGTAATGATAAGAGAAAGACAAATGCAGCTATGACTTTAGATTGGCCCCAACAGGGAAAGTTGTGCATTAGTAGAAATAGACCTAGGTAAGATAACTATTTCGTGGGTTCCAGTGAATGCCAAAATTTTAGGAGGATGGGGATTCAAAGGAGGAAAAGACCCGATATTTCCAGGGATCTATTATATTTGTGGAAACAGAGCTTATTACAGGTTGCCGGACCATTGGTATGGGTCGTGCTATTTAGGCCTGGTCTTTCCAAAGATTTTTCATGTGGAGAGAGGAGAAAAAGGAACACACGAAATGGGTGAAACATTCACACGTAGGAAAAGGGAAAGTTTTTCAGAAATAGTTGGTGACATTTTTGGAGCAATGATACCAGCAGTGGGTATATCTTTGAATGCATTTAAAATTCGGAAATTGTCCACAGTAGTAGATCGTTTATCAACGAATACTGCTGGAGGGTTCTTAATGGTAAATACCGAGATGGTTGCCATGAGAGCTATGGTGATGCAAAATCGACTTGCCCTTGACATTCTTTTGGCAAAAGAGGGTGGAGTCTGTGGAATGCTGAAAGTCCAACATTGTTGCACTTACATTCCAGATAAAAGTGAAAATATACAGAAGTATATAAAGAATATTACTAATTTGCACAAAGAACTTGCTCCACTGGAGGTTGAAAGTGCCTGGGAGAAACTTGGTAAGAGTTTTTCCTCAATACCAAAATGGTTCACTGAAATAGGTAGTTCCATTGTAGGGAAAGTTTTAATATCAGCAACAGTAGTAATATTAGTGGTGTTATTAGTGAAATTAGTTATTATATGTATTAAAAGGAGAAAAAGACAAAATAAAATCAAAAGAGAAAATAAGATAAAGAAAGAAAGAGAACGAGAATTGGGTGAAATAGAACTTGAAGAACTAAAAGAAAACATGTATGAAAGAACAAAAAGACAAGATGAAAGGGACACTGATGTGTGAACTAACAAAAGCAAGTGGACAAGAAACATTCTATCTGAAAAAAATTGTGTAACATGGGTTTTTGTGGTGATATAAAAAATCACCAAAGGGGGGAGTTGATGGAGCGAGGTAAATAAATATTTTTGGAACCCCCTAATATTCATGCTAATAAATTAATGTTACTAATTGTTTGATCGACTAATCAACATTTTACATCTTTTGGTAAACACTTACATAAGTGGTAACCGCAATTTATGTGCAAAGTTAACCTATTTACAATTGTAAAAGTGAAATAATACTAATATAGTGATTTGCGTACTAATTAGAGTAAAATTGCATGATTTGTGCTATGTAGTAAAATTGTATGGTGGCAAAAGAATGCGGATGATAAGTAAACATGGCTTTAAATGTCGCTTTTGCTAGGTAACACCTAATTGGGGTACTTAGAATGACGGGTGGGAAACAGAAAGGCTTATTTTCTCTATTTTAATTATGATTGTGTTTGTTTTCATGATAGTTTGTTCGGGCCTGTTAGGCCGTGCTGTAGAAATGGCTGCCGAGGCAGATGGGCTCAATGCGTAGACGCAAAGATGGCTTCTAAGCGGAAGAAAGCCGCAGAAACATATCACGTGGGTACGAGTCGAGCCCAGAGTGAGAAGTGTCAAGGTCAGGCTGAGCTGACACGAGGTGAATGCCAAGAAAGACTCAGCGTTCATCCGTGAGAACAGGGGATGAGCACCAGTGAATTGACAATGGACTGTTTAAGTATAAGCAACAAAGAGAAACAATAAATGAACTGTCAATCGGACTGCTATTACCCAAAGGTCGTGTGAAAGGATGAAATCATAAACAATTTCAGAACCGGTTTGAACAAGGAGGGCAATGAGGTGATTCTTGCCACCCCTCCAATGGACCAATTAGCGTGATTCTCACCCCCAAAGATTGCAACTTTATGTTTAGTAAGCTAGTAGTAGGGTAAGAGGACCTACTCTTAAGTAGGAGGAGCGCTTTTTTTTCATTTTAATTTTTGAGCACTGAACGTTGATGCTGAAGAAACTGCTGCTATTTTCTATAGGCCATTTTTCTTAATAGAATTATTCATTTTTAAACTTAAAACTTGTCTGGGAAAGGAACGAGACCGATGCGGGAAACCTGTATAGGAGGTCCGTCGAGGAGGCCTGTTTAGCAGGACAGACAGTCAGTTTTGGGAATTCCATGCAGTGATCTACAATTTATCTGCTTAGGTGAACTTTTATTCTTCATCTAAAAGGGGTATGCATAAAATTCTTTCTAAAAGCTTATTTCTCATGATATTGAAATGCATTAAAACGATTAATAAATTTGAATCTTATTCATGCATTTAAAGAAAGTAGATAAACTTTATTATAATTAAAAGTACGAGTCTGTGGTTCTTTAGCTCAATAATAAGTGTAATGTTTTAATAGGTTTGAATGTGAATGAGCTGGTCTTAATCACCATCAACTTATTCTACTAGTTGGTCCATCGACCAAAGAGCGGAATACCTTGATGTCTTAGAACCGACAGGATTAAAACTGATTATGTATGATGTTTAAGAAAATATCCTGTTTAATTTTAATAAGGTATCCCGTTCCTCCAGCAATTTAGTTCTTCTCTTTGGTAAAAGTGGATGTGACCCAGGGAACGATTGAGGGAGTGTATGGTTATGCAGTGTTATGGGCCCCACCGTCATATGGTATAGTTGTTTGTGAGTGATCCTTACCTGGAGGTTATGTCCAAAAGAGAAGAATTTATATTAGTCGCGCTGGATCACCTCCAATCTTAGCGTGGCTTCTAACTAAGTGTCCAATCAAATCAGGCTCACACTCGTACTCTGACCAATGTCAGCGCGGCCTTTTCCCGACATCAGTTCTGCTCCTCACTACTGACCCCTCCTTTACAATACTGCTCCTGTCACGCGCCCGCTGCTGCTACCAATCCCAGCGTGGCTCTTCTGTGACGTCGGTCCTACTCAGGCGATTTCTCACCCCTCCTTTACCAAGCTCCTCCTGTCACAAGCCCGCTGTATCTACCAATCCCAGCGCGGCTCTCTGTGACGTCAGTCCCACTCCGGCAACTGACCCTCCCTTTGCAAGGTAATACAAAATTTTATTTCTTCAAAAATTCTTTAAACTTCTTTGTTATTAACAACGTAAAAACATTTGCTACTCTGTCTGTTCCACTAAATCAAAAGGATAGTTTATTTTCTTTCACTGCAAGTAAAACCTTCCGCTTACTCTTCACCTAAGCTCCAGAGAACCTGCTACTCTTCCGATATCTCCCGTTAGGGAATTTTGAGACCGGTATTTCACCAGCGAACTCCTTTTGCTGCCAATCTAGCTTAGAAGAACCTGCTACTCCTTCAGAGTTACCCTTACTAGGTGATATAACGCCTAAAGTTTCACCAGCGAACTCTTTACTTTCAACCACTCTCACTTTTGTACAGAAAATAGTCCCTAATTTAACACTGCCAGCTCTACCTAGCCTCTCAGTGTTATTCCAACAGACGAGTAACCTCACTGCAGTGTGGTTTCTATCGCCACCTGCTATTCATTCCCCGGGAATTTTTCCAGACAACATAAAAACAGGACACTAACTCTTTTGTTAAAACATTAACCAAAAATCAATAATCTATACTTATCACCAAACCAGTCACTAACAACCATAGCTCTGTGTTAGAAATGGGATTCTTGGTAGGCTAGGGCGCGGGCCAAAGCCAGGCAAAAAACACCACTCTAGTCAGGATAAGGGAGTTACACTTCTAAAATAACCCCTGCTCACCCCCTTGGTAGCTTTGCACGAGCACCCAGGCCTATCTTAGAGGCAGTGTGTAAAGCATTTGCACATAACCAACAGTAATACAGTGTACGCACTACAAAAGGACACCACACCAGTTTAGAAAAATATCCAATATTTTTATATAATTAAAACAAGACCAAAAACGATAAAGAACCAAAATACTATACTTAAAAGTTCACAGTTCAAAAATAAGTTGATTAAAAAGAGTTCCTTGTGTGGTAGCGCCGTCCGGGCTACCACGGCATCGTGAACACACACATCCAAAACAGTTCTGGCTGACCGCGGGGTCGCAGGCCAGCTACGGTGTCGGGAAGACCCGCAAACAGTACCTTTCAGAGATGCAGGGCGATGGGGCCCTCGAAGCCACACGCGTTGCAGGTCGATCTTCTCTCTGATGGAGTCAGGAGCGCTGGTGTCGGTAGGCGTCGGGTGCTGCGGTGCAAAGTGCAGCGGTGCGGCGTGCGGTGCCCTCAGGTCGCGTGCGAGCAGCGGCTCGGTGACGGCATCAGATGGCGTCATTGATGAGACCAGGGTTGCGGTGCGAGATGAAGGCGGTGCTCGTCACGGTGCTGGCAGATCACGGTGCAAGCAACGGCGTCGTCGTTGCTGAAGCGCTGTCGTCGGCTGACGAACTGGAGTCGATGGTGCCGGCGTCGGTGGGCCAAGGCTGCGGTGTGGGATGAGGGCGGTGCGTCGTGTAACTTACGAGCGGTGCCCCCGAACCACGGTGCAAGCAGCGGCGTCGATCTCGGCGGGAAGTGGCGGCGTCAGGCAGGCCAAGGCGTCCTCGTGAAGCCAGGCGGTGCGGAGTGCGGTGCCCACAGGTTGCGGTGCGAGCAGCGGCTCGGTGGCGGCATCAGCAGGCGTCGTCGGTGAGACCAGGGTGGCGGTGCGGCGGTGCCCTCTGCGGTGCCAAAGCTTCGGCGTGAAGCGAGGCGGTACGGAGTGTGGTGCCCACAGGTCGCGGTGCAAGCAGCGGCTCGGTGGCGGTGTCAACAGGCATCGTCGGTGAGACCAGGGTTGCGGTGCGGCATTGTGGCGGTGCCCTCTGCGGTGCCAAAGCTTCGGCGTGAAGCGGTGCGGAGTGTGGTGCCCACAGGTCGCGGTGCAAGCAGCGGCTCGGTGGCGGCATCAACAGGCGTCGTCGGTGAGACCAGGGTTGCGGTGCGGCGTTGCGGCGGTGCCCTCTGCAGTGCCTTCGGGACACGGAGTCGGCAGTGGCGTCGTAGACGTCGTTGAGTTGGTGTTCTTCGGGTGGCAGCACAAAACACACAGTCCCCAGTGCTGCGGGTCGAAGAACTTGAAGTCTTTGCTGTTCCTGAGACTTCGGGAACAGGGGGCAAGCTCTACCTCAAGCCCTTGGAGAGACTCACAAATTAGGTTGCAGAAAGTCCAGTCCAGGCCTTTCACTTCCCAAGACAGAAGCAGCCACTGCAGGTCAGCCCAGCAAAGCACCCACAAAGCAGTCGTTCCTTTTCGCAGCTTCTCCGGCTCTTCTTCTTGGCAGTCTTCTTGTTCCAGATGAGTTCTAAAGTTCAGGGGTCTGGGACCCAGCATTTATGTCCGAAAATCCTTTGATCTCTTAGGCAGAGAGGGCCTGTGCCCGGTCAGGCCAGTTCTGCCTTCTCTGGTGTGAATTCCTGGCAGGAGGTGGAGACGGCATTTGTCAGAGATAGAGTAGGCCCTTTGAGGTGCAAGGAAATCTCCTCCCCCTTCCCCCATCGCAGCTTAGGTCTCTTCAGCCCTTTCCTGACCTACCTAGACCATCTGGCGCCCCTCCCGCTCCCCCAGCCTTCTGTCATCCAAAACCCAGACAGGCAATACACATTCCAGCAGAGGCACACGGAATGACTGAGCAAGAAAATACCCACTTTCTAAATGTGGTATTTTCAAACACAGAATGTAAAACTCACCTTCACTAAAAGATGCATCTTTAGATTCTGAGTTCAGGCATACTAAAATTTATTTTCTTACCGAATTCCCTGGGCCAGTTATGTTTATAAGAGGTTATAAACAAAACCTCCCATTCTGTCCTATGGGGAACTGGTAGCCTTGCAATAGTGAAAAACTAAATTGGCTGTAATTCACTATTAGGACATGCCACACACACCAGGGCATGTCCTACCTTTCACATACATTGCACCCTGCCCACAGGGGTACCTTGGGCCTACCTGAGGGATGTCTGACATGTAAGAAAAGGGAAGGTTAGGGACCGGCCAGTGTGTGCACTGGCCAAGTCGACATGGCAGTTACAAACTGCGCGCAGACTCTGCAATGGCAGGTCTGAGTTACCGTTTTCAGGGCTACTCACGGGGGTGGCACAACCAGTGCTGCAGGCCCCGGGTAGCATTTGATTCACCGGCCCTGGCACATGCAGTGCACTTTACTAGGGGCTAACAGGTAAATCAAATATCCAATCATGGAAACACCAATCCATAACACAATTTACACAGAGAGCATATGCACTTTAGCACTGATTAGCAGTGGTAAAGTGCCCAGAGTCCTAAAACCAACACAAACAGGTTAGGGAAAAATAGGAGGAAAAAGCAAAAGGTTTGGGGATAACCCTGCAAAAAGGGCCATTTCCAACACAACACCCTTCCAGCCTAAAGCCAGGGGAGACCAATCCATACCCCGATGGGCTTACCTGCTTGAGGCGATAGAACACGGAACCTGGCTCGCAACAGCAGGGTTTCCTTCCCGTTCTACGCCTTCCTGAACCTAGTTGGATCCCTCTATCCATACTCTCAGGGCCCACTAAGCTGACCCATGGGGGACCCCTCTCCTCAACTGTGGACCCCATCTGTGCAGCACCTAAACTTACTTGGCTCACAGATGTGTCCCAACAGGCAGACAGTACCCACATGGCCAACTCAATGGTGTGGCCCAGCCCACCCCCGGGGTGTGACTCCTGTCCCCCTCCCAGGGGCAACTCTGTCCACCAGGACCGCCAGCCACAGTGGCCACTGACAAATGTCAGTGATGAGAGCCAGGCCTTATGCCTTTCAGGCCACTCCAACCGCTGTGGCGTCAGAAAGTGGGGGGCGGTAGCCCCAGGTGCCTGGCACCCTTTCTCCACTCTCTCCCCCGCCAAGTCAGGCACGGCCTCCTGACACTGGCCCACCAGCCCAGGGTCTGTACCCTAGGGCTGGACAGGAGACTGGGGTGGGCTCTCCCACACCCTCTCCTTCTCCCCGGGGTTCGGTACCCTCCCACCTGGAGCGGTACCCCCTTCCAGAATTGTTAGGGCACTTGTGGCAGGTGTCCTGCGCAATTCGCCCCCCAGTTCAGGGGTGCTATCTGGCAACTGGTACACCAGCCCAGGGTCTGTACCCTGAGGCTGACCAGAGGTCTCGGGCGAGGCTCTCCTCCCAGGAGAAACACCCTCAGAACCGAAGACTGTCAGGACGCTGGAACCAGTCCTCCCAGACAATTCTTCCACCAGTGCAGGGCCTCGACCCTGCAACTGATCCACCACCCTCGGATCTAAACCCTCAGGTTGAACCGGGGTCAGAGGCGAGGACTCCCTCCCTCTGCACCTCCTTCCAGAGTTCCGCACCCTCCCCCCGGGAGTGGTACCCCTAGAAGACAAACCGGTCAGGACACTGTATACAGTCGTCCTTCCCTCCAGGTCAGGCAGGACCTGAACCTGGCCTCCCAACCCAGGGACTAACCCCTGCAGCTGAGCACCTGCCTGGCGCACCAGGACTTCCTTGGGAGAACGCATGCCCCCCCTGAGGGTAACACAGGACTCCGGTGTTGTGTGACAGTCTGCCTGGCACAGATTTCCCGACCCCTGTCCATCCGACAGTGCGCGAAGATCCCCCAGGACAGAAGTGGTGTTGCCATGGTCACTCCTAGGAGGCTCAGCCCTTCTGGCTGGCCCCTGACCCACTGGTTTTCCCACTGGGGAACGCATCCCCCTCTCACCCCTCCATCCGGACTTCTGCACCCTCCACTTAGGAGCGGGTCCGCTAGACACCAGGACCGCTGGAGCTCTGTTTACAGACACTCCACGCCCTCCTGCCACTAGGAGATCCCCCTCAACAGACGGCCTACCAGTACAGCCTAGGCTCCCCACCTGGTGATCCCTCCTGGAACCACCCAGGCTCTGGGACCGGGTTTCGGGCACCTTGGGCCACAGCTCATTCCCACTCCTTCTCCACAGAGATAGGACGTGAGTCCCTACACCCTTCCCACGACACCGGGACCTATCTGGTCTACCACGAACCTTTCCCACCACCCTTGGTTGGGAAATACCTAAGCCACTTCCTTCCGGGTCACTCCCAGATGCTTCTCCAGACCCTCTGGAATCCACCAAAAGGTCTGCCTCCAGTGCAAGCTCCCTGGGGTCAGAGAACTCACAATCCACCGGGGGTTGGCATAGCTCTGGAAAACAGGGACTTAAAATATGCTCTCCAACAATTGAATCACACAGCCCCACACAGGTGTTAACCAAACTACCCTTCACTCAACCCTCCAGAGCCTCAGAAAAGTACCCCACATCATTCTCACAAGACTGGCGAGTCAGTGTCTGACTGTTGCTGTCTCTTAACCCATACTCTTCTGGCTGGTATCCATAACCACTTACTAGGGCTTCTATCATGGGGAACCCCTCTCCCTGCACCTCTCATCTAGAGTCAGTAGAGTGTCCCTCCCACTACCAGGAAAAGAATCCCCTGTGCCCGTTCCCCAATCCACCTCAGGGACACTGCGCACCACTGGAGTAATCTCATAATCCTGAACCCCCGGGTGTATGTCAACCCCCTCCTTGAAGCAGGGCCCCAAATGGATGTGTGTGTGTACCTCATCCTCAGTACTGGACCTAACACTTTCGCTGCCACCATCTGAGCTGGGCCTAGCCATACTGGCTTCCCAGTCCAGCTCTCTCATTTTAAACTCATGGTCTAACATCATCCTTTTCTCCTCCATGACCAACTTAAGCTTCTCCAGTTCCACAGCAATTCTCCTTCCTTCCCGCCTGTCCTCCAGCTCCTCTGGGGACAACCTGCTGCTGCCTGGTTTAGAGGGTGCCCCCCTCCCAGAAGCACATCCACCCTAGGAATAGGCTCTCTGCCTCCATGCCAAGATCCCCAGGCAGCTCACTAGCATGTCTGGCTGCTACCCAGGCCCTCAGCGCATTTTGTAGCTCCTCTCTTCTGGTGAGGCCCCTGATTTGGATTTTGAGGCTTTTGCAGATCGCCTTCAATTCCTTCGCATTGTAGGTTTCTAACCTCTCCTCCTCAAAGGCCACTTCCAAGGGTGCAACAGATGATGCAATTGATTCAGGCATGTTGTACTGGAAAGTTCAAGTTCAAAACCAATGGAAAGGCAAAAATAGACCAAAAAAGACAGTATGTGGTACGTATTGGTCTGCGATATGGTAGTAGTGCCCACCAATCACTGTAAGTCAAGTGCAAACGCAAGTCCTATCCTCACCGCTGACAACCAATGTTGAAATGGGAATCTTGGTAGGCTAGGGCGCTGGCCAAAGCCAGGCAAAAACCACCACTCTAGTCAGGATAAGGGAGTTACACTTCTAAAATAACCCCTGCTCACCCCCTTGGTAGCTTGGCACGAGCAGCCAGGCCTATCTTAGAGGCAGTGTGTAAAGCATTTGCACATAACCAACAGTAATACAGTGTACGCACTACAAAAGGACACCACACCAGTTTAGAAAAATATCTAATATTTTTATATAATTAAAACAAGACCAAAAACGATAAAGAACCACAATACTATACTTAAAAGTTCACAGTTCAAAACTACGTTGATTAAAAAGAGTTCCTTGTGTGGATAGCGCCGTCCGGGCTACCACGGCGTCGTGAACACACACATCCAAAACAGTTCTGGCTGACCGCGGGGTCGCAGGCCAGCTACGGTGTCGGGAAGACCCGCAAACAGTACCTTTCAGAGATGCAGGGCGATGGGGCCCTCGAAGTCGATCTCCTCTCTGATGGAGTCAGGAGCGCTGGCGTCGGTAGGCGTCGGGTGCTGCGGTGCAAAGTGCAGCGGTACGGTGCCCTCAGGTCACTGTGCGAGCAGAGGCTCAGTGGCGGCGTCAGATGGCGTCGTCGGAGAGACCAGGGTCGCGGTGCGAGATGAAGGCGGTGCTCGTCGCGGTGCTGGCAGATCACGGTGCAAGCAGCGGCATCGTCGTTGCTGAAGCATTGTCGTCGGCTGACGAACTGGAGTCGATGGCGCCGGCGTCGGTGGGCCAAGGCTGCGGTGTGGGATGAGGGCGGTGCGTCGTGTAACTTACGAGCGGTGCCCCCGAACCACGGTGCAAGCAGCGGCGTCGATCTCGGCAGGAAGTGGCGGCGTCAGGCAGGCCAAGGTGTCCTCGTGAAGCCAGGCGGTGCGGAGTGCGGTGCCCACAGGTCGCGGTGCGAGCAGCGGCTCGGTGGCGGCGTCAGCAGGCGTAGTCGGTGAGACCAGGGTTGCGGTGCGGCGGTGCCCTCTGCAGTGCCTTCAGGACACGGAGTCGGCAGTGGCATCGTAGACGTCGTCGAGTTGGTGTTCTTCGGGTGGCAGCACAAAACACACAGTCCCCAGTGCTGCGGGTCGAAGAACTTGAAGTCTTTGCTGTTCCTGAGACTTCGGGAACAGGGGGCAAGCTCTACCTCAAGCCCTTGGAGAGACTCACAAATTAGTTTGCAGAAAGTCCAGTCCAGGCCTTTCACTGCCCAAGACAGAAGCAGCCACTGCAGGTCAGCCCAGCAAAGCACCCAGCAAAGCAGTCGTTCCTTTTCGGCTCTTCTTCTTGGCAGTCTTCTTGTTCCAGATGAGTTCTAAAGTTCAGGGGTCTGGGACCCAGCATTTATGTCCGAAAATCCTTTGATCTCTTAGGCAGAGAGGGCCTGTGCCCGGTCAGGCCAGTTCTGCCTTCTCTGGTGTGAATTCCTGGCAGGAGGTGGAGACGGCATTTGTCAGAGATAGAGCAGGCCCTTTGAGGTGCAAGGAAATCTCCTCCCCCTTCCCCCATCGCAGCTCAGGTCTCTTCAGCCCTTTCCTGACTTACCTAGACCATCTGGCGCCCCTCCCGCTCCCCCAGCCTTCTGTCATCCAAAACCCAGACAGGCAATCCACATTCCAGCAGAGGCACACAGAATGACTGAGCAAGAAAATACCCACTTTCTAAAAGTGGTATTTTCAAACACAGAATGTAAAAATCACCTTCACTAAAAGATGCATCTTTAGATTCTGAGTTCAGGCATACTAAATTTTATTTTCTTACCGAATTCCCTGGGCCAGTTATGTTTATAAGATGTTATAAACAAACCTCCCATTCTGTCCTATGGGGAACTGGTAGCCTTGCAATAGTGAAAAACTAAATTGGCTGTAATTCACTATTAGGACATGCCACACACACCAGGGCATGTCCTACCTTTCACATACATTGCACCCTGCCCACAGGGGTACCTTGGGCCTACCTGAGGGATGTCTGACATGTAAGAAAAGGGAAGGTTAGGGACCGGCCAGTGTGTGCACTGGCCAAGTCGACATGGCAGTTACAAACTGCGCGCAGACTCTGCAATGGCAGGTCTGAGTTACCGTTTTCAGGGCTACTCACGGGGTGGCACAACCAGTGCTGCAGGCCCCGGGTAGCATTTGATTCACCGGCCCTGGCACACACAGTGCACTTTACTAGGGGCTAACAGGTAAATCAAATATCCAATCATGGAAACACCAATCCATAACACAATTTACACAGAGAGCATATGCACTTTAGCACTGATTAGCAGTGGTAAAGTGCCCAGAGTCCTAAAACCAACACAAACAGGTCAGGGAAAAATAAGAGGAAAAAGCAAAATGTTTGGGGATAACCCTGCAAAAAGGGCCATTTCCAACACTCTGCTACCAGAAAACTGATCCAGCGGCGTACTAGCAGCAGATACTTCACTACCATATACTCACCTGGGCCCATACAACTCGCTTCCACTCTGCGCTAAGTAGACCACTGGAACCTTTTTAGTTTTTAATGTTTCTCATACCTCAAGATCTAGTTATTGCTTCTTTAACTAAACCTTTTACTGTTCAAACAGTTCTTTCCTCTGGTCAATGGACCAATTAGGTGGAACTAGTTGATTTCGATAATTGACATAACTAATTATACATTTCTTAATAAAAAATAAAATAATGACAGACTCAGTAAGTTTTAAAATCTTTATCTAAATTAGGGGTTTTGAACCATCTCAAAGCGTTTCAGTACAAACACCCTCATTCACGGAGGTGGCAATTCAAAAATATTTCAGATAACCTTTATCAATTCAGATCCACACAACAACTATGCTCAGAAAGAAGAGGATAGAGATAGAAGAGCATTTATCAAACGATGAATTTCATAATTACCAAAGTATGGTGTGAAGACCAACCCCCTGGCCAAAGGGCTGGTAAGGATCTCCCAGGACAGATCAGGAGACAAAGACTTCAGGACAGGAATCAGGACAGGATACTTCACCTCTCTAGATACCAACGACTACTTCGCACCCCTCTCTGACACTCTCTTCCTCCTCGTGGTTCTTCCGCGATCTTCTTTCTAACCCACCCAAATTAAGTAGATGGTTCTGCATTCGATTTCTTCATCAGTATTTCAGAGCATTAGCACCACCCGCTCAGTTCTCAGGCTTCTTCAACGCGTTCCAAAAGCCTCTTCAAAGACTTTCCCCAAAGCTCGCTCCCCATCAATAACTAAACTACCTCAATTGTACCTTTCTATAAGCCATGTACCACCCATTAATGTTTCATTTTTATGGAATACTAACTTCTGATTGGACAGGCAAGGGGGGGAGGGATCATCACACCATGCTTATACTTCATTCATTTCTTTAAACCATTGTTCCCAAACTCCTCCCTTCAAACTTTTATTCCGCCCTTCCTTTCCCATACATCTTTAAAATTTTATTAGTACAATTGTAACAGTTTTTCTCGAATAAGTTCCTTCATTTGAACTCTTCACCCTCATGTTCCCAGGGCACATCTCCGCCGACCTTGGATGCGTGACAAATCCTTAGTCATCCTCCAAGCTTCCGTACCAGGGCGCATGCTTTGCACTACGTCAGTCTGCTCGACTCAGACAACTTTAACAGGCCCAAATACGCACTAATAACAAAGTCAAAAGGAGAAATGTTATTCTCAAAATAAATGATTTCACTGTATACCACCAACCTCTACTCTAACCCATACCATTTATTATTTACTTTTCTGCATTTGCGTTAGTGTAAACTAATTTTCTAATTTCAGCAAAGCAGGTGCCATGCATGTGAGCTTTCAAGCGGCCATTTTATAGCTCTTTGCGCAAGTGCCAGAATTTCCCTCCAAGCGTCAGCACGTCACACTACGTAGATGCAGTAGACGCATGCGCAGTAAAGATCCTGTGTTAAAATGCGTTCTAGTCCTACGTCCGTGTTATTGTAGTTAGTAAACACATAAGCAAGCTTCATTCTTTTCCCGCGTATAATGAAAACGCGTATTATTAATCACAAACACGTTGTTAGTAATTCGCTAGTAAGTTAAAATGAGAGGATTGCTTCCGAGCAAGTCTCATGTCCGAGACCTTGCTCCATCAAAACCACAAAGATGGCGGCACATCAGTCACACAACAAGACATTTGTGTGACAGCGTCAACGTCATAGTGAGGCGTTCTCGTCAATTTCGGCACACCATATAAAAAACGTCATTGTACCACCTACATCACAGGCAACCACTGCAGATAAAAGTAGGGGCCGCTCTTCTGAATCTGAGCATTCCAGGTGTTCTACTGTACTTGGGAAGATAGCTGTTGCGTTGTGTACACGTCACTGACACTCATGTTGTAACTTAACTGCCACAGAGAAAAGCAGCAGTAGCTACAAAGATTTTGATAAAAAATCCTTCTTCTGCATGTCGCACTTCCAAATACTGCCGCAGTCAAAGAGATCACCAGAACTTCCCACGGACCCCATGTGTGGCCAAATGGAGTTGATCCTGTGATGCCTGCCAAACTGGAGCCTTCAACCATTCCTTCAGAGTTGCACTCGTCACCCACAAATTCACGGACAAGTGAAGATGGTAAGTTCCACTTTATTCAACCCTGATAACAGCCTCCTCTATCTCTGCCCGTCCACAGCAACTGTCACTTTTCCACAACCCCCTCAGAATTTTTAGTTCTAGGTTCCATTGCATCATAGAATGTTATAACGCAGGATGGAACCTAGGAACCAAGACAGGACAGCCCCAATACCCACCATCAGTAAAATGAATTTGGCCGGGTTTCCACAAATGTGTTAACTCACTAAAGTTTCTGAAGGGAAATGCTGCATACTGCGGACCTGGCTTCATTATAAGTTAAGACTTCTTTGGGACTTAACTCGGTAGCATAACAAGAAATGTGATTTTTTTTGTAGGTCACAGTAAAAGATGGAAACATGCATAAAAGTATATATGTTCCAATATTTTTTCCAGGTTTGAAACACCTGGAGCGAGAGCTGATGCAACTCTTCTTGCTCCTTTTCTTCTTTCAGGCAACTGCCCTGAAGAGATTAGAGCACCCAGTAAACATGATTCTGGAAGCTTGACAGGCAGCCACGAGAAGAAATCAAAAGGTAAACATAACACATCTTCTTCTCTTACAAACACCCCAAAAACAAGAGAAACACAGTAAGATATTACAAAATACAAAAAGGTACTAACAACATTAAAAATATCTAACAAAAGATAAATAGAATAACAAAATATACGAACTAAACAAAACTAAATGAGCTAAACGTAAACCAGTAGCTCAGGAAATCAAACCCCTCTCCCTACCTCACAAATATAGTCCTAGTGCGAAAGCCACCTTGATTTCCTTCTCAGTCTTTTATGGTGCATTCTTCCTCTGGTTTCCATTAGAAATGTAAGTAATCTGATCTTCTATCTCTTTAGGACAAAAATCTGAGAACCGGTTATTTTCCAAACTACATCTTCCAACCTGCTGACCGCTGTCAGTGACTATCTAAAACTCAGTTATTTTAAAGATTATGCCTTCCAGTTGTGTTCTCATCTTCTACTCTTTCACACTCTTTGCTGACCGCTTGATACAAACGAGTACCAAAACCTTCTACACCATCCGAATGCATACTTTTACTAAGTTCCGCTTTTTTTAAATAAACAGCAATACCCCCTTGTAGAATTATGATTCTTTTTAAATTCCATGCTTTTCCATCAATTAATTGTACTACATTTCACAGAACCTTCAGAACTTTCATGGATATACAGAATAGGCTCTCTCCTTAGCACACTTTCTAGGTTTTCTTAACCTTCGCCTGCATACCTTCTTCTACACTCCCCACCTTGGAACCTCTCTTAGAGCCATATCTTTCCTTGGATTTCATATGCGTACGTGATGACTCCAGCAATTACTCTGGAATTCTTTTAGTTCTCGCACTTCCACCTCTCATTACACCTCTCATTACTTCACAAAGGAGATCCACCTAAAGCATCAGTCACAGATGTTCTGTAATCTCAAACTCTTCAGTACCTGTAAATCCCAATCTTCATTGTTGCTTACAGCTAATTGTATTGCCTCCTTATGTACTCTATTATATTGTTCTACCATGTCATTACCACTTGGAATATGTAGCAATGTGGTACAGTGTTTTATACCAACCCCACAGAAATAACTGTTTGCCTTATTAGAAGTAAACTGAATTCAATTATTACTTATAACCTGAACAGGTAATCCTCATAATAAAGAACGTATGCATGAAATATAACACTGAATCAGAGTCCACCTTGTCCACTACTTCATTCAAGGGTCAACCTGAAAATACATCAATCAATGCAATGATATACACAGACTGACTACCTATGGGGCCCATTATGTCAATCACAACCATTTCCCATGGCTTCTTTGGCACAATCGACTCACACGTTAGGTCTTAAATTGTTGAATGACTCATCAGCATTGTTACCAGCATGCAATTCCTTGCAATTCTCTCAATCCAGACATCCATTCCAGACCACCAGAGCTATATTTTAACATTCTGGTTAGTTTTAACAATACCGTAATGCCCTTTGTGGCAGTTTTTAACTACAGGTTGTCTTAATGTGGCTGGTGGAAACACTTTATCACCTCTTCTTACTAACTCCTTAACTACAGATAATTAATTCCTTACTTCCCAAACTTGTCTCAGATGCTTCACATAGTTCATCACTTACAGTAACACTGGATCCCTTTTATATTCTTCCTTCCACAAGTTCCTCAATTACAGGAGTACCCTGATCATGAATCAGTGCAATCTGATAATCCTTCTATTCGTTATTGACCCAATCATTTAAATCAACTGGCAATCAAAACAAAATGTTTGCAGTTACATTTTTTTGCGGGAACATATTCAACTTTATCATTAAAGTCCTACAACCTCATCGATATTGTCGCAGTTCTTGCGGATGTAGTAACCATTCCTTAGGTGATGAATAATTTTAGTAAAGTTTTGTGATCATCATGCAAAATACAAGGTTTGCCCGAAATGAATGACATAACATGCTCCAAAGCCCTTACAGATGCATATTCTCTATTACTAAATACTTTTCTTGTCTATGTCAAAGCTTGCGAAAGGAAAGCTATTATTACTTCCTTCATCATCCTTGTGAGCTTAAAGACCTCCAAGACCCATGTTACTAACGTCTGTGGTCACAATACTCAAAACTCCTTAAATTTGATCTTGTCAAAATCTTTTTGAAAATCTATGCTCCATGCAAACTTGGTTTTATTCTTTAATAATTGTCTTCCATTGAAGGCCCTTTGGGCAAAACCCTTAACATGCTTAGCTTTACATTAAAAAACCAGAGAAAAGCTCTTACTGCCTCCTTGTACAAGGTAGGTGGGGCTTTTTGAAAAGCTTCAAATAAACGTGTTACTCATTACATAACACATGATCCTGGTAGGTGGCAGATTGTGCAGCAAAGTTACATTTGGTCACAATTAAACCTTTTTTTATCCAGAATACTTAATGTTTTTTTCCCATGATATCCTCATGTTCACTCCTATTTTTACCATAATTTAATGTATCAATTTGGAAACAACTTACGTTTTTGATCTTATCAAATAACGGACATATTCATCTTTTTATAGAAATTTGGTAGTATGTTGCTAAGAGAGCTATAGCTGAGAACCATTTAGAATTCTTAACTAAGGTCAACATTTCCGAACTTTTAGCAAGATGAGACTTGTCGACAAGAATATTGTTGTTCAATTCTATGCACAACCAGATTTAGGTCTAGCTACAACAACACGGGAAATCTATTCTGTTGATGCTATTGTTTCTATTATACCTGCATTAACCAACTTTTCTAATTCCTTTTCAAAGCCTTCCCTCAACTGCACTGGAATGTTCCAGACTATGAAGTTTGGGGCATGCGTTATTCTTCAGTAGAATATGCTGTTGGAGTCCGTCAGATATGTAGTTATCCTGCTAAAACATTTAGACATTTTTTATGCCTAACGTTCCTTAGATCTTCTCCATTATCTATGATCATAACCATATCAGAGTTATTGGGATTAAACATCATAGGAAGATTACCTTGGCCATACTATGCTAGTATAGAGGGACAATTTTTTGCAATGTACAATTTACTTACAGTTTTCCGTTTTTTAAATCTAAACTTTATAGTTCTATAAACTAACATTTCTATTCTTTCAACGGAAACCCTTCCAAAAGTATATCTGCTACAAATAACTTGTCACCAATCTGTTTACAAATTCTTTCCTCCAAACTTCCTTGTTTATAATAATATATGAGGATCCAGAATTCGCATATATCTGCATGTTAATTCCTCTTATATGCATAGCACATAAAAGTTTTTCTCTTAATGTCGCAATCATTAACATTCAAAACAAAGGACTCTCTAGCATCAGCATCATATTGTTAACTGAATAACCTCATCTGCTTCACTAGAACGTCCTTCATCAACACACTTGACCTTAATGTTTCTTTTCTTTCTCCAAACCTCCCAAAAATGACCTACTATATCACAAGAAGAACAGTTTTGCTGTAAAGCAGGAAATATTACTATAAGCTAAATGAAATTTACTATTACAGTGAAAACATCTGAGGCTTTCTGTAGAGTGTCTTTCTCTTAGCTCTGTGAAACTTAGAGGACTTTGGTTCTTTGCCTTTTATCATTCCTACCAGTTCATCAGGAATTTCCTTAGTACCCAGTTTCACAAATTTAGCACTTCTGCTCAATAACTTTGATTTTCTTACAATAGCCAATATTTTTCAGAGGTCCAAGTTGACGATCACCCATATCCTTTCTTGTATTGTCTTAAAGGCAAAGAAAAGTTTTAAATATCTAACAGAAGCAGATTTTGTATTTAATTCATTGAGGTTTCTCCACTGCTCATTCACTAAGCCATCTGACTGGCAGGACTTGAGAAACACTGAAGACTAAGAAGGGGTTTTGCTGTGGGATATCGTGCCATGTTTCTGCATCACCTACAGAAGCAGAAGGAAGGCACCCAGAACCACATAAAGCGACTATAGAAAGTGTGGAGTGACAGCAGAAACAGAGGCTGCAGGAAAGTGCAGTGGAGTAGTTAGATCAAGAACTGAGCCTAGGTCAGCCTTGCTTGAGAGGAAGAGATTTATTGCCACTTTCAGCGCTGCAGAATAAGAGATTCTTGTTTACTTAAGATCTGCACTTATTTATGGAGGCTAGTACTATTGACAGTGTGTTGTCTCTACATTTTCAGAAAAACCTAAATTCTTTCCAAACTATTTGAAAGGGTGGACCAACATTCTCAAGTTAGCAGATAATGAAACTTACATGTTTCCAGGCCCAGTAGCTCTTCCAGTCCAACATTTACTTTGCATCCTGGTACTTGAATCCTGAATGCATATTGGGATAAAGAAAACTACTAACAGTAGATATCAGTACACAGCTAAAAGCAATGCTTACACGGTGTCAGAAAACTAATAGGTGAGAGTAGGTGGAGAACGAAATCCATATGCTTGAATTAGGTTGTCCGAAACGTGATGTGTTAGACGTTAGTGGAAGGAAGCAGTTATGGTTTACTGCTAATGTCTATCAGTAGTGAGTTCCAAAATGACGTGGCTGCTCCTGGAAAGGACTGGTGTTTATTGTGGGCTGCTTTAAATCTACAGATTTCCAGATGTGTGTTCTTTCTTCTAAGCTCTCTTTGTTCATCTGATAAATGTAGGAGATCGGCATGTTAAGGCGCAAGGCTTTGTAGGTGAGGCATGCCAGTATGAACTTTATTCTTGACTTAATAGTTCACAAATGCCACTTGAATAGAATAGGGGTAAGGTGGTCAAATTTCTTAATTGATTGAAGAGTCTGGCAGAAGAATGATGGAGAGTAAGTTTAGGTGGTTGAGTGAGGAATACCTGCAGAAGCTGCACTGCCAAAGTCCAAGTACGATATTATGAGGATGTGAGCTGCAGCATTTAAGTGAGTGGACAACAATAGTGGTTAATTCTTTTTGACAACTTGCAGTTAGAACTTAACTGCTTTTGTGATTTTCTTTATATGTTTTGTCATTGCTTGAGAGGGAGTGTTTGAAATGGGGGTCTCTAGTTGGCAATGGTTTGCACCTTTGTCCAAATAGGGCCCTTCCTTCTAGTTAGGATAAGGGGGATACACTCCTTAAATAACCCCTGCTCACCCCCTTGGTAGCTTGGCACGAGCAGTCAGGCTTATCTCAGAGGCAGTGTGTGAAGCATTTGCACGTAACCAACAGTGATACAGTAAAAGACACTACAAAAGGACTCCATACAAGTTTTAGAAAAATAACCAATATTTATTTGTACAAACAAGACGAAAACTATAAAAGACCAACATACAGTAATTAAAAATAGGCACCTTGCAAGTATGGCTTAAAAATGCAGTTCTAGAAGTCGGTAGCTCCGCCCGGTGCTACAGCGGTGCTGAAAACAACAGAATCCAACAGTTCTGTCCGGCCGCGTCGGTGCGGACTGGCGTTTGTGTAAGCAGACTCGTAAACAGTACCTTTGGTTCCGGACGACTGCGGCGGTGCAGGCCTGTCATGGCAACAGTCGCGGTTGCGATGTGAAGCGTAGCGGTGCGGCGTGCAGTGCCCTCAAGTCGCGGTGCAGGCAGCGGCTCGGTGACGGTCGTCCAGCGGTGTCAGTGAGACCAGGGCTGAGGTGTCGAGTGAGGCGGTGCTCGTGGCAGTGCTGACAGGTCACGGTACAGGCAACTATGACGGTTGATGTGAGCTGGCATCGGTCAGTTTAGACTGCGGTGTAGGAAGGGCGGTGCATCGTGTAACTTACGAGCGGTGCCCCCAAACGACGGTGCGGTCACGGGTGTCGAGGTCAGCGAGGCGGTGTGGAGTGCGGTGCTCACAGGTTGCGGGGCAAGCAGCGGCTCGGTGGCTGCAGCGGTCGTCATCGGTGAGACCAGGGTTGCGGTGCGAAGTGCGGCGGTGCCCTCTGCGGTGCCTTCAGGACACAGAACTCACAGCGGTGTCGGCTGCTTTCCCCCTCTGTGGCAACTGAAACCCACAGTTCCAGAGGCGGTACCCAGAGGTAAGTGCAGTCTTTGCTGTCCATGAGACTTCGTGAACAGGAGGCGAGCTCTATTTCAAGCCCTTGGAGATACTCAGCGACAAGTGAAGAAAGTTCAGTCCAGTCCCTTCACTGCCCGAGGCAGAAGCAGCAACTGCAGGTCATCCCAACAAAGCAACAACACAGCAACGGAGCAGTACTCCTCCTAGCAGTTCTTCCAGCTCTTCTTCTTGGCAGGTTCCATGATCCAAGCGAGTTCTCTGAAGTCTTTTATCTCCCTGAGACTTCCAACAGGAGGCAAGCTCTACTTCAAACCCTTGGAGAAAACTCTAAACAGCAGGATGATGAAAGTACAATCCAGTCATTTTTCCTACCCAAGACGGAAGCAGCAAGCAGCAGGCCAACACAGCAGAGCACGCAGCAAAGTGGCAGTTCCTCCTGACAGCTTTTCCAGCTCTTCTTCCTGGCAGGTTCCTTAGTTCAGAAGTAACCTAAAGGTCTGGGGTCTGGGCCCCAATATTTATACCACATTTCCCTTTGTTCTCTTTTGGCAAAAGTCTCTCAGCTCAGTCCAAACCAGTTCTGTCCTCTCTGGCCCAGCTTCCCGGCAGGAGGTGGAGACAGCATTGTGCAAGGGAGACAGGGCCTATTCAGGTGCAAGGGAAATCTCCTCCCACCACTCTAAATGCAGACCAGGCCTATTCAGTTGCTAGTGAAACTCCTCCCACTACTCTGAATGCAGCCCAAGTCCATTCAGCCCAGCCCTGACTCATCCAGGAAAGGCAGGACACAGTCTCCCCTCCCACCCAGTGGCTGTCTACAGTGAATGCACATCCCCAACCCCTGTCACTCCAAAGCCAGACAGTCAATCTACAACCCAGCAGAGGCGCACAGGATGGCTAAGCAAGAAAATACCCACTTTCTAAAAGTGGTATTTTGAAACACACAACATAAAAATCATCTTTACTAAAAGATGCATTTTTACATTCTGAGTTCAGGCATACTAAACTCATTTTCTCTATCTCGTCCCAATGGGAAGTTATACTTGTAAGATGTTACAAAGTACCTCCCATTCTATTCTATGGGACAGATAGCCTTTCAGTAGTTAAAAAACGAAATACACTGTTGGGCAGATATACAAGCCCCTTGCGCCACCGGTGCGTCACTTTTTGTGTCAAACCGGTGGCGCATTTATTGCTCCATATTTACAAGGACAGGAAAAGCCACCCTGCATGACTTTTCCTGTCCTTGTAAATATGGCCCCTTTGCACGCAGCACTTTGTGTGAAAGGGGTGTTCCATGGGTGTTGCTGTGGGTGTTCCCACGCAACACCCATGGAACCAGACACATTTCCAGATTTACGAGGAATCTTCCCCAGGGGAGGCGTAGGGAGGCACAACGAGTAGAAATGCATTAATTTCTCCTCGTTTTCTTTTCCTCTTTCTATGCATGCTGCATTCTGCAGCACACATAGAAAGAGGAAATCACCTCTAATTATTGTTTATGTACAGGAAGGGTTCCCTTCCTGCACATAAACAATCATTGAAACAATGACGTTTTTCAACTTATGTGTGCTAATACAGCACACATAGAAGTTGAAAAACGGCATTTCAAATTGTTTTTGTGCAGGAAGGGAACCCTTCCGGAACAAAGACAATCTCCCCACGACGCAGGCATCCTTGTACCATGGTGCAAGGGTGCCTGCACGGGCCATGGCAGTAGTTTGTGCGCCAGCGCAGGGGGAAGCACAGAGATGCGACATATTGTTGTAAATATGTCGCATCCCTGTGCTTTGAAAGTGACTCAGTGCGGCGCAGCCAAATGGCTTGCGTTCCGCACTGAGTCACTTTCTTGTACATCTGCCCCTGTATTTCACTATCAGGACATGTCAAACACATGTGTACCTGTCCTACCTTTCACATACACTGCACCCTGCCCAAAGGGGTACCTTGGGCCTACCTTAGGGGTTTTGGGCCTGGCAAGTGGGTGCACTTGCCAAGTCGATATGGCAGTCCCAACTGCGCACAGACACTGCAGTGGCAGGTCTGACAACCCTGCTTGTGTGGGTGGCACAACCTGTGCTGAAGGCCTGCTAGCAGCATTTGATTTACAGGCCCTTGGCACACACAGTGCACTGTACTAGGGACTTAAAGGTAAATCAAAGAAGCCAATCATGGAAACACTAATCTACTACTCTCAGTATACATTGTGGAGTAGCGGTGCATAGATTGATAGATGATCTAATTTCTTTCATGTAGATTTTATTCAAGGCAGTCGTCGTTTTATCACTGAACACAATAGAAACATACAGAAGAGTTAGAATCAGTTTTGCATTGAGTATTTTCAACGACTGGGTGAAAAGCTTGTCCTCCATAGATATTTGAAATCGTTTTTGTGATTTTGAAATCAAACTAGCTTTTGTTTGTTCGCAATGTGGCTGGACCATCCAAATGTACTGTATATTGTCAAACCTAAGTAATCGTAGCTGGTTACTTGCTCAATTTCTGCTTTGTCGATTTTCCACCTTAGTTGTTTTCTGGATTTGCTGAAATACATACCAGTGAATACCAGTTACACATTTTCATTTTAAGTCTAAGGTTGCAGCTTTCACTTGGGGCCACTCCCAGCTTCCTTTTATAGCAATTTATAGACCCCGCCTATGCTGACAGTAATTAAAATAGTATTTGTTATTTAGAAAAAAGTTGTTTGGATTTTATGTTGTCATATGTTCTATACCCAAAATTTTTTTTAGATTACCTGATAGCATGTGAATAGATATTTGGAATGTGTGCGAGTGTCTGTGATCTATGTGGATACATGAATTCTGGTGGGTGGGTGTGTGTGTATGTGTGTGTGTTAGGATCATGTACTCCCCCACACACTGAAGACAGACCTTTTTCAGGCAGCTTAGGCAAAAATCACTGGTTATGTATATGCTCGATTGCACAATATATTACAATGTGTACACTATCTTTTACTTGCCATGATATTAAAAGTATTTACCAAGTTTGTGTCATAGAATCAGTATTCAGGGCTTCCAGCTCAGATCCATGGCTGGATGGAATTGTATATGTTATACAATGGTTTGACCATACAGGGTTGTCTAGAAGGGGTACAAAATACTGAGGATCTTGATTTATATTTTCAACATTCTGTACACATGAACACTACGATTCGTACCTATGCTTCTTGAGTATAACGTATGGGACGTTGCCGCTTGTCACAAGCCAACAAATGGCTTTGGAAATTAAAAGCCGACTGATAATATTTGGTAGAACCTACTGATCATAAGATCAAACTGGCCCTTTTAGCCAACCAAAATCGATGCATAATAGTTCTGTTTTTCGAAAAAAGACTACTTGAAATAGTATAATTTGTTTATGCAAAACGTACGACTCTGTTTTGTTAGTCCATGGATAAATATTTGCGTGCATTACATCTTTAATTTAGTTTCAGTGCCGCCCCCAGCTGAAACAATTTCAAGCACTTCTTAGTACTTTGCTGAGCATGTGTTGTGTGTTGTGCAATTTACTCAAAGCGTCCAACAGCCATTGGCTACTAATTCAGATTAGTGGAAATTGATATTACAAAGGCAAAAGCTCTAATACATTTATAATTTCAGCAAGACAGGTCAGGTGAATCAACGGCCTGATTAAGATCTTGGCAGAGAGGGAACTCTGTTGCAACAGCGATGGAGTTTCCACTTCGCCAAGACTATGGTCCGTCCGCCTGATTTAAATGCGGGCAGACAATAGCTTGACGACGGTGGAGACAACCCTGTCTCTGCCGTTGTCAAACTTCTCCGACGGTCCTAAGGAGTAAGTAAAATGATTTTATTGTTTCAATTAATAAAAATTGTTACAAAAGACCATGCGTAATCTGTATTTCCAAGATCCATCTTTAACTGTTAAAAGAATGTAAACAATATCATTTAAATTCATATCATACATTTCGGAACCGTATCAAGAGTAAAAATAGAAGCCCATGGGTGCTTGTTTTATGCTCACGGTTTTGGGCTTAGGATTTTACGTTAAGCCTGGCTCGATCTTTACTTAAGGACTCTTTAATTATTTGTGCAAATTTCGCTAGTCTTGCCAGTTCCATGGGGATCTCTAAATTAAAAAGAAGCTTCATTGCGTCCGTACAAGTGCGGGTTCCGTATTTTAAAAACAAGGGTTTTAATAAAGTGCGATGTGCGAGGTTCAAGTCAGGACAAGTGCAGAGTAGGTGTGCCAAGGACTCCTCGAACTGATGGCAAAGTCTACAGGAGGTGACCGCCTCTAGTGATTTCCAGCAGGTATTGATGTCTTTTATTGGAATGGCCATGAGTCTGACTGAAAGGATTTGCTTTACTATTTGTTTATTCAGTGCTGAATCAAGGTAAGGCTGCCTCAATTTGTCCTCGTAAGAACGGACTAGTATCCCAATATTGCTGCTGGAGGACTCGATAGACGCTATGTTATCTTGCTTTGATAGTGTTCTGACTTGTTTCCTTAAAATTGTTTTAAGTAGGCCGGGTTGGTGAATAAAGTTGCCCCAGTCAGACAGATGGAGGTGCAGCTCCTTAAGGGCAGTTGATAACGCGTCTGCCCATGGGTTTTGCCCTTTCGTGAAAATTTCTTTCAGGGTAGATTTCATTGTGTCCGGGGGGGCGGCGCATATCCCCCGATTGTAACGGATGACCGCTGCCCAGTATTCATAAGTTTGTTTGCTTAGTCCACATTCCAGCCTTACTAGCGCATTTCTGGCGTAGGCCGGTATCTGGAAAATCTGTTTGAATGCACGGCAGTTGGCAGTCTCCATGATGTTAATTAGGGCCCCGGGAAATACTAGTTGCCCATAGGAGATTGAAGGGATTAGCTTGGCTCTTACGACCTTTCGGGTAGGTTCGGTTGACGCACTGCATAATTTTGATTTGAGTTTGCAAAGGGCGTACGTTACCGCCTTGGCTTTAGCTCCTATAGTTGCAATGTGGGCTGTCGGCTTGCCGTTGCTCATAATCCATGCCCCCAGGTAGTTATATTTGGTTGTTGTTAATATATTCAGGGTGCCCATTTTCCATAGATGTTTAAGTTTGTTGGGGTCCTAAGGAGTAAGGGCCATCAGAGCATTGGCTCTAGGTCCATCCACCTAATTTAGATGGGCGGACATATAGCTGTTTTTCAATGCCCGTCACAGCCAGGAAAAACCTGGCAGTAAGGGGCACTGAAAAGTGCTCAATGCCCCCATCACCATGGGAAGACACTCCCATGGCGAGGGGGGCATTGTTTGTTTTATCTTCAAAAAGAAAATCCTGCTTTGGGATTTTCTTTAAAAAAAAAAATATATGAGTTGTAACTTCGCCATATGGCTCCGTCACGTTTGACGGAGCCGTCCAGCAAAGTCCTAAGTCACAATACACAGGCAGGAACCGCCTTGACAGCAGTTCCAGTTATTGCTTGAAATGTTCGCCGAGCAGAAGGACATTTTAAAATTTGCCGGTCGGCACCTTCGCCAGGGTGACGGAGTAATTTACTGTGCGAGTCAGATATTTATTATTTTCAATACAGGTTAAAATCAGCGTCATTCAGTTTGATTAAAATGACAACGTTGCATAGTGCTTTAAGTGTTGGCTGCAGACAGTTGTGTGTAACCTGTAGGTCACACACTCAGATTCCTATAGGGTGAGCTCAGCCTTTTATTTGGGATAAGATTTACACCTAGTAGTCATAGCATGTACAAACAACAAAACTAATATTAAGCCTTATACAAAAATTGTTATTAATGTGTTGGATTATCTATCACCTGTTAACTTTGTATTATAAGCAATTCCCTGTGTCAAGTGAACTGTCCATCCAAGTAGCCATTTTCTACAAATTGCATGGGCTTCGACTCGGTTTACTCCTTTGTTGTGTTTAAGATCATTTTTGTTGTCTTCATTTGTTTTGTTATATAAGGTGCACACCTTTTTCATTCAGACCACAGCCTTTAATTTTACAGATCACTCATATGACCCTTCAGACACAAACACTGCAATCACACTCTTTCTAAACAGCAGGCAGATACAACTGGAGGTTTCTGATGAGACACTGTACAGCTGTGCCGTTCTTCACTAAGATCTGTAACAGGAAAAGAAGAATAGCTTTTTTTGCATAAATGTTTACATCATCCCAGCCAGGACACAAAATGTTCAGAGAACTGGCTGCATGCACCAGTCGATTTGTCCTGCCCTAAGTGCCAGCAAAAGGGCTCCAGGTGAAACTTTTTTTTAAGCCAGTCTTAAAAAGGTCAAAGAATTATTTTGTCCAAAACTGAATGAGGCATGATTGTGCAATATACTTTCAAAGAAGAAGCAGCTTTTGAAAATTGTTTACAGTTTTAGCAGATATGGTGGGGCTGTGCAAAGATGTGTTCATGCTGCTGGGGATTCTCACAGCCCGAATAGCAAAATTGACATGGTGAGGCTATACCCCTCATCTAAGATGGGTGCGCGGGAGGTACATCATCAATCAATCAGTAGATTTGTAGCACGCTTCTCGTCACATGTGAGGGTATCCAGGTGCTGGCAGGGTCCAGTTGATTAGCCAAATAGCCAGGTCTTCAGGGACTTTCAAATCTCTGGAAGAGATGAGGAGGTCTGTAGATGAAAGGGTAGCTGGTTCCATGTCTTCGCTGCTTGGTAGGAGTGTCCTCCGCATTTGCTACGCCGAATGCGGGGGATGAGGTTTAGAGAAAGGGACGTGGAGCGGAGGTGTCTCGTAGGCTGATGGAAGCTCAGGCAGTGGTTCAAGTAGGAGAGTCCGTAGTTGTGTAGGGTCTTGTATGCATGGGTCAGGGGCTTGAACTGGTATCTTTTCTGTTCAGGGAGCTAGTGCAGTTCCCCGAGGTAGGGGGAGATGTGGGTTCATCTGGGGAGATTCAGAACAAGTATGGCTGCGGCGTTCTGTATGGTTTGTAGTCGACGGAGGAGGTGAGCTGCAAACCCTGCTTAGAAAGCGTTGATGTAGTCCAGTTGGCTGGAGGTGAGGGTCTGGGTGATGGTGCGTCTTGAGCTTTGGAGTAGCCATTTGAATAGCTTGCGGAGGATGAAGAAGCAGGAGGAGGAGACGGAGTTGACCTGAGTCGTCAGGGTTAGCTTGCTGTCCAGAATGATGCCAAGGTTCCTAGCATGGTCAGTGGGGTAATAGTAGGTCCGGGTTCTGGGGTCCATCAAGATGCGTCCCATGGGGAGCTTTTGTTTCCGAAAGTCAGTACTTCGGTCTTGTCCGTGTTGAGTTTCAGGCAGTTGTCCATAATCCAGTTGGCGACATCTGTCATGTAGTTGTGGAAGTTGGTCTTGCTGTTTGTGGTGTCTTCAGAGAGGCAGAGGGAAAGGATGATCTGTGTGTCGTCGGTGTAGGATATGATGTTGAGTCTGTGGGTTTTGGAGATGCTGGACAAAGGTGTCGTAAGTGTTGAAGTGGGTGGGGCTGAGTGAGGATCCGTGGGGTACTCCACAGATGATTTCCTATGGTCGGAGGGGAAGGGGGAGGACAGTCTTTATGTGTTCTTCTGGTGAGGAAAGAGGCGATCCATCTGAGAGCGGTTCCTTGGATCCCTACGTTGTGCAGCCTTGTGATGATGTGTGGTGGGAGACCATACCGAAGACTGCAGAGAGGTCTAGGAGGATCAGATCCACAGTTTTGCGGTAGAGTAGGGCTCGGATGTCGTTGGTAGCCATGGTGAAGGCTGTCTCAGTGCTGTGGTTGCTGTAGAATCTGGATTGGGAGGAGTTGAGTAGGAGGTTCCGATCCAGATGTGAGGAGAGTTGTTGGTTGATGACTTTTTCCAATATTTTGGCCAGGAACAGGAGCAAGGAGATCGGTCGGTAGTTGCTGAGTTTGCTGGAGTCTGTTGATAGTTTCTTTAGTAGGGCCTTTGACTTCTGCGTGTTTCCAGTCCTTGGCCATGGCAATTGAGGTGTTGAACAAGGTGGTGAGTACGTGGCTGATTGTGGCTTCACCAAGGTTGAAGATGTGGTGAGGGCATGGGTCGGTTGGGGCCCCTGAGTGGACAGAGTTCATGATGGAGGTAGTGTCCTGTAGGGCGAGCTGGCTCCATTCAGTTAGTCGGATGTCTGTGGTGGTAGTGGGGTTGGTATGTTGCTTGAAGAAGTCGGTGGCTTTGGGCTGGGGTCTGAAGTTCCTGTAGATGTTGGCGATCTTGTCGTAGAAGAAGTTTGCAAGGTTGTCGCTGAGTTCCTGTGAGGGGGTAATGGTTGTTGCAGCTGAGGGGTTGGAGAATTCTTTGATGAGTTCTTTGCTGTTATTGGAGCTTGATTCGATGAGTGAGGCTAAGGCCTTTCTCTTCTATTCTCTCAACTGTCTGGCTGTCTGGAAGATGGTCTTGTTGGTCGTGTCCTTGCTGGTGCACCATCTCCTTTCCAGTTGTTTACGGTTCTGAGGTCTTCAGTATACCAGCTAGTCAGCTTGGTGGACCTTCTGTGGGTGTTGTTGCCGATGGGAGCGAAGCTGTCGGTGCAGTTGGTAATCCAATTGTTGAAGTTTGACGTTCTGGTCTAGGTTGTTGGAGGAGATGGTGGGGGTGGTGTTGAGGGCATTGATCCATGTGTTCTTTGAGACTTTGCTCCAGCTCCGGTGGGGGGCGTTGGGTAGAGTAGGGGCGGAGGTCTGTGAGCTGGTGATGTTGAAGTGGACGATGCAGTGGTCAGTTCAGGTGAGTTCTGTGGTGTGGTTGTACCAGATGCGGTTGCTGGAGGTAAATATGGGGTCTAGCAGTGTGCGTGGAGTCGTGGACAAGTTGGGTGAGACCGATGTTGTTCATGCTGTCGAGGAGGTCGGAAGTGTTGATGTCATTGTTGTTGATGAGATGGAAGTTGAGGTCACCAAGGAAACTGTAGTTGTTTGGAGTATATGGCAAGGGAGGGCGATGAAGTCGCAGATGAAGTTGGAGAATGCTGGGGGTGGTCTTGGAGGATGGTAGGTAAGGGTGCCCAAGATGGTGGTTTTGCTGTCTGTTTGGAGTCGGAAGTTGAGGTGTTCCATGGCTGGGGTAATGTAGTCATTTGTGTTTGTGCATTGGATGGATTCCTTATGTATGATGGCCATCCCTTCGCCAGTTTTGTTGATGCAGTGGGTTATCTTGTATCCTTCGGATATTGTGGTGGCAATGTCGGGTGTGGAAGTGGGGTTGAGCCAGAGGACATCGAGGGGGGAGAAGAGGTCCCAAATCTTGTTGGTGTGTTTTCATAGGGAGCATGTGTTGAGAAGGGCACATGCGAGTTGTTGTTTTTGTTTAGGTGGTATCTTTGGAGTGTTCAGGGTGGAGCTGGTCAGTGGGCTGATGTGTGTGCTGTGAGTGAAAGTGAAAGGTCCTACCGTGGAGCATGGGTCGGCGCCGTGGCAGTGTTTGTTGCACCATTGTGATGTAGAGCTCGGTGTATCTACAGGGGAAAGGGGGGGGGTCGGGAGGGCCAGGTGTCGTGGCGCTGGGCACGGTACAGGCACAGACGAGCTTACATTTGGTGCACCTTCTGCATGCCAGCGGCACACTCGTTGCGTGGCTGCGCTGCAGCCTGCATGAAGTAGGTCCTGGAGTGGGTGAACTTCTGTTGGCGGGAAGAGCAGTGAGCGGGAAAACCCAGGCAGTGGCGGTGTCACTGGGTCAGGCTGGAACAAGCAGGAACTGGTGGCCACAGGCAACTGGCAGGCTAGGAGCCTACTTCATGTTGACATCGCAGCCATCTTAAATGAGGTGTTTGTCTCACAATGCACTGTGGTTTGCCTGCCATGTACATTTTCGATGATGTACAGTCTAAGACACTCAATGACATCCTAATGTTTAAATTCAGAGGCCATATTTTGTGCAGGGAATTTCCAGTAAGCAATGTATTTTAAGCCAGCCATGCTACTGCTCTCGGCCCATGCAGCATGAAACATTGTTTTAATTGAGACACTGATAGCATTTTGTAATAAACAGGTAGATTCTTTAAGGGAAATCAGAGGAAAATATATATTAAATCAGAGCAATTCCATTGCAGTACATAGCCACTTCACGGTCTGTGCACTACAGTGGACGGCTTACTAAGTGGACTACCACAAATGCTAACCAATCAAATGTCTGTAAATAAGATTAACATATGGATGGTACCAAAGCACATCTCTCAATACTGCTTTATAAAGCTATTCTTGGTGATTATATGAGCCACTGCAGCAAGTGAGGATGTCTCCAGCCAGACCAAAAACACTGTAATTTTCACACACCTAAATAGTAAACATGAAATCACAACTGTGCACAATGAAAACCAGACCACTTGGCCCCTTCTGAACTAGAGATCTGCTTAAGAAGATCTCTGAATGCAAAACAATGTAAAGCTCTCCTTCTGCTGATGAGTGTCATGGAGTTTACAATCAAATGCACCTTCCTAGCATATTAGCCATAGAGTTCAGAATGCAAAACCCCATCCTATTGCATTTGTCAGAGTTCACAATGTAATGTAAAAGCTTACTGTATTAGACATAGGGTCTGGTTTTCACAATGTCTATCAATTCTAAATTGTCAGACGTGACGACGCAAGGATGCAACACAAATGCAGCGTCTGCCGCAGGGGCTGCTGCGAGTCTGTGAAGGAGCCGGAGCCTGCTGTAAATGAGCGCAATCCAGTGGATGACGGCGGTCAGTGGGCAATAGCTACCACCAGGCAGCCTGAAAGCAGAGACGGGATGGCACCCATCGGGGAGCAGACTGTAACAGTGGGAACATGTGAGGGGCCCGATGTGTGGCAGCGCAGGAAGAAGACCCCAAGGATGTGGGTCGGCGTTAAGTGCATTAAGCAGCAGGCTTTTCTGCAGAGCACGGAGGTGGCCGGCGTTACGCCGGTGCGGCTTACGCTTGGGGGAGGAGCAGGGGCGGCTCTTCCGTTAAGGCGGAGGAGCGTCGCCCCACTGCTCTCAGAGCAGGAAAAATAAAATAATAATATAGTTATTAACTATTTATTTTTTGCAGGTTCGGGGCTCGGTTAGGTCGGGGCTAGTGGCACAAGGGGAGGAGTGGTTTGCACACTCCAAGTGCGCTTGACTGCCGTCTTGGCCCGGCCAAACAGTCATGCGCAATTTGCATGTTCCCCACCAGGCTACATTACACAGCCTGGTGGGGAACATGCCCAGGGTCCCAGTCCTCATCTGAGCGCCGATCCATGGCGCTCAGACCAATCACAATGCTGCATTGCAGCGTTGTGATTGGCTTAGGGGAGCCTGGGTGCTTCCTGGTTCAGGAACTGCGGAGAAGCAGAAGAGCGACGCGGCCGCCGGCATTGGTAAGTTTTTTTTGCATTTTGTTCCATCCACTCCCTGTCACCCCCTCCCACCCTCCACCCTAATTCCCTGCCAGTCGCTACTGGTGAGGAGCCAGCATGCCCGCCAGACGCATGATCAGTGCACCTCCTCCCCTGCGCCTATATTCTAAACCCACCCAGCAGCAGAAGGTAACTAAAGGGCAAGATTGAGGGTGATAGAGTGCGGCAAGAGCTGAGGGGGTCAAGAAAGTAAAGGAGAAGGAACTCTACACACCCAGAGACTGAATGGCTGAGCACTCAGATTGGTATTAAGTATAAAAACAAATAAAAGGCAAGAGTTGAGAGGCACAGACCTGCGCAGCATAGCACAGTACCCGTCCTGCTTTCTTTTTTAAAAAAAAATATTTTTATTAGTGCATAATTATACCATCATACATACAATTATTACAGTTCATTGATGAGAAAAAACATAAAAACGAACAAAAATATAAGAGAAAAAGGAAAAAAGTATAAGAATTATGCACATTTTATTAATTTATCCCACCCCCCATCCCTTTCAGTCTTAGCCCCACCCTCCCCACCCATAAGGAGTTGGACTTATTCAATTGGCTATTAGTTTTTAAAAAGAAGAAAAAAATACACAATCCTAAAGAACGCATTTTTTGAGTTTTACTAATGTTTTACTAATGTTTCTCAAGCCATCTAGTCAGCGGTGCCCAAATTTTTAGGCCTTTAGATCGGGCTCGCAATTCCCTTTTTGCGTAAATAGCTTTCTCAAAATTATAATTTGCCAATAAACGAGAAAGCCATTGGTGAAAACCAGGAGGAATTGGATCCAGCCAAGCCGAAGCCAGGCATAAGCGTAATATCGCCATGCCAATAAACACAAGTTTTTCTCCTGGCTTCCCTTGTAGTTGCGGGTCTACCCCAAGTCCGATCAAAGACGGGGAAAGGAGATAATCAACCCCTAGTACCTCCTTAAAGAAATTAAAGATTTCCTGTTTTAAACTACTTAAAGAATTACATGAATTAAACATATGATTTAAATCCGCCTGAAATACTGCACCTCGGGGACGTTGTGTTCCTTTCCTGTCCCCCATTTAGAAATCTTTTTGGGGGTGTAATAGAGTGAAAAACAGGATTTGTAATATTGTGCCTGAAGCCGAGCCGGAATTAAGATTTTCTGTGCTAATTCGGTTGAATAAAAAAAGTTTTCCTGGATTCCTATCTCTATTTTCCATTTTGCTGCTCGTGGCTCCATATCATCTGGCATTAATGAGTTGAAAAAACTATAAACGTCCCCGATAGAGAGCGGTCTATTTTTCCTTAACCTATCTATCATATAATTATTGGCGAAGCCTATTGGGCCTCCCCTTTTTGCTTAGAAAATCTCGAATTTGAAGATATTTATAGAAATATCTCTAATCTAAATTATATATCTCCTTAAGGTTATCAAAGCTGACTATATCGGTTAAAGAATAGAAATCACCAAGTTTGGACAAGCCGACATCACACCATCTTTTGATAATAGGATCTTTAAAATTTTCTGGCAAATTAGGATTATTACCTATCGGTGTATAATGATTCAGTCGGCCCAGCCCTAGCAATTTCCGAACTAGTCTCATGATTCTATGCCCGCCTATTAATGATTTAAAACGGACCTTCTTGTAATGGCTATCATTCAAAAATCTCCAGAGCCACCCCCATGTGTCTTTACCCATTATAAGTTCTATAGGTGTTGGTACTTCCTCCATTATGCTATCTCTTGGTTTTTCAGATATAAGGGTTAGATTAAATAATAAAGTGGTGGCCCAATAGTATAGTCTTATATTTGGTAAAGCCAAGCCTCCCCTTTCTCTTGGCAAAGATAAAAATGTATATGCTCTTCTAGGCTTTTCATATGCCCAAATGAAACAAGAAAATAACTCTTCAATTTTTTTCAAACAAATAGTAGAAAATTCTAAAGGAATTGCCCTTAAAAAATACAAAAATTTAGGGAAAAAAAAGCATTTTAATTATGTTGCATCTACCTATAATCGACAGGTGTAAATTATGTAATCTCATTAATTCAGTTTTAGCGATCAGAGGATCAATATTACCATCAACAATTTTGTCAACATTAGCCAGAATATCGACTCCAAGATATGTTGCCTTTTCTACCTGTCTAGTGTTGTTAGCCATGCTGATATTATTACAAACAATTTGGGTTTTAGTGCTATTAAGAGAATACCACGAGAGTATCCCAAATCTCGCTGCTTCCGCCTCTATCTCGACTATAGCTGTTTCAGGATCAGGGGTAACTATAGCTATGTCGTCGGCATAAGCCAAAGTTTTAGTTTTCCAACCCTGGGATTCGATAGGTCTAATGCTCCTGTTAATTTCAAGTTGCCGTAAAAAGGGGTCTATATATAGAGCGAACAACAGCGGGGAGCTCGGACAACCCTGTTGGGTACCTCTAGTTATTTCAAATGAGTCTGTAAGAGCACCATTTACAAAGAGTCTTGCACTGGGATGGAAATAAAGCATCTTAAAGGCCTGTATAAGCCCTTTGCCTACTCCGACCCTTGACAGGGTCTCCCATAAAAAAAAACAGGAGACCCTGTCAAAGGCCTTTTCAGCATCCAGCAATATAAGTGTTATTGGCTCTCCAGAGATGTTAGCAGCATCAAATAATGAAATGACTCTTCTGATATGGTCAATCGTGCCACGTCCTGGTATAAAACCATGTTGTCGAGGTGAAACAACCTTATGGATGACAGCAGCTAAGCAAGTGGCAAGAATTTTAGAATAAATCTTGCTGTCAGCATTAATCAAAGTAATGGGGCGATAAGAGCCAGGTTCCAGTGGTGATTTATGTTTTTTAAGAAAAACAATAATTTTGGCCTGTGTCCAGGACTGCGGTGGTTTTCCCCCTTTAAACACATGTAAAATTAATTGTAGCATCCAATCTTTCAGCTGTGGGGCAAATTTTTTATAAAACTCTAAGAGTATATTATCTAAACCTGTGGCTTTACCACTCGGAAGACTATTAATACAAAGCAAAATGTCCACCCGCTGGGGAGTTCCTCAAGTTGCTGTTGATCCTCTTGGGAAAATTGTACCATTGAAACTTGATTGAGATATGAAGTAACATCTCCCGGGTGATCAGGAATATCCTCATGATATAGAGTTTGGTAGTATGCATAGAACACCTTACGAATGCCATCTGGATCTATAGCTCTCCCTCCTACAGGATCATTAATCTCAGCTATTGTATTCCGAGTTGTTCTTTGTCTAGTTCTAGTTGCAAGGTGGTGCCCAACTTGCTCACTACACTCATATACCTTCTCACGCCACACAGCTAATCTATCTGCAGCTCTCTTTGCTATTATTTCAAGAATTGTCGACTTGGCTACCATCACTTTTATATGTGCTTCCGAAGCGTCTCCACCATCCTGGAGTGCTACAATCAAGTCTTTTTCTGCGGCAGCCAAGCTACCCTGCATATCATTAAGCCGACGCCGCTTTTCCTTATTCATAATTAGCGAAAAGCTAAGTGTTTCTCCCCGTATTCCCGCTTTCAACGTGTCCCAAACTATATCCACCCCAGCACTCCCTATATTCTCCTTGAAGAATTGGGGTATCCACTTCCTCATATGGTCGCAGTATTCCTCATTCAGAAGTAACGATCGTTCAAAGCTCCAATTAGGCTTACGCATATTTCTAGACCCTAACCCCTTAAGTTCTACTATTAAAGGATTGTGGTCGGCTAATATACGCGGAGCTTTCTCAATTGAACACGCATGAATCTAATCTTGCATGTTTATTGTGTGGAAAAGAAAAAAATGTAAAACCCGGGTCCATGGGGTTCTGCCAATTCCAGATATCAGAAAGTGCTTGCTCGCGACACAGAGTCCTTAAAGCTCTGAAAACCTTAGGTTTCCGACCATTATAGAACCAGTCATTATCAAGGGCTATATTTTGACTGGCAGGCAGATTTATATTAAAGTCCCCACAGATAATTATGGGTAAGGGCCAGGTAGCTAATTCATTATTTATATAATCAAATACGGTTGGATCATCTAAAGTACTTCCATAAATAGTGGAAATTGTGATTTGAATCCCATTATCCCTGCAACATTCTGTGATTACCCACCTCCCGTTCTGGTCAGCTATTGTTCGAGTAAAATGAATAGATCGATTAGCTGTCAAAATTACTACCCCCGTGTCTTTGAATTTTGAGTCGTGGCCCCCACCAATGTATATCCATGTGTTTCCAACAAGTATATCTGTGCTCTTTCGATATGTGTTTCCTGCATGCAGATAACATCGGCTTTTAACAATCGTAGCCCCACCGCAGTACTCCGCCGTTTTTTAATATCGTTAAGGCCACAAATATTAATTGTTGGTATACGCAGTTTACTCATTAATGATGGTATTTTCACCCTCGATAAGAAAAACCAAACATCCTAAAACTAGCCCCCAAAGTGCCAACCCCTTCCCCCCCTTAAGCCTAGACCGCCCGCCCTCAGAACCCAGCCCCCTCCCACCACCTACCACTGAGGTTACCTGGCGCATGCTGAGCCAGGATGAGGGCATCTGAGCAGTCGTGACCCCGCGCCCCTCCCCGGTCCAATCCCTCTACCTTCACTATAGCTCTAAAATACCACCCTGTTTAATTCACAGTAATAATCCTTGTTTTGTTTATATTCCAACATATAGACAATCTCTCTCTTCATTAATCAAAACCAAAACAATTTTGTTATATATCTTTTGAGAGAAGAAAAAAAAAAATAGAAAAATAGAGTCGTGAAGTATTGCCAGTATTAGCTTCAACATATTTATAATCAGAGATTGTTCTTAAGTCTTAAGTCACTAACTTTATCTTATTTGTGTGCTGTAATCTCTCGCAAATACGCTTGGGCCTGGATTTCGGATGCAAAACTACGTGTGGATCCCTTGAATATGACCTTTAAACGGGCAGGATTCTGGAGATAAACTGTTGCACCCAGTTGTTGGAATGGCGCAAAAAGTTGTCTCATCCTCCATCTGCGCTCCACAGTGGCATGAGCAAAATCAGGCCGGGTAAAGAAGGTAATGCCATTAAATTCTTTCTTGTTTGCGGGCCTAGCAAGATCATAGAGCAGTTGTCGCAAGAGAAAATTGCCAAAATAAATTAACATAGCTCATGGGTATTCCGAGGAAGTAGATCGTTTAGATGGTGTTAGTGGGAAGCGATGAACTTGTTGTATTTCCTTTTCCCAATCCCAGGAGTGTAAATCTGGGAAAGCTCCCTTAAAGAGTGTGATCATAAAAGTCTTAGGGTCGTTCCCTTCCACTCCCTCCGGAATACCAAGAACGCGTAGATTGTTACGACGTAATCTGTTCTCTTGCTCCTCGACTTTGAGCATAAGGTCTTTAACTATACCATCATGTTCCTCTCCTTGCTTTTTCAAAGTGACAATATTTTTCTCGAGATTTTCGGTACGTACTTCGACTGAGGCCATTCTATCCGCAATTTCAACACGTCTTACCCACTTTCCTTATGGTGCCTTGAAGCTTCTGCGTGGCGAGGCGCGACCTTCGGCTATCTATCTTGACCTCCTCTTGAAAGTTCTTAATAGATTGAAGCACTTCTGCCAAAGTAGGTTCGCTTTTGGGATCAACTGCTCCATCGGCTATGCTTCCTGAGGGTGTATGGTTGTCAGAGCTGATAACTGTGATGCAGAATAGCCATCTGAGATCCATCGTGCTACCCTGACCGGGGGTCTCACATTTTTTATGTCGACTGGATTTCTTCCTCCGAATCTTTTTTTGTGCAGAATCTTTCAGGGATAGCTCTAAATCTGTGCTGCTGTCCCAATTCTGACTTCCTCCTTCACTAGCGACGGATACACTTTCATCCGAAATTTCTGATTCATCCGTAAGTGAGTAAAATTTGTCTATGTTATCAGGCGTTTTAGGCGGGATAGCAGGGGTTTTTTCCTTATCATTTCCAACAGGAGTCACCATATCCTTATTTATTATATCGTTTTTCTCATCTGCAATGTCATTGAGATTTTGTTGGTTTTGTAGGTCATCTATGGGGCAAGGGATTGGAAGTTTATAACTATTATCTTCCTGAGCCATCCCAAGACTAGTAGCTGGACTTGATTGAAATATTGGTGTTTTAATCTCCATTGCATTTTCAAAAGGCGGCACGACCTCTATAGGACCTGTCTGGTCAATCAGTCCCTCTGTTTCAGCCACTTCTCCCACCAACACGTTATGCATTTTCCCATCAATCGGGGCAAATATGTTAGAGATTAGAGGTTGTCCAACCTGAGCATTTTGAATAACCAATATCTACACCTTTAATATTCTTTATTTGTATTTTTTTCTGTTTAACTGTCCGTTCAATCTTTTCTGTAGAATTAGTTTTTTCAGTCTGTTCCCTATTTTTTGCTCCACGTGTATCAAAGCGTTTCTGGCGGTTTTCAACTGCTGCAAGGTTAGACTGCAAAAGTTTATTCCCCGGTAGACCTGTCAGTTGCGCGCTTTTAATTTTATTCGCTTTCGCTCCCCGCCCTGCCATCCTTACTTGATCAGTTTCGATGTGTTGAATGCAATATATCTTCCGCGTCCCGAGTGCCGTCCGGAAAGCACCGCGGCTCCTGCGTGTCGATGTCCCTTCCCTCGTGTTTGGCAGGATTCTGTAGATCGCAGATAGAACCACCAAGGAGCACGCTACAGAGGCAGCGAAAGCTAAGGATGCAGGAGCGGAGCGAGTTGAGAGCGCCGTGGACCAGGGGAAATGCTTCAGCGTTGCGTGTATCAAAACTCGCTCTTTTTGCCCAGCAATCGTCACAAACTGCAGGTATTGAAGTTGCTCCATGAATCAGATTGGTTTTAAGGGGTACTTTAAGGCATTTAAAATACTAAATCAGGATTTTAGACTTCATTTAAGAACCGGACCGGCGGAGCTGCAGCAACGGGGGCTACTCAGATGCCATCTTGCCTCCGCAATCAGAAAACATTAGATGTTATTTCACCCGTCCTGCTTTCTGGTGTGTCTCTACCGACATCACCAGCAGCATCACCAACAGCACTGCACCACTCAATGATATCTTATGCGCCAACTTAACAATCTAGAAAAATCCAGCAAAATAGGCTAAATCTGCCTAATCAAGCCCTACGCAGGCAGCCCAGAAATTAAAATACCGCACACAGGTAAATTGCATAGTAAACAATTTGAGTCAGTAAACCGTTTGAGATAAAGTGCAATAAGATCCCATAGCATGATCTCACAGTGTGACTGCATAAGATCCTACAAGATGAGCACCCATAGTGCATTGCTTCTGTGCACCCGAGCTCAGCAAAATCCGCACAAGATGATAAGCAAACAAAAGCGTAAAAAGGCTTTTATCGGTAAACCAAGAAGACCACTAGCAATGGGTACGAAGAAATTGAAGCAAACCAAAGACCCATAAGTGGGGGAACCCACTTGATTGAGACCAATATCCAAGCCCTAAGGACACTAACTCTGTTCTAAAGAATGACATCAGGAGGTATTTTCTGATACACTAAAAGACCTGTAAAGAAGGGCCAGTGCATAAAGAGTTACGCAGAAACATCTCAAAGCGTCGCTCCATTAGTGAAGCCGATCAGTCAAGGGCAGAGTCAGAAGTGCGATTCCCCTGCTCATGGTACTCAAGTAATAATATGAATCAAGTGTGGTCACCTTGTGACGACCAGTTGATGGAACAGTGGGAAAGTTTGGAGGAAGTGCACCAGCGGAACATACTACCACTGAGTCCAAAGATTGAAATAATAAAAATAGAAAGAAACAAGAATGGAAGCCCCAAGGAGGATGCACAGACGGAACCATTGAGGAGGAACATCACTGACCCCGAAAGCTTTAGCATTTTCAACAGCTGGAGTGGAAGCATATGTAGAAGCTACCCAAAGTATCAATGTCCCATTAGACTATTCCAGTCTCCCCTAAATCAGTATAAGGGGGTAGAATTTCATACAGGTAGAGTAAATCAATTTTACAACTGGAAATTGCAACCCAAATCAAAACATCACGCCAAACCTCCAAGCCCGCTCAGAGCCAAACTCACCAGCGAGGATGCAAGCTGGGCAGCAAACAGGGCAAATAATGCCATGGTAGATGGGATGTCAAACTCTGGATGTAATCAACAACAAAATAGCCTCCATGGAGCAAGCAGCAATATTACGTGCAGACACACTAAATATTCAAATTACAGTCCTACAAACCATAGCCACCATAAATATGAAAACTGGTTGGAAATTAGACCACATTAATCGATTAATACTGAGGGAGCTCAGGAGTCGGTGACTATAAATTGTCGGGCATGCTCCCATCTTGGCGTCACATTAATCAATTAATACTGAGGGAGCTCAGGAGTCGGTGACTATAAATTGTCGGGCATGCTCCAATCTTGGCGTCACATTAATCAATTAATACTGAGGGAGCTCAGGAGTCGGTGACTATAAATTGTCGGGCATGCTCCAATCTTGGTGTCACATTAATCAATTAATACTGAGGGAGCTCAGGAGTCGGTGACTATAAATTGTCGGGCATGCTCCAATCTTGGCATCACATTAATCAATTAATACTGAGGGAGCTCAGGAGTCGGTGACTATAAATTGTCGGGCTTGCTCCCATCTTGGCGTCACATTAATCAATTAATACTGAGGGAGCTCAGGAGTCGGTGACTATAAATTGTCGGGCATGCTCCAATCTTGGCGTCACATTAATCAATTAATACTGAGGGAGCTCAGGAGTCGGTGACTATAAATTGTCGGGCATGCTCCCAACTTGGCGTCACGTTAATCAATTAATACTGAGGGAGCTCAGGAGTCGGTGACTATAAATTGTCGGGCATGCTCCAATCTTGGCGTCACATTAATCAATTAATACTGAGGGAGCTCAGGAGTCGGTGACTATAAATTGTCGGGCATGCTCCAATCTTGGCGTCACATTAATCAATTAATACTGAGGGAGCTCAGGAGTCGGTGACTATAAATTGTCAGGCATGCTCCCATCTTGGCGTCACATTAATCAATTAATACTGAGGGAGCTCAGGAGTCGGTGACTATAAATTGTCGGGCATGCTCCCAACTTGGCGTCACGTTAATCAATTAATACTGAGGGAGCTCAGGAGTCGGTGACTATAAATTGTCGGGCATGCTCCAATCTTGGCGTCACATTAATCAATTAATACTGAGGGAGCTCAGGAGTCGGTGACTATAAATTGTCGGGCATGCTCCAATCTTGGCGTCACATTAATCAATTAATACTGAGGGAGCTCAGGAGTCGGTGACTATAAATTGTCAGGCATGCTCCAATCTTGGCGTCACATTAATCAATTAATACTGAGGGAGCTCAGGAGTCGGTGACTATAAATTGTCGGGCATGCTCCAATCTTGGCGTCACATTAATCAATTAATACTGAGGGAGCTCAGGAGTCGGTGACTATAAATTGTCAGGCATGCTCCAATCTTGGCGTCACATTAATCAATTAATACTGAGGGAGCTCAGGAGTCGGTGACTATAAATTGTCGGGCATGCTCCAATCTTGGCGTCACATTGATCAATTAATACTGAGGGAGCTCAGGAGTCGGTGAATATAAATTGTCGGGCATGCTCCCATCTTGGCGTCACATTAATCAATTAATACTGAGGGAGCTCAGGAGTCGGTGACTATAAATTGTCGGGCATGCTCCAATCTTGGCGTCACATTAATCAATTAATACTGAGGGAGCTCAGGAGTCGGTGACTATAAATTGTCGGGCATGCTCCAATCTTGGCGTCACATTAATCAATTAATACTGAGGGAGCTCAGGAGTCGGTGACTATAAATTGTCGGGCAAGTTCCAATCTTGGCGTCACATTAATCAATTAATACTGAGGGAGCTCAGGAGTCGGTGACTATAAATTGTCAGGCATGCTCCAATCTTGGCGTCACATTAATCAATTAATACTGAGGGAGCTCAGGAGTCGGTGACTATAAATTGTCGGGCATGCTCCAATCTTGGCGTCACATTAATCAATTAATACTGAGGGAGCTCAGGAGTTGGTGACTATAAATTGTCGGGCATGCTCCCATCTTGGCGTCACATTAATCAATTAATACTGAGGGAGCTCAGGAGTCGGTGACTATAAATTGTCGGGCATGCTCCAATCTTGGCGTCACATTAATCAATTAATACTGAGGGAGCTCAGGAGTCGGTGACTATAAATTGTCGGGCATGCTCCAATCTTGGCTTCCCGGCAGAGTGGCCCTTTTAAAGCCTTAAGACTGCTCGCTGCACCATGAACGACTGCTCGCTGTTCCGAAATCCTGCCCACTTACCTGTAATGGCGTCCTGCATCTCAGCGTTGGTTCCTGTTGCGTCCTGCTTCTCCGGTGTTTCCGTGTCTGTTTTTCCTCGTTGGAGCGTCTGGCTCGTCCGAGCGCGTCGGGTCTGCCGTCCTTCTCCGTGAGCGTTCTTTGGAAGCATGTTGCTGCTCCTGGAAACAAACGAAGGAAGATATTTAAAAGCGGCAAACTCTTCATTGGGTAACACGCTGCTGGTGCATTAACTGCTAACATATAGAGAAACTTATCTGATATCTTTTGATAGACTTGTCTGGAGAATTGTTAGTGACTGTACATCAAAACTGGAGGTACCTAAAAGAAAAAACAAACATTTGTGATATGAATATTGACATACATGCAAAAAATATATAAATATCATTATTTGTTGACATAAATGTGAGACATATATGAACATTATTGTGTTGTCGACATGGATATGTAACTGTATCTGCCTTCCGTTGTATTAAGCAGTTGAAAGTTGTTTGAACTTTTAACCAGAAAAGCTGCCTTACATCAAGTAATCGATTTATTATTGATTGTCTGGAATCCTCTGTGGTTTTGGAAGTTTTGTTTTGTTTTCCTAAGAAGAATTTTCGTAAGAGAAATTTTCATATTGAAAATGATTTGAGAAAGAAGACATTATAGAGTAGACATATAGGTATGAGTCCTAAGTGTTAGATTAGTATATTAATCTTATCGGTGAGAAAGGTATTATAATAGGACTTACATTGTAGCTCCTTATTACAGATACAGCAAATACACGCTTGAGGACATTTGTATACCTGACGAAAGAGGAAGGGACATTAGGTAATTTGAACACGTCAAATGCTAAATAGTCAGCTTACAACGATATTACTCAGGTGCTAAAACGATGTTGTTTGTTTTATAGAAGGAAGAAGGCCAAGACCACCAGGAGCCTTGAAGTGATGCACTGAAGTTCAACCACTCCGCGTCCCTTCGTCCGCTTGGGTCAGGTGGGGTTCGTATGACCGACCCCTTGGCCTATAGGGAAGTCAGGAATTTTCGGCATGGCCATTTCACTCCTGCGAATAAAGACTGGTAAAACTCTGACATGAATGAAGTATTCACAGAGACGGTTTAAAGCATGGGCAAAGTGGGCTCTGGCCCAGGGCCCCAGCCTTTCAGGGTGCCCCCAAACTGATCTGGCTCTGTTCTCCACACAGTCCTGCTCCGACAACCTTGAATGATTTTTAAACATAGATTGTTAATACCATTTTCCTCAAATTTTTTGTTTAATACGGGTTATGTGTGGGAGTCTAATACAGACATTTTGCAGAGAAATGTTGTGTTTTTCAACACCATGTAACCGATAAAAAAAGTTTCTTTTGGATCAAAACAGGGCCTTACCTATCAGAAATGGCACTGGGTCGCAGAAATGATTTGCAATATTATTTGTGAGCTTATGCTATTTTACAGTATTGAAAGCACACGTAATTATCCCTGGATATTAGCCGGAAACACATTTAGAATATTGACGAGTATGCCTGTGCAGTGTCTGTGACTTGGCTAGAGGGCATGAAAAATCTGAAATTGGATCATAAATTCAAAGCTGTTCCGAACAGGGGCCCCAAAATATGTTTGGCCCAGGGCCCCCAAAATCCTTAAGATGTCCCTGAGTATTGATATCTTGCTCATGTAGCCTCCTGATAGAGACGCTCTCGTCTCTCTCTGGTATAATAACCACCTAGATTGATGGCCTTAAAGAAGAATCAGCAAAAACTGGGAATGCAAGGGGGTATGTCCAACCCCAAAGTAGGGAGGCGCTAAAAACCCACAAAAGCTGGAAGATTCCAAGGCAACATCTAACCAGATAAGCCAGAAGATGCTCAGGGAGAGGAAGCTTGCGCACCGCCATCTAAGAATCAACCAACAATGGAGGCTAATATTTACCCACAAGAATCAGGGATTAGGGAAATTGCCAAGGAACTTTTCCAAAATGACTTGTGCAACCCCCCAAAAATGGGGTAAAAATAGATCAAGAGCAACTCTTATCTAGGAAAAACAAGGAAAGACTGAAGAAATTGAACAAAAGCAGAAGGAAGAAGCTCAACTTGCAGCAACACAAGAGTAAAGGGGCTTTAAGGCCAATTTCATTTTGTGAGGCCAAACCAAATGTTAAAGAAATATCAAATTCTAGCCAAAACAGCCCCCAAGGTCTGCGGGCACAGACCAAAAGAAGGAGCATGTTGACCCAACCACAAATGCAAACACAAGCACAGATGGAGACTACAATAGAAGCATGAAGAATGGCAACCACCTCTGCCCCAAGAAGGAACCCCCACCAATGGCTCAGTAAGTCATGGTGTATGCAGCTAAAAATCACCAAAATAAGCATGAAAGGGAGACTCAAAAAGCACTGTTCTTTTATGGCCATTTCACACCTGGCCATAAAAGAAAATGAGCAAGTTCCCACCGAGCCAGTCCAAGTGGAAGAAAACACCCAGAAATGATTATTAGTAAGAGCCAGAATAGCAAGAACTGTAATAGGCAGAGTGTCAGAAATAAGATCATTCTCTACCTTGAATACATTTCAAGGGGCAAATGGGACCTACTGAATAGAAGCAACATTTTAAAATTGTGCTCAACTCTCCCTGGCTTGGAAGCGATCAGCTCAAAGGACACTGAATCTGTTGCCTTTGCCCCCGTGACGGGGGTGGATGGAGAAAAAACTGAATGCTCAGAAATAATTTCCATTAGCTGCAAACCGGTCCAGGTTTTGGAAGAAAATCGAGCCCATTTAGACCAATGGGGAATACAAATTATGGACTTAGTCGAGCCTTTTTATCCCGCAATATTCACAAATGATGCCCCCCTGCCTGGCACGATCACAAGAAGTGCTCTTGAAGGCCAACATAAAACCTAGAATATGCAGGAATCAGTATTAATCAGTGTCAAAAGAGCAGGCAACTTACCAACAGTATCTCCGCGTGAGGTCATAATCAGTAGTAGTCGCCACGGGAAAGGGCATAGATGCATAGCCCAGCAAGCCAAAAATCATGGACTGGGCCTGGCTCTCAGGGGCAATAGGTGCCCATACCTAATGTCCAGAACGAAAAGCATTAGGCTCCATAGCAGTGTGTTCATGGAATGTTAGAGGCAATAGCGCACCTAAGGTCAGTCGACATTGCATCATTACAAGAAACGTGGTTCGTTGACTCAGCTTCCTGGCCCGACTCCACAGCTTTTGAATCACCCACGATTAGATCACAAGCAGATGGTCGTTCGACAATAAACGTGAAAAATGAGCTAGCAAGAGCAACAGCATAGTCAGAATGGGGAAGTGCGATTTCATCATTATCAAAGTGGGACAAGTCAATAGGTCCAGTGACAGCAAGACCCTTTCACTAATCCTAGGGAAACAAATGCCCAAACCAGGGTTTTTTGGGGGTAATAATTGCCCTGCTGGCCTCAACCCACCGGGTTGACAAAACCCTAAAAAAATCAACCCTGGTGCCCAAATTTCATAAACCACGGTAACATAAATGTTACTAATTGGTGGAGAGTCCAAAAAAGGAAAACATAATAACACTGTGAGTGCCTCACTCAAAATAATGTAATGACACGTATCAAAAACAGTGACTGCGGTAACTGACCATGAGTAATAACTTCAAAACGATAAGAACCACTATATTATATGTTTTTAAGCAGTATGAGAGAGACGATTTGGTCACATCGAGTAAAGATGAGGGCTCACAATAGCCAAAGAAGCGTCAAGAATACATTTAGCATTATTACGCAGATAGCACAAGAGAAGGGAGCAGATTCATGATGTAATGATAGTTGGCAAGAGTATGTGATTAGTATTGGGTACCGTTGTCAATTTGATTACTGTTAGCAAATTAGTGAGCGAGTAAAGTCTATGGGTGTAGCATAAGAGCTGGAATGGCCAAGAAAAAGTAAACAGTCAACCCCCCCTAACATGCCAGGTATAGTTAGTTTGGCAAACAGCACATTAATTTTATGAAAATGTCATATGTTAGAAGCAGGCAGTGATTAGTGTGCGTAAGGTTAGTGTAAGAAACAGAGCCTTGCAGAGGCCAGCTATCTTATCAAACATATAAGCATACAGAAACAATTACGCACACTATACATTGCACATCCATAAATGTTTGTAGTAGGTGGTCAAGAAATGAATCAAGATTAGCTGGTTTGTCAAAAAATGATATTTTCCGGTTGATCATGATTCTCATTTTTGTGGGGCCTATGCAAGAGAAAGACGTGTTTAGTGTTTCCATTTGGTTTCTTAGAATTGAGAATCCGTTCCTGCATATGACAGTTTTTTGCGGTAGTACTGTGATATCCCTATTTTGTGTCCTCTACAGCCTACAGGTTTCACTTTCCTCATTTGGTCCAGGATCATCTCTGCATGAGGGTAACGGAGGGGTCTGGAAATCATTGGCCTGGGGGACTTCATGTGATCCATCATTCTAGTTGGTACTATAGACTCTCTCAAATTTGAAGTCTTTCTTAAAGTTGATATTTAAGACTTGGGGAACCCAGTGTTCTTGGAAGGATGCACAGGAGCCTGCTTCTTTTTCAGCATTCTCAGAGAGACCAGAGATTCTAGGGTTTCCTCTCCTGTTCCCATTCTCAAAATCTGCAATTTCCTTCTCTAGGTTTGCCACTTTCTTTGCGGTTTGTGTTGATCTTTTCTGCAGGATAGTAAGCTGGTCTTCAGCTATGCTTATTCTGGATTCTGCTTTTTCCATTCTGGTTGACATATTTTGGAACTCCTCCTGAGACCTTGCATTTCGAACTGTAGCAGATCAGCATTTGTTTTGGTGGATCTAGTTAGGTTGTGTAGGGAGTTCAGTTTATCCAACAGCAGGTCTGGAATAGTGGAGGTATCTGATCTGTTCTTAATTGGAGAGTCAGGGACTGGAGGCTCTAATTTTGTTCTTTTGGCCCACTTTCTGCTCCTTCGTCACTTTGGGGTCTTTCTTTATCTTTTTGGTCTGCCATTTTCTTGGTTGTGGATTTTGCGGGGAGAGGCATTATCACGATACCTTGTTGGGGTACCAACATAAAAATAGATTGTCATGATGGCTTAGCTGTTGGTTTCTGATTAATGGAATTCCTGACCTGTTCTCGCAATTAGCACAGGGCAGATACCTTCAATGAACAGCGCAGTCCTCAAACCTCAATCAGCAAAAACTAACAAATATTCAGAGGATAAGCCTTCCCACGACCAGTTACCCCCCAGTGAAGCGTATATTCCTCAATCAGCCTTTCTACCTGAAGCCTGCCCACTGTAGAAACCTGGTGCTGTAGGGAGTCTGATATCATACAACATCATGCTTTGGGGGAGACCTATGAGGTGAACAGACAAATCGATGATGGACTGCTGTATGGTCAGTATTATTGATGATTTTGTGGTAGAAGCAGGGACCTGTCCGCTGTCTCCTATTGTGATATCAGGTCAGGACTAATGTAATAAGCTGATGAATACTGACAAATTCCATTAGGTCATTGCTTGGCTGCCCACTTAAAATGATCAGCATAGGCATGCATAGCAAGTTCCTATTTGTATGTAGTGATGATCTGATCAGACATTAGCCTCAGAGTACTAGACAACAATGCTGGTCTTTTTTCAGGTTCTCAAATGCAGAGCCGTGGAGCGTACGTTGCCATTTTATATTCTCTTACTTTGTTTTTGGTCTGTCTGGGGTATCGGGTAAGCTCTGTGTTAGCTCAGAGTCAGTGCACCCTGACGCCATGCATACACTTGAAAGCATGCTGCTGGCAGGCAACCTGGATTTGGAGCCGATCTGCGAGTGAGAGTAGCGGTCGGTAGCAAAAGGACACGTAGTCTTCGTCACTGCTGGATCTACGAACCCTCAGCAGGCAATTCTGCTCTTCGCGCGAGCAAGAAAAGCAGATCAGGATGGTATTCTTAACCAGTCTCCCCTCTGTTGCAGAGCAGCAGCGGGACTAAGCAGCTATCTTGCCTGGGCTCAAGCCACACCCCATCTTTACGAACATCTCTAATATACAAATATACCTCCATTAAAAATATGAGCCAAAAAGCATAAATCACAGACCTTAATAAAGCATCAAAATATCACACATAAGAAATTATAGTCGCAACACTGGAAATTCATGTAACACAGACTATATATTGCTTGCAACCACTAACCGATCACAATGGTCGCACTATTTGTAATATATTACATATAATATTGTAATATAGCTATTTGTAATGCATTTGGGAATACATGGTGTAAGTGAAACAACCTAAGGGGGAAATAAAACAAGATTCTAGCAGTCTTTAGGGTTTAGAGTAATGAATTACAGGACTAGGAAGCCGACTTTCTCTTGTAAAAACAAATCCAAAGTAGTCTTTACTTCCCTACCAGCAGACTTAGGGGAGTCACAACTCCTTCTCAATACTTTAACTTGCAATTCCTAGGTAGAAGGAATAATAGCTTGTAGGCTTAAATATGGCTCGTCGCGTCAAACCCAAAAAATCTTTAAAATGATATATTCTACGTCTTTCCGATTCATCTGTTATTGCGCTATTTTGCAGACTATGTATACCAGGAGGATAAAGCATTCATCAGCATTTTTTTTTTTTAAACTAGGAATATGTGTGAGGACAAAATCAGACAATGCAAAGACAAAATGTCCATTGTACTCAACAACTATTACTGCACTGAAAACTTCTAAAGTAAAATTCCAATGGTTTGTATGAATTTTGAAAGGCTCTTTACACTCCATTCAAGATGTCTCCATTCACTAAAACTCATCTTCTTTCATAAGAGTTCTCTCTCAAGCAATTAATAATTTTGTTCAGATTCTAAAAAACACAGGATAGGGTGATGGGAAAGGAACATCCAGAGATTTTATTTGGCCATAACAATTTTGAAAAACTGTATTTTAATGTTTATTTTATTGTCTGTAACTTTTACTTACCACTGCAAACATCCAGGATTTTATCTGTTTTCCAGTAATCCTGCCCTCACTGCTTTCTATGAGACATCTGTCTCCACAATGAACTTCCTTGAAGTATGCAGGTGACGTATAATAGGGGACTGCACAAAGATCTGTTTTAATGCACTGAAGTTACTTCCAGCCAGATCAGCCCAACAAAAAACAATCTTCAGAATCTATATTTTAGCATTAGAGTACTAGGACCAGTGATCTCTTCAAATTATTGAAAAAAACTTTTGATAAGTTTGTGAATTCAAGAAAGCTTTGAGTTTCTTTAATATTTGTAGGAGATGGCCTATTCAAAATAGCATTTACCTTCTTAAGATCCATAGAAGAATCAGAGGTACTTAATCTAAATCCAAGGTATTTCGCTTCTTTCTTTTCAAAATCAACTTCATCTGGTTTACGATATAAATGACAGTACTATACCCACATGCTCATGATGTTCCAAAAGGGTCTTAGAATACACCAAAATATCATCCAGATACAACCAGAAAAAATGATTTAGCTTATCAAAAAAATAATGGACTACATGAAGTGCTGAAAAATATCAGGAATGTTGCACAATTCAAAGAGCATCACCCAATATTCATAATGCCCAAATGGATGTGGAGGCAGTCTTTCACCCATCACCTTCTTTTATACACAGCAGATGATATGCTTCTCGTAGATCTAGTTTGGTAAAGACTCATGCTCCATAAGCAGATTCCAAAAGGACATTGTTAAGAGGCAGAGATTATCGATTCTTGACCATTCTCTTATTTACTCCTGTGTAGTATATGCAAAGGTTTAAAGCCTTGATGTTTCTTCAGTACCAAAAGCTAAGGTGCTCCAGCAGGTGATGAAGATGGGACAATCGTCCCATTTTGCAGATTCTCCTGTAAAAAAGCCTTTAAAATGTTCTCCTCTTTCTCAGAAAGTAAATACGCCCAAAAAGAAAAACAGTCCCAGGTTGTTTACATAGTGCAATTTACTTCCTATGAGGGGGGGGCAGTGTACAGGTTTCAGGTTTAGACAAACAACATGGTATTTCAACAACACAGGAGACATGTTAGCACTACATTTGTGGACGTAGCATCCCTCAATTGATCTGACTGTGACCTGTAGCCTCAGAGGCATAACAATAACAGAACTATGAGAACAAGGATGTAGTGCGAGCCGACCAACTGACAGAAGGATTATGCCTCTCCAACCAAGTAATTCCAAGAAATGACAATATAAATGGGATAGAAGATAATGTCAAAAGACAACACATTCATTTGATCCCCAAAAGACACTTGCAAAGGACAAGAACTTTTGCATATTGAACCAGTAGTCAACGGTGAACTATAAACAGTACTAGTCACTTCAAAAGTATCCAGATTTCTGTTTTTGAATATCATTCTTTAAGGCAAAGTCATGATGAATAAACATTCCACAGGCCCAACTGTCAGCAAGCAGGAGGCACTTACTTCTTTTTCAATTCATAATATGACTGGTTAAAAGGAACAGATCATTATAAGGATTAGTCATTGAAGATCCAATAGAAGGGAGCCACACACTCCCACCTTCTTTTCAGGAGAGGAGTCTGAATTTCCAAGATTTTTTAAAGTCTTAAGACAGGCATATAACATACTCTCTACATTGTCACAATACTATCGCAACCCTGCCTTACGCTGCCAGTCATTTTCATGCTCAGACAGGGCATCCCTCTCAGTAACTACTTTCAAAGGCTCTTCCGGAGCCTAAGTCGAGCTTTCAGATTTTTCAGAAGGTGCGGCTTTCGGAAACACAGAGTAACCTTCTTGAAACAGCCTTCTTTCCCCATTGTCTTTCTTCTAATTCAATCAAACAGGTTAAATCAATAAGCCCGAAAACGAAATAGGACACCAAGTTTGAATAAGCTCACCCAATGAAACAGCCATCTGGGTTCTTTCAACCTCCACAGTTTCAGAACCCAATTGGTAACAAGCATTGGCATAGCCAATAGGTCTCGCCTTTGGAACCTTATAAGTGTTTAGCCAGAGCTATTGGCTTTGCCAATGTATTTAAGCTGTGCTGTAAAGCAGCATGTGTGTTCGTGTTTTTGTTTAGTCTGTGATACGTAACTGTAAGTGTGTTTGAGGTCTTGTGTTTATCAACCGATCTCCATTCCTAGTCTGTTTGAGTTGTGGTGAGTTGATGTAATTTTGCCTTCTCCTGCCACATAATTTAGGCAGGTCCGCTGCCTGCCACCTGCATTCCATGCCATCAGCTGCCCGTATGCGATCCCTACGTGTATCAGTGGGCACAAAGGCACCAGTGTGCCTCCATAGAACGGAAGGGCCCACTTTCAACATTGCAAGGCGTGCAGCAATGTGCTGAGTGGAAGCTTGTAGGACACTTCTTTCTCTTCCAAACTTGCATAAACTCAGGTAAGATGTATTTTTTTGCTTAGTTCTGGGCACAAACTTGGCAAGACAAGAGGTCCTCTCCCTCAAAATATAATGGCTAATAAAAGACCACAATGTAAAAGAAAAAGAGGCATTTATTTTCTGCTTCTGGTGTTTGCACAGTGCATCATCCTCACTGGAATGACATCTAGTAGAAGACCATGCAGCAAATATTTCAAATAGAAATCCCTACCGACAGCCCTTGAGTCTGCTGTGAGTGATGCATGAGGGACCCTGCTAGAAGGATTTCACATGCCTTACACACAAGGAGAAGACAACACTTGGCTGTCAAGCTACCAAACTACTGAAGAAATCACCCTGTAGTGGAGGAGCAAGGGAGAAAGGGTTGCAAGGAGTTATGGAGAGTGCTTTATGAATGCTCAATTAAATGGGAGAGCAAGAAAGTCACATGATGAACTTCATTAATAAAGTGACAAGATATGAATTGCTTTATGTTAGTCAGAAAGGATGTAGTTTGGCCACAAAGAATGAATCTGGTTCCATACCCATAGTAGACTCTATAAAAATTGTTCTGGCAAACTCAATTTTGGTGAACGATGTACAGCCAATGCATATACCCTCCAACGTGTTAGGTTAAACATGGCACTTAACTGTAAACCTCCTGAAACTCTGGTTAGCCAAAGCTAGACAGCACCAGGGTCTTTGGGGCAAGAGGGAATTATTTCTCTTAGATTACAGTCATTTTTATGTGTAATCGCTCCTATGGCCCGCTTAACTTGAAGGCATTGGTTCGTCTTTGCAGTACCTTTATGTTATATTCTGTTTGTAGGAGAGTAGGATCTGCCTCTTATGTTGCCCCCACTTTTTTCTGATGTTTACACTGGTTTCTGGCTATAGTCTGGCTGGGACCCTGCCAATCAGGGCCCCAGCCTCTCTGTTCTCTCTAAACGATTTGGAGTGCACTCTAGGTGCACTAGTGATTGGATACTGTGGTACCTTATGAGTCCCTAGTATATGGTACCTTAGGCACCAAGGGCATAGGTACTTCACAGGCCTACCAGGGGCTGAAGCATGTATTATGCCACCCCTGGGAAGCAGACTAAATCTGACACCACAGGCCTGCTACTGCAGCCTGGGTGAGGAAGTGCTAGCACCCCTCACTGAGATATAGGTCCCCTATATCTCTCCTGCACACACATTGAGACTTATCAGTCACCCCTAAAGCAGGCCCTATCAATCCTGAGGGCAGGGTGCTTAGTTTCCATGTGAGGGGGTGCCTCTGCCTGAGCATGGCCCCTCTGCAGCTCTCAGAGTCCATTCTCTGGGGCTGTTTGTGGATGCGGTTAAACCATATACTTTTAAGTGCATTATATCCTCGCGGTAGAATGCTAACTTTGGAATGGCTGCATCGAAACATGTCGTGTTTGGTGTCAAACATCTTGGAATACTACCCCCCGCCAGTCCTGGCGGCGGGGGTAGCATTCCACCCTTCTAGAAGGATAGACATGTAGCTACTGTGGAAACGCGGTAGAATCCTGCAGAGCCCTGGCATCACAAAATGGATGCCACCAGTCACAGACACTGGGCTGCCCTCCTGCTGATGACCAACACTCGCAGTGGAGGAAGCCCAACAATAGATATCCTGTCCCAAGGGGGTGTGACCACCTCCCAGACAGGGTTTAGTGTATTGGGGCTGGGTGGGTGTACTCTTAGAGTGCTTTGAAGTCCTGCACTGGGGGAGCAGAAGGCTCCTCTGTGCATACCCCAGTTCAAACTGGCTCAGGGGCTACCTGCCCCTGCTCTGGCGCGAAACTGGACAAAGGGAAGTAGGTGTAACCACCCACTCCCCTGACCCTCCCATAGGTGGGGTCATAGAGCTAGTCCCTCCCTTTCTTTTAGTATAAGAGGGGGAACCTGTGCATTGCAAACTAGATACCCCTGGACGACGCTCTACAAGAAGAATCCCGGACCTTCGACGTTCCACTACCTTTGGAAGACTGAAGAATCTCCCTTGGAGTCAAGGAGTGACTCCCCTGCTTGGCAGGCACCAAAAACTACAAACGACGGTCGCAAACTACGCCGCTCCAGCCGGAGTCCGAAGTCCCTGCAGCCCAAGAAGTGGATTTCCTGACTTCTCAAAGGCCATCGTGAGTCCCCAGCGAAGCTGAGGCCAGTGGACCCCAAGAGTGACGAGGAACCGCGACCCCTGGGTACCGTGCACTATTGTCGAGTGCAACCCCTGCCCAACGTTCCACGAACTTGTGCTTTGGACCACGTGTGGTCCTAGCCTCCAGCAGGAATCCCTCCGAAGATCAGAGGCCTACCACGTCCCGAGTGACCGTGGGCCCCTGTTGAGCGAATCCTCCCGAGGCGTCTTCGCGATCCCTTGCCAGCCGGCTTGTGGGTCCCCTGAAGGCTTTCCTACAGAACCAAAGGGCTCCCCTGGTTGCTCCAGGCCTGCCCTGACTTACCCTCGCTGGGTGAGTCCCTCAGACCTTGCTGGTCTGAGCCATTGACTTTTCACACTTTCCCCGAGACTTGCTGCTACCAAGGCTGGTTGGCTCCAATCGAGTCGCCGACACCGCAGTAAGCTTCAGACATCGTGGGACACGCCGAATCCAGCTCCTGGTCGTCGTCGACGCCTCCTGGACCTCGTGGCTGAAGAGTCAAGGCACCCGCGAACGACCTGAATCCTGCGACGACGGTGGGCATCCATCTTCCTTGCCCCGAGTCACTGCCAAGTGACTTTGAACATTGTCCCCTCTGCTTTCAGGTCTTCCATCTTCTGAATCCAGGCTTGGATTCCTCCGGACACTTCTCCTGTCGCCGCAAGCAGCAAGTCTTCACTGGCTCCCATTGAAAACGACGCCGCGACCCGACACCCAAGAACACCTATGCACCCGGCTCCCCTGGGTGAGGTAACTTCAGCACTACGGTGCTCCTGTGGGTGTGGGCCCTAGAACTACTTACCCTGTAAGTGACTTGCTTGTAGCTACCCTAGAAGTGCCCTAAAACTCTTATTTTCTAAGTGCGACAATTTCGCTGATTCGTACAGGGTTCGCGTCTGTGTTAGACACATCGCGTCCATCGCCCTTGTAATACTATCTAGAACCGTGTCCTTCGACTCGTACTGAGTCCGATCGGTGTTCGCCTCGAACACACAAGGGGCCTGTAACATTGAAATCTCCATTGCGCTGACTCGCACACGGTTCGCGTCTGTGTTAGACACAGCGCGTCCATCTCCCTTGTAACTCTATCTGTAACCGCGTCCTTCGACTCGTACAAGGACCGATCGGTGTGTTCGCTGCGAACACGCAAGGGACCTTTAAAATTTAAATCTCAATCGCGTCTGTTCGCATAGACTCGTACAGGACTCGCACCGCTGCCAGGACACCGCGTCCGTCCCCTGTGGGTCTCCTACAACTACCTGGGGTGGTTCTTGGGGGTCCCTCGATTCTAGAAGCCCTAGACCTAGGTCTAGCCAAACTAAGATTGTGATATTCGATTGTGCTAAACTTATTTTGATAACATTTGACTTGTACATATGTTCCTGACTTCTAATCTCATAAAGAGATTAGTAGAGTCTTTATTAATAAGTACATATATATTTGATATATATACCTGTGTGGTGTCTTTTCATTTGGTGATTCAAGAGATTGTGTGGTAAAACAAGCTGCTTTACATTCCTTCAAGACTTAGCCTGAAGGCTGCTCTCCACAGCTACCACTAGGATAGCTTTCTATAAAGGTTGTCTTAAACCTATCTACCATAAGAGTCGAATTGTTCTGGTGCAAGGTGTCCACTTTAAATAGTGAACAGCATATACCAGGTCAACTTCTCACATTGGTGGGCAGCGTGTGGGATTCCAGCTTGCTATTGTTTTACCAGAAAATCTCTATTTGAATTACTAACTGAAAACCACTATAGGTACTTAAGGTACATATAAAGTCAAGCTTAGTATCAATAAGTTCTACTGAACTTAGAGCTGTGTGCCAAGGGATAGCACACCCTTTCTACAGCTCAAGCTAGTATCAGTAGGCCACAAACTAGTGTAGGTAGTACAACACTGCACAACACTAGAATGTCCTTAAAGGGTGGAACCAGTGGATCCACTCAGCCTCAGTATAAGGACATGGCTTTCTCTGACTTGAGGGCCATGTGTGTTGAAAGACACCTGAAGCTAGGACAGAGTCCCTCCACACTACACCTGATAGATCTGCTGACAGCAGATGATCTTAGATTGGCTCTAGGAGCTAATGGGTCTGAATCAGGGGGTGGGTCAATTACAGTGTCTGGGTCAGATGATGAAAATCAGAATGACCAAGACTCTGTGATTGAAGGGCCAGGCTCCAAGGGGCCTGAAAAGGACAGAGGAATTCTCCCTAAGAGATCTGACAGAGTGGAGGAGAGGCATAGATCCCCTTCCCAGGAATCTGACCACTCTTATCACTCTGGCAGAGAATTTGTCCAGCAGAGGAACTCATACTTTCCCATAAGAGAGAGCTCCTCTGAAAGAATGTGCAAACTGCTGCAGTATGAGGAAGCAAGAGTTGCCCTCAGAACCAAGCAGTTGGCACTGGATAGAGAAGCCCTGGAGATCCAGAGAGCTTCTAGAAGAGAGGGGTTAGAACCCCTTGGTGGCAGCAACAGTGTCCCTAGAGGCAGAGAATCTATTCCAGACCATAGGAACCTGAGCAAGGTTGTTCCTCCCTACCAGAGTGGGGATGATATCCACAAGTGGATAACTGCTATGGAGAGGGCCTGTAGAGTACAGCAGGTCCCCCAAAAGCAGTGGGCAGCAATCTTGTGGCTCTCCTTTTCAGACAAAGGTAGAGACAAGCTCCTCACTGTTAGAGAAGAGGATGCTGATAATTATGAAGTCCTGAAGAGTGCACTGATAGATGGGTTTGGCTTAACCACTGAGCAGTACAAGTTAAAGTTCAGAGACACCCAGAAGGCACAGACTCAGGACTGGACTGACTTTGTAGATTGTGCAACCAAGGCTCTGGAGGGTTGGCTGGTTGGCAGTAGGGTTACTGATTTCAAGGGATTGTATAATCTGATGATGAGAGAACAGATCCTTAATAATTGCCAGAACCAGTTGTTGCATCAATACCTGGTGGACTCAGATCTGACCTCTCCCCAAGAATTGGGAAAGAAGGCAGACAAATGGGTCAGAACCAGGGTAAGGCAGAAACCCCAGAACCAAGGGGGTGACACCAAGAAGCAAGATCCTAAGGGCTCTGAGAAAGGTGGGGATAAGTCAAAAGACCAGAAGTCTTCACAAGGGCCCCAAAAATCTGCATCTGGTGGGGAGTCACAATCCAACAAGGGGAAAGGCCAAAATAAGCCCTGGTACAAATTCTGTAAACAGAAAGGGCACTGGACTTCTGATTGTAACAAGTCCAAAGACCAAACCACCACCACTCCTGCCCCTAAGGCAACTGTTCCCCCTAGCTCAGCTACTGGTGGAGGTGGTACTCAGAATAAGGGTGTAGTAGGGTTGACCCTGGGTTCTGAAGTGGACTCTGACCTAGTCAGAGTGCCCACTCAGGCAATGCTGATTTGTGAGGGAGACCTTAATATGTCCTTCCTAGTAAATCCCAGTAATCTGGGCAAATACAAACAGCAGCCTGTAATAAATGGCAAACAGGCTTTGGCATTTAGGGACACAGGTGCTAGTGTCACCATGGTGGCAGAGGACCTTGTGGACCCTGGACAGATCATCCTGGGCGAAATGTACCAGGTGACCAATGCAAGCAATGTCAGGACCAACCCTAGTCTGGCAGTTGTGAATTTCTCCTGGGGAGGGGTAACTGGCCTCAAGAAGGTTGTAGTCAGTGCAGACCTCCCTGTCGAATGTCTATTGGGCAATGATCTAGAGACTTCAGCCTGGTCTGAAGTAGAGTTATGGACTCATGCTGAGATGTTGGGCATCCCTGCAGAGGTATTTGCTGTGACCAGGTCACAAGCAAGAATGCATAACACTGAACCAGCTCTGGATCCTGGAACAATGGACCAGATGCTTCCCAAGAGGAGGAGCAGTAGGGTAAAGGCAGTGCCTTCCCCTCTGTCTCAGATCACAGATTCACCCCCAGAGGGAGGTGAAGCAGATCCTGAAGAAGGAACTGCCCCAGAGGGACTTGAGCCTGATCAGGTTGAGTTCTTGGGGGCAGGGGGCCCTTCTAGGGAAGATCTGAGTAAGGAGCAACAGTGCTGCCCCTCTCTTGAACCCCTCAGACAGCAGGCTGCTGCTGAGGCTGCTGGGAGTGCTAATGGGTCCCATAAAGTTTATTGGGATGAGGGACTCCTATATTCTGAGGGTAGAGATCCAGCCCCTGGAGCCACCAGGAGGATGGTAATACCTCAGAAGTTTAGGGGGTTCCTCTTGACCCTAGCACATGATATCCCTTTGGCAGGTCACATGGGCCAAAACAAGACCTGGGACAGGCTTGTTCCACATTTTCATTGGCCACATATGTCAGAGGACACAAAGGAGTTTTGTCGCTCCTGTGTCACATGCCAAGCCAGTGGTAAGGCAGGTGGCACAACAAAGGACCCCCTGATACCACTACCTGTGGTGGGGGTACCCTTTGAAAGGGTAGGGATTGACATTGTTGGTCCCCTTGACTCTCAAACTGCATCTGGGCACAGGTTTATCCTGGTGGTAGTGGATCATGCCACCAGGTACCCAGAAGCAATTCCCCTGAGGACCACCACAGCCCCTGTGGTGGCAAGAGCCCTCATTGGAGTTTTCTCCAGAGTGGGTTTCCCAAAGGAGGTCATTTCTGACAGAGGTACCAACTTCATGTCAGGATATCTGAAGGCAATGTGGAAGGAGTGTGGTGTAACTTATAAGTTCACCACCCCTATCACCCACAATGCAATGGTTTAGTTGAACGCTTCAACAAAACCTTGAAAGGAATGATTAAAAGACTCCCAGAGAAGCTTAGGCGGAAATGGGACCTTCTTCTTCCTTGCCTGTTGTTTGCATACAGGGAGGTTCCACAGAAGGGGGTTGGTTACAGCCCATTTGAGCTTCTGTTTGGGCATCCTGTGAGAGGTCCATTGTGTTTGGTAAAAGAGGGCTGGGAGTTACCTCTCAAGCCCCCCAAACAAGATGTGATGGACTATGTACTTGGTCTCCGCTCCCGGATGGCTGAGTACATGAAAAAGGCAACCAAAAACCTAGAGGCCAGCCAAGAATTACAAAAAGCTTGGCATGACCAAAAGGCTGTACTGACTGTATACCAGCCAGGACAGAAAGTGTGGGTGTTGGAGCCTGTGGCCCCAGCAGCCCTCCAGGACAAGTGGAGTGGCCCCCATACAATAGTTGAACAGAAGGGAGAAGTCACCTACCTGGTGAATCTTGGCACTCCCAGGAGCCCCCTGAGGGTGCTCCATGTCAACAGATTAAAGCCATATGTTGACAGGGCTGACATGGGCTTGCTCATGGCAACTGATGAGGACCAGGAGGAGGAGAATGACCCTCTCCCTGACCTGCTCTCTCAGAACCCTGATGATGGGTCAGTAGATGGTGTTGCTTTGGCAAGCAGCCTCACTGACCATCAGCAAACTGAGTGCAGACAAGTTCTGCAACAGTATAGACATATGTTTAGCCTGACCCCTAGTCAGACTTCCTGGTGCACCCATGAGGTGGACACTGGAGACAGTCTGCCTGTCAAGAATAAAATCTACAGGCAACCTGACCATGTCAGGGACTGTATCAGGACTGAAGTCCAGAAAATGTTGGAGCTAGGTGTAATTGAGCCTTCAGATAGCCCTTGGGCTAGCCCCGTAGTCCTGGTACCCAAGCCTCATACCCAGGGTGGTAAGAAAGAAATGAGGTTTTGTGTAGACTACAGAGGCCTCAATGCAGTCACTAGGACTGATGCCTATCCCATACCAAGGGCAGATGAGCTGATTGATACTTTGGCCTCAGCCAAGTATCTAAGCACGTTTGACCTAACAGCTGGCTACTGGCAGATCAGATTAGCTGATGATGCAAAAGCCAAAACAGCATTTTCGACCCCTGGTGGGCACTACCACTTTGTGGTGATGCCCTTTGGATTGAAAAATGCACCTGCCACTTTTCAGAGGTTGGTGAATAAAGTTCTGACAGGGATGGAAAGTTATTGCTCAGCTTATCTAGATGATATTGCTGTCTTTAGTTCCTCCTGGCAGGATCACCTGGTCCACCTCAGGAATGTTTTGGAGGCTCTGCAGAAAGCAGGCCTCACTATCAAGGCCACTAAGTGCCAGATAGGGCAGAGTCAGGTTGTATACCTGGGCCACCTTGTAGGTGGAGGCCAGGTTCAGCCCTTACAGAGCAAGATCCAAACCATAATGGAATGGGTTGCTCCAACCACCCAGACACAGGTGAGAGCCTTCTTAGGCCTGACTGGGTACTATAGGAGGTTTGTCAAGGGATATGGATCTATAGTGACCCCCTTGAATGATCTGACCTCAAAGAAAATGCCAAAAAAGGTTCAGTGGACAGCTAGCTGTCAGAAGGCATTTGAAGACCTAAAGCAGGCCATGTGCACTGCCCCCATCTTACAGAGTCCAGACTACACCAAAAAGTTCATTGTCCAAACAGATGCTTCTGAGCTGGGTGTGGGAGCTGTACTGTCTCAACTGAATGATGAAGGTCAAGACCAGCCAGTAGCTTTTATTAGCAGAAGGCTGACCCCTAGAGAGAAACGTTGGTCAGCTATAGAGAGGGAGGCCTTTGCTGTGGTGTGGGCCCTGAAGAAGCTGAGGCCATACTTGTTTGGCACTCACTTCATAGTTCAGACTGACCACAAGCCCCTCCTATGGCTTAAACAAATGAAAGGAGAAAACCCAAAACTTTTGAGGTGGTCCATTTCCCTACAGGGGATGGACTATACAGTGGAACATAGACCTGGGACCCAACATGCCAATGCAGATGGACTCTCAAGGTATTTCCACTTTGAACACGAAGACTCAACTGGTCAAGGTTAGTTTAGTGTCCCTGCGTTTGGGGGGGTTGTGTAGGAGAGTAGGATCTGCCTCTTATGTTGCCCCCACTTTTTTCTGATGTTTACACTGGTTTCTGGCTATAGTCTGGCTGGGACCCTGCCAATCAGGGCCCCAGCCTCTCTGTTCTCTCTAAACGATTTGGAGTGCACTCTAGGTGCACTAGTGATTGGATACTGTGGTACCTTATGAGTCCCTAGTATATGGTACCTTAGGCACCAAGGGCATAGGTACTTCACAGGCCTACCAGGGGCTGAAGCATGTATTATGCCACCCCTGGGAAGCAGACTAAATCTGACACCACAGGCCTGCTACTGCAGCCTGGGTGAGGAAGTGCTAGCACCCCTCACTGAGATATAGGTCCCCTATATCTCTCCTGCACACACATTGAGACTTATCAGTCACCCCTAAAGCAGGCCCTATCAATCCTGAGGGCAGGGTGCTTAGTTTCCATGTGAGGGGGTGCCTCTGCCTGAGCATGGCCCCTCTGCAGCTCTCAGAGTCCATTCTCTGGGGCTGTTTGTGGATGCGGTTAAACCATATACTTTTAAGTGCATTATATCCTCGCGGTAGAATGCTAACTTTGGAATGGCTGCATCGAAACATGTCGTGTTTGGTGTCAAACATCTTGGAATACTACCCCCCGCCAGTCCTGGCGGCGGGGGTAGCATTCCACCCTTCTAGAAGGATAGACATGTAGCTACTGTGGAAACGCGGTAGAATCCTGCAGAGCCCTGGCATCACAAAATGGATGCCACCAGTCACAGACACTGGGCTGCCCTCCTGCTGATGACCAACACTCGCAGTGGAGGAAGCCCAACAATAGATATCCTGTCCCAAGGGGGTGTGACCACCTCCCAGACAGGGTTTAGTGTATTGGGGCTGGGTGGGTGTACTCTTAGAGTGCTTTGAAGTCCTGCACTGGGGGAGCAGAAGGCTCTGTGCATACCCCAGTTCAAACCGGCTCAGGGGCTACCTGCCCCTGCTCTGGCGCGAAACTGGACTAAGGGAAGTAGGTGTAACCACCCACTCCCCTGACCCTCCCATAGGTGGGGTCATAGAGCTAGTCCCTCCCTTTCTTTTAGTATAAGAGGGGGAACCTGTGCATTGCAAACTAGATACCCCTGGACGACGCTCTACAAGAAGAATCCCGGACCTTCGACGTTCCACTACCTTTGGAAGACTGAAGAATCTCCCTTGGAGTCAAGGAGTGACTCCCCTGGCAGGCACCAAAAACTACAAACGACGGTCGCAAACTACGCCGCTCCCGCCGGAGTCCGAAGTCCCTGCAGCCCAAGAAGTGGATTTCCTGACTTCTCAAAGGCCATCGTGAGTCCCCAGCAAAGCTGAGGCCAGTGGACCCCAAGAGTGACGAGGAACCGCGACCCCTGGGTACCGTGCACTATTGTCGAGTGCAACCCCTGCCCAACGTTCCACGAACTTGTGCTTTGGACCACGTGTGGTCCTAGCCTCCAGCAGGAATCCCTCCGAAGATCAGAGGCCTACCACGTCCCGAGTGACCGTGGGCCCCTGTTGAGCGAATCCTCCCGAGGCGTCTTCGCGATCCCTTGCCAGCCGGCTTGTGGGTCCCCTGAAGGCTTTCCTACAGAACCAAAGGGCTCCCCTGGTTGCTCCAGGCCTGCCCTGACTTACCCTCGCTGGGTGAGTCCCTCAGACCTTGCTGGTCTGAGCCATTGACTTTTCACACTTTCCCCGAGACTTGCTGCTACCAAGGCTGGTTGGCTCCAATCGAGTCGCCGACACCGCAGTAAGCTGCAGACATCGTGGGACACGCCGAATCCAGCTCCTGGTCGTCGTCGACGCCTCCTGGACCTCGTGGCTGAAGAGTCAAGGCACCCGCGAACGACCTGAATCCTGCGACGACGGTGGGCATCCATCTTCCTTGCCCCGAGTCACTGCCAAGTGACTTTGAACATTGTCCCCTCTGCTTTCAGGTCTTCCATCTTCTGAATCCAGGCTTGGATTCCTCCGGACACTTCTCCTGTCGCCGCAAGCAGCAAGTCTTCACTGGCTCCCATTGAAAACGACACCGCGACCCGACACCCAAGAACACCTATGCACCCGGCTCCCCTGGGTGAGGTAACTTCAGCACTACGGTGCTCCTGTGGGTGAGGGCCCTAGAACTACTTACCCTGTAAGTGACTTGCTTGTAGCTACCCTAGAAGTGCCCTAAAACTCTTATTTTCTAAGTGCGACAATTGCGCTGACTCGTACAGGGTTCGCGTCTGTGTTAGACACATCGCGTCCATCGCCCTTGTAATACTATCTAGAACCGTGTCCTTCGACTCGTACTGAGTCCGATCGGTGTTCGCCTCGAACACACAAGGGGCCTGTAACATTGAAATCTCCATTGCGCTGACTAGCACACGGTTCGCGTCTGTGTTAGACACAGCGCGTCCATCTCCCTTGCAACTCTATCTGTAACCGCGTCCTTCGACTCGTACAAGGACCGATCGGTGTGTTTGCTGCGAACACGCAAGGGACCTTTAACATTGAAATCTCAATCGCGTCTGTTCGCATAGACTCGTACAGGACTCGCACCGGTGCCAGGACACCGCGTCCGTCCCCTGTGGGTCTCCTACAACTACCTGGGGTGGTTCTTGGGGGTCCCTCGATTCTAGAAGCCCTAGACCTAGGTCTAGCCAAACTAAGATTGTGATATTCGATTGTGCTAAACTTATTTTGATAACATTTGACTTGTACATATGTTCCTGACTTCTAATCTCATAAAGAGATTAGTAGAGAGTGTTTATTAATAAATACATATATATTTGATATATATACCTGTGTGGTGTCTTTTCATTTGGTGATTCAAGAGATTGTGTGGTAAAACAAGCTGCTTTACATTCCTTCAAGACTTAGCCTGAAGGCTGCTCTCCACAGCTACCACTAGGATAGCTTTCTATAAAAGTTGCCTTAAACCTATCTACCATAAGAGTCGAATTGTTCTGGTGCAAGGTGTCCACTTTAATTAGTGAACAGCATATACCAGGCCAACTTCTCACACTGTTGATCCTGAATCTCAAAGGGTACTTATACCTCCTGCTGCACTCTTTGCCGTCACAAACAGCTGTCACATTATCAGGGTTCAGTGTACACAGACATACCAGTGACCCTTATTTTGATTAGGCAGTCTGATTTCATGAAATCTATCTGACCTAGCACGGAAACTGGGGATACTGACTGGTTATCTTAGTTCACATGCACAGATTTGCTCTCTTCAGGAAGCTTGATCTGTGGGTCCCCTTTATATGCATAGGTACTCTACCTTTCAAGTAGCTTAGGAAACATCCCTGTGGTCACCAAAGGAGGGACTAAGATACGGTGTTTCCATCCTGGTGAATACAAAAAATAATAATTTAGACTTCAGCAGCCCAAATAATTTGCATCTATGTCTTACTGGACTAACCGTTTTTACATTCGATAGTGTGAATATAATTTACCATGGCATTTTAAGCGATGGGACCTCTGAAATATTGAGCCATCTAAAGAGTCCTCTCGGTTCATATAAGAGGGAGGAATCCCAACCAGAATAATATGCAGAATTAAAGTTTGATCGAGGCTCACTCTGCCTCAAATTTCCTGGACGTTTACCAGACAAATATTTCTTATTTGGGGCAGAATTATAAGGCTGTATGTACTGTGACCAAGTAGATAGAGTACAGAATAAGTTTCCAAGGACTCTGCTGCATTCACAGCAGTGAACCCCGATTCCCCCACTGAAACTGGAGATCACACCAAATGATACTGGCATGGAGACCGACCTTAAGCATCTCATGTCTTGGGTTAGGCCATGTTCAAATCCCATAGCCTCTATATAGGCGATGCATTTGGTTGTGATCCTTTCTCTAGCTCACAAGCCCATCTTGCTGGGATGTCGATTTTCACCTGAAGTTCGGCTTGAATCATATGTGGGTTGCTCTGACATAAATGACCAAAAGAGATTTTGAGAACCTGAAGATGGCAAAGCTGTTTTTGATGTTTAGGCTAGGAGTGCTTCCCATTGCGACTTTAACAGCACAATCGAGAAATACTATTGACGCACCTTCAGCTTCTGCCCGGAAGAGCAATGGTTTATCATTAGAAATAATACTACATTTTTAGGTCTGGGTTAGCCAAAACCTTTTGATTTTTCTAAAATTACATTAATAATATTTAGTTATAGGAGCTTCCAACAAGCCCTGTTCATCCATTGGCCTGGTATGGTGTCATTCACGTTTTTCTTCCACCCACTACAGCCTACAGCATAGGACAATGAGTTACACCCATTTTAGCCACTGTGCGTGATGGTATTCTGCCTTTTCACAAGAACATTCACACACAAACTAGTTTCCTTCGGTGCCAAGGACTACTATGGCAATATCTGTTTTTTGTCCCAAATCTATTTTTGCTTGTAATCAATGTTTACAAGCAAAAGGAGAGGGTACTCTTCAAATGGAAGAAGAGTAGAATAAATTATGAGAAAAAAAAATCAAGACTACCAAATCTCCCATGACATCTGGACCATGGCCAGATGGTCAGTGGATGAAACTCTGCTCTGACCCAGCTAAACACCAAAAAGGTGGTAGTTTTACTCAAATATTTTGTCGATGAGGCTTCCTGCACGAACTATTCAGCAAGAATGAGGTGCAATTCACTTTATATGAAATGACCAACTTTTTTTTTTTTATTAATGTCATCAAACATAGTAAATACTTCCTTTACCACCCTTGAAGTAATAGACGGGCAGAAAGAGCCAATTGGAATATTATGAAAAATATTCAATTGACCATTAAATTCACAAATTCCCATACTTGCTGCATTCAGGAACAGATTGTGGTCTTATCGCACAACAGAATAGGTCAAATCCCATTTTAAGATCCTTCGAGCAAGACCAGCCATTACCAAACTGCAACTCTATTGTTCTAAAGTGTGGGAAACATCGATAAACAAGTATGGCAGAAGAAGTGATGATCCAAGAAATTCAGTCTATGTGAAAAATGGGCTGATGCAGGACTAAAACAATAGTAGGAATACGGTAAAAAATTATTGTGTTCAAGAAGGGGACAAAGTAAGGATTAAGTATGCATGTAGCAAATCTCTTGAAAGCATGTATAGCAAAATTTGGGATGGGATTAAATGAAAGGGCATCACATTTTTGTGGTAGAATGATCAAATGTGGAATGGTTCTTTTGTAGATTTAGTCAAACCTCCATGGGCCCAAGTGACCAGATAGACCGGATCCTGATGTACCAACATACCAGCATATTCAACATGAGAGCGAAAAGAACGATTTATAAAGTAGCTTAAAATTTCATAAATTACATGGGTAGGAACCACTACTGAATAGTAAGCCCGAATTATGCCCTCGCCCCAAGCAGTGGTCGAAGTGGGTGGGACCGGCAGGGCACAGCTTGCCCCTACTTCTTTAATTCAATAGCACCGGCAGGTGGAATCTAGCGGTGGCAAGTGTGGGTTAACCTTGAAGGCCTGTTCACCACAATCCATACTGAAGTTCACCTCCAGTCTTGCGGGCAGACCTATGAAGCAGCACACCCTAGAGCAATAGTGACTGTCAATGAGGTCACAGGACCCTTGAGAAGGGCTAGCTGTAGGGTGGTGTGACCGGTTTGACCGCACTGGGTGCTGACTTCGGGGGGTGGGGGGGGCATCGTGTTTGCAAGTATATCTTTGTTTTTAAAGCACTTGCTGCCTCCTTCCTGGCCTCTAGCAATTTTCGGCAACAATAAAAATGTCATGATAACTTCAGTGATTCATGTTCTTCCCAGAGAGAGATCGGAGTTTTGTCCAGTGGAAGTTTTGACACATGAAAGAGGTGCCTGCTGCAAAGAACATGTACCATGCAGATCACAAAGTGCACATAATGTAAATAGGTCAGTATGTTACTGCTTTTGTCAGAGATCCTTTTGTAACTTGCAGTTTATAAGTTAAAATCCTAACATAGAACAGTAAGCTATTAACTGTCATGTAAGAGCTGCCTGCAAACTGCAAGGTATAAATTAGAGCGTTATGTTTTTTCGCCCAGTCTTTGATTATTCTAATGTTGCAAAAAGTGTTCATTTGGATAGAAATCAATTCTGATTATTAAAGAGAACCCCCAACCATGGTATTACGTTTTAATTTCTGAGTTTGTGTTCCTCCAGACCAGTCACTATTAAACTATACTGCTTACTAGAATGGTTGTCATGTGACTCCTACACCTTGTAGTCCTTTGCCTTATGTAACATTTCCTATAGTTATTTACACATGTATGATTGATTGTCTCTGTGTAATGTGTGTAGTGTAAAGTGCTCCGACACCTTACACTGGCATGAGTGGTGCTGTAAATTAAATTAAATGCATCTAAGAGAAAGTGCGATTATGGAGACTTGAGGGGCACTGTTAAAGGGTGGTAATGAGGGAATCCATGGAGGAGGTGGTCATTGGGGAGCGCCAACAAACATTGTTGCACAGGGCGCTACCAGTGCTAAAGCCGGCCCTGCCCTTGGGGCAAGTCCGCCTGGCGCATTGGTACCTCCAGTGGCCTTGTTTGCAACTCACCAGGGATTGGAAATGCAGGATTTGCACGCACACCAAACTAAGTTCGCAAACTTCACAGTCTCTCTGCTTCATGTACAAGCACTTTTAACATGTGATTCCTTCTTTGGGGCCACTGGAATTATGCACCAATGGAGGACAAAATTATGCCACAGTGTTGACTAAATTATGCAGCAAAAAAAGGCTGCAGCGTAATGCAGTATATTTTCTGATACTTTATTATTTTGACATTTTTACACATGCTAACAGTCTCTGCAAAGATTTTTCCTTATTAGTACCAGTGTAACATACAAATGCAGAAGTGAGAAAGGTGATCAGTCAACCTTTGCAAAGGGTCGTTCACTTTTCAGCAACACAGGTCACATTTTTTAGTAACTTTTGATCCGTTTGAGCTACAAACAATTTATTAGTTAAAAGTGTCAGATTATGCAGCAGATGATGTATTATGTGGCAAATATGGCAGAGCCATAATCATATAGAAAACATTTGCAAACTCAGATATTTTGCCATTCAGGTTTGAACTGCTCTTGTGGAAAAAAGGAGAAGTGCTGATGGCAGAAACTGCATGGCTCGGAGACAAATGGCATGTGATTCCACTTTTAAGTGTATTTGGTACATTCTGTGATTGGAAACGTATCACACTTTGTGAATGTATTTTAATGTCAATAACTCATATTAAACCTTAAATAGTCATGCATATCCATTGGTTGAATTAAATAGCATAATAAGCTGTAACTGGTCATAGAAATGCCAAACAAATATAAAAAATTGGGATGTTTTGCGCATTCTGGCCACACCTCTGACTCCGCCCACTGATCCAGTCCTCCGGTTATTTTGCCCTCTGATTCTCAGCCCACAGTTCTCCTACTTTTATTTCCCCACTTCGACCACTGGCCCCAAGGTATTGAAAAAACCTCTAAACTTGACAATACACAGCAGGGACCGCATTACCAATTTTATGATTATACCTAGGAACTGGGTAAAAAAGAAAAACATTAATCCCAAGTGCAGACATATAACCACGAAGAAACACGATCCTTGTCCTTATTTAAATACCAAGAGGAAAGTATTCCCCCTTTTTATTTTTATTTCTACATTCTGTTTATTCATTTTATACCATCTATTAAAGGAAGATTTATAATCATGCACAGGACCAAGACAATCGAGACTATAGCTCTGCTATATTACTTTTATGAATGGAATAAATAACCGGCTTTCCAAATAACATTCCCTTTTTTTAAAGAAAAAAACAGGTATTGAAATATAATACAGTACATTGCATATGGAGTCTGCACACAACGCCATATAAAAGTGTATCAAGAATGAGTTGTGAACTATCATATAAAAACAAGCATTGGCATAGCCAATAGGTCTCGCCTTTGGGACCTTATAAGTGTTTAGCCATGCAACACTTGATGTTGTTGCACCAAGGATATTGTGCTGGATAACTAAACACTTATAAGGTCTTAAAGGCGAGACCTATTGGCTATGCCATTTAACCCATATTAAGTCACCTACCTCGAGCGGCTGTTACAGGCTGGGCAAACGCACGGACGTCGCTCGAGTGCACAGGATCTCTTCTGATTCACTCCTACTTTATTGAAGCATCCTCGTGCCCTGCTCACCAGTGCCTGCAGTTGTATGAAAGACCTCGGAGACTGCCCAGCGCCCACACAGCCCAGCTTCAGTGTGCTACTGCTGACACCAGGGCACTGGTGTGGGCTCTGGATACAGCCTCTCTTTATATTCGCGCACGGACCAATAGCAAGTCCCCAAGGGTGAAATCTGTCCTTGGTGGGACAGTGTGAGGTACGGGGGAGCTGCCTTTTAGCTTGTGATTATTTCCAAATTGACGCTATGCTCAAAGGAGTCTGTTATAGTGTCCGGTGTGGGGGTGGTCTTTGCAAACCACGCGCCAGCACCTGAATAATCTAGTTATTAAATATTTGTTTCGTGTATTTTACGAGTGACTCGTTCTTACGTGAAATTCTCAGCCTCTTTTTAGGCGCTAAGAAGAAGTTAGATGAGAGAACGAGGGTGACACCCGAGGCTGGGTACACTTTAGGAGAAGTGGGCTCGAGATAGAAGGACACACACAACTGTACACTGCATTGCACACATCGCCAAGGGCAGCGATGCATGACGCTCTTTACTCCCGTAGGCTGTTCAAGGCACTACAATGAGGCAGCCATGGAGCACCAAATTGTGCTTCAGCATTTACTAAACGATGCAGCACAAAAGTCAAATTATGCAGCGTAACAGAGCACATTTTGCAGTGGGATTATTTCACTATTTTTTTCATTTTAGCACAGATTAAATTGTGTGGGCAGGGGTTTTCTAAGCTAGCTGGCAGAAACGTCACACGGGAGGAGAAGTGCGTTCCAAGCCTCGTTCTGGGAAGAGAAATTTTATTGGTTAAAGAAATAAAGGAAGGGCTAGGCTATGTAGCGCAAACTCGACCTGGAAGTATGCGAAGTGATTTATATGAGCACTAGTTGCTTACATCACACAAGAACAAATTCATTTTTGTGTATTTTTAGGCATAGGGATATTAAATGATTTGCCCAGGATTTCAAGATGGTAAGCCGATGCGAGACTCGAACCGGGTTCCCTACTTACTGCCCCCTCCCTGCCTATATCCCTCATTCCTGGCTGACGTCACGGCTCGTTCCGGCTCTGGTATCTGACCCCCGGGCAGCGGAAAAGTAAAACATCCCGGGTTACCTGGCGATCGTGAAATCCGCCATCCGTCCACTCCTGCAGACTCACGCACACACACGCATCCACTCATCACACGCTTGCCTCGAGGTAAACAAGTGAAGCGCTGGACAGCAGAGACGTCGGCAGCGTGAAAGAGGAGCGGGGGCGAGCGAGCGCGGCAGCCTGCTGAGCTGACCACACGCTCGTGCACAATGGCCATGTGTTTCCAATTATCGCGCCCGCGTCTGGGCACGATAATTGGAAACAGATGCCGGCCCTGCGGGTAACCGCAGGGAAAAGGCCATTGTGCACGAGCGTGTGGTCAGCTTTCAAAAGCCCCTTACATAAAGTCTCGCAGAGCAGCGCTTGCTCGCTACTCGAGGCTCGACCTAAAAACAGACCACAAGTCCTCTCCCGCAGTCTATTTTCTATGTAGATTGTGAAAGACGTCCGTGTGTAATTAGAGACACCCGACGCGCGGTACATTTTTAAAAGCACACCGGCGAGTCACTCCCGGTAATATCCAGGACTGGGGGGACATCTTTGAACACGGAGAGACTGCGCCTTAAGTAAGTCATAGCGAGCAACGTGCGAAGTTAGGCAACCCACATTTGAACTGGCTAATATGGTAACTTCTTTACACTACCTGCTTTTTTAATCTCATCCCTGTCTCGCATTTCTCTTTCCCCTAGGGAGGGCAGCCAGTCCACCTCCACCCCCAACCTATGGGGCCCAAGTAATCAAAGGCTAAGGAAGATTAATTTTATTCTTAGCAATATGTTATGGGGCATGCTGATTGAACACAAAACAAACTGTTCGCTAAACACGCCACTATAAGGACCCAAGCTTAACCCATTAACGGGCCCATTCGCAGGCATACCTCGCCATTTTCAGACGAAAAAACTACCACTCGCTAATGAACGAGCGGGGTACCATTTTAAGACTAGAACATGATTTGTTTATAACACGGGTTGACCCAACTAAAGGGGCCTATGCTTCTGCACACTCTGGCACTCATACTGATAAGAACAAAAACTACTGCTCAGTAAAGTACGAGTGTGTTATACCTTGATTTCTCATAATGCATCCTTTCCCTGGTTATCCATTCCCTGCTGCTCAGCCAGTATGAATGTGATGTGTGTATGTGGAATGTTAGAATGCTTGAAGAGGGAGTGGAATGTTGGAGTGCCTGGAGGAGTGGAGAGGGAGACAGTTGGAGAGTGTGGGCCGAGCAGCAAGGATGCTGCTCCTGGTGGGGCTTAACTAATGGACTACCATCTTGTAACTACCATCCTGTAACCAAGCTAATAAACCTCTTATTTAGAACTTACCTCATGGCTACCGATGGACTTCTTTTGGATTGTAACAATGGCGACGATTTGGAGAAAACAACCTGCGTGTTGTCAAAGATTACCTGTACATGAAGCTACTCAGAGACCTGAGGTGAAGATACTTGAACTGTTCTGCTGGAAACTACTAAGGAAACGCGTGGGAAAGTAGCTTGTAACTTTAAGGAATAGAACGCCCTTGATAACCGCACCAGTGTCCTTTGCCATCTGGACAGCCTGCCTAGGGCGTTTGACCTTACTTTAATCTATGGATATTAACATAATTTGGACGCTAACCAGTATGGTTCAAAGTTTTACAGCCTTCAAGTCTACAAACCATCTACTGCAAAGCCCGCTGTCATCTAGTATTTGGAGAAACAAGTTTAAAACATTATATGCTTTGCGTTCTTGACTACAGTTCTAGCAGTCATTGGAGTGAACTGGCATTTTTTTTTCGGGACAGCGACCTGCAGTGAATAAATTAGTGTGCGGTGCATCGTGACAGTCTAAGCATCTTGCGGTGAGCAACTAGCAACTTTTCCAGTGCCAACAAAATGTACAGCAAAAGCAGGGAGCTTACACTTGTAAGCAGCAGACTTCCAGGACTTCTAGTTTTTATTCAACTTTACTACGTTTCTTGCTTTAAGCTTGGGTGTGTCAGCTGCGTTCACTGGGAAGCCAGCCGCTTCGTGAAGTTTGAGAATATCGGCAGCCCACCACGCATGTCAACATATGGGAAAGTTCTTGGCAATGTATGGTTTGGCACAGTTATAGTGTGCTGTCCATATATGCGCCCAACAAACTGTGACTGTGTTTATTTAAATTACTGGGAGCCGCATGCAGCGCAAACCATTAGAACTGTGACTGTGTTTATTTAAATTTACTGAGAGCCGCACGCAGCGCAAACTATCACAACTGTGACTGTGTTTATTTAAATTTACTGGGAGCCGCGCGCAGTGCCAACCATTGGAGATAACGGTTGTGAGTGCAGAACTTTCCAGCGCGTGCCTCCTTACTGTTGTGGAGCTTGTGCGACGTTTGAATCCATCGCGAGGCTAACACGCACAACTCACCGATGCAATATTGACTCAGCAGCAAACCTTCAGCGCCAGGGCAAGATCGTAAACTTTGTGCTGTTTAAGACGGCAATGTTGCGTAGTGATGTCATCAATGGCGAAGACTGGAATGCGAACTACGTTGCATTGTTGACTCCAGGAAGTGCCTCTGTATCCATGAAGCGTCCACCCTCACGGCTTTTATTAAGCACACGGAGCCGTGTTCTATGAGGAATTGGTGAGATCGACTAGAGACTTTATTTAATGCAGCGCACCGCTCTACGACCAGGCAAAACATTACACTCAGTGAGAAAAAGTGAACAACGGAATTGTTCAACTGCTTGTGGAAATTATTGACCTTTATCTACCATCGGCAGCATATTGTCTCACATGTGGGGTACAATTTTAAACTCCGATTCGTTTACTGTTTTTGTTCCCACTCTTCTGTGCTTCATCAGTGACATTGTTGTGTGCCATTTATTCATAGTTATTTTTCTTTGCTGCTATTTGTCATTGAGCGCCACTTTTAATTAACCACCTTGTATGCCATGTTCTTATTCGGTGTGGTTCTCCCTACTGTGTGTTGATCTATTTTGGCCATTATTTTTCTTAAGTTACAATACTACGCTGCTGCTGGGTATTTTGCAGGCTTACCTTTTATTTAGGATGCTGCGTGTCATGCGAACGGACTATGTGCTGCCATGTTGTGATATGCCTTGCCAGTTTTAATTGTTATGTTATTACTTGATTACTGATTTTGGCTATGTTTGCTGTGATGTTATCATTAATCTCTAGCTCATCAATATTGTGCGATGCTTGGGAATGAGTCTAGTGTTTTCTTACCCTGATCTTGTAGGGTGTGTGGTTTTGCCTTTGTGGATTGTAGAGGGTTTGTGTACCCTGTGCAGTTGTTTATACTTGGGTGTGTGTTGGAGGGTCGTGTACCCTATGCAGTTGTTTTACCTGGGAGTGTGCGATGGGTCGTGTACCCTATAAGTTTGTTTTACCTGGGAATGTGCGATGGGTCGTGAACCCTATACATTTGTTTACCTAGGAGTGTGTGATGGGTCGTGTACCCTATACATTTGTTTTACCTGGGAATGTGCGATGGGTCATGTACCCTATACATTTGTTTTACCTGGGAGTGTGCGATGGGTCATGTACCCTATACATTTGTTTTACCTGGGAGTGTGCGATGTGGGTCGTGTACCCTATACATTTGTTTTACCTGGGAATGTGCGATGGGTCGTGTACCCTATACATTTGTTTACCTGGGAATGTGCGAGGGGTCGTGTACCCTATGCATTTGTTTTACCTGAAATTGTTTTTTTCTCAGGTATGTGTGGTGTGTAGAAGGGGGTGAGTGGTGAGGGATTTACATCTCATTGGTGTCCTCCATTCTCCCAGTCCTGCACAATATTACCACAGTAGAATTTCTATTTTTATTCAGTATTGTTGGAAAGTGGATAATCCTTCTATCCTCAGTTCTTTTAAATTTGCTGTTATCATTTCTATATTGCATATTTCTCTTTCACTCTTCTTTCCTTAGTTCTTTCAGATTTGCAGTTATTGTTTGTATTTTGTTTATTTCTCCATCACGCTGTACTGCCATCGTTATGAACCCTAATTTGTTATTACCATTTGTTTATTGCCAATTTCTCCTTCCATACTGTACTTTCATTGTGCAATGTTGTAATGATCTCTATTTATTGTTTTCCCAAGGGAAGGGGAAGTGTTATACCTTGATTTCTCATAATGCCTCCTTTCCCTGGTTATCCATTCCCTGTTGCTCAGCCAGTATCAATGTGATGTGTGTATGTGGAATGTTAGAATGCTTGATGAGGGAGTGGAATGTTGGAGTGCCTGGAGGAGTGGAGAGAGAAACAGTTGGAGAGTGTGGGCTGAGCAGCAAGGATGCTGCTCCTGGTGGGGCTTAACTAATGGACTACCATCTTGTAACTACCATCCTGTAACCAAGCTAATAAACCTCTTATTTACAACTTACCTCATGGCTACCAATGGACTTCTTTTGGATTGTAACAGAGTGCAGTATCTTTTTCATGCTTTTAACACGCATCGCTATAAACACGGGCTGAACCCATGGTGCATTCTGAGTGATAAGAACTCAAACTTCTCCTCGGATGTGTTCTTATGTTATATATTCTGTATGCTCTGATTCTCGACAAGCAAAATGCCAGAGAGGTCAGGTCGACCTGTCTTAAACCTATCAGCACTTTCCATCTGGCACAAAAAAGGGATCAATCCACACATCCCATTGGTGCCGACGAAAGCCACCAACCCACTAGGGCACAAGTATGGTGAAACATGTAGACCTGTATTATATGTATGATGCGAGGGACACCTCATATCTCATGACATCATCTCTTTGTTTTTAATCTTACCCCTATCCATGCTTTATTAAATCATAGAGTTGTTTGGTTAGGAGGTAATTTTAGATCATATTTTTTATTGATACAGATCCCATACACTCTTTCCAATCAGAGAGACTGCCTCCTGGTGGAGGAGAAAAAAAAGACCAGATGATGACGCTATCAGTTATTGGTACCTCAATGGCAATCAAAAATATACCGTTGACCGAACATAGCTGGTGAGGGTCCCAAAGAATTTTGAATGAGATCCTCTGATTAATTCTGGTCCCAATCGTTTTGATATTTTTGGGAAAATTCTTGTTAGCAGAGTGGGAAATTTAAATTTCTTGCTTCTCTCGTCCTTCTTTTGATAGTTATAGTTAGTCAAACCTTCTCCATCGGATTACATTGCACCTCCTTCATCTGAAATAAGTTTTCTCGTAACAGAATCCTCCAATGCACAAGTCTCCAGTGTGCCAGTCTTCAGCAACAATGTATCTGGCAAAGGTAGTACTCAAGCACTAAGCCAACTTCAACCTTGTGGAAGCCATTCTAGGAGAAATACGTCAACTCTCTTGAAATCCGAAGACTATGTTTTGGACTAACTAGTTTCTTCTATAGGGTTGGAAGATGTTCCTAGAACTATGTTATTCTGATAATTCATTATATGTTATATCCCTCATGTACCACTCCTATCAGACCCCTTCCCTTTTCACCCTGTTTGTGAGTGCCTGTCCCCAGCGCTCGTGGGGATGACCATTCTTTTCTGACTGTTGGTTTGACAGATGATTCATTCCTTGTGAAGTATTACTGAATTAACAAGCGTTTCCACTCACCTGGGCCTCATTTATCAAATACTACATATACCTTTGAAAACTATTGCCTCGTACCCAGTGTGCGAAGTGCATTAAAAAAATGTATGGGAACTGTTATACTGATCGCAAACGGGGAGTGGTCAGTGAGCTTGGGGGTGTGATTAAAAGTGTGGCTATAAAAAAAAATATTTGTAACTTTTTTCGGTCTTTCACCTTCCGTTAACTACATATAAAATAAGGCAATAAAGAAATGCAAGTTAAGTTAATCAGTGGGAAATGCACTATTGTACATTATGAAACCTCTATCAGCTAATGTACTGCAGAGCTCTGTGCCTGTAACCGGAGAGCCACAGAACTGAATCCTGGTTGGTGCTGTGGAGAATAGCAACTTGCTACGAGGACCCATTGTGTGACAGAAAGCACGGTAAATAAGTCATTCTTTTAAGCTTGCATTACACACAGTATAAGAAAGGCTGCTACAAAATGTGCAATAAGGTTTAAGATAAAAAAAAAGTGCTTCCAAAATATAGATTCTAGTAATACCCACACTGTACATAGTACAATTTTTTTTACTATCCTTCAAAAGCACACACTTCACAGCTCAGCTGGTAATGAACTCCTTTGCAATACCACTCAAAAAGAATAAATGTCACATCAGGAAGCTACAAGCGATTCCATCAATTAAAGTCAAAACTGGCTTCCAATCACACTTTACATTTGCAGATTAACCTGTTTTGCACATTTACATTTCTTCCAGGCAGCACAGCACCCTGGCAATAAGGTTTTGTAAAAAGGAAGGTTTTATTAATACAACACCCTTGAGACCAAGTGAAGGTTTGTTTGTAGTTTATTTATTCCAAGTAAAACCTTCAGAAGTCATCCCAGCCACCACCTTACAGCTGCTCCACCTCTGTCTCTCTAGTCATATCATCACATTCCATTTAGAACACGGAGGCTGGCAGCAGCATTAGGTTTTATGACCTAATGCAATTCCAAATCAGCAAATACCACAGGTTTGTTTAGCTGTCTGCCCCTCCCTTGGTTGCACGGTACTGGGGACTCCCTACCTTAAACTTCATCTGAGACATTTCAACCCTCGGAATTAACAGTCCCGTCCCGCCACTTAACTTCACATCCCGATCCCATCCAGAATCGAAAGTAGTATGTTGAAGCAACATGGCCCACCAGGGCCGTCAAAAACTCCCTGGTGGGCCATCAAGAAGCACCCTAGGCTTAGATCATCTACGAACCACACACTCCGCCAACTGCATAGTAACATCCATAGACTCTTGCAAAGATTGGGAACCTCGGACTTGTATTTACACACAGCAGAGGCACATGCCAAATCCACAGCCAATCGGCATTTAGGAATCTGTGAAACGCACCAGGATTGGCAGAGTTGACGACAGTGCTCCATTCCTAGGTCTTCTTACATATTACAAGTCCCGCCCACTTCCAAAGCACCCACAGAATATGTTCAGTCGTGGGACTGGCTGTCACACGACCCGGAAGTACTGGAATCACGGGCAAATGTGTTCCGTAAAAGACCAATAACGGGCGTGGTGCGGATTTTACGGACGGTTGGTCTAAGTGGAGGAGCAGTGGTCACTCTAGTTAAGATGGCTTTGGATTCTTCATTATTATTTTATGTTTCAGTGGCATGACGTTTTAATGAAGACTGTACGCTTTCAGTTTTTGAGGCGTATGTTTGTGTGCCTGCAGGACAGGCACGCCCGTGCCTCCTTGATTACATTTTCTCCTTTTTTCACTTCAGTGCATCTGAGTAGAGGCCACGATGAGTGTCAATGCCTTTCAACTGGCGTGCCTCGTAGAGCGGGAGCTCCTGGCGGCACCAGTGGTCTCGGGTGATAAGTCCCGACAGCAGCAGCTACGCATCGAAAGCCTTGAGTGCTGCGGACATGACTTGTATCTGGGTTCAAGTGATGGCTGCATTCGTCGCTTCCTGCTGGAGGAGAAGAGCCACCCAGCCACGGGGCTGACAACTTTTACTTGCTCCCGGCAACTGCAGCGAACACTACTGGGCCCAAGAAAGCCAGTTACAGAACTCCGTGCCGCTTCAGCATTGCACCGGCTTCTAGTTTTGTGTGATAATGTCATCAGTCTTGCTGACATGAGTAGTCTGGAACTAGTGGCTGCTGCCGGGGCCCGAATAAAGGGTGCCACTGCATTCACCCTCAATGAAAACCCTGCAAGCGGCGGAGATCCTTTCTGTGTAGAGCTGTGCCTCATCTCTGCCAAGCGCCGTGCCATTCAGATATTCCTGGTTTATGAGGATCACGTTCAGATGGTCAAGGAAGTGATGACTCCCGAGCAGCCCTGCTCCTTTGCGGTGGATGGACACTTTTTGTGCTTGGCCCTCACCTCTCAATACATCATTATGAATTACAACACTGGCTCATCACAGGATCTCTTTCCTTACAACAGCGAGGAGAAGCGGCCTATAGTGAAGCGTATAAGTAGGCAGGAGTTCCTGCTGGCCGGTCCTGGTGGATTAGGTGAGGCTACCTAAGAATGTTGAATTACTGTTCATTAATTGCTGTAAGCACTAGGCGAAACCATATACGTGGTTTTCAAAATCTAATATGGTAATAGCCTTGTACTGGTAGAGTGCAGTGGGAAAGGCTGTTTTTACATTTGTACATGATGGCTGACAACCCATTAAAATGAAATAAAAAATATATTAAAAATAGACCACATAAACAATCTAATATCTCTTCATCTACTGCCTCATGGTAGGATAACGTATAAGAAATGTGAATCGTGAGTATTTTAATAACTTGATTTTAAAGTTTTAGTCATGTCAAAATGCAACTTACTATGCTCAACTAGTGATTAATATTTAGCAAAGCCTTAGTGTCTCATTTCTGTCATTTTAACTTTTCTCTGCTATTACAGAAGACACTATACTTATACATATCAGTCAATCACCACGCCAAATGAACCATTTGGACCGGTCTGGTCGGGGCTCCTAGACCGGTCCAATCGAAAGAACATAACCGACAATCCTTGTTTTGTTGAAACCTTGTTAGAACTCACTAGTGAGGTGTACTTTGAGTCTCTCAGCAATTCGAGAAAGGAGCGCTCATATGCACTGCACTTGTCCTCTCTACTTAGGGGGCCACAAGAAGACTTAGAAATTAAAGCTCAAGATTACATTTTTCATGCATTGTATTTTAAACTTACTCTAATCGTGTTTTTTTTTGGGGCGAGGTTGATGTATTTGTCTTTACAAAGAATTAAATAGCACCTTGTAGTTTTATTTTAAAGTATATGTTAATTGAGGTCAGAAATCAAGTCTTCAGACAGGTTCCCCACAATGCCTTGGTGTGATTTCGGATGGTTGGAAATTTAATTGAAGCAATAATTGCTTCATAATGTTTGTTCAATCCCCGTTAAGATGATGCGAAATTGGTGAACACGTGAGATGTTTAGAGGGCTGTCAATGAAAAATAAAGTAATTTTGTCAATAAGCTGCATCTTAATTCACATAAAGCAGCACTCGGTTGTTTAATTATTGGCTTAGAATTGGTATGTTAAGCGCCGGAGAGGAGTTGATTATAAACCCGTTGTCAAGGTCCTAATTACTGGGTCATCTGAAATGGTTAAGCATATTAACAGGAGTATGTCTTCCTTATAAATTAGTAATGTCAGAAAACAATGGTACGTATAAGGCCATAAAGGTCTCGAAATAGCTAGAGCTATCAGATTTAAGAGAGTATTAATCATCAACCAAGTGACAACTGGAGAATATTATTTTCCAGAATCAGCGTTATAAGACCGCTTCGCAATGCAAGTAGGGACACATACAGATATTGACATAGTACTTATTTATTTCATAAATAGTATATCAAAAACTTTTTTAACTTTTAAAGAGTATAGTTGAAGAGCTCACAAAAATAGTGGGAAGGGCGTGACGTGATGGGTGAATGTGACATTAAAAATACATCGCACTGACAACATTGGTAAAAAACTCCATAAAACTTTTAAACAATGAAGGAGTTTTTTGTTGTGTAAAGGTCGACGGCGTTTCGATCTCAACAAATAGAGATCATCATCAGGACGATATATGTGAGCAGAAAGAATCTATAGATGAGGAAAAAACATAGTATGAATAGTGGTCCCTAGACATATATTTAAATCACATATCAATGTACATGCGAAGAACAGCAAAAATTAAGCAAATTATGGAAAAAACATAATTCGAATTAGAATTCAGCATTCGAAATTCCAGAGCGTGGAGAGGGAGTATTCAACACTCCGGAATAGAGCATAATCGACCTCGAAAGCTGGCCGCTTATCTTGGTTACGAGAACGGAAACGTCGCGGTTTGAGTGAACCCCACATGGGGACGCCCTACCACCGCTCGCACTCGCATTTTTTGAACCTACCAGTCTGCATTGTGCTCCGCTTTGAAAAAAGTGCCGGCAGACTTAGCCGTTGTGTGTGAACGCTACAGGATGTGTGATGAGTGCTCTGGCGTTTTCTAATGGTCCTCTCTCTATTTTCCTTTCGGCTTTCCATCGTTTCTAGTACTCACTCAGACACTATAACAAGCATTTGCAATGCAATAGGTCTCGCATTTATGCGAGTTTAAGCGATTGGCATTGTAAATGACACTGCCTTTTATTTATGTTTTAATAACGAAAACAAAAATAAAAGGCATTGTTATTTGCAATGTCAATAGCTCAAACTCGCATAAATGCGAGACCTATTGCATTGCAAATGCTTGTTTTATTTAGTTAGAATTGTTCCATTTTGTCTGCCCAATTCCTTTGGGGAGTTCTTACTGGTCAGCTGTATATTGTGGCTTACTACTGCTGTCTAATTCAAGTGGTCCTGCTTGTGGGGCAACTTCATATTGTTGTTTAACTGAGGATATGCTAGTTCTTTAGAAGTTTTTGTGGCTTGCTTTGGATGCTACCATGCACTGAACACTGCCAAGCTGCAGGTTACCTCTGCTGTTCCATGTCAGGTGCATTACCTAAGCAGAGCAGATCTGGCGTGTGGTTGTGCAGTAGGTCCCATATCTCCATGATGTGTTTACTGAGCGCGTGTTGAGGAACATGCATGCAAGTGTGGGGTGCTGTTTGGGTGATGTTTGGTCTGTGTGAGTGATGGCTGGTTTGTGGGAGCTTTAGCGAGTGGGTTGCTGGGAGCTGTTGGTGCGGAAGTGGTGGGGCTGCTGTGCGGGAGAGTCTATGAGAACGTGAAGGAAGCGCATTTGAACACTCCTTTCATGTTGTGCGGTGTGGTAGCAATGAGGCAAGCTGTGGCTGGGATTAAGAGCATGGAGCAGCGTGGCAGGGTATCGGTAGGTTGGGGGAGATGTAGGGTTCCTGGCGCTGGACGTGGTCTGTGCGGGGATGCCATTAAATAGGTACCGAGAGGAGGGAGGCGCGCAGGGTACTGTGATGTCACTTCCTCTGCAAATTGATTATGGGAAATCCAGTGATGTCACTTCCTGTGGAGATCGGCATTGGGAAATGAAGTCACTTTCTTGGCTTCTCCTCTTAAAGATGGTTTTGGTGGGAAACTCAGTAATGTCACTTCTGTGCAGATGGTGAATGGGAAATCCAGTGGTCACTTTGTGTGCTGATGGAGGATGGGAAATCCAGTGATGTCTACTTCTGTGCATATGGGCAATATGAAATGAAGTCACTTGCTTGGTTTTTAAAGATGGTTTTGGTGGGAAACCCAGTGATGTCTCTTCATTTGCAGATAGATGATGGGGAACCCAGTGATGTCATTTCCTGTGCAGATGGATGATAGGGAATCCAGTGATGTCACTTCCTGTGCAGCTGAGCGATGGGAAATTTGGAATTGTGATTTAAGCACAATAATTTTTATGTACAGTAAAGTTGGACAAATTTTAATTGATTGGAATGGTATCCCACATGGGGATACTGCTGCTCTTGAGTCATAATCTGGCTCTAAATCAGAGGTCTTCAATCTGTGGGGCATGACCCCCCAGGGGGGCCGAGGAGTTGTGGGAAGGGGGTTGCACATTTCCAAGCCTCACTTCTGAAGGGAATCTAAAACATGTGAAAAGGAAAAAAAACAACAGTCCGGGATACTTCAATGCTTCAGCCAAAGTTAATTGAGTCTCCTGTGCTGTGAAAGGAAAAGGCCGGCAGACGGGTAAAACAATCCTTCGTGCCAGGGTGCCTGCTTGCCTGAATGAAATGTAAATGTGTGAGTTAATCTGCAAATGTAAAGTGTGTTTGGGAGCGGTTCTGGCTTTAATTGCTCGACTCACTCCAAGCATTGTGATGGCAAAGATTTTTTTCTTTTTTAGTAGTAGTAGGAAGAGTTAACTGGGCTGTGAAGTGCATGCTTTTAATCGTAATTGCATTTACACAGCGCTTAGCACCCCTGAGGAGGTGTTGAAGGGACAGTTATGCAAAAAAAAATATTTCATTACTTATGGTCTGGTATTAATAAAATCTACATTTTGGAAGCTCCATTTTATCCTAAAACTATTTGCACAGTTTGTAGCAGTCTATCTTACAATGTGTGTAGTGAAGTATAAAATAATGACTTACACATTCTCAGTGCTTTCTGTCACAGGCTGTGATCTAGTAGCACAAAACATACACTAGTCACTATTTTCCACTGCACCAACCTAATTTAATTCTGTGGTTCTCTGGTTACACACAGACCTCTGCAGTGCATTAACTAATAGAGGTTTCCTAATGTACTACAGTGCATTTCTCACTGAGTAACAACTTTTTAAAATAAAAATTTCATTTAAGCTACCCATTATTTTATATATAGCTACCTGATGGTGAAAGACCTAAAAAACGAACAAAATATTTTGGGGCTGATATACGAGAGGCTTGCCCGTGCCGGAGTGTCACTTTTTTTGAACCTCTGGTGGCATAAGCGTCTCAATCATATCTGTGAGGCGACGCAAAGTCACCCTGTGTGGCTTTGCATGGCCTCCTAGATATGGAGTAAGACAAAGCAGCGCAAGTCACTGGGTTGTCCTACTCTGTCAAGTAGGCGTTCACGTGGTTCTCATGTCTAGGCAGCTACCACTATTGCTTTGCAGTGAGATAACAGAATCCCTAACCCATGATGTGCCACAATGTGCCAAGAAAATAGTTATATAATTTTATTTAATATCCACCATATGCAAAAAGCTGCACTAAAACCACTGAAGGATAAATGGACAGTAGACTTAAGTAGGGAACTGACAGACTCAGAATAGTTCCTCATCTTGGGCACCCCCACCAAACTCTCTAGGATTCTAAGATTCAAACTAATACAGTTCAGTATAATATATCAAACTTTTTCAACACCGCAACGTAAACACCATATATTACCAATGATACCAGACACTTGCCAGAGATGCAATACTACTGACACAGACTTTTATCATACTCCATGAAAATTTCCCTCCATGAAATGGTACTGGTTAGCAGTCGCAAACTAGTTATATCACTTACTGTCAGACCCTCCTTTTATAGACCCAAAACTTGTTTGCTTAGTCTTATGCCTGGACCCAAAAAATGTAATACGAATGTACCTTTATATATTTGCCATTATTGCTGGACAAAAGGTTTGTGCTCGCCGCTCTCCTTATGGAGCGAGAGCCACTGAAATTAGTGGAATGAGAGAATATGGCTACTTTCAAGCAGCTAACACGCGGAGGTGAGAGTGCATTGTTGATAACTGTGATCCTTGTAGCCTTAGCTATGTGGCGCAGCGGCCAGAACTGCCGACTTGGGAGGTGGGGATCCGTATTTGAGTCTCTGCGTCGGCGCCACATCCTGTGATTCTGGTCAAATCAAGTAATCTTCCCATGCCCATGGACAGCTCTTGGATACCATCACAGGTGATAAGCTGCGCTATGTAAATCGACAAACTTTAACTTAGCTGAGAAAAATGATATGCCACAGTAGACCTAAGAATGACCCCACACCCCAATAGTGCCCACAACCAGTCACTGAACAGATATGCTTGGAATTATTAACATTTAGACACATTTTTAGCAGTATACTGTAGGTACAATTTTATGGCCTAAGAGAGGTCCAAATAACTATTTATAGTTTTTTGACCCAGGTATGTTTGAAATTGTTGTTAAAGGAGTAGAGGTAGAAGTTTTTATATTATTGTATATTTATGTTTATATAAATATCTCCAAAGCTTTGAAATATATTTAGCTGTAAAATTCATTAAAAGATAAAACCAATAAAGGACCAGTTAAAAAAACAGATACAGGCTTGCTGGACCTTTACAGTGGCAGACCATATTGTTCTAGCTTCTAAGCACTTTCTTTCGTAGTCCTGGGTCGGACCTATGGCGCAGGTGCAGATCTGTATTTCTTGACAAGGAGTGTTTTGTTCTTGTTAATGCTGGTTATCTTGCTTTATTGTGCAATAGATTCTTAAGTTTTACACTTATAACAGTTAGCGAATGGAAATTGAGCCCCTGCCGAGTAGGGGGGAGAAATGTTGCATTTGTCCTTTTGAACAACGATTTCCACTGTAAACAGTACACGTGAGTACGTCATACAATGAGGGCTTGAAACAGCTACTTGAATGATGCATATCCGCTAGCGAACCTGTTAGCCTAGAAGACTGAACGTTATGATTGTACTTTTTGTTAAAGTGTGAAATATGCACAAAATGTAATTTACCTGTAAAAACATTAAAAAAGAGTAAGAAATCATGGCTGAAGCAGCTTACAGGTTCGTGAAGATGGGCAAATAGGTTTTAAAAATGCACAGTGTCTTGCACCTCTGCACCGAATGCATTAGAGCTGGGCTTCCTTCTTCTCTTCCAAGCATTTCTCAAACTTCACTCCTGGGACAGCCACTTTCGTATCTGCTTCCTCCTTGCCCCCAGTGTTTATTGGAACGTTTGTACCCCCAGAGCTTCATTTCTATTTAGTACTCATACCCATAAAAGAAAAAGACTAAATCAGGAGTATGTAGAAACTTTGACAGTGAATTAATTCGGATGGAAACGACGATGCGCCTGTGACATTGTTTACTAAAACTAAGTCTGCCTTTTCAATGGAGGTTCTTGTACAATGAGAGCACTCCTGGAGCCCAGACAGTGAAAATATTCCTCTTGCTCCCAATGCCCAGAATTTAACTTGTGCTCTTTTAGTCCATGCCCTTACCAGTTATCACTGGATAAGGCATTTCCTATTTTGTTCGCTTCTCCTCTTCCACCCACTGAACATTATCAATGTGGCCTTTGCAGGGGTTACTTTCTGTGTTAGAAACAGGATACTAGTCATGATTTAAGCTTGTCCACAAATAACATTAGGATGTGTTTTCACTGTTTTCTCACTTTGAAGAAGTATACAGAGTTTAAGAATGCAAAGGTGGATTATTTATGACAGACCAAAACACAAATTCCTTTTTCTGTTGCATCCATGGAATGTTCTATTGCTAATGTTTTTTCCTGCTGAAAAAAGCTAAGAACATTTTACCTTAGTTTTGTAGGTCACACCATTGCAAGCATATATTATCTTATTATATTTGTTTTGTTTTCATGTAGGAGCGGTTATACGATTTGTCTGAGGATAGATATACAAATTACTTCCTATGCACATAGATGGGAACCTTGAGTCTCCCTTAAATACGCAGGGTTATCATGCCCTAAAAGTCACTATTTCATGTATGATATATTTTTCATTGGCTCTGTTTAACTCCCGACACTAGAATTAACTCAATGCTCTGTTTTTTTTTTAATGAGGCCATCAATACACTAAGTGTATCCACATCCAAGTGTTTGTCTGGAATAATATACTCCTGTTGTGATACTTTGATAGCTTTCGCTCCCTGTTGGGATGGAAAAGTCCTAATCATGGTAAAGAAAGTGCACCCCTTCCCTGAGTACTCAACTGTACGGATGTCTGCATCCCTAATTTTGATTTTTGTTGTCAAAGGCAAACACGGATCATATATGTGCGCCATGACATAGGCCTGTCTCATGGATTGCGGTCTTGTTTGACCAGGAGGGGTGCCTAAAGTGCTACCCTCATAGTGGTGTAAGGTTACTGCCTTTGCCAGGAGTTGAACAGCACGATGGCGATAGTGGCAGCATCGCGTGTAGTGATCAGTAGGAGTGAACAGGTCCTTTTTAGGTCGAGCCTCGAGTAGCGCGCAAGCGCTGCTTAGAGGCGAAGACTTATTGTAAGCGAGTTTGAAAAGCAGTCCCAAAACGCTCGTGCGTCGTGGCTGGCCTTTTTGGGATGGGTACGCGCGGCAAACATGTGTTTCCAATTATCGTGCCCAGACGCGGGCGCGATAATTGGAAACACATGTCTGCCGCGCGCACTCATCCAAAGGCCAGCCACGACGCTCAAGCGTTTGGTCAGCTCTGCAGGCTGCCGCGCTCGCTCGCCCCGCTCCCCCCTTCTCCCAGGGGCCCCAGCCAGGCCGTGTTGTTGTCTGCCTTGTTATACTGGATATAGTCCGGTAGCTCCCCAAAATTAAAGAATTTTTAAACACCATGACAAATCGAAACAAGTATTGATGAAGACAAAAGGCTAGCAGCCAGCATTGGTCACATAGGCTTATGCTTCTTTTTATTTCCCGTTATCAAGAAACAATTGGATTAATACTGGACGGCACTGGACAACTCTTGCTCACGCAAGCACCCTGCAACTCCCTCCAACTGGCATGGAACCAGCTCTTTCCGTGGCTGTCACAGTAACCTTTAATTTCTACACACAATAAAATCACCCTTTGATGCTAGCAAAAGACTCCGCAAAATTCATGCAGATCTGACATAAATGCCAGCTCGCTCTCAACAAGGCAGACGTGGTCTTGCAGATAGAACCACTGCAATGAAAGGTCCATCTCACCTTCTTAATCTACTCACCAAGAGATTACAAGTTATTACTGCAACCATGTCTTGTCCAGTGATGGGCAGCAGCTGCAACAAATCACTCTATTACCGGTAATGTCAACATGAGCCACAATATTAAAAGAGAACAAGCAAATCAATCCTAGAGTACAGCAGACACTGAGGGCAGCGTAAGCTTACAGCGCAGCACCACTAAATAAACCACACCGGACATCCAAGCGACAAAGATCCCCAAAACAGCAGTCTTCAGCTTTTGCTCAACTGGACCCATGCATTATAGGTCAACACGGACATCAATCACCGCATTTTACATGGGAGGCAGAAGATTATAGGAAATCCCTACAAAGTCAAAATACAAATCGCTACTTCGCAAACTGATTAAGCGCAGAAAAAACGTAGACACTCATTAGTATTACTGATGAATGAAAAAGAAAAGGCCAGATAGGGACGTATAGGGGTGTTGAATTAGCTGTATAATTTAGTAACATATACGAAAGAATTCAAACATTAAAAATACATTAAGTTTGTAAGACAAAACTCATTGTGTATGCATAGTTAAGATTAATATCGTTGTAAAAGTGAGGCACTTGCCCTCCTTCATCTGCAAAAATAATGAGACAACGGTGGTAGTTGCAGTCTTTAAATTTTAGTGTACCGTACACTGGCGTCATAGCGGAACTGACTGCAGCATGGACGGTATAGGCAACATCCCCACAGAGGGTTATCCTGAAAAAATCCTGTACAACATCCTGCATGAAATCACGCCGGCTTGTTTTCAGTGTCGTGATGCTTTAAATGCTGGTGGTCTCACGTGACAGCGGTTCCTGTGCACGTGTTTTGCCATGTTCTTTGCACTTATTCTCGGCCACGAATACCTCCCCCCACCCCCCCCCCCCGCCCACACACATGGAAGGCATCGTGAGATTAGTGAACCAGTAAATTGAAGTATGCCAGTTCTTTCTTTGTGTCTGTGAACACGAAGAGGGTTTTTTTGTAATAAAAAAATTATTACTAGATTAAAACGTCGTAATGCATTTATTGTAAGCCTCGGCTAGGAATGGCCTGTAGTGTGTTCAACACATTTACCGCCAAGAAAGAATCTTCATTTGTCCGTATTTCAGACACCTCCCTATCTATTCCTCCCTTGGGTTCTGCCCCACGGTTGATGTCTTGCAGAGTGCTTCTAGAGGGCACGGGGTGTGCTGGCGCTACGTTTTATCGGGGACAAGGAGGCACATAAAAGTGAGTTGCTCAACAGGAGGCCCGGGGTTCCTCAGGCCCGCTTGGCAGCGCAGTGTAGTAGAAGTAGGCTAGGGGTGAGATTGCACCTTGCCTCGCTCCCGCTCCTCCTCTCGAAGACCCTGTTTACATGTGTGCTAATCTTCACGTAAAGCTGCTAGCCCGGTGCATGATGGATCCTGTAGTGGCAGGTGGGGTCAGCCAATGGCGAGCTCGCTGCATAGCCCGCTTCTGAGCCGCCCCTTTCGCAGAGGAGGTAAGGGTTTTAGTGTACACAACACAAGTCACGTAAATAACAGAAATAAAATCTGCGCCGAGCTCCGTGGACACCTGTCTCTCGGGCTTTCTATGGCTTAGTAGGGATTATGTGCAAAACCCATCTAGGAGATAAAATGAGCACTCTGAGGAGGAGTGGAGCGGGGGTGGGGGGAGCAGCGAGGGGCAGGGCGCCTGCTCACTCACTCCTCGCATGTGCTGGGCGGGAGAAGCAGCTAGGAAAACATGCATTGGCATAGCCAATAGGTCTGGCCTTTGGGACCTTATAAGTGTTTAACCATGCAACAGTTAATGTTGTTGCACCAAGGATATTGTGCTGCATAACTAAATACTTATAAGGTCCCAAAAGCCAGACCTATTGGCTATGCCAATGCTTGTTAACCTGTGTCACTGGAGTGAGGCCTACAGGTTCTGCTGCTGTGTGCTTCACTCACACTTAGCCTACATCAGGTTTGTTTGATGTGCTGTGTATAGCATAAGTTGTGTATGCATGACTTGTTCGCCCTAAGTTGGCAGGGTATGCCCAGACGTGGGTCCCTTGCTCACTTTGCCACTGGATTCAAGCTAGCCTGGCTGATGAGGGTTGTTAGCCCGAAACCGGTCTCAGGATGCTTGTTTCTGGTCCAGGGAAGACCTAGCTTGGCAGTTTGGGCTGGACTGTTCCCATGAGGCACAGGGTCAAGACTGATTTGCATATAGCTTTGTCTGAACTGGGGTGGCGAAGTGAGCTAAAGAACGATGATGGATTCAACCCAGATCTGTGACTGGGGGTGAGTGTCTGAAAAGTTTCAGCGCTCCGTCCATCATCTCCTTGTGTTTGTTTTGTCGAGGGTGTCATACAGGGATAATGCAGTACTTAGTTGGAGGTGCAAGTGCCTATGAATAGTACAGTATTTGAAGGATGTAGTGCTGTGCAGTACATGAAGGAAAAGTGCATGTACTGGATGTATGTGTACCTGCGAGTGGTGCAATACCTAAAGGGTGCAGTGAGTGCATGGTAAAAGCACATGCTGGATGTATGCGTGCCTGTGGGTGGTGAAATACATGAAGGACAGCACTGGGCAGTGCGTGCATGTTAAATGCATGTGCTTGGATGTATATATGTGTGCTTGTGAGTGGTACAGTACATAGAGGATACAGTACTGTGCAGTGTGTGTATGCTGTATACATGCACTGGGTGTTTGTTTGCCTGTGGATGGTACAATACTGGGGAGGTGAGGACCAGGCCTTCCCTGTACACTTCAAAGGGTGCTTTTTGATTCTGTGAGAGGTCACAAGGAAGGGGCCTGGGCTTATATCCGGAATCTTAAAGAGTAGGGCTAGGAGACCTGGGCTAATCTTTTGAGGCACATATCACTGTAGCTCACATCCAGCTGATATCTCCAGTCAGTCCCATGGCCTGTGTTGTGGAACTATCAGCTTCAGAGATACTCCTGCTGTGACAGACTTCTTTTCAAGAAGAAGAGGGAACGGAGAAGTAGATACTTCAAAAGAAGCAGAACCCCAACATAAAACTTGAAAGACTCAGGCCTTAAATCATATTTGGTTTTTGGACTGTAAGATAGGGAAGGTTGAAAACCGAACAAATTGTCATCTGCTAATCAGCCAGATGGGCTGTGTGAGGAGGGGAAGCTCTGCAAGAGTTCTCCATGTGACCAGGACTGGGGGCCAAGGCCGATTTAGTCTCCCTGCTGGGTGAGGGGACATTACCCAGGGAATCTAAGACCACCTGCCCTGGAGCCTGGAGCACTAGCCCCTGCCTGCTTGCCTAGACCAGTGTGCCCCGTGTGGAAGAGGAGAGCATTGGAGGAAGCAAGGTCCAGTTGGGAGCCCTGTCTATTGTACTCCCTGCGTGAGGTGTGAGCAAATGGTTGCTGCACCAATCAGGTTGTTGCCCGTTTGCAGGACTGAGTCCGCGATCCCCATATGACAGGAGAGGGCCTCCTTGAAGTTATCTGTGGAAAAGATGGACCTGTGGTAAGGGTTAAAGACTTTGCAGGGACCCCGTATGCTAGGAGGGGCCGCCATGGTAAAGGCCGTCGCGCAGTAAGGGCCAAAGCCTGCATGGCAACGTTGCAGCAACCCCAGGAGGGGCTGCTCTGGTAAAAACTGCAGTGCAGTAAGGGCCGAAGCCTTGTGTGGCAGCTGTGCAGCAATCCCGTATGCCAGTAGGGGTTGCCAGGAATACTTGTGCCCTGTTGATCGGGTCAGAGCACATAGACTGCAAGCAGTAGTGAGCCGTAGGTCACATGGAGCAATGAGAACTGGGACTGGTACAACCCTGTGGAGCAAGTGAGGACTCCATGGGAGTATCGGAATCCCTCACGACCCTATCCACTATTGGGAGCATGGTCTCACCCCGCAGAAGGAGTGCAGGAAACCTTCAATAGCTTCCACAGTGCGACTGTGAGGGAGAGAGAGCCTCCACATGCTGAGTGCAGCCGCTGAGTTAGCGTGCAGCCAACTCACCTGAGCCGCTGCAAGTGCCCGCAGACTGAAAATACCCCCACTTCGAACCAAAGCTCTTATGGCACAATGTAAATGAAGCAAATCATCATGACCCTCCCCAGAAGATAGGTCTTGTCTCTTCCATAGATATATCCATTCATTCTTTCATCCTACCATTTACCTGCTGACTCCAGGACTTTGCACGCTTCACTTCTGCCGTACCGGGTAAGACTTGTTTTGGGCCTATCGGGTATGGGGGAACACTCTGCTAAGAGCGCTGCAGTGCTAAGACCCTTTTGACTTTAATTTAGGAGTCCGTGTGGACCCTTGAGACACGGACTGCTAGTAGGGCGTTTTCTGGATGTTTCCAACAGCGAATGGATAATAACCACTATCGCTAACGGGAGGAGGGAGTGGGACAGGGAACTGTCTTTGAAACACTATAGCCACGATCTGAAGGGTAATTGTGTTATTTTTTGTGAATTTTGTACTTTTCCTTTATGTGGGTTCAGGTAGAAATAAATTACTTATTTTTTCGTAAAGTAAATATTTAGCTGGGCAATGATTTATTGCTGCTGCGCGCATTTTGAATTGTGACCCCGTGTTCACTAATGTATATTCCCCCTTCTGTCTCTCCCATCCCCCAACCACGTTTAACACAGACTGTCGCATGTAGAAGATGTACTTGGCCCAGTTGCTCAGAATCCATAGTAGGCCTGGCTCCAGGACATCCAGAGTAACAGGCCACAAGCCGCAGGGTTAGGCCCTGTAGCCCCTGCATTCCCTGTGGCCCTCTGAAAGGGGTTCTTAATCTCTTACATCATGGTCTTATTTTTACATTTACAAGTTTTGGCATGATATCTAGGGTGACTGAATGCTTTGTTATGCAAAACCGGTTTGTAACAGCTTTTTCCCCATGTTCTCCAGCCTTAGTCTTACTGCTATCGTAGTAATTGGGGGATTCCTTTTTGACTGTGCTAATAAATAAAATACGACTCTTCAGAAGGGGATAATGGGTGGGATCCAGATTGAAGACAAATTTTATAGAATTCATGGCACTTAAGACTTTAAGTAACTGGTCTCTTAACTACTTGAGAGAAGCACAAATAACTTGTTTTAGTGACCGTATTGGCAAAAGGTGCCCCATACCTGGAAGCTCGAGTCTAACGATGATGGCGTGAGACGTGGTGTTTCTCGCTCCTCGTTCTGCCGCTGTGGGATACTTCGTGGACATTGGAGAGCCGGGGGCGGTTTCAGGCTTCCCTCGAGATTGAGACTGGGACTAGTAGCAGGCTGGTTGTACCGGTAAGACAGGAGGAGGAAAAGAGCAGCTGACATTAACCACTTGACTGCACGGTTGCGAGGAAGACAGGAGGTGTGTGTGCCCAGCAGCGCCGGAGGCGAGTGAGGCAGACGGCGATCTTGGGAGCAGCCTTGCCTTGGGCGCTGTGACTAAGCACCAAAGAGCCCCGACCCCGAGAGCTCAGGGGGTGAGGAGACGGGGGCCGGGAAGCGAGCGCTCGGAGACGGAAGGGCGGCAGCTAGCAAAGGATAGGAATAGCGATCGTGAAGGGCGCAGAAGGGGAAATAAGACTCCCTTTCACTTGCCGTGAGGGGAACAGCTCTGCTTCTGCCCACATTGCCGTGAAGGGAACGGCTTTACAAGCTCTACCATTGCCGTGAGGGGAACGGCTCCGACATCGCTATATCAACCCAACACTCAGGAACTACATTCCCCAGTATCCCCGGGTCAACGCACCAACGTCATCTCTGCGCCTGGAGCCCTATCATAAGCGCGGTTGCCACCCCGCAGCGCGGGACGCGCCCGTCCTTGCCCGTCAGTGATAAGAAGAGTCAGGACAGGGCCAACTCCCTTGAATTTTCGGGGGACTACATACGGCAAGAACAGCCTACAGCCACTATATTGCCAGGTCTGATCCTCTGTGTTGTGTTGGATAACTCTGTCTGCTCCCAATTCATGTGCTCATAGACTCCGTTTGCATAGAGACTAAAGTTTTTCACATTACCTGATAAAATCTTGTTCTTATTGCTCTGTGGAGTTGAGCGGTTGTACCTCTTGATTGTTAAACGCACTGAGCATGGGGAAAAGGAAGCTCTTGGAGGAGAGTGAAGGAGGGGGGCAGGGGTGCCGCTGGCAGGGACAACAGGGGAAAGAAGGCTAGAAGGACAAAAATCTAACACAGAAACAGACCCATTTAGGAAGGAACTGTGTCTTGGATAGAATAGACACACTCATTAGCGAGTGTGAGGGTATTCTAGAGGGTGATACATCTGTACCGGTTTTATCTACCGATTTTACCCAAAGGCCCCTCATCCATTTCAAACCATAGCCCCGGTCGTCAGCTAACTATCCCTGCAATGTTTCATAAGCCGGCTGGAGGCGGCAGCCCAGTAGCCAGACAGTGAGATTACCGATACGGGGGAGGGTAATATGGTTCTCGATAAGAATATAAGCGATATCTTTCAGCTACTGGGTGTTGCAGTCGCTTGTTCTAACAGGTTTTCCCCCCTGGCAGTTCCTCTAGTAGATCCTTGGGCGGGAGATGGTGCGAACTCTTCATCACGCATCCCCCCCTCTTCGCCTGTTCTCCCTGCCCCCGAGTTTACCCCATGGCCTAGTGCCGAAATATCCATGGATCCACAGGGAACGCATTCTGTTGTTAACGAACTGAGGGCGGAAATAACATCTATGCGCTCAATGATAGTGGAACTAACTTCCATGGTTAAACTGCTGATACAAAGGGCACCTACCTACTCAGAGGCCATCAAAACCAATATACTTCAGGATAACCAGCCTAGAAAGTTAATCTTTGATAAATCTGGTCCTGAAACCACGGGCCTATCTAGCAAGATTCCCCCTCAATTGCGCTGCCGGTCTAAGTCAGGAGCAGAAACAATTCCCAGGGCCAGGCCAGGCTAGGCCAGGCCTTCCAAATGCGTCCAATTTTAAATTAGATCCGGCCTCAGCAGTTAATAGTCGTCCCTCCCCATTAAATACAGGAAATACAGGAAATTCCCCATATAATTTTCAGGAGCGTAGATCTATTATGCCCAATTTTAACTTGTCACAGGATGCCACAATCTATATGGTAAACGTGCCAAAATACGTTTCCTCCAATAATACAGAAAGCGCAGATTCCCTCACTAACAAAGTAATACACTGAATCCGTTACGTGAGGGGCTGTCGCTCGGTAATTCGCGAAGATATTATAAGTGCAAGAAGGCTCATCTCACGTGTCGATCCATTAGATTGCATTGAGTTAAAGCTCAAAGGACAAGTTCTTGCAGAAAATATGATGGCATTGGAATTTTGTACATCGCCCCCGGACCATTCTTCCATCCAATTTAGGCGTTTCCCACTCACAAATGGTCATGGTCGCTCTTCTAGGCAACAACACCCCTTTCATGTAGGGTCCTCCACCTTGGACACCAATGATTGACTCCCGAGCATGGCCAATAGAGAACAGGAGTCCCAGGAGGTTGTTTTAGGAAATATAGAATCCTTGCCCTGCACCCCTTATAATCACTTGGAATTAAGCCCCACTAGTGAGTCACAGTCACATATCGCAGTGGTAACATTAGAACCATTGCCAGATTCGGGCACTGTTCCCAGAGTGGGTTCACAGACTAGCTCCATCGACAAAAGTCCAGGCTGTGTTCCTTCTGTAGGTTTGTCTGTGCTTTCCTGGAACATAGCTGGTTTGAGTACTAAGATTACATCTCCCGACTGGCACACTTTTATGGATCAACATGATATTTGCCTATTACAAGAAACCTGGTTGGTGGACCCTTGCTTCCAAGCAGGCTATTTAAATTATAATATATCAGCTGTTGGGGGGGGGAAAGGGACGTGCTTCGGGGGGCCTAACAATTTGGGTACGCCAAGAACTTGGTTTTGTGGTCCAGATACTTGAATCTATTAGTAAGGATATTCTAGTAATAAGAATAAAGTGGGGCTCAAGGGAGACCATTGACATTTACAATGTCTATGCTACAGGTACAAATGGTAAAAAATCGGAAGTTTTAGCGGCTCTCGATAATTTACTAGACCAATACTCTCGGGGCAGGAATGTAATAATCGCGGGTGACTTTAACGTAACCTTTGAGCCCCTTACAAATGAGAAATATAATATCACTGATGAAGAAGATGACCGGTGGGGAATCCCCAAATTGGATCTACCTCCCATAAAAAAATGGACTGAGGTGGCGATCCAATTAAATTCAATCTGCCTGGAAAATGGGCTAAGGGCGGCTAATGGTAGATCCCCATCTGACAAACACGGGGCTTGTACATTTAATAATGGCCTAAGCTCTAGCCGCATTGATTATCTATTGATAAATTTCCAATTATGGTTTGTGCTAAGGAACATGGTGGTCAGAGAGAGGATTGAGAGCGACCACAACCCCCTGTGTTCTCTTTTTTAATTTATCAGTAAAGGAAGTTCCTAATTTCGTAGACAGCGCTGTTGTCACCTTGGATGTGGTCCCCACAACTGATATGAGGCGCTTAAAATGGGCAAACCTACTTGAGAACCCTGATGCACTTGAAAAAATTTCACTAGAAACTAATAGGGCTTTAACCACATTAGAAGCTCTCACTTCTAAATCAGTATCCCCTGAGTCCATAATAGAATTCCATGAAGAATTTTTTATTTTACTTCGCACCCATTTTTTGAGGCACGCCAAAACTAGGAGTAATAATCCGAGAAACGTTTTAAAATGGTTTAATGCTGAATGCAAGGAGGTACGCAAGTCCCTTGGGAGTGCAATCAGAGAAGGGGATCCCGTTAAAGTACGTATGGCTAGACAATCTTACAAGAAAGCGCAATATAAGGCCAAGAAAAATTGGGACGAGAATAGATGGCTGGACCTCAAACGTGCCTGTGATAGTAAAAATTCTAAAGAGTTCTGGGACGCTGTAAAATGGGGCAGAGGTGGACGTCCAACTGAACCTATAAATCATGTAAGCCAGGACCAATGGGAAAGCCACTTTAAACCCCAATATGCTTGTAGCCTAGAGGAAAGCGAAACGGCTGAGTTTTTACATTCTTATTTTTGTGACCCCGTATTCAGCGTGGCCGATGTTAGCCTCGCTCTAAGAGCTGTAACTGGAGGTAAAGCTCCGGGTCCGGATGGAATCCCAGCTGACACATTTCTTTCTGATCAAGCAAAGTGGACCAAATATATTATGATTTTAGCTAATGAAATTGCAAAGGGCGCACCTGTCCCGGCCTCGTGGAAAGGGGCCGGGGTAATTCCCGTTTTTAAAAAAGGGGATAGATGTTTGCCCGGAAACTATAGACCTATTAGCTTAATCGATTCCCTTCAAAAAATTATGGGTCGGCTTGTATTAAACAAGATGCAAGACTGGGTGGACGAACGAGGCATACTATCCCCACTTCAGGCGGGTTTTCGGGCGTGCACGAGTACCATTGATCAGATATTTCGTTTTAAAATGGTATATTGGAAGACGGTGGTCATAGACAAGGGCAGTTTATATGCTGCCTTTGTCGACCTTAAGTCTGCTTTTGACCTCGTCTCCCGTGCCAAACTATGGGTAGTATTACAAGATCTAGGCATGCCCCACAAATTATTATCACTTATAGTTAGACTTCATGAGGGAAACTACGCAACAATCAGATGGGGAACCCAAGGTCAGACCACTAACCCCTTCCCTGTAGAGAGAGGGGTGCGACAAGGTTGCGTAATGGCTCCCACATTATTCTCGCTGTTTATTAACGGGATAGCAAAATTTATGGAAACCACACCCACGGATGCCCCAGTTCTAGCTAGTGTGAAAATACCTATTTTAATGTTTGCGGATGACACGTTGATCGCTAAAACACCAAGCGGTCTCCAGCGTGCCCTGCTGCTCTTTGAAGAGTTTTGCCATCTGCGGGGCCTGGAAATCAACGTGTCAAAAACGAAATTTATGACTTTTAATCCGCACAGATCTTTTAAAGGAGGTGTAGTTCTTAACAACCGTCCCCTAGAACAGGTAAAAGATTTTACTTATTTAGGGGTCACAATGCAGGGAGATATGAAGTGGAGCAAGCAATTGGAAATGCCACTTTGAAGCATCGCCAACTGGCCGGAACATTGCAAACTGAGTTAAATGCTTCACTAACTAAACCAGTAAGCCCAGTATTGCAAATATATAATATGAAAGTTGTTAGTTCCGTGCTTTATGGGGCTGAACTGTGGGGTTTCAACCATCTTTCCAAATTAACAATAGCGGAAAATAAGTTTCTCCGGAACATCATTAAACTCCCACAAAGTACACCAGTTCGCCCGCTCCTCCATGATTTGGGTAGGAAGTCACTGGCCGACATAGCCAAACTGCGACCCCTTTACATTGGCGGAGAATTTGGTCGACACCGGAACTACGAGCATATGCTGACGGCCTGAAGGATCTAATTCGAGTAGATCGCTACAAAAAAGTCATATGGTTGCAAGAAATTAGAATTTTGCTCACCAATATTGGCATGGTTACATTGTGGGAAAATCCAGAAAGTACCCCGTTTCCAACTAAGGCTTTGCTAAAGGAAAGATACTGGAGTTGGGTGACAGATAACATTGTTAGGAACAGTGATTCCTCATCACTAACTGGTTACTTTCTGAATGCAAAGCCCTTACAAAAGCTGGAACCATACTGGGACATAATAACCAAACCATTTGACAGGAAGCTCTATTTCCAATTGAGAGTTGGTACTCTGCCTGTAAGGTCATTTGTGGCCAAGTGGGAGGCGCAGGCCTCAGTTTCTTGTCCAGCCTGCCATGCACCTTTAGAGTCGCTGGCCCATCTACTGTTCGCATGTCCAGCCTATGCGGCTCCACGCTGCATGTGGCTGACTCCCATTTGCAGAACACTAGGAACTAGAAGCAATGTTACGGCGCTTAGACTTTTGCGCTCAGAAACAACGATACCCATTGTCATTGCTCTGGCAAAGTTTTTAGGTTGGGCATGGTCCATTAGATCTCAAACCACCACAGTTGGGTAGAGGGCAGATTATGTTCTTACGTGTGGTGTCTACATGTTTTCAGACCCTTGTTTGACATATTGACTGATTACATCGTTTGCCCGATCTAGATGATATGTTAAATGAAGTTTTTATATATCTGTAGAATAAGTGATAATAGATATCTTACATCTAACATCTACCCAGAACTGTTTGTGTTAATCGACCACTGCTTTCTTTTTAATGTTTTTTTAACAGATTTTTAACGGATTTTTATATATTTCTAGAGGAATGCATTTTAATGTATTTTTTTTTTTTTTTTTTTATCTAACGGTCATGTGTCTCCTAAGTTTGTATACGTGCTTTGATGACTAATATTGTCGAATAAAGCTAATATGACTGACTGACTGGCAAAAGGTGCACACTAATTATTTAATACCCGTCTTCTTTCTAGGGCTTGATACATAAACATTGCCACTAAATCATGATAAACCAAAATTTCAAAATAATATTTCATAAAGTGTGAATCGGCATTGTAACATTTAAACAGAACATCAATATAAATTGTGCTAGTTGAGTGATCTTTTATTACTTTGAAAGGCTTATTCAGTCATTCAGGTAAGCAAACAGATGCCTAAATAATTTTTTTTTATAAACAAATTTTATTAGGTTTCATCATTAGTAAACAACTAGCAGACTTAATGTATTCATTAATCCCATCTGTATATGGCTATGCATTACCCATAACTGTTGTAAGAAAGACTAAAAAAAAAAAGCGTTGCAATCCCACCCCGTAGTCCCTCCCACTCCACTAGTCGTGCCCCTGAGCCATACTAGCTGTAGTGAAGTGTTTGGTTAAAGTCCCCAGTTGTGGATAGGCCTATTTAACCATTAATGTAACCTCTTGGCCCAGTCGGGACTCAATCCACCGTCTGCCTCATTGACCCTCATATGTGGGGAACTAGTCCTCAACCAATCGGGCTGCCCCTAGGGACTGTCGGTGATGCTTCTGTAAGTGGGGGTCTGGACTCTTCATACATTCTACCAGTGTTTCCCAGGCCCTTGCTAAATCTGGAGATCCACGACCACAACAGAAGCCTAAATACACAACATTAATTACAGTGATGTGTTGAAGGTTAGAGGGCACAGATAAATACTTGTTTTCCATCTGCAAGTTCTCATCTTTTTTGCTTCTCTGCAGGTATGTTTGCAACAGTAGCGGGGATTTCCCAGCGTGCTCCTGTTCGTTGGTCAGAGAATGTTATTGGTGCTGCAGTCTGCTTTCCATATGTGGTAGCGCTAGATGAAGAATTTATTACTGTGCATAGTATGCTGGACCAGCAGAAGAAACAGACCATCCCATTCAAAGAAGGCCGCATCCTCCAGGAATTTGAAGGTACCAACCTTATATTTCTAAATTTCTGGGAATTTTGGTTGAAAAGACTACTTCAGTCGCAGGCCACTGAGCCCTGTGCATATTGCAAAAAGCTTCCAGGGTGAACGGAAAGTGATGTAATCTATGTCCAAAAGAATCGATGCCTCAGAGCAAGACAGCAATCATTTGCAAAGCTCATAATGAAAGAATTCTGGAAGTAATTCTTATGACCAGAAACATGATATTTAAGGATGTATGGTGAGGGAAAATTAATTGCCAAGTAGTGAAGAATTTTAAGTCTGTTTTTTAAATGTTAAAATGAAACTTACGCCTCGGAATACAATGTCCTGTTGGCTACAAAGTCCCAGCTGCTAGAACATGGTTGTCATTCGTGACATAAAAGTGCCAGTGCGCATCAATGAATAAATGCGAAAAAAATGTAAATACTTTTTTAGGTCGAGCCTAGACAGCGCTTGCGCTATCTGGAAGATCTATTGTATGTACTTTGTGGGCTCTGGAGATCAGCCCCAGGACTTGTCTGCTTCACTTTTGCTTGGGGACTATTTTTTCTGTTCAACTGCCTCTATTTAACTGTCTTGATAGAAAACGACCAGTAGAGGTCACTAAAATACCAGAATTGTTTCCTGCTTCGGGACTTTCTTTTTTTTAATTTTTCTTGCAACTGCCTCTATTTAACTTTCTTAATAGAAAACGACCAGCAGGGGTCAGTAAAATACCAGAATCACTTTAGCATTCCCTAGATTCCAGGCCATAGAAACTTGTCTTCCACGAGCACTCGTAGACAATAATATTTTTTCAAATATTGTATTTTCAGTGATATGACCACCGAAGGCCCCAATTTTATATTAAAAACAGAGCTTTGGACTATACCATTTCACGCTAATAGGCAATATTTCTCTCCATGTGTTCCCATACCTGGCCTGTTCCGCAGTTTGGTGCTTACTTTCCTCCATGTTAAAGAACAGTAGATGTTTCAGCACCCAGGTTAATGTGCTGCATAGCTAAATACATATAAGGCCCCAAAGGCGAGACCGATTTCATTGCAAATGCTTGTTTAGTTATTAAACAACATTACATAGCATTGTGAGCAGAATGAGACTCATTTCCCCAACCCCTTCTACAGTTCATCAATATTCGCTGCTTCCTCAGAACGTGGCCCCGCCCAGCGCCCTGCAGTTACTTCTCATTGTCGCATCTAATCTTTTATGGCCTCCTCTTTTGTTTTCCTCAGAGGCCTGTTTGAAGGTCAGGGACACATGTAAGTAAATCTACGTTGTTTTAGTGTGGGGTTTAAAATATCCATTAATAATAAATGGAGTGATACTGAGGAGATTTTATTGTGTACATTTTATTGGCATTTAATATATAACAAGCATATTACATCAGAATACCATTTTGCAAAAAAGAAACCTCCCCTAACCTCTCATACCAACACGCTGTACCATAACCCACATAAAGGCACCATGGTGAACAAAGAAAAGGCCTGTTTGCAAGAGTCGGTTCAAATCAATTACTTCACATTAGTACACATAGTAATAGCTCAAAGCAATCACAGACCCCCAGACAGTAACTTACCCCCCCCCCGTCTCACAGCTCACTGGGGCAGGGCAGCAAGGGCTCCAGAAGCTCAACAAGCATTACATGGAGTGATTCTGTCTAAGTTAATATGTTTTGCTTGTTGCAGATTAGTCACGAATGGATGTCATCTTGGTGTAGATACACACTTGTTCTTGAAGAGCCTGATAGTGATATTTGATGAGGGATGAGTTCCATTAGTCTCTTAATTGTTGCTGTGCAGTAGCAAGGAAATCGCATTTGAGCAGTGGTATTTCACACTATGGCAACACAATATTTCTTAAAAAGACTCTCCGACCATAATGAATGGCTCCTATGGCTTTATCCGTGCCAGTGATTTAAGCATTAGGTAGAGATGAACCAGGTAATCTGGCTAATTGCATCAATCTGTTTTTTTTCTTTAAAGGAAGCCACCTGATCATAGTTGCGTAGTTGTGTTTTAGCAAATATCATATGTGATATAGAGTTTAGGGACCCAGGCATTTTGAAAAGTGGGGAGTTCCTTCCAGGCTTTCTAGAAAATCGGCTTTCAACAAATGACACCATCCTCCTAGGTAAAGAATTGCAACAGCAAACGTAACTGTGAAATACTGGTGTGAAGATGAAAGTAAAATTTCCCTAGGCAAATCGTTAACCCACTGTTTTATAGGCTTCTTCAGAAAGCTTCCTCATCTGCATAAATTGTGGGCTACATCATAAGAGCTTAATGTTTGAAACAATGACTAAGTTAGTGGTCATCTCTCTGGGTATTTACCCTGTGATGAAAATGTCATATATTGCCCAATATCTCTGAACCGGAGGCTTGGGCCCTGTTTACGACCTTGGCGGTTGGACCGCTAGGCTGCAGCATCGGCAGTCGGGAGAATCTGCCAAGCCAGCTGCAACCTGACGGGCTGCATTTGGAGTTTACGACTAGGCTTGCGGTGTGCTAGCGGCTGTTTTGGGGCGGTGGCATGCTTCCGCTCACAGAGAGCCTGAAGACAATGCCGCTGCAGCGCCTGCACTGTTGTGCGCACACTGTTGCCATGCATCATATCTTGCATGGCACATAGTGGGCGCACAACAGTGCAGGCATAATGGGCACAATATGTTCCCCCAGCCACAATGTTCAATGGGCTAAAACGTCCGGGGGCCCCGTTTGGGGCCCCGTCTCTGCCTTTCCGTCTTCCTTTACATGGCGGGTCCCGCCATGAAAAGGTCAGCGGAAAGGAAGGTTGTAATCAGCCTGGCGGTGCCGTGGCTCACCGCTTTCTCCACCGCTGCGGGATCCAAGATCCTGGTGGCGGTCTGGCCGCAATGCTCGTAATCAGGCAGTCCGACCCCCAAGGAGGCGACGGTCGGATCACCACTGACAATATGGCTGTCTTGGGACCGCCGTACTTGTATCAGCCCCTTAGTATGCGCCTCAGGTTATTACTATTATTCCTTAAATCATTGGCAATGACTTGTCTTTGCAACCATGCCATTTTGTCTCCATTGTAAATAATGTGGTGCATTCTCTTTCACTGACTGAAATGCATTTGCTAAGGATATTGGTGTAGCCTCTGATGTGTAGTCTGCTTTTCACAGTTGAGAGAACATTCTGCAGATCTCATTTGAGACAGTGCTGTTTTCATGTTTTTTGTTAATTGTTATTGATTGTTAGTCATTTGTATGGCATAACAGTACCTTCAGTGGTACTGGTGTAACTTTCCAAACTATTCAGGAGTCACCATCACAGACCATAGGCTGCAAAGGTTTGTGGAGATGTTATGTCATGCCCAGCAGCAGTTCTGATGGTTGTTAGAATCTCTGGTCTGTAGCACACAGAGCACAAATTGTTTTGTGGAATTCAGGGACCATACGGTGGTAAATACTAAAGGCTGTTATTTGAAAACCATAAAACTAGGTTTACTTTAAAGTAGCTTTTAAAAACTGTGTATCTCCATTTTATGAATGTTACAGATACAAGTTTGGTGCAGTTTTGTAAAATGTGATCCTTTGTCTCACTGTCTGCAGGAAGGTTGATAGCTACCACCAATAATGGAGTGTATGTTTTGACACCGGTCCCTTTGGAAAACCAGATCCAGGACCTTCTTGCTGGCCGCCGGGTGGAAGAAGCTCTGGTTTTAGCTAAGGGTGCACGCAGGAACATTCCAAAAGAAAAATTTCAGGTCTGTGCTATCTAATTTTTTTTTTTTTTTTTTTTTTTTAAACCAATAATCTTGAATTACATTTTCATTGTGAATACGGCAATATATTAAGTATATTATATACATTAAGACATGGACCAGTTAATTATCCTTCATATTCTTATCTAATGAGGCAGCAAAACCAACATCCATATCGAAATCAACCTTTATTGGACTGCTGCTCTTCACTTTCGAGTTCATCTCATATTTTTCCAGTCCTGTTTACCTTCTCTGGGTACAGCTCCAAGTCCAAGGGCAAGCTTATTTACTTTTACCTGTATTTGTGGGTGTATTGAAACTATTTTGACCAGTCTATACTTTGTAAACGAGCTTGAATGTGAGCCGATGTTTACTCTTTATCTTTTTTCTTGGGAGCAATGTTACTATCTCAAAACTTGCAAGTTCTCTTTTCGCTGTTACAGCACCAGCACATTGAAGGATTTTCAGTACAAATAGTTTTGCGTTCGCAGGCTTCCCCTAGTATATCGAAGACTGCATATAGTATAATTATGAACATTTTAATTCCTTAATTATTGCCAACGTCTATTAAAAAAAGTGGAGCAGGTAATAGGTGTGATCATGTCATTAAAAGTAACTGCAAATCTCTCTCCTGCCTATCATGTTCTCTTCTTAGCTGAAGCAGCCTTTTGGCCCAGTGATTGATCTTGTTATGGTATTGAATATTGATAAGAGGTAGGTAGCTTGTGGAGGAAGTATTTGTGTCTATTTTTATGTTTCTGTTTTCATACACTTCCTACTTTTCCATTGGCCACTGGCACTGATATGGAGCTCTCCTTGTACTGCCTAGATTGGAAAATAAATTGCGCTCCCGTTCCCCAGTTGGAATTCTCCCTTCCAAAGGAGAGACTTCTTGTAACTTATTCTCATTCAGTGCTTGTTATTGAATGCCTAAGCTGCACCAATATACAAAAGTCCATCGTTGCTTCTTTATAGCCCTTAGACCGACATATATCCAGCTCTTTCAAATAGATTTTCCTAGCACAGCTGTAACTTACCAATTTTAAATAACACCATATTCTCAAAGCCAAATAGAAAAAACCTGATATTTTGTTTTGTAAGAATATCACTAAGTTTGGAGCAAATATTGACTTTGAGATTCTTAAAATGACCACGAGTATTCAAGCAAGTCTAGAAAAGTCTACATAGCATTTAGTGGTCTGCCTGAGCCATTTGTTTTTGTTTTCCTGCTGCCCATTCTCTCATTTCAGAGCTTCAATGACCTACTTAAGTGTGTTGCTTTGAAGAAGTTTTGATGTCGATCTGTCTAACAGTGTTGTTTTTGTGTGCTCTATCTTCGTAGGCAGACAAATAGTGATATTGAGTTGTAATTCAGGTATGTGACTGTAGTGTACAACAAATTACGTTTGCCATGTGTAGGCATTTCTGAGCACATAGGGTGGATACTGATCATGTCCTTCTGGGCCTCTAGACACACCTTGCGCTAAGCCACCAGGCCCCCAGAACCCTCTTTGGATAGTTGTTTTTAAAGTGTTTTATCCCCTTACCTCATTTTCTGGTTCTTAAAGTTAGTGTGGTTATTAAAACTTATTTTTAAGTAAGTGGGATTTCCACCCTTCAGACGTGCCTATGCTCCACACTGGGGTCTGAGGTGTGTCCTTTCTATTGCCCCCATATCTTCCTGTTCTTTACTTGCATAACGCAGGCTTGAGCATTATTTTTTAACTGCTGACCGCATGCAATGCAGATTGGAGCAAAGATTTCAGTCTGTGATTACAGCAGCAAGCTTGAGAGGGTAAATCGCTGTCACAGCCAATCAGATTTGTTTTTTGAATTTAAAATCTGTTCTTGAACTGATGTTGTTGAACTGAACAATTGTTAAATACATAAAATTAATCCTTTGCCTCCTACTTTACACCAACCTACAACAAGCAAAGCATGTCATTGTGTCAGGCTTACTGAGACAGAAGAGATTGCTGGTTCGAACGATTCCTGACAGCAAACAATCCAGATAATACCCCTATGTTTTACCTTTGAAGAAAGACCCTCAGCGAGAGCGACAGAGTAGTGGATTTTTGATTGTCAAGCTTTATCAACCGTCCTAATACAGACAGAGACCTAGCTATAAAGCAGCAGTGTTCCAATACACCAAAGACCTTATTCGTGAGTGAGAGACTTGAAAAAGCCCCAGGCCATCGTGCCAAGACCGGGGCGAAACACAAGTTGGCTGTCTTGCTGTTCGCTCTTTAAAGGAACAAGCACCAAAGAAAAGAAAATAAAAGGAACAAAAACAATCCTTCGAATGGAAAAACGTCTTTATTTTCACTGAATACACTTTGGTAATATGGTGTGCCAATGAGACTTTGGCAGTTTTGAGGTTAACGAAGAAAAATAGCCATAAAGTGTTTGGTCAATAACCCTAAATTGGAAAAGAAACTGAACAAAATGACTTAAGGTGATTAGCACTCTACAACCTATGTAATTGTAACCCTAAGGAGTAGTAGGTCCCACCCTCATCCAGAGTGCAACTGACACCACAGGACTCGATTGGATAAACAACAAGCATTGGCAACGCCAAAGAGGTCTCGCCTATGCGAGAGTTTTCGGCTTTACCAATGTGTTTTAGCCTTGTTGTACACTATTGTGGCTGCAATTCTGCACAGCTAAAAGTAGAGTGGAGTGGAATAGAGTGGTGTAGTGTCGTAGAGTGACATAGCATAGAGTCACGTGGAGTGGCATAGAATAGCATAGAGTGGCGTGGAGTACAGCGTTGTGGAGTGGCGTAGTGTGTCCTAGAGTGGATTGTCGTAGAGTGGATTAGAATCGCGGAGTGTCATACAGTAGAATGGCATAGAGTGCCATGTTGTGGAGTGGAGTGGTGTAGAGTGTAGTAAAGTGGCGTGGAGTGGCACAGAGTGTTGTAGAGTGGAGTGTCATAGACTGGAGTAGAGTGTCGTGGAGGAAAGTGTTATTGCGTGGAGTCGAGTGGGTCATGTGATATGTGCCGGTCCGTCAGGCTTGCATGCCTGCTATATCAACAGTGGACACATTGTATTGTAATTGCATTTATATAGCGCTTACTACCCCTGACGAGGCGTCGAAGCGCTTTTTCGGCAAGTAGCACGCTACTCCGGGACCCATAGAGGATTAGTGTTGTATTAGTATAGTGAAACATATGCAAGTACATTTTTAGTGGTGGATAGGTTAGTCAGTTATTTGGATTTGGAATGATAGCAGAAGGATAGAGGAGGAAAAAAAGGTTTGTATTTATATAGCGCTTGTTACCCCTGATGGGGTGTTGAAGCACGCTACTCCGGAAGCCCATAAAGGATTAGTGGTGAATTAATATGGTGAAATATGAAAGTAGTTTCAGTGTGGATATTAGTCAGTTATTTGGAGTGAGAAGGATAGCGGAGGGATAAAAAGGGAAGAAAGGTTTGTATTCATATAGCACTTGTTACCCCTGATGGGTGTTGAAGCGCTTTTCTGGCGAGTAGCACGCCACTCCGGAACCCATTAAGGATTAGTGTTGAAAGTTAGTATAGTAAAAAATGAAGTAATTTGAGTAGTGGATATGTTATTCAGTTATTTGGGTAGAGAAGGGTAGGTGGCGGGATAGAAGAGGGAAAGAGGTTTGTATTTATATAGCGCTTGCTACCCATAATGGGGTTTTGAAGCGCAAGTAGCACGCTACTCTGGAACCCATAAGTATTAGTGTTGAATTAGTATGGTGAAACATGAAAGTAATTTTAGTGGTGGATATGTTAGTCAGTTATTTGGATTGAGAAGGGTTGGGGAGGGTAGAAAGGGAAAAGGTTTGCATTTATATAGCGCTTGTAACCCTGATGGGGTGTTGAGACGCTTTATTGGCGAGTAGCACGCTACTCTGGAACCCATAAAGGATTAGTGGTGAATTAGTATAGTTCAAAATGGAATTTGAGAATTGAACATGTTAGTCTGTTAATTTTGATTGAAAAGGATAGTGGAGGGATAAAAGAGTGAAGGATTTTTTTATTTTTATTTATTATTATTATTTTTTTAGGTCTTAGCAGTAGGAGGAGGCTTTTGGATGAGTAAAAGGGGGTTTTGGAGGGGAGGAGTCAGGGAAGAGTTTAGAAAGGTTTGTTTTAGGGGATCGGTATAGTAAAAGAGGTGTCAGATGATGCAAGGAGGGTAGAGTAGGAGAGAGTCTAGAAAGGGTTATTTTGGGGATCATAGTAGTGGTATGGGGTTTGGGATAAATGAGTGTGGATGTAGAGGATATATTGATAAATGTATAGGATGAGAGATAGGGTAGTGCATTGGAAAGAGTAGTAGAAAGAAGTTTGAGATGAGTCAGAAGGTTGGGCTAGAAGATATATTGAGATAAGTATAGGCTGAGAACTAGGGTAGTGCCTTGGAAATGCTAAATTAGAAGAAAGTGATAAATATGTAGATCCATAAGTACATTGAAAGTATATAGATATATAAAGGAGGTAAGTATATGTAGATTAAAGATATTGATAGAGGCACAGGATGAGAAATAGAGTAGTGCATTGGATATGCTTTTTCAGGAGAAAAGTAACCGAGACACAGATCCAAGTACATGGAAGGTACATAGATGCACAATGGAAGTAAGTACATGTAGACCAAAGATGATTTTTATTTATTATTATTATTATTTTTTTTTCCTCTCAGCAACATAATTATTCTACATGTTTATACAAAGCAATACACAAAGATAGGTACATGTCTATAGTGAAAAAAAATGCTTATATACAGAGGGATATGCTGTAAATTTCTGTTTGCGTATGGTGCTTATGTGGGGAAGAGCCAATTCTTGAGTAGTTTTCTGAAGATAAGGTGGTTGTCGGTGGATCTTATGTTGGGGGGTAAAGAGTTTCATAGTTTGGCTGCTTGAACAGAGAAGGATGTGCCACCCATGGTTTTTTTCTTGTATCTTGGGATTTTGAGGTGAGATGCTCCTTTAGAGCGGAGGTTCCTCTGTTGAATGTGTTTGGTGATTTTATTCCTGATGAAGAGCGGTCCCATTCCATGTATTGCTTTGTGGGTGATACAAGCAGTTTGAACGTGGATCTTCTGGCAACCGGTAACCAATGCAGGGCTTTCAAGGCAGGGGAGATGTGGTCTCGCGGTTTGATATGCAAGAGTAGTCTGGCAGCCGAGTTCTGAATCGGTTGTAGTCTTTTCATGGTTGTTAAAGGTGATCCGTGGTAGAGGCTATTGGCGTAATCGAGTTTGGACAGAACAAGGGAGATGGTAGCTTGGACCTTGTGCGGAAATCCCAAATGAGGGAAAATTCGTCGCAGCGTTTTTATAGTGACAAAGCTTGATCTTGCTAGTTTGTCCACTTGGGCATTCATCGACAGCTTGGAGTCCATGGTCATTCCGAGGTTTCTTACTTCCTTCGATACTTTAGGTGGTGATCCCAGTTCATTAGGCCATGCGGCAAGCGGGTCGTAATGTTTCCAATCACCACACGTGAGTATTTCCGTTTTTGAAGTATTCAATTTGAGATGGCTCCAAGTCATCCACTGATCCACGGCTCTGAGACAGCTGAAAATTGGTGATTTTCCAATGTCTTTGGGGCATTCCAGTTGAAGGAGTCATTTGCATAGTTATAGCACGTGAGGTGAAATTTATTGTTCAGTACTGGTAATGACTTCATGTAGATGTTGAAAAGCATGGGTGAGATGATAGAACCTTGAGGGACCCCTGCTTTTGTGGAGTACGGTTTGGACGAGAAAGGTGGGGTATGGATGACATTAGTTCTGTTTCGAAGGTAGGACGCGATCCAGTCTAGAGCAGTTCCCTCTATGCCGGCTTCATAGTCTTTGTTTCAGAGTGTCATGGTCAACCGTCCCAGGTCTGCTGGCCTGGGGGTGGGGACTGGGACTGGCGAGCTGCTCTATTCACAGATCTCCTAGGAAACAGACAGGCTCAATCCACACTTTGGACTTCCTTCAGGTAAAGGCCTCACAAACTTGAAATCTAACAATACTGTTTGAATAAAACTTTACTCCCTCTCCTGGCCAAAAAACGAAGTGCACAGTCCCTATTAAACACAGTTTAAACAGCTCACAGAAGCACCCTCTGATGTAGAATATCCCTGTTGCTGGAGGGGGAGGCAGGGGGCTGGTTTCACTGGCTTGATAACACAAAATGGTGGCTGGGGGTGCACTGTTTAACATACAGGTCTTAGCACAGAGCAAAGGAGAAATTTGGAGGGAAAACTGAATAGTCACCAGGAATGAGAGGGAAAGACTACAGAGTTTGGACTGCAAATCCCTCAATTCAACACGTTAAATGGAAGCAATCATGGGCAGGAAAACCACAAGTTTAAAACACAAAACAGGTGATAAAATATGCAATCACAGGCAGGTTAAAACTACAATTTTAAACTGTAACAACCACAGGCAAAGACAGTAATCACAGAAAGGGAAAATCGTTTTTTTTAAAAGCTTTTTTTTGGGGGGGGGGAGGAAGAGACAGCACTAGTCTGCCTCCTTACCACTTCCTGGACTCTGCTCACTGCAATCTGGGGCACAGGTAGGCTGCAACTCACAAGATGGAGGAGCAGGATGGTGGTAGCAGGATTTCAATCATGTGATGTTTATGAACTTGACTTTTAATGAGCCCTTTCACTGTTGACATAATGGCAGGTAAATGGCATGTATCTTTTCTCAATATAGTGTCCTTTACTGTATGAAACTCATAAGCCTCTGGCAACACCCAACTAAGGCTGCCTGTGTGCAGATGCGAAAAAGGGCTATTCTGAGTAAAGTTCAACCTTCTTGCCAACTTTGGTGTAATTGTTCATTATTTTGTGCTGCAGGTGAGAGCAAGAATTTCTGTTAGGCTTAATGAGTGAAATTCTGCTTTAGATCATCTCAAATAGCTTTGTTTCTTACCTTATAGAACCATATGCATGAATTCTGAAATGAAAAAAGTAAGCTTGTACGCATGGCATGCCTTCCTAATTTTATGCTATTCATCAAATAAGACTCAAGTTATTAGGAAATCAAAACAAGCAGTTTTCTAATCACGATTTAACGAAACAATTCTAACTGAGTCTGTATAACCTATTCTGTAATACATGACCGGCCCTGATCCCATCACCACTTCCTCCAGCGCATGCTGAACACAGCCTTTGCCAATGCCCAGTCAGCTTTGGGCACATGGCCTGTCCTTTCACTCATTACACTTCCTCACAACCTGCGGAGCATGGCCATGAGCTTAAGCCTTTTAACATCTTATTTTCTACAAAACAGGACCTCCCTACACAGAATCACTTGATGTACAATATATAGTAATCTGCAATAGTAAACAATTATAAGGTAAAGGTTTCTTTCATATTTAATTTTCAAATGTATTCACATCAAGAATGAATTGGCTGGAATGACACTGAAAAAGGAGATTGCAAGCATTCCTTAAGAATGCTTCTGTTTGAAGTCTGCCTCAATCCTTCTTTTTTTTAAGACAAGCTTTTAGCATATCTTAAATAAGACTACCCAATCCTACATTATGTAAGGATATTTGTGTCATCCACTCCCCTAATGCACACTTAGTGGAAAAGTGTAGGTATTAAGATTTAGCTTGCAAGAAGCCTTTAACCTGAGCTTTGCTAGTGGGTGTGAGTGTTTGTCTTCCTTGTATCCACACAGGTGCTGACACGATACTTAAGGATACCAGACAGTCAGAGACAGACACACAACCCACACCCACCCTATCTTCTTTCATGTACAACAGCTTCTTGAATATTTGTATGACTACCCGGTTATTTTACTGTCAAATGTACAAGACAATCACCAGTTAACTACCCTCCCCACTTCCTGAAAATATTATTAGTAAGCAGGCAGCAGTTTGCAGACTCACCTTTAAAGGTAGATGTCACTCCATCACACCATCTATGTTGGTGAAAGAACCTACAAGAGTGCAGAATGGCAGAATATGGAAAAATGGGTCACCTACTTATCTGAAGGTAGCCAAGGTTGGTCACCGCGCTTTTGCTGGACATGTTCTCTTGCACTTTATCACCATTTGTAAAATACTTTATTTATACAGACCCTAATTTAATCAGCTTACGGCTAACTCAGCCAGAATGTACAACATTCAATTATATAATGGAGTTTCATGACCTAACACGCTAATTTCCCCAAAACTCTTTTCATGATCTTTTTTTATAGAACACATTTTTTTTAATCCTGAACAGTTCATTACTATTTAAGTTAATTTGGTGGATATTAATTTGTACATTTGTTTTTTACTCTGAGTGAAACGCTGTCTGTGCCTAGAGCCTGTTTCATAAAATACATATCCAACACATTTGTGTTTTTCCCTATAGGTTATGTACAGACGAATCCTACAACAGGCAGGATTCATACAATTTGCACAGCTTCAGTTTTCAGAAGCAAAAGAACTTTTCAGGTAATTTCTTGTTTTAATTTGAAGAATGTATTCAAATTATGTCTGCTGGAATTGAATTGCCCTATGAGGGTGTTATTTTATTAGTAAGGTAATGTCACTATTTAAATGTTCCAGGTATGAATAGCTAGTAAGAATAAAAATCTATATAATTTCCTATGTTGATGAGAAGAGCAGCCCTGGGGCATTTCTCATTGGAATGTTTTTAAAGTGGTTTGGCATTTGTTCTTCCTGGTTTCTAAATAATGTATTCTAAATATTACTTGCGGAATATAAAGTAAATTTCTTTAAAAAGCAGCTTTGAACATCTGCCTTTAATTTCTGACATGGTCAGTGAGTCATCAAAATGCCTGGGAGTATCGAAGTGATATTAACATCCTTTGAACCTGAACACATCACAGTAGTGACCCCTCAGTACATTCTTAGCTCTTCACAAGCCTACGTTTTGCTGAAAATGAAAGGGTAATGGCATGGAGTAAACAATCTACAAAGTAAATGCGGATGAGCGAGATCTGCGTTCTTTTTCTGACACTATGTTAATGACCCATGGGTAGTAGGGACAGTGCCAGGGGTGCATTAAGTGGAAGGGATGCTGCTGTCGTCCAGGTCAAAAATGCAGTACAAACAAATTACATTTCAAGACTACATTTTCTCAACGCCATGTATGAACTACCATTGCATGTTTGCGACACTCAGTACTCGCCTTTTCTTTGTTCCAAAAACTCTTTGAATGTTCTATATATGTAAGAAAGTTATGGGACACTGTTTAGCTTCCTAAATGCTGATGTACTGATTTAGCATAGTTTAGCGCACACTAAAATTAAAATGTTTCATGGCTGCACAATATGCTTTTAAATGGATTTGAGGTTCTACCTGAATGGAACCTCTTCCCTCACATCATCCTTGTTACTTGTAATGGAACTTATGGTAGGACAAATAATGAGAATACTTCTATCTAAGATAGTTAATTGAATGGATTGTGTCCAGTGTAATAAACTATTGACGCACGTTTCACTGTTTTAAACATTCAAATACATCCAGTGCATGCTAAAGCCAGCATTAAGGCAACCTTCACTGCTTTTGTTGTCCTGTTCCTACTGAGGACTTTTCCAAGTTTGCTACGTGGGTTTCTGTAGGAAGCTGGGTTTCTGTTGCAGTAACCCCCCTACGTTTTGCCAGACTACTGATGCACTTTGACTTGATGTTCCCTGGGTCCCTGCCAATCAGGTTCCCATGGCCTGTGTTCTTTCCCAAAACTGTACCTTGTACCCCCAATTGGCACCTCTCTGGCCACATGTCAGACCCCTGTAAAAGGTGCCATGGGTACCAAGGGCACTGTGGCCAGGGAAGGCCTTTAAGGGCTGCAGCACTTATTGTGCCACCCTTAGAGGCCCTGTACCTTTACACACACACACACTCACTGCCATTGCAGGCTGCGTGTTTTGGTGCAGAACAAAGTAAAGAGTCGACATGGCACATATCCCTGTGTTCCATGCCTACAACCCACTGCCCATGCATAGGTCAGCCACCACTCTAGCTGGGTGCACTATACCAGTGGTGAGGGTACAGGTGCATGAGCCCTGTACCCCTAGTGTATCTAGACCAATTCTTAGACACTGTAAGTGCAGTAATGCCATTAAGAGTATATGGTGCTGGGATTTTGTCATTACGAACTCCACAGCACCATAATGGCTTTACTGAAAACTGGGAAGTTTGGTATCAAACGTCTCAGCACAATAAACCCACACTGATGCCAGTGTGGGATTTAATGAAAAATGCACTCAGAGGGCATCTTAGAGATGCCCCCTGACAAAACGACCAGCCTCTGGTGGGTTCCCTGACTGGTACACACCAGCCTGCTACTACGAGATATGTTTCTGGAACCCTGCGGAGCGAGCCTTCGCTCCCTGAGCCCAGAAACAAAGCCTTTCTTGGGCGGAGGTGGTCACACCTACCCCATGCCAGGAAGAGCCATCTGTGGCAGGGGAGCTTCAAAGGCCTTGCTGCCTTTGTAATGCGACCCCCAGCCTCTACTGCTATCCGAAGCAGGCCCCCTTCCTGTCTCCCCTCCTTTTCGGTAGGAAGACAGGCGGGACAAATTAGCACAGCCCAGAAGCTGTGCCCACCTCTGCCAACCCCACCCCTCAGGTGGGGGAGGCGAGGTGAAGCCCCAGCTACAGTGCCCGCCATCTTGCAGGCACTCTCCAATCAGGACTAGGAATTGTGCCCACTCCCCACGTGGTGTGAGCACACAAAGGGTGTAGTCACCCTAAGGTCAGTAGCCCATTGGGTACTAACCTCGAGACCCCTAAAACGCCCCTAAATACAGCCTTTAGTGGGCAGCCCTGAACCAAGAAGGCAGATTCCCGCAACCTACGAAGGACGAAAGAAGGCGCCCAGCAGAGGAGACTGCAGAGAAGAACTGGCTTGGGCCCCAGCCCTACCGGCCAGTCTGCAATTTTCAGAGATCCTGCGCCAAAAGTCGCCTTGTGCTGCAGCCAGCGACCTCCAGAACCCCTGGGAGGACTGGCTGCCTTCAACAAAGACCGGATCTCCTGTGAACAGCAACTCTGTTCAAAAGAAACTCCAAAGACAGACTCTGAGCCTGCTGAGGACAAAGAACCCCGACACCTGGAACCAACACTGACCCGTCGCCTACAGCCTGAGTTTGAGTGGCCCACCGGTCTCAGCGAGGTCCCCAGCGCTCCAGAGTCCGAGTCCACCATGGGTGGACCCCTCCAGGACTACCCGACGTCGCCTGCAGCCTCTGCACGGAGACCCCCCAACCGCTAGTGGCCCGGTAAGGTGAAATCCGACCTCAAAAGACACCCCTGCATCCAGCCGCCCTGGAGAAAAGAACCTGAGGTGCACCTACGTCCCAGAGCCATCCAACTTACCTGCCCAGCTGGTTCCTCCCGGAAGTCTTCCTGTACCGAGCTTGCAGCTAAAAACCAAAACCGAGAATCCCCATTGAAAGCAACATGGCACCCAACGCCAAAACAGCACCCTGCACCCAGCCGCCGCTGCAGGAGTACTTTGGGTGCTAACTCGGATCCCCCTTTGCCCTGAGCCTAACACAAGGAGCTTTGCTCCCCCAACCCTGTGGCCTGCTCGTGAGCAGCCACCAACTGGAGGCCCCCTACCCCCCATTGGATAACATTGGGCCTCAACACACTGCACCCGGCCGCCCTAGTGCCGCTGAGGGTGCTTTGAGAGTGCATCCTTGACCCTGGGGGAACCCTTGTTCTAACCCCAGAAACTCAACCCCTAAGGACCGAGTACTTACCTGTTAACCGATAACTTTATTTCTCTCCATAGGAGTACATTGACTGTTATCCCTTGAAAATTGCTCTGAGCGTGGAGTTGATTTGTATGAAAACCTGAAAAACTACAACTGTGCAAAACTGATTTTACTTACCTTTTCTCTCTCTAGGAAATGTCCCAGTGTGACATATAGGATATCACGCTGAGTAGAAAAAGTAACTTAAAAAGTAATCTGAAAAGTAATTTCGACATTTTAACTTACATGTATTTCAATCAATTGCATTTGAACTTGCATTCAATTGTAAAACACTGATAAGATTTTGCAAAGCATTTATTTCACTTAACTGTGCCAGCTTGGCTTGGTTCTAGAAATAAAATAACTTAATATATTTTTATACAAACAAAATTGGTCTGAGTTCAGTCATTGTGTGTGACCTCATTTGCTGATTGGGTGTGTACAACAAATGCTTAACACTACCCTCTGATAAAGCCTTACTGCTCACCCACCCTACCACAAATAGAGAGTAAGGTGCTACCTACTTTTACCTCTGCCTACCTTTGGGGTTCCACTGGACTCTGTGCACACTGTCATTTTGGTATAGTATATACAGAGCCAGCTTCCTACAGGCTCTTAAGACAGACCAGATCCTCTCACTTCTAAGGAAGCCAACCCTAGACCCAGATAACCTTGCCAACTACCGTCCTAGAACTCATCTTCCCTTAATCTGCAAGTTCATCAAAAAAGCACTCTATGTCCACCTTCAACATTACGTCTGCTCCAAGCAACTTCCGCTAAACTGTCAGTCCAGCTTCAGGCCTCGTTGCAGCATGGAGGCAACTATGTTACAAATCGTAGATAATGCCCTCCTGACCACAGCTAAAGATGCCCCTTGCCTTCTGATGTAACTGGACCTCTCAGCGGCGTTTAAACCAAGATCAAGTAAAATGAGCGATTTCCCCCTCCTTGCATTGTCTAAGATGTTCAGTGACGCCCAGGAGGGCGGTTTCAGTGCTGTGGCCCGCCTAAAGCCAGACTGTGAAAGGTGTAAAATGTTTCGCGCCTCCACAACTGATGTAAGCCAAGTGTTAACATGTTTCTCCAAAATTTTGGAGAAAATGGGCAGTAAAGAATTCGTACAGAAGTTTGACCAGTTGATCAAGTCAAGATTTTAAATTTTTTTTATTTTTTTTTGAAGTGGGAGGACCATAGTATGCTTCCAGCTCTGGAGCACCCTTTCCTCTAACAGAGAGAGGAATTAAGAAGGCACATCACCACCTGAAAAAGCTTCGGGTCAAAGAGACAAGCTTGTTTGGGGGAAGAGGATCCAGTGGAGAGCCCAATGTAATCAAATACAAGATGGCCAAGAAGGTTGGGAAGTCCATTAGGGGTCATGACTCCATTTTGGATGTTGAACCAGAAGTAAATAAGATGTTATCATCCGCTTCCAGAGAGACATGCAAGATGTCATTACATTCAGCAGGATCAGTGGATTGAGTGTCACCCTCATTATCCTCCGAAAAATAAAGACGAATAGCTTCCACTTTTTTAATTAGAAAAAAGGGCAAGTTCTTCGCACTGAGGCTGTGATAGCAAAAGGGGAGGAGACCCTACCTATGCAACTGACACCAGTTTGTCCACATAGGCACTTCCAGGTGGCAAAAGCTCCTGATCACCTCTGGCAGTCTCCAGGGTTTCATCTTATCTTCAGTCATCTTCAACCTCTTCCCTCTTGGGTTTCTACTCACAGATAACATCAGAATTTACCAATTCGCTGTTGACAATCTATAACTGATCTCTATTTTGAAGTTTCCTCTGCTCCAGACATTGAATGCCTCCAGTGTAAAATCATACTTTGCGCAGAATGGAGTTTCCAAAATTGAGTTTATTCACAGAAAGAAAAGGATCCCATCCACAAAAACCATGCAGGCATGAAGGAGGCTCCGCTTCAACTGACAGCCTCTTACATCTACATTCCAAAGCTCCTGGCAACAGGAGCAGAGGCCTAGAATGCCACACATCTCCCTCCTTTACAAAACAGAGTAAAGCAAAACACAATATATAATACAAGGACAATGAAAGTGAACATAAGATGTTACACAAACAATAATTTACTGTACATAATCCTTTAAGTATGTGGGAGTGGAAGATACTCTTGTGGACCTACGTACAGTGCCTGAAGCCCTGACAAATCCCTTAGAGCTTCCAGGAGTGTTATTTAAACCACTAGAGACATCAGAACCCTTCGAGCCTGTAGGAGAAACCTTTGAACCACTATGACTGTTGGATGAGCAGGGACCAGAACCTCCGTATAACGGATGAAAAGCTACCAGATCATCTCTAACAACAACCACTCTGTTCAAATTCCAAATACGATGATCAGCAGTCTTGACAGCATTTTTAAAGATCTTGATAACTTGCAACGGTTTCAGAAATGCTGTAGAAGAGCCTCTTCTACAAGGATTCTTAATTAGAACCCAATCTCCCACATTCACAATAGTCTCTTTCACACTCTTTCTCTGGTCATAAAGCTCCTTGCGAGCTACAATTTTTCTCGACTCAGCCGACTTCCAATCACGCTCATCACAAAGTCCACCCGAGCGTTTTGTAAGTCATTCACCCATGTAGGTGCCACCAACGTGTTGGGACGTCTCCCCCTGAAAAGTTTAAAGGGAGTCTTCTTCGTCGTGGCATGAGGTGACAACCTATAAATTTCAACCTTCTTAAAAATCTCATTACGCCAGTCCGACCCAGTGGATTTAGCCATCTCAATTGTCTCTTTAAGAACACGATTGAAGCGTTCCACCATTCCGTTGGTTTCAGGATGGTATAAGGCACACTTCTTGTGCCGAATGCCATATTGAACAAGGAACTGCTCCATTTCTCTGGAAACAAACTGAACACCATTGTCAGTTAATATAGCATCAGGGATACCTTCCCTGGCTATGAGTTTTTGTAAAAATGTTTTTACATGCTTAGTTTCTATGCCACGAGTAACAGCTATCTCTGGCCATCTGGAGAATAGGTCTACCAGAACTAGAACATACCACTCAGAGCCATTAGAACGAACAGGACCAACAATATCCAGTCCAACTTCTTTCCAAGGACCATCAGGACGATCTCGTATGACCATCGGTTGAACCTTCGGGGTTGGCTACCCTCACTCAAGGCGCACTGCACGCAATCCCTGATAGAGCGCTTTACCTGTAAATCCATCCCCGGCCACCAATAAGACATCCTCAGTCTCTCCTTGGTTTTCGACATCCCCTGATGTCCTGCATGGGCCAGATCAACAAGATCAAGCCTAAGGGTAGACTGAGGAATTAATCTCAAACCCCTCACAAGTAGGCCACCGTGCTCGGAGAGTTCGTCCCTGACATGCCAAAATTTCTCTAACTCATCCTCACTTTTGGGTTTGGTTTTCCAACCAGCCTTTACCCGTTCCAAAACCTGAAGCAACACACTGTCAGAACTTAAAGCCTCAACCCACTTTTGCCGAGTAATACTGTCACACTCTATGTAACACACCATGTCCACGTCCTCTTGTAGGCAATCCTCTGACTAAGCTTGTTCACCAGAATCAACAAGACGTGACCATGCATCCCGACCTTATTGTCTACTCCAGGCAGGTACTTAATCTCAAAATCATAGTCTTGCAGAGCCACAACCCACTTGGTGATCCTACTAGACACAGCATCAATGCCTTTTTTTTTTTTTTTTTTTTTAAATTTCACACAAGGGCTTGTGGTCAGACCTAACTTCAAACACATTACCCCACAACAGGTTTTTGAGTTTCTTAATGGACCAAAACACAGCGAGGGCTTCTCTTTCTATTACAGAATATCTCAACTCAGCACCTCGCAGACTCCTTGACAAAAACAAAATTATGTCGTCCTGTCCTTGATTCTTTTGAAGTAGAACGGCACCAAGGCCCTTCATACTGGCATCAGTTATCAAATACGATTTCATTTTCGGGTCAAAACAACTTAATTTGGGCGCAGCGTTCAACTTCTCTTTGAGATTACGAAACTCAACCTCACATGCCTGGTCCCAAACAAATTCACATCCTTTGTGTAACAATGATCTCATCTTGACACACACAGAGGCGAAACCCTGAACAAACTTGCTATAATACTCCGCCATCCCTAAAAAACTCATCAATTCCTCCTTATTGGCAGGTGAATGTAGTTTGCGAATGGTATCCACAAGATCTGCCTTGGGCATGACACCCCCTGCAGATATGGAGTGACCTAGATAGTCAATAGATTCTTTCCTGAACTTGCACTTCTCGATCCTCACCGTCAGATTATAATCATTGAGCCTACTCAACACCTCAAACACGTTCATCATGCTTTCTGTTGTCCCTTCCATAGATTAGTATATCATCTTGATACACTCTCACACCGGTGAGATTCTTCAACACATTTTCTAAGGCTTGCTGAAAAACTGAAGCTGCTGACACCAGGCCGAAAGGAAGCCTGGCAAAGCGAAAGGTCCCAAATGAAGTCACAAAAGCCGTAAGGTCTTTTGATTCTTCACTCAATTTAAGCTGATAAGCAGATTTAAGATCGATCGTGCTAAAAACTTTGGCACCTTGAAGCAACATCAACATATCAGCGATCTTTGGCAAGGGGTATCGATCAACTACTACATGTTTGTTCAATTCTCTTAAGTCCACATACAGACGTAATGAGCCATCAGCCTTCTTGGCAGCTACAACCGGGGCAAGCCAAGGGGTGGCTTAAACCTCCTCAATTATGCCATCCGCTTTCAAACGTTCTAATTCACATAGCACTTGCTCACGCACTGCAACAGGAATATTGCGCACCTTACTACACACAGGCTTAGCACCATCCACCAACCGAATGTGATGCACATAATCTCTCAAGCAGCCCAAAGTTTTGCAAAAAACTTGAGGAAACTTCAGCTTCAACATTTGCATGAAGTCCTCAGAGGAGTTGCTTCCTACAGAAGCAACATATGTGTTGAAGTTCTCTCTTAATCTAATAGGAGGTGAGGCATTTGGATCTAAGATTATTCCAAGATCTCTCTGGTGGAACCAGCTTAATATGCTGTCCCCTTTTTGAGAAATGTAAATTTTAGCATTAATCATTCTGTTCTTGTATTCTACAGGTCCACAAAATTAACCCAAAAGCTTAATCGGCTCACCTCCATACGCACGTGGTGTAATGTCAGGAGGGCAGATTTTTATCTTGTGTTTGATTTTCTTAAGATAGAACTCCTTAGAAATTATGGTGATTTTAGCACCAGAGTCAAATAAAGAGAGGTACTTTCACCTTGCACTAAGACCTCATCTATGGGACCATTCTTACCCTCACAATTACCAGTGACCTGTAGTAGAATTTGACCACAATCAAGCTCAGGATCAACATCATTAACATATTCTTCTTCATCATAAATTTCATTAACTTTTCCCTTGTAAGATTTACCTTTACATACCACAGCAAAATGACCCTTCCTTTTACAATTGGTACAAGTAGCTTTCCAGCCTGGACATAGCCTATCGTTAGCCAAATGGCCCAATTTGCCACAGCGAAAGCATTTGGGTTGAAAGGTATTGAATTTCTTATTCCTACTTGGATCAAGTTTGTTTTGATCAAATTCTTTCGTTACTTTTTGAGTATGTTTGACCAATTGAACTGAATCTTTTTCTTTCTTTTCACCATTCTTTTTAATGACTTCTACGCACTTAAGAGAATGTTCGATCCTTTTAGCAATGACCAGAACATCCTCAACAGAGGGTTCATCTTTTTGCCATAGCTCCTCTCTGACACGTTCAATATTACATCCTAACATGAATTGGTCCCTAAATCGCTCATCTACTGTGGAACCAAACTTACAAGATAAAGCCAGTTTTCTCAAAGCTGTTATATAATTTTCTATGGATTCACCTTCAAGTTGGCTCCTGCGACCAAAGTGATATCTCTCTAGGATAGTACTAATTTTGAGCAAGTAATGTTTGTTCAGCTTAGCAATACAAATTTCAAATTCATTGAGATCAGGCTCATGTATATCAGGCAAATGGTCAAACACCTCTTGTCCCTCTGATCCTAAACAATGCAACAATAAAGCTGTTTTTCTTTCAGCACTCAAGGATGATCCACAGACTCTGGCGTACCTTTCAAAAACTTTGCGCCATTTTTGCCACTGTATGGGAGGATCACCAGGGCTAGAGAGGAAGAAAGGTGGGGCCGGTACATTTTGCATTTTGTAAACCTGTTTGTTATAAATAAGCTAAATATAACAGGATTTAACCAGAATAAAATGTAAATGCAACAAAGGATATTAGGAGATGCAAGTGTATGGTAAAAGCAACACACGCTTTACAAATAAAGAAGTCAGTCTTCTTAAGAAAATAAGTAAAAGTCAAAATGAACAACACAAATAAAAAAAATCTAAATGTGTGCATGTCACAGGTTGAACTGTTAGAAATCGGAACAGAATGTTTGACAGTAGCAGGAAAGATAAAGTGACACGCAATTTATCCAGTGTGTGTGTGTGTGTGTGTGTCACAGACGAAAAATACACTAATTAAATTGGTCACAGAAAATGACGTTGACACACAGTATGATAAGGTTGTCCAATATAAGCGTGTAATCAAATTAGTGTGCGCATCACTGTGATGATGAGCAACTCCCTGGAACTGACATTGACATGCGATCTGTTTGCAAAGTCTAATGTGAGCGTGTCACAGGAGAAAGATGTTTTGTTCATAAATTAGTGTGCGCATCACTGTAATGATGAGCATAAATGCTTTTGCCTTGACACGGAAAACGGAAAGCACATCAGTCTAGACGATGTCAAGGTTTATGTCGAGTAACTTAGTAACGCCAAGCTAGAACGTTAAAAACTCGTTCAGTCGCTGTGGGAACCCAAGATGGCCGCCACGCTATGTGAGGAGTAGCGTCGGTGCATCAGACCACAAATGACGACAGCAGAGCTTCCTCTTAAGAGAGAAGATGGTGGAATTCCGTGAAGAAACAATCGGGATTCCACAGAGTCTCGAGCGCGAAGCAATTTTAAAGAAAAACAAAGTCCGTTGCAGCGCCGCTAAGCCCTCGTAATTAACTTTCTTCAGAGGGTGCGCGTGTAAGCGCAAAAGCGTAAAGTTAAATACTTCTAAATTGCCAATGAGTTGGGAAGAGCAAACAGTTAACACAATGAGGCTCGGGCGCTGATAACTCCCGGAAACAATGTAAATCCAAAGAAAGTAAAAATGAAATGCACAGCGCTTTGGGAAAATGAGACCGGGGAAAAAAATAATAGACAGTACCTGAAGGCGGTTTGTAGTCCAAAGGTTCCTTTCAAACGTTAGATGAGCTCAGTAAAGACAGCTTAATGTAATAGGTGTTGAGATCCTTTTCCAGTGTATCCCATCCTCGTCGCCAAATGTAAAATCATACTTTGCGCAGAATGGAGTTTCCAAAATTGAGTTTATTCACAGGAAGAAAAGGATCCCATCCACAACAACCATGCAGGCATGAAGGAGGCTCAGCTTCAACTGACAACATCTTACATCTACATTCCAAAGCTCCTGGCAACAGGAGCAGAGGCCTAGAATGCCACATCCAGGCACTGCTTGCATTTCATCCACACCTGGGCCACTGTACCAGCCTAAAGCTGATCCCAAACCAAGACAAACTTGTAGCTTCTAGCCTAGAACAACAAGCAATAACAAGTCTAAACCTAGCTCAATGATGTGATCCTTAAACCTTAACGATCACCCTTTTACATCTGGATGGTGGCAATGCCCTGCTCTGTGAACTCCCAGACTTCATACTGGCCTCCTTAAGGACATTCTACATGCCTCAGCACATATCTCGAGAGTCCTGAAGAAATGACACATCAATCCCCACCCTGATGTAACTCGATTCGCTCCCCTTGCTGGCCGCACTCTCTTCAAAACCAGCTGCATCATCTACAAAACTATAATGATTAACATCCCTTTCTATCTGACTGTTAAGTGCACCATTTCTCAGCAAACCTGCAAACAGGGTACCATTAGACTGGAGAGGAAGAAGTGCAAAAAAGGAATAAAAACAAGGCACAAGTATTCCCCACTTGAACAATCAGTTTGTGAAACAGGATCCCCCTATCCGTTAGGACTGCCCCTAGCCTGCTCTAGTTTAGAAAAGATCTAAAATAATGCCTCTTCAATGAATACTACATCATAATGCAGTGCTTGTCCACTTACGTTCTTAGAATCCAGCTGCCCTTCCGAACACGTTGGCTGTGTCTTGGACCCTGTACCGCACACTGCTGCTTTTTGGCTTGGTTTGTGCTACATAAATACCACATACGTATATACATACAAACAGGGATCAAAGTTTTTACTGCTACCCTCTGAAGGTGGAATATTGGGACGCACACACACTGCTTCACCCACACAATACCTGTGCCACTCCCACTCTGGATCATCCTGCAGGCAGTCATCGACCACGCGATCTCCTGTCCTCCAAATTTTCCCCATTCCACAGAACAGTCTGCCAACAGGCAAGTAATCTGCATTGTGAAATGATTTTATTCAGGCATCCTACTTCTATTAAAGTGGACATTGCGTTTGCATCTACCTTAGAGTTTGCCATATTCTAACATTTATTCAGCATTGTAGAGTATTTTCACTAATTTCTACAGCCCACCTGAACTCTGCAAAAAAACAAGTAGCACAACAGTTAAAAAGACTAGCTTCCACACAATGCCAATCTCAATCTTACCTTTGGGGAGGGGGATGTATTACTTTTTTCTTTGGGTGGGATACAGATTAACTTTTATTTAAGGCTGACTGCATAGTATGAAAATTAGATTACCCCTTAAAACATGATTAACAGGCAGGATTCACGCTGACGGTCCCTGTTTTTGGAAAATAAGGCCAGTTGGATCTGTACACAGTTCAAATGTGAACTGTGACTAGTGAATTTACTGTGTGTTGCTGCGATAATGTTAACAATAATACAGACCTAACTCAAAATGGTCCACATTTTAGATGGGCACCAATTTCAGTTACCAATGATGGCTAAAAGAAAAGTATGTTCTGCATGCATTACTCGGTGCACCTTATGTGTTCTTTTAATTGACAACTGTTTTGGTATGAACATTGATAAAGCTTAGTGGAAAAACCCAAATAAACACTGTATTAAGAAGAAGAAAACAATGTATATATTAAATATTAAAAAACAGATTTGTTTAAAAAAATCATCACCAGTTGGTGATCGTTTTTTCTTAAGAAAGTTTGATTATCTAAGTTAATAATTATTTAATCAATAATTTAGTCATTTATTTTTAAAGACATTCTTACCTTATAAAGCTTATACAATTACTTTTTTAGAAATGTGTAACCTAGCATTTTGGATGCCCCACCACCCCCATCAAATTTACTAACTTCCGGTTTGTCAGGTTAATGCAGTCTTCCTTGCAAAAGTGATGGTTATTGCCCCAAAAATCGTGGGGCATTTGAAGTGTTTTTCACTATAAGAATCTCTTAATCAGCAGTTCCAAAACATATATTCAAAAACATAGTTTCAGATTGACAGAACATCATTCATAAATGTCGGAAGCGGTTCAATTACTTGGGAGTCCTGTTTACTGAAACATTTAGTAGTTGTGGAAAGGTAAATAAGAGCTGCTTTGTTCTGTTGAATGCTTACTCCACCCTTTGGGATTGAACTTCGATTTTGCGTGATGTGTCATATCGGTCCCAATTGTTGAAGTTTGTCATGCTAAAAATCATTCTGGTGTCTTACATGAAATAGAGTTGTGGAACGTGCCAAATCTTCCACCACTTTTAAAACCTGATCAAGATTTTTTAACCTTCTTTGTTGGACCTTTCATGGTCAAGTGGCAGTACTTTGGTCCCTGGTATACTAGATAAAGTTGAGATCAAACCCCGCACCTGAGGTACATGAGTCCAAGAACGTGTTAACACAGCCACAAGTTGTCTTCTAGGATCAATATACATTTCTGATTTCTCAGTATCACTCATTAGCCTTTTGGTTTACAGTCAACACACATTTCACCCTCTGTTGGTCTTAGGGCTATCTCAAGTCTTTTGATAAAGTCGAGGCTTGAAAGGTATACATTACTTCTATCCTGGTTACATATTGATAATCTTTTAAGACCATGCTGAGTCATAGTGGGTCACTGCAAAACGTCTGTGGTGGCAAACCTGTTTTCACTCGTAAGTTGTGATATAAGTGTTGGGAGTTGGCAGACAGTTAAATACTAGTTGGTAAGGGGAAGAGGGAAACACAGAGAAAAACATGTATGTAAAGTAAGGTATCAATATATTGAAGCTACAAGCATGGTGAAATGTTATGTGGAGTATTTAAAGTGCTAGAATGAAATGTATGATGTTACCTTTAAGGGGTACAGCAAACAAGCTTCTGACAGATCACAATGCCTGGCATTAAAGATGGGTTTTTGCCACCAGTAGTAGAGGGAAGAAATACATTTTTAGTTTAAAAAGCACCGGTGGAAGTGCTTTTAGTAGGTTGTTTTTTACCCTAGACAGTGTTTCTTAAATTGCAGTCCTTTGAATGTATAATCATGAGTCAAGGTTAAGTTATGGCTTTATAGGTTATCTATTTAATATTGGAAGCCCATGATTAGTATGAGTCATGGTCAGTAAAAAAAAAATGTCTTTAAGAGGTCTTATCAGAAAGATACGTTCATGCACGCATTCTGTGTTAAATGTATCTAATCTAGGAGACGGGGCAGCCAATTAAAAAGGGAGTATATTTAAAATAAATATATAAAAAGTGTGTGTATATATATATATATATGGGAGTATATATATTAATAATGTAGCATTTGGTGTAAGCGGAGTGATGACGTGTGTACTGGTATCTCTCGTTTTGCAATGAAAGATGGAAGTTGCCATTTTAGGTGTGGAGGATAGTTTTCTGGTTTTCTTAATGAAATGGTGTAGGAAAGTGCCCTTTTTTGCACTGTTGCCCCCTCCCCCCACCCCACACACTTTTTGCCTAATGTTGATGCACTTTGACTGAGTGTGCCCTGGGTTCCTGCCAACCAGGTACCCAGTGCCTATGTTCTTTCCCTAAACTGTACTGTTGCAAAACCCAATTGGCAACTCTCTGGCCACATGTAAGTCCCTTGTAAGAGGTACCCTGGGCACCAAGGGCACTGTGACCAGGGAAGGCCTCTAAGGGCTGCAGCACTTATTGTGTCACCCTTGGAGGCCCTGTACCTTAGCACACACACACTGCCATTGCAGGCTGTGTGCTTTGGTGCAGAGCAAAGTGAAGAGTCGACATGGCACACATCCCTATGTGCCATGCCTACAATACACTGCCCTGGCATAGGTAAGACACCCCTCTAGCTGGGTGCACTATACCAGTGGTGAGGGTACAGGTGCATGAGCCCTGTACCCCTACAATGTCGAAGTCCATTCTTAGACATTGTAAGTGCAGTAAAGCCTTAAAGAGTATATGGTATGGGAGTTTGTCATCACGAACTCCACATCACCATAATGGCTTTACTGAAAACTGGGAAGTTTGGTATCAAACTTCCCAGCACATTAAACCCACACTGATGCCAGTGTGGGATTTAATGAAAAATGCACTCAGAGGGCATCTTAGAGATGCTCCCTGAAAAACGACCTAACTCTAGTGTCCTGCCTCAGTGACTGTTCGCCAGCTGCCACCACCAGACATGTTTCTGGACCCCCTGGGTCGAGAGTCTGCCGCTCTCGGGGTCCTGAAACAAAGCACAACCTGGGACGAGGTGCCAAGCCTCCTCCCTCAGGATGAGCTGGGTCCACGAAGGGGAAGCTTCAAAGGCCTGCCTCCTTTGTGAGCTACCCCAGCCATTTGCTGCTCCCAGCAACTGGTCCCCACGGGTTCTGACCCCCACTTTGGGCGGGAGAATCGGCGGGAAAACCAAGTTAGGAGGAGAGGTGTGCCCACCTTTGCCAACCCCACCCCTCTGGTGGGGGAGGCGAGGTGAAGCACAACTCTGTCCCCACCATCTTGAAGATGGGGGAACCCAGCCAACCAGAGTGAGGTTTCTGTCCCCCTCCCACTGGAGGGTGGCATAAGGGGGGGTGTACCCACCCAAAGGAAGGGACCCACTGGTCCCAACCTGTACCTACCTGTAACACCCCTACATTTAGTATTTAGGGGCAACCCTGAACCTTGCCTCATCAGACAAGAAGAAGAAGGACCGAAGGAGCCATGCTGAAAAAAGAAGAGGAGGACACCAACTCACTTCGCCCCAGCCCTACCGGCCTGTCCCGACCTCGACCTTCTCCAGCAAAATCCTGGTGTGTCCTGCAGCCAGCAGCCCCCAAGAACCCGGAGGACCTGCCCTCCCCAACCAGACTCAGTAGCACCGGATTTGGTCACCAACAGACTCTGGTTCCGGCCAAATCCGTAAGTCTGCACCACTCTGCACCCAATGCCCACGGCCCAAGTTCGAGTGGCCCAACACCACGAGGAGGTCTCCCCGGCGAAATGCTAGAAGCTAGATTGACTCTAGCATTTCATTTTTCGCGTCTTGCACATCATGTAAGAAAGGCATTTGGGGTGTTGCAGGGAGTAAGGGCCCCACTCTTTCATGCAACGCCTTCTTTCAAAATAGTGATGAACATCAAAGGGTGCTCCAAAGGCCAACTTTATTACTCGTTTAAATATCATTCATTTCTTTCCTTATAAGATATAAGGTTTCTCACCAGCATCTGGCTCTATATCAGTACTTGATAAAACATGATAGACTTTCCGTTACATCTGACTGCTTGCCTTAATAATTGAAGCAGTGCTTAGCATGTTTACCTACAAATCTAAACGACCTTCAGGCAAGCTTGAATAATGCAACCAGATTGAAAAAGTTAATGGGAAACAACTTTAACATTATTTATTGTGCCTTTTGGTTGTAAGACTAACATCCACTGGTGCTATTTCCAAATTTATTTTTTGGCCCTTCCCTTAGCATGAGTGGAAATCTTAATGCACTTCTCTGACAGTGCCAAGCTCCGCAAGTTCCTGCCAATAATGTCAGCCTGACTTTTACTCCACCTTTTAGTCTTATGATATCATTTGCAGGGCTTCTTAGCAACCAGCCTTTTGAGCATAGATTTCCCAGGGTTATATTTGCACAGCTCATTAATAATTGCTTAGTTTTCACACTGTATACATTATTGAACCAAAAAGATTATTTGTATTTGGAAAAAGTAGGTGGCTGTTTCTTGTTCAAATTATAATGTTCTTCTCAGTAATTCAATAATAGTTTCTGCACGGAGTTCTTTAAATCCAGCCTGTGACTTCATTAGGTATTTCAAAACTTTAGAACCTGTGCCAAGCTATTTTGTACTGTTTGTATGGTTTGTCTTTTAAGTTAAATTATGATGCCAAAACTTGAATTTGTTATGTTTTGAATGTGCTATCTAACTGTTTTTCCATTGCTTTACATTTTCAATCTAATGGCTTGTATAGGCCTGACACCAAAAATGCTTACATTTGCTCTAAACCTAAGCTTGATATGCTTCAATGTTCCAGGCTCAAAATCCACTAGATGCCAACACTAGAATTGAGTTCTATTTAAAGTTCACTATAACAAATGTAAAGTGCAAGGGACCTGCTTGCAAATATTCAATCAGCAAGTTGAATCAGATGGCAAACGCACAGATTTAACTAGTAAACTTTTTACTACCTGTTCATTTAGGTAATAAGCTGTCTTGGGTCTTGGAAAAAAACTTTGTTTCTATTTTGTATACATTTTCACATATATTATAAGGTATGTTGTTACAACAACTAGCCTTGAGAATCAGTTGTTGCCATTTTAAATAGCAAAATAGTATAGTAACAGTTGTATGTCATTAGTGCTTTTTTGTGCCTATGTATACTTTTTCTTTTTTTTACTTCATTTAGTTTGACACTGTAATTGCAGAAGCAGTCATCTTGATGTCCGTGAGCTGATCTCGCTATACCCCTTCCTATTGCCCGCATCTTCATCGTTTGCTCGCTGTCACCCTCCGCTTCATGAGTACGCCGACTTGAATCAGCTGACTCAAGGGGACCAGGACAAGATTACCAAGTGTAAACGGTTTCTAATGAGCTACTTGAATGAGATCCGGAGTACGGAAGTGGCTAATGGCTATAAGGAAGATGTAGATACGGCCTTGCTGAAACTGTACGCCGAAGCAAACCATGAAAGTCTTCTGGATCTCCTGGTTTCTGAGAATGCCTGCCTTTTAACCGACTGTGCTGCATGGCTTGAAACACACAAAAAGTGAGTCATTTTCTTTTCATTAAGCCCTCATTAATGGCATTGTGCATTTCCACAAAGAACAACATCTACAATTATACCAGTTTTTAAAAGATAACATTCAAACAGTAATGATCTGCAGTTCCATCGTTATTCTTAAGCTCTCATTCAACATGAGGTCTATTGTAGTGGTACATCCAGTTGCCTTATTCCAGAATCATAGGATAATCTGACTTAGTACCAAGGTGTAGGATCAACTGCTGGACAGCAAAGAGTTAATTATTTTAATAGGGGCTACGCAAACCTATGCTTTGTCAATCATGATTCTCATACACGTTAAAGAAGGTGCATAATATGCATAAATATTTAGATGAAAAACAGATTTGTGTTTTGAAAAGGGCGATGAAAAAATGTAATTTGCATACTTGTACAGAAGGCACTCTTAGTGTATTTGAGGGGGTGCATGTAGTTACAAGAAAATAGTTTTCGGTTATAGGAAATCGGAATATTGAGTTAATGGACTTGGATGTCTTGATGAGAACTGTGACTGAGCTCTCACAGTGCTCAACTACTATGACCTAAATAGTTAAGCAGGTTTCAGTAATGAATCCTTGACTCACCTTAGGTAGCTTGGTAAAGCAACATGGGTTTCCTCATGTAGGAATTGGACTGTAGTGATAATGAAACAGTAATGCAGCCATGATGCAAGTATAAAAAGTCCTAAACTAAGTCAGTTAAAAGATATAATTTGGATAAAACCTGACAAGGCACACAATAGGAGATATATGGATAAATGATGTGTGAGGGCTGTTATAAAAGTATCTAAAGTAATCAACAATAACAATAGCCAAAAATAGTCCTAGTAAAATTAGGGTTCAAGTTAATTTGAACAACAGTTCCTAGTGAGCCTGCTAGAAGATTAAGGAAAATTAAAATAATCGGTTTGAAAGTGTCCATTTGCTTATCGGAGAAACTGAACAAAAAAGTTGATGACATAGTAATTGACACTCTGGCTCGAACCATCTCAAATCTGATGAAGCTGTGGCGAGGCATGGACTAACAATGAGTCTAGCGACGCGTGTGGGTGTTTAAAGCAGGTTTGGTTCAGAAAGCAGGTTGTTTAATTATTGTGGGCATCAGTGATGCTGTGCGAAAGTCTTCCACTAGATCCAGGTACCGCCTGCGTCTGTGACTTAGTGCAGGTTTGGGAAGCTTGACTTGGCACGAACACCAGCTTGACATAGGAGGGTCTTTGCGGCTTCAGATTTTTATGGCTAAGTTGTAAGATATACTGTGCAAGCTGCAATTTTTTGGGCTTGTTCGATTCAACGAAGACCCATTTAGCTGTCTCTGGATACGGCGCTTCCCATGGGCAAGGTTTCTGTTGTCCCCTCCGCACTCATTCGCTTGGGTTCAAGTATCCCTGTGGGATCCCAAGTCATGTAACTAGAGCCAACGATCAGTTCTGTTCTTGAATACTGGAGGCATAACTTAAAGATGAGCTCTGGATACAATACGTGCCAGTACTCTGGTAGTGCAGTCAAATATTCTGTGAAGGCAAGCTATTCTTGCTTGGGTCTAGACAAGTTCTGACTTTTATGGGATAAACCACTTTACTGTTATTGGTAATCTCCGACTCACTCCTAATACAGCTGCACTCTTTCTTCACTACAATTTCAAAGAGTGATGCACTTCCTCTTCTATCAATGTGCTTTGTGGCAGGAAATCCCTCCCAGATTTCGATGGGTCTAAAAGAAATGAAACCAAGGAATGAAACCTTGTTTCAGATGTGCAGAGCTCGTGTTTGCCTCAAACCATGACCCTCCCACTTAAGCCCCCTGAGCTAAGGAGGAAACCCACTTTTTCTCAGTCAACATTTTGCCTCGGTTTCCACATGAAAAGGCACCAGAAAGTCACTTTAGATTGTACAGTGAAAGAAGAAGCATATTGCTATACCTTTTCATCTACAAATGTATTCCTGACGGACCCCAGAACAGTCCCTCATAACCATCCTGTATTTTCTGTGAGAGCCTGAAGTGACAGCTTGTGAGAAGCAGTTATAAAGTGTAAAGCAAGGATGATTCCAGAAAGAAATGTATAAGTCATTGGGATGCACTGTAGCCGAGCATATACAGAATATGCCATATCTATTATCTGTTGTAGGAATAAAGGATCACTGAAATCTAAAATTATCATTGGTCATTTTTGCCCAGGTTACCCATAGGCTGCAGGCTTCATTTTGATAGCATGTCTAACTGAAAGTAAAAACTAAATTTTGCCTTGCATTTTAAGTATCACTGGATAGGTCTGTGAAGCATAAGCTGCAATAGTCTAAACGGCATACTATTCTTTAAGAATCAGTTTTGTTAGTCTGCCTTTTATTACTACTTCCTATACCTGTAGTCTGGGCTGCTGTACTTATGGTAACATAGGGAAATAATAGCTTGTAAACCTTTGTAGAAGAGCTAAATCATTGGGTAACATCCACAGTAGGGGTTAAAAAAACAAACTGTCATTACAGCTAAATGACGAGCAACTTTCTAAAAAGATGGGTTTCTTCAAAATCAGTCTATTAAAATTTAATGTGACACACCTCTTTGCCTTTTCTTTTCTTTATGCAGTCAGAAATCTTATTATGCAGGACTGACCATCCTCCATGCATTATCTTTTTCTGCCTTGTCAAGTGTGCTCACCTGCTTCCTTCACACACGTCTTCCATCCTCTATACAAATAGACACCATTTGAAAGAGATTCTTCTTGAGCCAATTTCAGTTTCCCAAAGCTGAACTATCTCTGCGGACTGGGTCTGAGGCCTTTCGTGTGACTTTCTGTGACTTTCCTTTTGCTGTGGAATAACAGACGTTTTCAATCACTGTCTCCTTTGGTTTTCCCTTCTGCAAATCTTATATAATTTGTTGCAAAGAAGCAGAAGAGGCCCCCGATGCTTAACGTAAGTGGACCGATGTTTTACAGACCTCTGTGCCTTACAACGTGTTCTTTCCTGATAGTTCATCCAAACAAAAATGGGGACAGCACCTTCGGTACTGCCTGTTTGTCTGGTGTTCCCCCCCCCCCACACACCCTTCCCCCCCCCCCTCCCTGTCCCCCCCTCCAGTTTCAACATCCTCCTAGAATCTGCACATGCTCTTAGATGCTTACATGGTCAAAAGTACCAGTCTCAGGACAGAGTTGCCCTTTAGGTCTATATTTGTCAAAGCTTCCTCTTATGAAGTGCTGTCTGGGCGTTATCAGACCAGATGCTAGCCAAAAGAGCTCTGGAGTGCATTTTGACTCTAATTCTAAATGACTGTTCCATGGTACACTCTGGGACTTCCAGAGTTTTCCTCTGTGTGCCTGTCGGGATTATATCTTTTGGAACAATTTCAAATATGCTGGACATTATATAACCTTTAGATGTCTATACTAAAGTTACCAAGACTCCACCCGCCTTTCATCCCCCTCATACCAGAGGTAGTGTGGCATCTGCTTTAGGCACCTTTCATCTGCTCTGAATACATTTAGCAAGATCTCAAAGTATGTGTCTGAGATGTGTTAGCTCGGCATGGGTGATCCCCAAACTCTGCACCTGTCACCAGTACCAGACACCCACACCCTGCTATTCCTGAGGTACATGTGATCTGTGGTAAGATGTGAGGTGCCCTCTTTACATCCATAAATGCTAAGATGGAATCTTGCTATGCACTGAGAGACATTGTCATAACTAAGAGTTTATTGGTTACTTATAGGACTCCGAGTCCTTTCTAAGAGTCCTTGGTAGAACTCAGTTTGGCTGGTTTGGTGCCTCCCTTTCATGGGCTGTGTAGTCTTTGGATCTTCACCTTCAACAATCCGTGGGTTTTTGTGACATGAAGTAGTCTGTTGCCTGTTCTAATAATATTTCAATGTCTCTGTTGCAGACCCATGTGGTATCTAAACCAAATAAATCTCCAAGACCACAACACTCTTTGGAGTGCTCGGTGCCGTTCTCCCAGATGGCTGTTTCAAGTGAATCAAATGCTCTTTGACAGCTGAGATGATTGGCACATTGGCTGAAGTCATGACTTCAGCCAATCCATGATGGATTTCTTTTAAGAATTTCATTCTCCAAGTGATTCCAAATTAGACAATAGCCTCTTTTGTTCTGGTACGTCTAACATCCCTAACCAAAACTGGCCAGTTTAGTTATGGCCCTTTGACCCCACAGACGTACTTGCTGCTGATAAAACTGGTCCCCCTTTTGCCTTCTTGTCCCTCGTTGTCTGATGCTATCGGGGAAACCTGACGTAGGCTATGATGGATAGTGGAATGACCCTGATCTCTAAGGTAGTCTTTTGCTGGGGTTCATGTTGGGTGACGTGATGTTGGGGGGGACTCGGTAATGTACAGTCTAGGGACCTTTAAGTTCTTCAGAGCTTAAGTCATTTAACTGGAAGCAATTTCATAGTACAACCACACTTAAACTTATGTTGTGACATAATTTATAGTTCTAGTGCTCTTGCAAGAATTTCTTCATCTTTTTGTAAACAAAGTAAAGCGCATTAGGCCTTTTAGTTTACATTTTGTGCACTTCTGCCACCTGCTGCCGAAATTAAACCGTGCCTCACCAGATTAAAAGAGTAATGCCATGGGGCACACAGAACCAGCCTCCTTCTTCCCTCCCATACTTCTCTGCTCTGAATCTAGTCTAGAAATAGCTAAGTAGCTAAGTATGGATGGTGAGCTGCTTTTGGTGCTGAATTGGCAACACTGAGAGTCACAGTTAATTGATCGTTTGTTTCGCTTACTCTTATGACTGGCCATCAGTCTGAAATCCGTGGGAGCAGATTGCTAAAAAAACGGAGCTGACTGCTTATGCCAGACTAGACTACTTGCAAATTAGCTTCTTTTGACTTGCTGACCAGGTTAATCATTTGCTCTCGAGCTGGCATCCAGAGAATTGTTTGCATGTGTGAGGTGTATGGCATCTTGTGATTTACAAGCTTGCTGTTTCTAGGTACTTCAACTGGCGATCACCGTTAAAGCTGCAACACATCATTTTAGTTGTGTTTCCATGTAAATGAGAAGCTACTACCTGTGACGAACTGCTGATTTGGTGGCAGGCCTAAGACTGATTTGAATATAGCTTCCCCGACTCCATGGATACGAGATTTTACGTCCAGGAACGCCTTTCCCTTTATTGGATTCCCCATTTGTGCCCGCCAAGACCGAATAATTTGAAGACATTGGAGTGTTAGTGGTCCCTTGGACTATGGTGGATCTTTATGTAGTTATTGGTCGGATAGTTCCATTTTCCTAAGTAAGATGTGGTGTCCAAATGCTTGCGTAGTTCAGTTGCCAGAGAGCATTCTGTAACCAAGTGTCTTGGTGTAGGCTGGACAGTAGCATGATGTTCCACACGCAGTTTCATGTCCCACTACCATGTAGATAAGAAATGTGAGAAGAGACTCGCAGGTGGGGCAAGTGGCGCTAACCCACAAACCATGTAGAGTAATATCTGCTATACTTTGCTGCTTAAATAGTTGGAGATTCATATGCAACTCTCTAAACATCCCTGACAATATTAAATACATTGCATAAACCATCTGCAGTTATCCATATTAACTTTTCTTCCTCATCTTACTGCTATCTGTCCTTGTTTATTATGGTGGGTGAAGAAAATAAGTGGAGGTTAGTATATTTCTAGCTTTATTTTAATGATAAATGTATATTCACATTGCATTGTTTATAGGACTTTGGTACAGCAGGTGGCAGTGTACCATAAATGTACATAATCACCTGAAAATATTGTGCTTGTAGTGCTAGCACAGGTGAACAACTGCAGCTACTAGTATAGCTTAATGACACAATCTTATTCTTTGCTTTTACCTCTGTGCTTTCAATATGCACAGCTGTTGCTATGGTCGTCATGATCCGAAGTGTAGGGAAACGCTGAAATGAGAACTAATTTCTGCATTTTCTCGGATTACAAAAATTGATGCAGAGAAGGGAATCTTATTGTTTCCTGTCCGTTTATGTAAAAATCACTTAAAATACAAAACTGGGGCCATAAATAAAGACTTGCACCTTGGTAAGCTCGTATGATATATATATATATATATATATATATATATATATATATATATATATATATATATATATATATATATATATATATATATTCACTGAAAAAACCATAGGTTTTAGGGACAGTTATAGTTACTTGGACATTGCACTCGTACAAAACCCGTGAAATTCCCCGTTATAGTTAGTTCAGCTAACTATAACTCGCGCCCCACAATGCACTGCTGATAACGTCCCATATTACATCACTCATGACATGGTCAGTGACATCACTGATGACATCACTGATGACATCTCAAATGACATCACTGATGACATCACTGATGACATCACTGATGACATCATCCAGTGACTGTGTGTTTCTGTAAAGTTTAAATATGTTTAATATATATAGGGAAAGGCGTATTGAAGAGTGAGTGGGTGTATAAGTGTCTGAATGGATGATTTAGTAGGTGCGTGACTAACTGTATAAGTGAGTGATTAAACGTATGTTACTGAATGCATGGGTTAGTGACTAAACTGGGTGAATGTCTGTATCCGTCTGTCTGTTGCTGTGTAAGTGGCTGCATGGGTTTGTGATTAGCTACATGAGTGTCTATATGAGTTATTGATTGGTTGTCTGAGTATCTGTATGGGTGCCTGAGTGTTTGTGTGGGTGGGGTGTGTGCGACTCTGTACATAGATGTGTGAGTGGGTGATTCACTGGGTGCATGATTTGAAGAGTGCGTCTGTGATGGACTGCTTGGGTGGGTGAGTGTGTGTATGGGTGTGTTAGTGAGTGAATGTATATCTCAGTGGTACATGTGCGAGTAACTACATATGTAAAAGGAAGTATATATGTGTGTTAGAGTATTTAAAGGCTATACGTGAGAGTGTGTGATTGTGAGAGTGGCTGTATGGATGCGTGTGTGCTTGTATCAGTTATTGTATAAGAGCGTAAGAATGTGCTAGTATTTGTATGAGTTATTGAGCTGGTGTGTGTATAACTCTATAGGTGAGTAAATGGGTGTGTGATTAATTTTTTGCATGACTGACTAGGTGTGTGAGTACCTCTATGGATGAGTGGCGGTGTGTCAGTGTTTATATAGGTGTATGAGTGCATATGATAGTCCTGTACTGAGTGACTGTATGTATGAGTGACTGTACGGGTGAGTGAGTGGATGTGTGTGTAGACCTAAGAATCAGTGAGTTGGTATGTAGTTATTGGTATTGGAGTGTCTATGGTTTTGAGAATGGCAGTCTGTAATTTAGAGTGGGTGTATCAAAAGTTATATTAGGGTGTGAGAAGATGCATGAAATTATCACGTGGATGATGTCATCAGTGATGTCATTTGAGATGTCATCAGTGATGTCATCAGTGATGTCACTGACCATGTCATGAGTGATGTAATATGTGACGTCATCAGCAGTGCATTGCGGGCGCGAGTTATAGTTAGCTGAACTAACTATAACGGGGAATTTCACGGGTTTTGTACGAGTGCAATGTCCAAGTAACTATAACTGTCCCTAAAACCTATGGTTTTTTCAGTGAATTTGTAAGGTTTTTAAATGCTAATTTCTAACTATAACGTGCCTGAAACCTATGGTTTTTAAGTGAATTTGTAAGGTTTTTAAATGCTAATTTCTAACTATAACATGTCTGAAACCTATGGTTTTTTCAGTGAATTTCAAAGGTTTTTTAAATGCTACTTCCTAACTATAACATGTCTGAAACCTATGGTTTTTTTCAGCGAATTTCAAAGGTTTTGTAAATTCCAATTTTTAAATGTATTAATTGTTATTTTTATTTTTTTCATACTCATTTACTACATTTTTTTAAACTATATATTTTTAGATATTTTATTTTTTAAATTACATTGTAATTACATTATACATTACATTACAAAATATACTTTCTCAGAATGAATTAATTTACTTTAAATACTTTGCAAATAGGCAATAGACTTTTAAGTACAGTAGTTACAGTTGTTGCAATGGGCAACACAATTTCAAACACAATGCAACATTGAGCTCAATGTGAATTTCTAGCTAAATGCAATTAGTTTCTTTATGGATTACTTTTCTAACCACAGGACTGGATCCTAGATTCAGTCCTGGGACATCTCCTGTAAACAGTTGAGTAAAAGCGTTTTGGTTACAGTAGTGATTTTTAAGGAATATTATTGTATTTTAAAAGTTGACACTTAGAAACTTTTTCACATAGAATCACCAATGTTATCCTATGGGAGGAAATTCACTTAGCAGGTAAGTAGTGTTATCGTGACTTTTTCTCACTCAGTGGTGGATCCTGGATCCAGCACTGGTGCATCTCCTGTAAACAGTTGAAAGAATGCGTTTAAGTCATACAGGCGATTTTTAAGGAATATTTGTAGTTTGTGAAAATCGACACTTTGAAACTTTTCTGCTGAAAACCAGACAATGGATTCCTATGGAAGGAAATACAAGTTACTGGTAAGTACGGTTAGAATTACTTTTCAGGGTCAGTGCTGGGCTAAAAGATGCAGCACTGGGTTCTCTCCTGATAACAGGTGAGTAAATCGGAATTCGTATTTCGGCTGATTTTAGAGAAATATTTGTATGTTTCAAAAATCGACACTTGGAAACATTTTCAGCAAAAAGCAGGCAATGATATCCTATGGAAGGAAATTCAAGTTACTGGTAAGTACGGTTAAAATTACTTTTCAGGATCAGTACTGGGCTGAAAGATGCAGCACTGAGGTCTCTTATGATAACAGGTGAGTAAATCGGAATTCGTATTTCGGCTGATTTTAGAGGAATATTTGCACAATGGTGAAGGGAGGGTGCGGGGCCTGAGGTGACATCTGTGCAAACGCGCCCCGTGGCGCGTTTTAAGTTGGGGGATTAAGTCCCCTTTAATCATGAGGGTCCCTGGGGGCCAACTAGCCCACCAGGAACCTCCAGTATGCGCCAGAGGCTGCGTTGCAGAGACGTGTACAGAGGCCACGCCCTTTTTACACCTCTCTGCAACGCAGCTCTGTGGCGCTTTTAGAAGTACATGGTGGGCTAGTTGGCCCCCAGGGACCCTCAGGATTGAAGGGATTTAATTCCCCATCTTAAAACGCGCCACGGGGCCTGTTTGCACACATGTCACCTGAAGCCCCGCCCCTCCTTCACCACTGTGCAAACGCGCCCGTGGCGCGTTTTAAGTCGGGGATTAACTCCCTTGAATCCTGAGGGTCCCTGGGGGCCAACTAGCCCAACAGGTATATCCAAAAGCGCCACAGAGCTGCGTTGCAGAGAGGTGTAAAAGGGGCGTGGCCTCTGTGCACCTCTGTGCAACGCAGCCCCTAGGCATACTGGAGGTTCCTGGTGGGCTAGTTGGCTCCAGGACCCAGTATTCAAGGGGAATTCGTTCCCCCTCTGCAAACGCGCCAGGGCGCGTTTGCAGAGTGCTGTCAAAGAGGGGCGTGGCCTCCTCGCGATGCCGTTTTAAAAATTTTTTTAATTTTTTTTTTAAAAGGGGCTGTGTGGCCCCCTTTTTAGTAATTTTGAGCCCTGGAGACCCCATCCCCAGGGCCTGTCCCCCTTTTAAAAAAAAAAAAGGACTGGGAAGGGGACGCGTGTGCCCCCTCCCGTGGCCAATTTCGACCCGGGGACCCCATCCCCCGGGCCATTGCCACCTTTTTTTTTTTTTTATTTGATGGAGGGGGCTGCCTGGCCCCCTCCTAAGGCCTCCTTAGGCCCCGGGGACCCCATCCCCGGGGCCGGCCTTGTTTTTTTTTCCCAAAACATTTTTGGGGAAGGGGGACCGCATGGCCCCCTCCCGGGCCACTACTTGCCCCGGGGACCCCATCCCCGGGGCTGGCCCTATCCTTTTGGGGTCCGTGGGGGACCCCAACTCCCCCACGGACCCTGCCGGCTCCCCGCCTCCTGCGCGAGCCGGCATTGCTTTCCACATGGGGAGCTGCTAATATGCAGCTCCCCATGTGGCAAGCTAATTCTGCTTGAATTTTGGAAGCAAGAGCAGCTTTCCCTGCTCTCGCTTCCAAAATTCAAGCAGCTTGCAATGACAGGACGGGGCCGCGAGGCTCCAGTCCTGTCATTACAAACAGCAGTGTCCCGGGGGTAGGCACCCGGGACACTGCAGGAGCCGGCCCTGGGGGTGGCAGTCCCCAGGGCCATCACTGGCTCCAGGAGGGGGCCGCGTGTCCCCCTCCCCACATTTTCAAAGCCCCGGGAGGTGGTGGTCCCCGGGGCTTGGGGGTCCAAACGGACCCCCATTTTCAATTTTGTTAGTGCCCCGGGGAGGGGTGGTCCCCGGGGCGTGTGGGGGGGCTGGAGTCCCCCCACACAGGTTAATTTAAAAAATAAAGAAGCCCCGGGGACCACCACCTCCCCGGGGCTTCTTTATTTTTTAAATTAACCTGTGTGCTCAGAACCCTCCCACAACTTTTTCTAATAAAGCCCTGGGGGTGGCGGTCCCCGGGGCTTGGGGGCCTAGAGGCCCCCATACATAAAATAAACCCCCCAGCATGCCCCCGGGACTTGGCCCACCCGGGGCAAATTAACATCGAGCGCGGGAGACCGCGCTTCGATTTTCTTTTTCGGCAGGATCCGCGCTCCCTGAGCGCATCCTGCCGATTTTCTTTTTTTTTTAAATGCTTTTTTTTTGCCCAGGGGTTTTGTGGGACCCCTGAGCAGGCCTAGGGGTTAGGGTGTTTCTACCCTACCCCTTTGTGCGTTTTGCGCACTTGTTTCTTTTTTTTCTCAGCGGGATCCGCGCACCCTAAGCGCATCCCGCCGATTTTTAAAAATAAAAAATGCTTTTTCTGCCCAGGGGGTCCTTGTGGGACCCCCTGAGCAGGCCTAGGGAGTCAGGGTGTTTCTACCCTGCCCCCTTTTGCGCTTTGCGCACTTGTTTCTGTCCCTCGGTTCTACCGAGGGACAAAATGGCTGCCAACACTTCCTGATTTGGAGTGTTGACAGCCAATTAGCATGCAGCTCGTGATCGGGAGGGTACGCGGATCCGACGCGGCCATAGATATATATGTGATTTTCTTTTTGATTTTCTCAGGAACTACTGAACGGATTTACACCATTTAACAAAAGGGTTCTTTCTGAACCAAGAACTACCTCTTTGCCAAATTTGGTGTAATTCCGTTCAGCAGTTCGGGCTGTAGCCTTGCATAAAGTTTCCTATGGGAAATTGATTTTTTGACTCTTTTTTTTAATTTCTCCACAACTACTCAACGGATTTACACCATTTAACAAAAGGGTTCTTTCTGAACCAAGAACTACCTCTTTGCCAAATTTGGTGTAATTCCGTTCAGCAGTTCGGGCTGTAGCCGTGTCTAAAGTTTCCTATGGAAAAATGAATGGGGAAAACGCGTTTTGGGACCCCCCTTTTTTTCTCGGCCCCCGCTTGACGAATCACCCTGAGACTTTCAGGGTAGGAGCGGACCGGAGCGGGCCATAAAGTTTGAAAATTTCGCGAAGATTCGTCAACCGACGCAAGAGTTATTTCAAATAGAATGTCGCGGATTTCCTACGGAAAATAGGTCCTAACTATAACTATCTACTGGCGACCGCCAGTAGATAATATATATATATATATATATATATATATATATATATATATATATATATATATATTTTTTTTTTTTTATTTGTTTTATATAGCGTGAACTAGACCCGAGGTATCGGAGCGCTTTACATGAGCGCCAGTTGCGTTACAGACAGACCCATTCATTTTTAGGTCTCGCCTAGCGATGCAGCGCCATGCGCTGCTCGCTTAGGCGAGATCTATTGTTGACTTGCTTAGCGATGCGGGACAGGATAGGTGCACGCGCTTAAAAGACATCAGCTGTGAACGCGTACTGCGGCGTTAGCTGAAGTTGCAGGACAGGACATGTGCACGCGTATTATTGATGCCGCGTTAACACGCCTCCTGCTTGCCGCGTTAACACGCCTCTTGCTTTCTTGCTGTAATAATGTGCACGCTCACGGCGTCTCGTGCGCTCCCACCGCGCTTTCAGTTTCAAACACTCATTGCGACAATGCCCCCGCTGCACTCGTGACGGCTCTGTGGGCTGAATATTTTATAGTACCGGGAGTGAAGGGCTGCGGAAGGAGGCACCAGCATACACTGACTGTCACGCGCCACACGGCGACGACGTTCTTACACTCACACGAGGCGAGTATAATTTTAACCCTAGACTTGGATCGCTCCTGGGGTCCCGTCATACAGGCCAATGCTCGTGCGCTACACAGCGAAGCCGTCTTCACACTCTTCCCCAATTCGCTCAGCCCCCGCCATGGAACTACCGATTCTGAGCCGTACAAAAATAAATATTACGGTTGAGATCAGCAGGCTTTGAAAGCGGTTATCACTATCCGAAGAAAATGTACGTGGGCATTATGTATTAAAGAGACTATATAAGATAAGACGCTTTATATAAACCCGTGGTGTTAACAAGGTAGGGGGTCGCGCAATAAAAAAAACAGCTACACGAGAGTTGTTAGATATTTGAGATATGGGCGCAAAAGGTACATTGTGGTTGAGATCCTAGAATATTGATAACATTAATAAAGGGCACCTCAGAGGAATTAAAACACTGATTTACTTAATCCCATTTATGAGGGCATGTAACATGCGTTATAACTTAAGGTGCACGGGCATACATTGTTCACTTGCCTGGTGGTGCCTGGTGGTGTGAAGCTGGGCTGGGCGCGCCCTCTCCTCCTGTTCTACAGCAGGGAGTTCTTGAGTCCTCCCCGTGTAATTCCTCTGCGTGGTCTCTCCTAGGCTGGGCGCTTGCGCACGCTAAGGGGCCGTATCAGGGCCGCGAGAGGAGTGTGCGTGCACACGAGCTCGGGAGGGAGTCTACGCACAGACTGCCCAGGACAGCCCTCCGCGCCTGGGATCCGAGAGCGGCCCTGACGTCAGGCCAGTCCCGGCGCGGACTCCACCCCCTGCTCTTCCTGTGAACCTTCTCTTCACAATGGACTTAAATCACAGATAGTGTGTCCCCGCCGCACTAATAACCAAAGAGTCACCGTCTCCCTTAAGAGCAGACCCAGACCGGTTGAATCACTTGTTAACGTGACATCATCATGCTTACTGCGGATTGATAATCTGGGATGGACAGAAACTCTGTGCTTCTTAAAAAAACAACAGCGACGTGCTTGTCCAAATGCATTTTGAAATGCGTTGTTTTGGTACGATTTTCTCAACATGTTTTGCCATTTTCTCCTCTCTCACCTCCGCTGTCTAAAAGCATAAATCCAGTTTTGTGCATATACAGAGCCTGCCAGTTTTGTCTAGTCTGCCAAAGTGTAAGGCACCAGATGTCTAGGACATATAGGTTGATAAAGTAATTTGATATTTCTGAGGATCACACAATATGGTTAGTAACGGAAAGCTAGACAAGGTTAGAGCGCGCTACTCCTGGGGCCACTGTTATCAATTTTATTGTTACTAGATAAAGGGGATTATGTAGTAAATTGTTAAACTAATTTGCCCAGGATCACACACTATGATCAAGCAGCAAATGGGAGACAGGATTACAACTCGATACTCCTAAAACACTGTCATTGAGTTGGTGATTAGTTCATGGCTCCTTCCTTTGCATTTTAAATTAGCCATGTCTGGATGATTTGCTTTTATAGCTTTACACAGTGCTTTACGTGGGGCGGGTTCCTCCAGTGCCCAGGACCAGTAGTAATTAACAAGCATTTGCAGTGCAATAGGTCTCGCATTGACGCGAGTTTGAGCTATTGACATTGCAAATAACAATGCCTCTTATTTTTGTTTTGTTTTTAAAAACATAAATAAAAGGCATTGGTAGGTACAATGCCAATAGCTTAAACTCGCGTAACTGCGATACCTATTGCATTGCAAATGCTTGTTTTTTATGTTAGGCACGGGGAGATTAAGGCATTTGCCCAGAATCACAGGATGTTGAGTGTCCCTGCCGAGACATGAACCCGGTTCCCCAGCTTCGAGGTCGACCGCTCTAGCCATTAGGCCACATGAACTTTCCCACTATGACAAGGCATAGGCGTTATACTTTGCAGGAGATTGAGTGCTGACATGGGTCTTGACAGGTATGTTTCTTAATGCCGTTGTCCTAGAGAAATATTTTTTATTTGCTCCTTATTGCTGATATAAGTTGTTATAAAATACATTTTCCAATTATAGCTGTTCCTGATCCTCTTTTGAAATATGCTGTTTCCAGCTTGAAAATGTTGATTGTTTTTCAAATTAAACTTTTGACTGTACTTATTTTATGCCTTTTTTTCCTTGCTGTCATTTAGATATTATGCACTTGGACTGCTGTATAGATACAATAGTCAGGATGCTGCTGCACTCCAGGTTAGTTTATTGTTTTTTTTTTTTTAAATGGAAAAATCTATTTACTTGTGCATAGAAATAGATGATAATATATTTGGGTTAAACTAAAAATAGATCCTAAAACTGAGACCACCCCCACCCCCATAAATAAACAATTGATGCTAAGGCACTGCTGCTTAGGAATGACTCTTGTAACATTTCTTTACTGGTGTAACTTGTCATTGCATAATTTGCTGAGGTTTGTTATGTAGAAAGAAAAAAAAACAGCACAGCCTTTTTTTCCCCCCTACATTCCTCCTTGATCGTGTGGGCGCTCGCCAACCATTTGGATGGTGTTCCTTTTTTCATTTTTTATCCATTACTTGAATAAGCAGTGATGGATCTGATCAAGACTTGTGTCTCTTGAAGCATAAGCGATTTGTAATTGTCTTATAGCCAGGAACCTAAAATCACAGTAGTTCACCTACAGGTGTTAAATAGGCCGAGACTGACTCTGCAAGAAAAGTCCTTCACAGACGTCTTTCTATATGGTCCCTATTATTAAAGACTTCCTTGAAGGCATTAAACAGGGTTTCCCACTATTAAGGAGGCTGTCGCCTCCTTGCAAAGACATTGTGGATCTTTCAATAATTACATGTTCCCCCTTTAAACCTATTCATGGGGCCATCTTGCAGCATACATAGTGGAAGCCTACTATTAGCTATCAGATCTTCAAGCAGGTTTAGGTTTATCAGAATCCTCTCACTCCACTTGAAAGGTCTTTACACACTCTTGATTTAAGGAGTGTTTTATAAGTTTTATCTTAATAAGACAAAAGGCCTCCATAGGTCTGATTATCTTGTAAACTATGGACCCATTTTGTATAGGTTTGTCTATCTCAAAGCAGTCCATTTCCGGATGGATTGTCTCTTGTACAGCACTCTTATCAGAAATCAAATAGATCCTTACTAGGGCCAAGGCCCACTTGACTAAGAGTAAAGCTGCAACCACTGCTTTGTTGAGAAACATCCCCATAGCCGAGATTTGTAAGATGGTTATGTGGCTTTTGGTCCACATATTCACAAGACAATATTGCCTGAATTCCGATTCCAGAACAGATGCCTAGGTTAGGCAAGTGTCTGTGAGGGATCTCTTTGGTTAGAGCTGAATACTTCTGCTTTCTTGCACCGCCTGATGTTTGGGATGAGCTTGCTACTCTTTTCCTTCTCCTCTAATAATCGTAAGCACTGAAAAGGTGCTTCCTGGGTTCCTATTTCTCCTTTAGTGGAGTCTCCATTGAAATCATAAGTAGCCCTCCTGTCTCCCCGGTGGAAGAATAGAAGCCATGATTTCAATAAAATACAGGATCCTTATTCTCCGATTAAAAAGACAAAAGAAGCTGTCAGTGACTTGGCATAATGGGATACTGGTGGATTGCTGTTTCTCAAAAAGGAGTACTCTGTTTTCCAGGCTCTTTAGTGTATCTAGCCCTCTTTTATTCTCACTTTTCTTTAAAAAAAAAAAAAAATCATAACAGATTTTCCTGTCAGTTTTTTCTTAGTGGCTTTTGTAAACTACAATTGGGCACTTCTTGGAAGAAAAATTGACCAACTTAGATTCCTATAGTCAGTCAATTTTTTTAAATATTTAAAAAAAGAAAATTGGCTTTCTCGAGCAGAGTATAAATTTTACTTTATAAAGTGCTCCGAGATCCCGCACATAGATGGGACTGTTCAGTGTCATGAATATATTCAGGCACCCAGCTGTACTTGGCACTTGCTTGTACGTATGTATGACTACAAATGCCTGTGCAGCTTTTAGCATAGTGTGCATGCATAAACAAGCCATACCTATTGGCTTTCCCAGTGCTTGTTTTTAGCATGTCACTCTGAGGAAAATACATTGCTGGAGTAGAAAGGTTTAGATACCTGCTGCAGTAGCTATTAAGTTGTGTGTCTTCCACAGATACCTCATTCTTTAAGTATCATCTTAAGCCTATTGCAGGTCTTTGTGCCAACTCCCCTTGCTGCTGTCTAGCAGGTCTCCCGGACACTGCCACTGTCTACCACTGCTGCTCTCTTCCCTCCTCCCCTCTGCCGCTTGACACCGCCTGCCGCTTCCGCCCCTTTGCACTCAGCTAAGCATGGTTTTTTATTTGTGACAGTACAGCAGTATAGACTGCATAGCCGTACGTGCCATAGTTAGACTTTCCTTTCCTTCATAGTTAGCAAATGTAGTAAGATTAACAGTTTCATTTCCTGTATATTTTGGCCATTTGTGTTAGACTAGCATTTTCTTTTTCTGTATAGTCTCAGCCGTTTGTGTTTATAATAGCCCTATTATTGGTGCCTTCCATTCTCTTTGGTTTGTGTAGCGAGCTGGCCCGCCTCACCACTCTAGTTACCTGCTGTTTTCGAAGCCTCTCGCTTCTCGCCACCCAGCGCCTTGCCCCCTCCCAGGACATACTTAATGGAGGCTGCCACATGGCCATGCTGCCGGCGCGCCAAAGGCAAGCCCATCTGCAACCGGACTGTGCCAAGTGTCAGAAACCCTAGCCCTCCTGCCATCCACAGATATTCTGCAGCAGAGCTCTGAAACTTGGACCGAACATGCCGCAACAACAACAACTGCATCACATCCCCTCGATCAACGGTAGGACCGTTCACCTGCAACTGCTGTTGCTTTACATGCAACTCAGGACCTCCCACCCCCATGGAAAGCATTGCTGCACTGACCGCAGCCACTCTGTAACTGCTCCAGTGCCTCCTGCACAGTGCCCGCATCCCTCTGCAAGCATACCACCGAAATCTGGGACACCTTCACCACCCTCACCCCGATGTGATCTTCATCAGAGTCCTGTCTCAACCCCTCCTCCACCCCTGACATCGCCACCGCAACGCTCAACAGCTACAAGATGATACACCGAGACTACACCAACAAACATGCAGGAGGCATCGCCATCATCCACAAACGAACAATTTGCTGCGCCACCACCGAAGATGACATCACACCCATCATTGAACAACTCCACTTCCAACTCGGACTCCAAAGACGCTAACACCACCAACCTCCTGGAGAGAATGAGCAACAACAGCCTCAACTAACTGGTCACCAACACCACCCACAACGCTGGACAGACGATAGACCATATCTTCATCACCAGCGACCGAATCAAGTACAGCCATGTTACCGAACTCACACGGACCAACCACGCCATCGTCCACTTCACCATCGCAGGATACCCGCATTTCACCACCAGTCCCCCGAGCTTCCCCACCGCAGTTGGAACAAAGTGACATAGACCCAATGGACAGACGCTCTCAACACTAGCCAGTCCCGGCACCCAACGTGTAACAAGCCGTCCAGAACTTCTTTGATTGGTTCACCAACTGCGCCGACAGTCGCCCCCATTAAGGCAGCCAAGACCACCAGAACCACAAAACAAGCCAGTTGGTATACACCAGAACTCAGGACGATGAAGCGCAACTGCAAACGACTGGGGAGAAGCTGGTGCACTAGCAGAGATCACACAGACCGAGCCCCCTTCAAATCAGCCCTCAACATATACCACCAATGCCTCAAGGAAACAAAAAGATGCTTTGGCAGACCGCATCTAGGCAAGCGCCAACCATAGCAAAGAATTCTTCAGCATCGTCAGAGAATTCTTCAGCCTGTTCGCCACCGAGAACACAATCTCCCTTTCCCAGGAACTCTGCGACACCCTAGCATGGTGCTTTCACAACAAGATATCCATCAACTACAGCAACTTCGAACCCCAACCCATCGACCTCCTCAAATTCCTCACACCAACGAACGCAAACCACAACCACCTGCTCACTGCATGGACACAGCTCACCACCCAGAACACTACAGCCATCATGAACTTCATCCACTCCGAACACCACGGACCCCTGCCCCCACCACTTTTTCAACCTAGGAAGTAAGGTAATCAGCAGCGAACTCGCCTCCATTCTCAATGCATCCATCAACACAGCCTCCTTCCCCAATGGATGGAAACACACTGAGGTCAGACCCCCCCCCCCCTCAAGAAACCCTGCGCCACCTCAGCTAGCTTAAGGTCTACCGCCCAATCTTGGTGCTTCCCTTTCCTACCATAGTTCTCGAGGGCCATCAATCGCCAGCTCATCAAACACCTGAAGAAACATAAACTACTGGACTCCTCCACGTACGGTTCCCACGCCATCCACAGGAACAAACCTGCCCTGATCGCTGCCACTGATGACATCAGAAACCTCCTTGACCGAGGTGAAACCGTGGCCTTGGTCCTACACGACCTCTCGGCTGTGTGTTCGACACCGTATCCCACCACACGTGGATCAGTAGACTCCACCACATCGTGATGAGGGACACACCCTCAAATGTATAGCTTTCTTCCTCACTGCACATACCCAGACAATCCTCCTACCTCACTTCACCTCGGAACCCAAGAGCATCAGATGCAGCATCCCTCAAAGCTCCTCCCTTAGGCCTACCTTGTTCAACACATACATGATGCCATTAGCTGACCTCATCAGAACACAGGGCCTCAACATCATACCCCACGCTGATGACACCCAGCTCATGTCGCTCTCAGAAGACACCCATCCACCTCCAAAACCAACTTCCACAACTGCATGACGTGCATCGCAGACTGGGTGAAGACTCACTGCCTGAAACTCAACCCATACAAGACTGAAATGCTGGTCTTGGGGCACAACAGCTCCCGTGGAACGACAGCTGGTGGCCTATGGAACTCTGACCTGCACCCATGCGTATAAACCACATCCGCAACCTTGGCCTCATACTGGACAACAAACTCACCATGAAACGTCAGATCAATGCAGTCTCCTCTGCCTCCTTCCAAACCCTCTTCATGCTCCGAAAGATCTTTAGATGGCTCCCTGTCAGCAACAGGAAAACCGTCACTCAAGCTCTAGTCACCAGCCGGCTGGACTACAGCAACACACTCTACGCTGGTATCACCGCCCAGCTCCCTCAGAGACTCCAGACGATCCAGAACTCAAAGGCCAGACTCATCCTCTCCAAACGGACCCATATCACCCCTCACCTCAGGAACCTCCACTGGCTCCTGGTCCGGAAGAGAGACCAATTCAAGATGCTGACCCACACCTACAAAGCTCTCCACGACCAGGGACCAGCACATCAACCACCGCCTGAACTTCCACCACCTCACTTGCCTTCGCAAACACTTCCTGCATCCACCGAAGCTACAGTGGAGGACGTTCCTTCTCCTACCTTACCACCAAGTCCTGGAATGACCTTCCCTTCCACCTCGGAACAGCACCCTTTCTCCTGGAATTCAGAATGGGACTCAAGACCTGGCTCTTTGACTGAGCCCAGCGATATCCTAGCGCCTGGATCAATCAATCAATCAATCAATCATGTCACTTATAAAGCGCAAAACATACCCGCGAGGGTCTCAAGGCGCTGGGGGAAGAGGGGGGTGGTGCTGCTACTGATTGAAGAGCCAGGTCTTGAGGAGTCTTCTGAAGGCCAGTAGGTCTTGGGTCTGTCGGAGGTTGGTGGGGAGGGTGTTCCAGGTCTTGGCGGCGAGGTGGGAGAAGGATCTGCCGCCGGCGGTCGTTTTCCGGATGCGGGGGACTGTGGCGAGGGCGAGGCTGGTCGAGCGGAGCTGGCGGGTGGGGGTGTAGAAGCTGAGTCGTCTGTTGAGGTAGGCTGGTCCGGAGTTGTGGAGTGCTTTGTGTGCGTGGGTGAGGAGCTTGAAGGTTATCCTCTTGTTGACAGGGAGCCAGTGCAGGTCTCTCAGGTGGGGTGTGATGTGGCTGCGTCGGGGATGTCGAGGATAAGACGTGCAGAGGCGTTCTGGATGCGTTGCAGCCGTCTCAGGAGCTTAGCCGTCGTTCCTGCGTAGAGGGCGTTTCCGTAGTCCAGCCTGCTGGTGACGAGGGCCTGGGTGACTGTTTTTCTTGTTTCGGTGGGGATCCACTTGAAGATCCTGCGGAGCATTCGGAGGATATTGAAGCAGGATGAGGAAACGGCGTTGACCTGCTTAGTCATGGAGAGGGTGGGGTCGAGGATGATCCCTAGGTTGCGTACGTGGTCGGTGGGTGGCGGGGCTGTTCCCAGTGATGTTGGCCACCAGGAGTCGTCCCAGGCTGAAGGGTTGGAACCAAGGATGAGGACCTCCGTCTTGTACGAGTTCAGCTTCAGGCGGCTGGTCCTCATCCATTCGGCGACGGCCTTCATTCCTTCGTGGAGGTGGGCTTTGGTGGTGTGAGGGTCTTTGGTGAGGGAGAGGATCAGCTGGGTGTCGTCGGCGTAGGAGATGATGTTGAGGTTGTGCTGTCGGGCGACGTGGGCGAGGGGTGCCATGTAGATGTTGAACAGCGTTGGGCTGAGGGAGGAGCCTTGGGGTACGCCGCAGATGATCTTGGTGTCCTTGGATCGGAAGGGGCGAGGCGGACGCTTTGTGTTCTGCCGGAAAGGAAGGATGTGGTCCAGTCCAGGGCCTTCTCTTGGATCCCGGCGTCGTGAAGGCGTGTTCGTAGTGTGTGGTGGCAGACCGTGTCGAAGGCGGCTGATAGGTCCAGGAGGATGAGGGCTGCTGTTTCTCCGTTGTCTAGCAGGGTCCTGATGTCATCGGTGGCGGCGATGAGGGCGGTTTCGGTGCTGTGGTTGCTGCGGAAGCCGGACTGGGAAGGGTCCAGGATGTTGTTCTCCTCGAGGTAGCGGGTCAGTTGTTTGTTGACGATTTTCTCGGTGACCTTCGCGGGGAACGGGAGCAGAGAGATGGGTCGGAAGTTCTTGAGGTCCTTGGGGTCTGCCTTGGGTTTCTTGAGTAAGGCGGTGATCTCGGCGTGCTTCCAGCTTTCCGGGAAGGTTGCTGTCTCGAAGGAGATGTTGATTATTTTCCGGAGATGGGGCGCGATGGCTGTACTGGCTTTGTTGAAGATGTGGTGAGGGCACGGGTCTAGCGGTGAACCGGAGTGGATGGTGTTCATGATCTCGCTGGTGTCCTCGTCGTTGATGTTGGTCCAGGAGAGCAGGCGGTTGGTGGTTGTGGGGGCAGTGGTCTCGGTGGTTGCCGGGGCGGTCGTGGTGTTGAAGCTGTCGTGGATGTCGGCGATTTTGCGGTGGAAGAAGGTGGCCAGTGAGTCGCACAGGTCTCGCGACGGCTGGATGTCGTTGGTGTTGGAGCTGGGGTTGGAGAGTTCCTTCACGATGTTGAAGAGCTCTTTGCTGTTGTGTGCGTTGTTGTCTAGGCGGTCTTTGAGTGAGGCCCTTTTGGCGGATCTGATGAGGTGATGGTGACTGCGGGTGGCGCTCTTGTGGGCGGCGTAGCTGTCCGCTGTCCGTTCGTGGAGCCAGATCTTCTCCAGTTTTCGGCATGTTCGTTTGGAGGCCTGGAGGTCTTCGGTGAACCAGGTGGCTTTCTTGCTGGTGTGGCTGTTGGGCGGATTCTTGAGCGGGGCGAGGGTGTTGGCGCAGTCGTCGATCCACTGTCTGAGGTTGCGGGCGGCGGTGTCGGGGTCGGAGGGTTCGGCGGGTGGGCTCAGGCGAGGGTTGTGGTTAGCTGGTCTTCCGTGACTCTGCTCCAGCAGCGGCGAGGCATTTGTTCGGTGCGGTGGTGCGTGGTGGGCTTCCTGTAGGTGAAGTGGATGCAGTTGTGGTCAGTCCAGTGGGGTTCGGAGGTGTGGTTGAAGGAGACGTGTGGGCTTGCGGAAAAGATGGAGTCTAGCGTGTGGCCGGCGGCGTGGGTGGGTGTAGTCACGAGCTGTCGGAGTCCGAGGGTGGCGAGGTTGTCGATCAGGGTGGTGGAGTTGGTGTCCTTGTTGTTCTCGAGGTGGAAGTTCAGGTCCCCGAGGAGGAAGTAGTCCGTGGAGGCGATGGCGTGTGTGCTGACGAAGTCAGCGATGGAATCGCTGAACTGTGGTCGGGGTCCGGGGGGTCTGTAGATGAGGGTTCCTCTGAGGGTGGTGTTGGGATACCTTCGCGGGTAATGAGTAGTGCTCTACAAATACTGATTGATTGATTGACTCAGAGAAATGGAAAGTACAGCAAAATCTAAAAAGGAGCCTGTTTGAGGGTTTTCTCAGATGACCTTCACAAAAAATGCCTAAATTGCCTCTAGCTTGATAACAAAATCAAAGACTGCAAAATATGCAGGACTTTTTCTTATTAGACCCTCAGTGACCGTGAGGGGAGAAATCTCAGGTGGATTCAAGAGTAGGGTTTCTGAACACATCTGTTCAGGGGATGAATCTGAGGTTAGTTCTTCCAAATCTGAAAGGAAAAGAAAGCCTGATGAAGTGGAACCCTCTGAACCCAGTTCTAAGTGTACGGACTCCACCTCAGGAGACTCTGAGGAGAAAATGCATAAAATACACATTTGTTGCCACATTGCTAAGAACACTTGGAAAAGGAGGATTATTGAAGAGTGGAAGCTAGCTGCAATTACCGATATACATCCCCACCCATCCTCTCCTGCTGCAGCCAACCCGTGAGAGAGACGCTGATCCTACTCCCCCCGTCGCTGTCTTGTGCCCGCCCACTGGTCAGGTCAGAGAAGATAATCAAACACTGAGCAATCCAGGAGCAGGAGCAAAGAACGGAGTATGAGGGGAGACAGAAAATATAGGAATTTACGGCTTGATGTGTCTTCCCCTCTTTTCTGTCTTGCTGGTTCTTGTCCCCCTGTTTCACTGAGGGAGCTGTGGCGGCAGAGGTTGGAAGGAGAAGGCGCCATTGTGATTGATTGGCTTTTTCCACAGGCTGTTTTCTAAGGTTGTGACTTTTTCCCTCTGCTGGCCTTTTTGAAGTCTATTTCTGCCACTTGGGGAGATGAGAGGCTTTGGGCATGTGACAGTGCGGTTTCATGTATGTGGCCACAGACCTCTGTGCCACAGTAGATACTGGAGCCACTTGTTTGGCTAGTGGATTTCTGAGGCTCCTAGTCTTATGTTGAAAATAAAATTCGTAGCCTGTGGTTGGAGACGGTGACATTTAGCAGGGTCCAGGAGGAGGAGGTAAGTGTCTTCTGGTTTTTTTCTTTGCTTTCCTGTTTTTTCTGCCTTTAAATTCAGGTGTGCTGTTGTCCTCTACTGGAAGTTCGGACTCTGCAATTTTTCATCTTAGACTCTCAAGCCAGAATGGAGAGCAAATCCACTGACTCGTCTCCAGTGCTGTGCTCAAAGCAAACTCATAGAACTAATGCCATACTCCATAAGAGTACAGGATTGGAGAGAGTCGATAAAGATAATAAAATCACCCAAGGCATGTCCGTTATTTACTGTGAGAGAAAGAAAGAAGTGGCTCATAAGTGTCCACTATCCGACTCTATTCAGAAGTTTAGTACTAATAGCTTAAATATAACTCTCAATCCGTCTCACAGGAAAGATATGGACACATTTTTAAGGGACTATGACGTTAACAAACTCATTCCATCGAATGGAACTTTACATGAACCGATAAACGTCTCTTCCTTATAAGATTTGTATCTGGAAAAGGGCTCTGAATGATCTTCCTCGTTGTGTTTAAATAATCCAGTTTTTAATAGAGATTCTACATACCTTGATTTAAGAAGCAATCAGCCATCCCATATCCCGACATTTAATTCTCAAGCTGCCCCCCCCCCCGAAATTAGTCATATTTAGAGACAAATGGATCAGTCACCATATCACCCCTGACAAATGTCCATCCCACATCCATTTCATCTTTATATCTTTATTAAATGTTGTCCTGTTAATGCAAAAAAAAACATTGTAGGGTATCCTAGAAGCCTTGATTGCTGTAAATATTAGTCAAAAAAATCACACTGGTCTTCTTTAGGAATTTTCTGCAGAATTAGGGAAAGTGAATGTGTTTACTAGCGTTACTTAGGCCGGTGGCTGTAAATTCTGTGTTAGCTCACTCGCCAAGCAATGAAAGTCCAGTGCAATGTAGTAGGACCCAAAGTCTTCCTCCATGCCCTATCCATTCTACTAGCGCAGAGTATATCTCCTGGCAACCGATGTTGGTAAAAAAGAAGAAGATATTTCAGCTACACCTGCTTAAAATTCTTCTCACATTTTAATCTATCCGGTGATAGGTTGAATAGGAGACTATTATCTAAAAACAAGTTCAGAAAGCTTAGGAGAGTAACCTATGGGCAGGGTATAAGAAAGATTTTCACAGAAATTAGAACCAAGAGTTTTCAGCCCTTGGATAGTGTTAGCTCAGCTTGGCCCAGTCACAGCCAACCAAAAAGGGCCAGCAGTATAGTTGCCCCAAAAAAGACACACTATAAATCAACAATCAAAAGGTCACAAAAAAGTGAGGAAAGGCTTGAGTAATGATAACTTGATTATGCACAGGAAACAGTGAAAATATAAACAAGGCCCCCCTCATATTACTAAAGAAGTCTGTTGTTTAAGAAATAGCTGTAAATCACAAATAAAGCAAGAATTGACTGAGGTAATCTTATCAGGTGATCAGAAGAAGTTTTGGAAAATAGTAACTAGTGTAAATAATGGCAGCCCAGCATCATTGCTATGTATAATTGCGGAAGATATATGGATGGCCTATATTAATGATTTGTGTGGTTCTCTGGTCTTATCACTTCTTTCACTGATCTTCCAGCTGATGCCATCAAATATTATTGCTTCTCTCGGGAAACAATCCTATCTACAATTTCATCCTTATTAGAGTAGAGCTGCAGGTCCAGACAATGTTCCTGCCGTTATCATTAAATGAAACGGGGAATGGTGGGAAGATTTTTTTTTTGCATTTGTTTAATTGGATTCCTAAATCTGGACTCTTCCCTGATACTTGGAAGAGCTCTGAAGTTAAGCCAATATTGAAGAAAGGTTATGGAAGCTTGCCTTCGTGTTACAGATTAGTCAGTCTTCTGGATATTTCTGAAAAGGTTTTTTCAAATAGTTTATTATCTCACCTGGAAGAATGGGTGTTGGTAAATAATCAGCCAATCGAACAGGGAGGATTTAGGGCGGGAGAGGTAGCATTCCACCAATGATCATTATTATGAAGAAATCTTTAGCAGTGAATCGGAGGCTGTGCTTTTTGTTTTGTGGATTTTCGCACAGCCTTTGATACGGTGGAAAGTGGGCAACTTTGGGAAAAGCTAAAAGGCTGGAAATTCTTTCGCAGTCTTCTATTTTTTTTTTTTTATACAGTCATTGCATACGGCAAACTGGTCACAGTAGAATTGGACCCTTTGGGGTGGTTATCACATGGAATCAGTATAATGATCGGCCTATGCCAAGGTTGTGTACTTGCACTTTCTCTTTTTAATCTTTATGCATAAAATTTCCCAGGAGTTTTAAAAGCCACCCAGTCCTTCTCTCCGAAGATGGGGACCCATTATCTCCTTAATGCTGATGATTTAATTTTATTGGATTATACAGCGATAGGCCTGCATAGGAAACTTAACTCTATTGTAGGGAACATTTTCTAAAAGTAAATTTAGAAAAGATAATGATCTTTGGGAGAAAGGTAACTAATCCTAAATGGTTTTTAGATGAAAAGCGAATTGAGGTGATCAATACATATAAATACCTAGGATTGTTGTTTTCAGATAACCTGAAATGGGTCGACCGCATGAAAATAACAAGGGTAGGGGCCCTATTACAAACAGGGTGTTCAGTAAAATTTAACCACACATACTGGGGAATTTCACTAGCCCCTCTTATGAAAGCCTTTGCAAGAAAGATTCTGCATTTGCTTTGTATGGATCCTTGAGCCAGCTATGCAGCCGCCAGAGGGCTGGGAGGACGCTTAACCCTTCAAGTCGAGGAAGTCGTAGCTGCGGGGTCGGATCGGAGAGCAGTGAAGCGGAGAATGGAGCACGGAGTGCGAACTGGAGCCGGGAGCTCACCCCGTTAGTTTATTGCTCCACACTGCCTCCACATTGCTCCCTACCGGCATCAGCAATCCGCAACCGGCCGCGGCGTGGAACCGCCGAGCCGCGCTGATTGCTCTGCGCGGCTCCCGCGGTCTGCTGCGCTGCACCCCTACCATCGGCGTGCAACTGCTGCCGCACTACACCGCAACGCACCGCACCTCAGCGGCCTGAGAGGAGGTGGTGGCGGTGAGCGTTGGGCCAGAGAAAAAGTGGCGGAGGGCACTGGCCGCGTCGTGGTGTCCAGCAAGGAGCCCAGCACAAAGACAAACAACAAAAGCCTGGCAGGGGGCTCCCCCCCCCCCCCAGCGGGAAGGAGCACGTCAGCCGACTGGGACCAGCAGGCTCGGGTGGTAAAACGGTGAGGAGCAGGCATTGGGATGGACCCAAGGGGTTTTTGCCTTTCTGCTCAACTCGGATTTTAATCTGCCCTCCCCCCCCCCCCCCCTGCACTTTCTTGATGATGTGATGAACTTTGGTCGTTTGTAGCAGATCCAGCCCACGTTTTCAAGAAAGCGAAACAGAGGAGAGCGCCGAACGAGCCGGGACCTAGGCTCTGAGTAAATCTTAGAGCAAACTTTAAAGCAAGATAGCAGGCCAGGCATCTGGGCACCTATCAGCTCTCCTAAACCCCTATACCCCCCAACTCCCCAAATCCCAGCTCTTCCCTCCAGCTCTTAGTCCTTCAGTCCTTTAGCTCTTCAAGACCTTTGGTGCCTCTCTGATTCCATTCCGCGCGCTCGCCCATTTAGGTAACCGGAGCGTCTGGAGTGCGAAAGCGTGAGAGCCAGTTGCTGAGGACTTGCTGAAGGGCTGTAAATTTATCTACAATCTCTGTGCCTTCAGGCGGACTCATGAGGTCGGGAAGAACCAGGGAGACCCTTGCGACTAAATCTAAATCAAAGGGAAAAAAAAGGAAGAACTCAAACCCCAGTGCAAAAAACATTGCCGAGCTAAAGCTCATCACAATCGAGCAGGATCAGGACCAGGATCAGGACCAGGATCCAGATAAGTCAACAGCAAAATTGCAAGCTTCCAGCGCAACATGCTGCTACCAACCAAAGATTTATACAAAGTTCAGTTTTTTTAAAGGATGCAGGGTCAGCCATTTTTTCCAGCAATAAATCCCTGCAAGGTTTGCAAACGCCATTGCTACCAGTATTATCACCATCACAAATGCAAGCACTAGTTTTAAGCTCTTTGCCCCCAGACAAACATATGGCACCACAGTATCAAGGCCAGCCATCAAAACACAGACACCAGGGCAGCATCCAGAGGAGCCCGATCAAAGGAGACAAACCCCAAGAAATAGCTGACGCTCCGTCACAATTTGTTGACGGAGCGGAATTCAGTCGCCAGGGCACTCTGTCTGCAGAACTCAAACCGCAGAAAACAGCTATCACACCATCACAACTTGACGCCAGAGTTGAAAACTGGTCCATCGAAAAGCTCAAGGCCAAGCAGGAATCTGGGGCAGAACTAAGGAGAGAAGAAGAGGAACAAATTAGGGAATTTAATTTCAGCCCCGCGACCAGCATGTCGATCAGAAGCTACAGCACGCCGATCAAGGCGACAGATCAAATGAATAAAACATCCTCACTAACTCCAGATCCTCATGATCATGCCCAAGGTAATGTGCCTATCCAACTTGGAGGATCATGTGTAGGGTCACAGGACCCAAGGCAGAAAGAAGAAGGCAGGGCAATTGTGTCCTACCTAAACACACTAGAATGGGAAGACATGCTCGCAACTTACAACTCAGATCAGAGAGCGCACCCTCACCAAGTCACTCCACAGGAGTCCCCCCGGGACACCAACCAGGCAGAACATAACATCAATAAAAGCACGAACGAGAATGAGCTTAGAAAAGAACAAAATACTGGCACTTGGACTTCTCTTTTAAACACAATCCAACTAGCCGTCGAAGCATTGCAATACCAATCAGAAAAGATGGAGATACAACTAACACTTCTGAACACACTGGCAGTTTTTACTGCAGGTATTGACGAAAAACTGGGAAACCTGAACGGCTTGATAACAAGAGCACAAACAAACACCTATCTTAGTTGTAATTGCAACCAGGTTGTCGACAAATTATCTACACTGCCCTCAATGCTAATTGGCCTTATAAGTGATATCAAATACTTAACTGCAGAAAACGCAACAAAAGACCTGGGCTCCGCCGAAAGCGTAGAGGGAACAACCAACAGTAAAAAAACTCGGCAACGTGCTAAAAGACAATCCTGAGGTGCAGACTGAGGAGACGGCATGGTCTGGAGATGGAAAACTCCAAAAACTCAACGCCAAACAACGTCGTCAACAAAAAAGGAAAGGGCGTAATCAAAAGTTACAAACAAACACAACAAAATATTTTTCTATTTTCTCAGGCGCTCAGAATAAACATGAAACCGACGACAGACGCAGGGCTAATACATCAGGCACAATTGCCCTCACCCATTTCCGAACAACAGCAAATAGCAAAAAGGACAAGTATGGAACCTGGAGAAACAAAGGGACAAGGATCGCCATTAAGGGACATAACAGCACAAAAAGAAGAAAAAAAACAAGAAAAAAGAAAGATGTGTCCGTCTTTAAAACTGACAGAGGCAAGATCAAACAGTGGATAAATAGTCAAGATCTAAGGGGAGAATTAAGTCTCTCATCCAACGATCCTGCACTTGCAGGGCAAGCACGCGGACAGAGGTGCAACTTGGAGGCAATAAGCTTGCTCGAAAGCAAGCAAAAAATCTCCAGTCCAAGCTCCAACATAGGGGCCAGAAGAAAAATTCATGGATCAACAACTAGGCCAAATCAAGAATTATCACCTAGAGAGATAGAAACGACGATTACATTAACCACAATCAGCCCTAGGTGGAAGCCACCGGAAAAAAGGGTACAGGACAGGGGGCAAGAATTAAAGCAAACTCCTCTAAAGCATATAACACCAAAACTAAATACAAAGAACTCCATGGTATTAGGAGCAAGTAAGCAATTGGAAATACAGCTAGAAAAACCAAACAATGAATCAACGGTTACAATACATCTACAACCAGTGTTACAACAAATACCAGAAAGTAGACAGCAGGAAACCAATGTTTTTGTCTTCTATCCTCAATACACTTCAAAGGGACAACAGGACTTGCTAAATCGAGGAAATATCCTCAGATTAACGAAATCTATCCCAAAGATGGATGGCATAAGCTCAAAGGATCTACTTTCTGTAGAATTCTTACCCGCTGCTAATCCCCAAAGCTCAGAGGCAACAAAGACAACTTGGTCCTCAGGCAAAATTGTAGACTCGATTTTAGCTGAGCTGGAGTTATTTAAAAACTGGGGCATCAATATTGCCCCCTTTCAAAAACCAGCCTACCCTCTCCCATTTCTGAGCATGACAAGCTCAGTAATAAAAAAACACCAGGCACACTCAAATAGTGTACTCAGAGGTGCACGGGGAAGATCGCCAAAAAGGAGCACCAGCAGCCAATGGGATCGACCAGATCTATGGACGAGGGCAGTCACTCATCCAAACCAAGGCCCAACAAGGGAAGTATTGTCTCGTACGATCACCATACGCTCCGAGGAGGATTGACGCTACTTACAAGATAGAGTTCACAGCAGGGGAAAGGAACCAACCCTAGGCCTATGCTCGTGGAACGTTTAATGGTTTAAGCACAAAAATAGAAGATCCAGAGTTTCTGCATTACGTCTCCCTCTTTGACATAATAATGCTGCAAGAAACTTGGCTCAAGGACCCACAGCACATCGAGGGCTACACATGTTTCGCCACACCAGCTACCAGGACCAGCAGATTTGGCCATCACTCAGGAGGATTGGCTACCTATGTCTCCTTAACAACAATAGCGTCAGCAACCCTTATGGACTCAATGACAAGTGCAACACTAGCAGCCAAAATCAGCATTGTCCTTGATGGAAAAGAAATGGAGCTCTGCATAATCAATTCGTATGTACATCCAAAAAGCAAAGCGAAAGACTCTACCAAAATTACCAACCAATTGGCCGAGTACGCTACTGAGATGGAAAATCCACTATTCATCCTGACAGGGGACTTAAATCATGATCTCATTGGCTCGGCAGAAGGGGAGGAGGTACTGGCTTTAACTAGAATTTATAACATACCTTCACAAAATGCCGCAACAGTCGCTTTCTTGACGACTTAGAACATCAAAACCTCCGTGCACTGAACGGTAGATTTCCGGCAGACTCTCCTCCAGTTAATTCTTTTTATTCCACAACAACAAGCTCCATACTGGATTACACCTTCGCAAGCCTCGCGCTGTTCCCATACATTCTTGGGTTCAGAATGGGCGATATGGGCGACAGCGATCATCGCCCCCAGGAATTTCATATAACAGCAACTATGCTGAGCTTAATCAGGCCAGATACATCTATGGGGCCGATCCATTCCTTGAACCAAAAAAGGATCAAATGCACGACAGCCAATACTAACCTCCAGGCCGAAGCTGCAATACAACTTTTCAATATGCAAGCATCGACGACAGATGGCCGTATCACTTACCGGGGTCATTTCATCGCCACACTGCTAAAAAAGCTTGCAGTTACTCCCCCCTCAAAAGACAACTTTCGGAAAGAGGGCAGTAATAACTTAAAGAAAGAGCAGAGAGTACAGTTAAAAAAACTCAAAAGATCAATAAATTCGACTCTGCGCAAGCTGAGAAGATCCCCTGAGAACACTAGCGCACGAGTATCTTTGAAACATCAAAGGGCAGAACTCAAACGATTAAAATAGAATATCAAGAGAGATGGCGAGAACGAAGTTTGGGCTAAACTCTTATACGATATAAATAGTAACAACAGTGCCCGCTTTTGGAAAACATGTAACGGGATCATGCGTCCACAACACAAAGGTATAGGGTCTCACATCTCTGAAGCGATTTGGATAAAATATCTCTCCAGCCACTTCAACAACCATACAGAAAATGCAGGAGTCCAAATGGTTACCAGTTGGATTCCGGAGAGACAATGGGAAACGAGCGCTTCAGAGAAATGGGAGCAGGTCTATCCAGACACAAAAATCAATCCTTTGGTGGTAGCGAGGTGCCAGCAGTTGGACTCAATTAAAAAACAGATAGCCAAAGGCAGGAAAGAAGGTGCCCCGGGACCAAATGGCATTCCACTTGCCCTCCTATAAAGCAAAGAGTGGGCGGACATCCTGCAACCTTTATTCCTGGAAATCAGGCTGTTAAATAGAATTCCAGAATCCTGGAGGGGCTCTACAATAGTCCCAATTTACAAAAAGGAGATAAGGCTGACCCAAACAACTACCGCCTAGTAGCTCTTATTGACAACTAAGCTAAATATTTTGCAGGCACCATATTTGAGGAGCTTACACTTTGGGCTGAGTCAAACCAGGTAATACCGCTGAACCAGACCAGCTTCCGTAAAACGACTGGAACGTCAACAAATATTCTCGCAATCTCATTAGTAATTGACGCAGCAAAATCATCTAAGATTCCTCTACATTTGTGTTACATTGACTTCAGCGCTGCTTTCGACAACATGGAGAGAGGCAACTGTGGGGGAAATTGGCGCGATGGGGTATACCACGGACTACTTTAAACATACTGATGCTCTTACACACGGATACCTGGGTGCAGAAGGATTGAAACAGGGATGTGTGCTGGCGCCAACCTTGTTCAATCTTTTCATGGCGGACCTCCCAAAAGTGCTTGATGCCTGCAACTCCCACTCACCAAGGGTAGGTGGGAAAACCTTGACCAATCTTATGTATGCAGATGACGTAGTGCTGCTCAGTCACACTTACATCGGCCTTCAACGACTACTGACTGAAATGCAGAAATACGCCACAGAAAATAACCTAAAAATAAATCTTAGTAAGACACGGACAATGTCAATAAACAACAAAAAGAACCCACAGAAGATCTGGTTCCTCAGCGGTACAAAAATTGACCCAGCTTGTGAGTACAAATATTTGGGAGTCACATTTGACAAAGAAGGGTCTTTTGTGCGTCAGAAACAGGAAATAAGAAGGAGAGGCTTATTGATCGCCATGACGATGAAAAACCTGGCAAATCAACTGATGGGCCCGACTCTGACTCCGTTACTGAAGGTGATTCAGGCCAAACTGCTCCCCTCAATCACCTATGGTAGCGAGGCAATGCGGGGAAGAGACGCTAAAGACCTGGATAGTACGCAGGTTAAAGCCTATAGAACCATGTTCTCCCTCCCGCTTTACACATCACCAGCTCAAATAAGACTGGAGTTTGGCCTGCAAAAACAAGTCTTAGCCAGGTACGGGGCATACATCATCTGCTGGCATAAGATAAGATGCGCCACTACAAACACGCTAAACTATCTGCTGTGGCGCGACATAGAACACAGGGATTTCTCTGAGGCGAGAAATCATCTTCGGCTAGCTTTGGAAGTCACTAAACTCTCTGATCTTTGGGATGCACAATTTGGTCACCCCAACTTTAAAAACTAGTTTGGAAAAATGTAAAATTACTCTCGTTACTGGAAGATAAGGCGATTTTCTCAAAAAGATCTCACGCATGGATGACTCTAAACTCCTACAAATCATTAACTCCACAAACATACTTTAATCAGGGCTACCCCAAAGCCATAAAATTGAATTTCTTAAAGTACAGACTAGGGATTCTTCCATGTACAGGGCACCTACCACCATGGCTGAGGAAAATTGGACAAGAGACTTGTAGGCTGTGTAACTCCAACAATGGCGACATCCTTCACGTAATCTGTTTATGTGAAGAGCTGCACCAAGCACGGCAACAGCTCCTTATAGAACAATTCAAGCAAAAAGGCATTCGCACCAGAAGGCAAGCGGTGCTCGCCTGCTTAAACCCGTCAAACATCAAACTAAATTGCAGATTTGTAAAATTTCTGATGGCGGTCGAACGGAGAATGCCAAAAACAGTGAAAAATGCTCCACAAAATTCGCCGATCCAAGCTGACCAGCAGATGGGCAAAAGGACTTAGCGGAACCTTATTAAAGATGTCCCTTTAGCACCAGGGGGACAACTTGTGCAATAAGCAGAGTCCATGTGGAAAACACAACAAATGGTCAAGCTGGATGAGAGCAAGTGAAAACTGGGATAAGCAATTTCCAGCAGTCAGTGTATAAATGTTTGTCTTTAATTAGCTCCATTGAACTATTATTTTTAAACTGTAATGAATTTTTCATTCTTTGACTTTTTATCGGTTTTAAACAAGGATGTCTTAAGAATCTTGAAATATTTTATTGCAATGGTTTTAATTAACTATGCAAAATAAAAAATAAACTTGAAACTTGTATGGAGCAGAGGTTTTTTAATGTGCAAAGTTGGGAATATTTGGGAGGCTGTGGACAGTATAGTGTTAAAACATATTTTATTTGGCTTGCTTAATAGTACCATGGTTCAATGTATACAACAAAAATGTTATCTTGCTTCTTGGTACATCATGGCAGGCCCATGTCTTCCGCTGAAGAGGCATCACAAATGTCAAAATTATGTAGGGAAGAGAATCTCATGAGTGAAAGGAGGTGGACCACAGGCCTTATCAAAAGACTATTCTTAGTACTTTTGGTACAATATGATCATGAGTTCCATTTCCCAATAAATTCACTCTGATGGAATCCTCCTTTACTGCCTCACAAACATTGGATGTGGAATATCTTTCTAAGAGACCCTCTATAGTGGTTACATTAAACATTTTTGGTTAGGCAGAGGTTTTCCCCCACCTGACAGGTCTTCCAAATCCCAAAAAGCACTTAGGTTTACTTAGAATGCAGCTTGGCTGTAATCCAATTTTTTGGGGATTTAAATGGTATATTGGTGTAAGGGATAATAATGGAATATGTAAATGTTTTTTAAAATTGAAATGTTCTATCTGCCTTGTTTTTATTGATTGTCCTTATTTATTTTCTTGTAAAAGGTTTTTAAAACTAGTTATTTTAAAATATCAGATTTGGATACGGTCCGAGGCAATTGCTTTTCAGCGATTGTGTTTTTTGATGTTACCATCGGTATTGAAAATGTATTAATATTTATTAAAATAGAGGGTTGCCTTTTAATGATATGTTAGGATGATGGGTTATGTGATTGTTTTATGGACATGTCTTAAACTTAATTCTACTACTACTATTGAGAAATCTTACACCTGAGAGGTCGTAACCGCTCTATTATTGTCTTTCAATTGTGCCTGTGTTTTTTGTGTGTCTGCATGTCTGATTCAGCAGTCTGAGCGACAGTGTAATTTCTGTTTTGATATAGTGTGTTTTTCTCTTCTTTAAAGTGTTGGTACTAGGGCCAGTATTTGCTTACATGGTTCTCACTTTTTGTAGTGTCCGATCTCCCTTGTTTCCTTTAATTTGTCATGAACCTCCTGGCATATATTGTAAGCTGTGTCTACATGGTATTTCCACTGTATGGTTTCTGGATGAGTGATTGTGACACTACTGGGAAGTGTGTTGGTAGTAATAGTTGACTGCAAATGAGTCCACTTCTGGCTTCTGGCCACACAAGTCTTCCTCGTGTGATCGGACGCCAGCGGTTTGTCATGGAAGCAACTGCAGCCTCAGCAATGTCGACATTACAAACTCTTTTAATGGTTTCGTTTCCATTTGACCTGACATTGATAATTTCCAAGGACTTTGGGTATAGGTATTAAAAATGTGCAAGATATGGAGCTTTTAGATTTCTCTTGTTTATCATGGTGTGAAGTTGCTTCCAGTTCAACTGTGCACTCTGGTGTCCAGCATCCGAACAGAATAAGTCTGCTAGTAACCACTAACTCGCACCTCCCGTTTACCCTAAAATCTGCAAAAGAGTTAAAATTCAAAAAACGTTTTTACATGTTTTTCCTTTTTATGTGTGCATTATTGTGCTTGAGGCTCTGACACCAGTTTAGAATTTACTTTAACCTAAAATGGTTTACATCTAAGTTTCATTTCTGTAATGCATCCTCCTTTGAAAGAAGGATAAGGTAATCCCCACTCCTCTTATTGATCCATTCATCACTGGATTGGTGCTCTGCATCAGCCCACATCCTACTGAACAAAATAAAGATGTGTGAGAAATTTATGATCGTGAAGTGTGCCTAACATAAAACAAAAACCTGCCAGCATTTCACATTTCCCACTAACATAAATTTAAGGTTATGGGTGGACCACCTTTTCAGAATAGGTGAACAGGCAGGTATGTAGGTAGCTTGTGTATTTCAATTTCTTTGCTGCTATTAAGTATTGTGCTGTAGCACTTGGATGCCGTTGGGCATAAGTTCGCAGAACAAATACTATTAATATAAAATACCTCTGCTCCTTTACAAACAAGAAGAATGGCTTGACAGTTTACAAAAGGCTTCTGGTTATTACCGGACCTTAACATGAAAGGTTAAATTCAAATAAAGTGGATGCTTTCAGTCTGTTCAGAAATATATTGGCTTTCAGAGTTTTTCTTGACTGCTGTAAGGTATTGTACAAAAAGGGTAAAATTATGTTTGTGATAATTTCGTTCTGCTTCAACAAATCAGTGTTATATCACATTCCTGCACAACTCAGTACCTGATTCATGGCAGTGGTTGTCAGGCCCAGGTTTGTATGAACAGCCTACGCCACAGAATCAAAAGACAGTAGTCACATTTCTCATAGGCCCAAAAGGGAAGAGGGAGCTCCAGTAGATTAATATATGAGGACTGCATAAAGTCAGCCATTCAACACAAATATCTGGTAGGTGAAAATTGTATTTTAGCATCATGTAGTTGATTAGATAGTTTGCTATGCTAGATATTTGAATGCACATTTTATCCCTTTGTGCTTTAAGTGTATTTGTAGTAACGTGAAATCAAAACACAGTATTTGTTGCATCGTACCACAGACTTCTAAAACCAAGTTGTTTTCTTCCAACAGTCCCTAATCAACAGCTTTGTACAAGAATTTACCTAAGATCTTGGTTAGTCTGACTTCTGTGTTTTCCTGTGTTTTTTTTCTTACAGCTGTGGGTGAAAATAGTGAATGGAGATCTTCAAGATCCAACCCGGGCTGACCTCTTTGAGTACATAGTGGATTTCCTCACTTTTTGCACAGACCATGACTTGGTGTGGAAGTATTCCGAATGGGTTTTACAGAAAAGTGAGCAGGTTTGTGGATGAAGGACAAATGACTATTTTTCAAATGCAAATTTGGATAATTCTGCTATATTCTGAACACATTCACAACTATTGACATTACTAGAGTGCAAGAAGGCTACACAAAGCCTGTGAATATATTAATAGAACAGTTGCAGGCATAGCCTTTCAACTGGATACTTCCCTCAATTTTCCCACTCTAAATGTCCCTTGCAGGTCTGATGATGCCCATAGGTACAGGACCCACCAGCCCTGTTGCTTTCTATAACCTGCATGTTTCTAAATAGACTTGTTCAGACTTATTATCTCAGCTGGGGGAACAGAAAGGTTGCTGAGAAGAGAGTTATAAACCGTGCTTTCTGTCATGCTCATTTCTTTTTCTGTGTTGGTGGCTTCAAACTCTTTTCAGGTTGCATCCAAAAGTGTTCTCTACTTTTAGAAAACAAGCTATTTACTGTTAACTCACAATAAGCATGCCTTTACTGTTTAGGAAACCTTTCTTGCTAGCAGTGGATGAAAACTATTGTATGGTCCTTGCATAATTGCTTTCAGAAAACATAAAATATTCTGGACACAAAACTAACTTTTTTTACAGTCGGCAAAAAATGGCAGTATTTTAAGCTGACTGCATTTCTCCAGATCTTGTTTGTTGGCGTCTTGTGCTGAAGCGTCATTAGAGCTGGGCAGACCATGAGTTTATTATGCACAAGTCTTGTAGCATTCACATGATTACAAGAAGCATTCGCTGATAGAGTAGTAGAAATAGAGTTATCTTGGCTTACCATCCCAACAGATCAGGCTAGCTAATGAATTCCATCCTCTTTGATTCCATCTTCAGTTTGGTACTTCTATCCTTTGTAAGATGGTTTCTCAAGTTATCATCCCTGTGTCTTCTTACTCGGGCACATGCTACTCTGTGTGGGAGTAGACATGAGCATTACAGTATAAAGCCTGCAGATGCATAGCCCCCCCCCAGCCCCCATGCACCTACTATTCATTCCCCTCAGAAGTTTTGTTTTTCCTCTTTATGAGAAATTATTTTGTTTTTATACAGCAATCTTTTCCATTTCCAGAGTATGCATGCTTTCTAAGTGTTTTTTGTGGTCAAAAACATTTGCTCCTTTTGGTTGGCTTTTTTGCTCACCGTCCTAAGCTCCCTTTGGTGCCCCAGAAAGGTCTCAAAGAATGTGTCTCCTGTAGAACGTTGTGTGCTTGCTGTGACCCTCATCACCACTGCTGTCTCTGCTCCGTCCCCTGCATGCCCTTTGCACTTGCAGCTGTTCCAACTCCCCTTTATGCAGAACTTTATTCATCTAGAAGTCTACTGTCTCAAAAAAGGTGGATTAGAAGTTTTTGACATGTTGCCTGTCATCTGTATTTACTGACATGCTGACGGCTAACTGGGCAAGCACTGTTAGTCGGAAGGTGGCAGTTTCAACCACACTTTTTGCCTTCCAGAGAGGCCAGACTAGCCAAAAATCAGAAATACTTTTGAGGTGCTAAATAGGCCTAATATCTGGGTATTCTCTGTGGTATGGTTCATGCTCCTGTGGTCCAGCCTTAAGGTGTCTGAACGGTGTAAGCTTCCTACTGGTTCTGGTGCCTGACAGCCTAAACCGAGATCACCCACATCCTAGCTGGTGGTGTCCAAGAGATCAAAATTATCCTCTGTCCTTCCAGTTTCAGAGATTCACTTTTTATGTATTATTTATTGAGGTTTTCATAAAAACACAATGCATATTGTGCATCAAAACAACTGATAGTGCATTGAAAAACATTGTCTACAATATTTTGCTTAAAACAGATCATATTGTGCCTTTGCTATAAAGCAAACATACCGGAGGAATATTTGAGTAAACTGCCAACCTAGAGTTGGAGGAATGGGAGAGGCCACCAGCTCCCTATCACATTCATACGATCCCACACCAAATACAGTATGTGGTACTATGTATTGACCTCTGCCACCAGATAGATCCTATCACTATTTTTCCGAGAGGTGGTGCACTTTGTCTCATCCTGCCTAGTGGTAGTCATTAGACGTGTGTAGTGGAGTCCAAAAATCTTTGGATCTGTTGGCCTGAGGAATCATCGACTAATAGGCCTCCAATTGCTCACTGCAGAATATCAGGTTAGCTAACAATGTTTTGCTCTTGGAAGGAAGACTTCTACCCCCACACATACCACTCTTCTTAAAGCCAGCAGTAATGAGATGGAAGTAAAGCGTCTGGAAATTGGTGTCCTGGCACAAAAAATCTTAAACATTGTAAGTGGATACATTACAAATGTTTAAACAGCCAGGTTTTCAAGGCCTTTCTGAAAAAGGGATAGTCAGATGCATGCCTTAAAATGGAGGGTAGAGCGTTTCACAGCTTGGGTGAGGGTTATGTATCTATTACTATCATTAAGGAGAGTCGCTACCATACCGGTTAAAAGAAGGACTATCCCATACATGGTGGAGAAAATCCGCTATTGACACTTAGGGCCAGACTAAGAGTTTGGCAGTGTGGAACCTACCACCCTGCTCCCACACCGCTAAACAGGGCTGCCGTCCGCCCGCCAGATTACGAGTATTATCGTGGTCAGGCTAGCAGCGTGGCAGTCCCACGGCGGTGCAGTTTAATGGCTCATATGTGAGCCTTAAACTGCACCGCTGCGGGACCGCCAGTACATGTTCCTGCATGGCATGGACTGTGCAGTCCATGCCGTGCAGGAATGGGTTGCATGCCACAGGGGGGCACAATGTGCCCCCCTGCAATCACCCAGTCCACAGGGCCAAGAGAAGGCCCTATAGGGCCCCCATTCTTCCCTCACCGCCAGCAGTTTAATGGAGTAAGAAAGTCGTAATATGCGTGGCGGTTCCACAAGGCACTACCAAGCATTTTCGGACCTCAGACCGTCGCGCCACAGCCAAGAGCGGCTGTGCCATGGCGGTCCGACCGCCCAAGTTGTAATCCAGTGGTCGGACCGCCGGTGCAGTGGTGGCCGGACCACCTCCGCTGTGCCATTGTGAGTTTGGCAGTCCTAGGACCGCCACCGTGAGTTTGGCAGCCTCGGACCACCAAACTCATAATTGGGCCCTTGGTCTCTCTTTCAGTGGGATTCTTCCACTAAGCTGTGGCTCTTCAGTTCTAGAGGAGTTTGATGTACAATTTTAAAATGTATTAGTCTTAGCTGAACATTTGGAGCTAGCATCCTTGTTTGAGCACCGGAGTAGAACCATTCGTTATCTAAAATTGTGCAGTGGAGGATATTTTCCCAATAAAATATGGCCTTGGGTATCATAATGGGAACCTCTGATTACATAGAGTTATAAAGATTGGTGGCAATGTGCTTGTTAGTGGAGATAATGTGTTTATCACTGAAAGTGCCTTGTATGCTACCAGTTCCTGGGAGAGGCAGGGTTATGATGATTTACAGAGTGCCCGTACGTGCTGATAGAGCAGATTATCCAAAATCGAGTAATCACTCCAGTTAACTTAGTGTGAATGCTCAGTGAAGTTCCCATCAGAAAATGTCATCAGTTTTCAATTATTCCCCCAACAATGCAGCTTGCGGCTACTGCCACCTCCCCAGGTAGTTGTTGAAAAGGGAGGCTGATTGAGTAACTGTTCAGCAGCATAAAGAACATGGTGTGATATCCTTTTCCAGAGTTTGTCCCAAGCAGTTTGTGTACATGAAACTGTATCAAGGAAAGCATAGCTACGGAGGAGGGTTTGGTCTTTTATGGGTAGTGGGTCTGCTATATCTTTTGGAATTGCCAAGTGGGCCATAAATGGAGGTTGCGGCCAGTAACCTGAAAATTGTGTCTGAGTGCAGTTATAATACAGTAGAAAGTCTTGCACAGCCTTGTTCGTAAGGTAGTATGAATTCCCATTTTAGCTGGAGATTTTTACCTGGCCACACAAGAGTGATCATATTTGATCACAGGCACTCAATAAATGCTGGTTCAAGGGAATTTGGGAAGTTGGAAAACAAGTACAACAATTTCAGCAGGGTGACCATTACCATGGGGGTTGATCTACCTGCTAGGGAGAGGCAGCCTATTCCATTTCTTGATCTTTTCAGTGATATTTGACATTGTCAACCCATTGTTTTCTGATCAGACCATAGCCCTAACCCGACACCTAAGTACTTGACTGAAATCTAGCACCAGGGTAGGGGTAAGTCCTATGTGCAGATAAGTATTAGGAGTCAATGGTAATATCATAGACTTGTTCCAATTGATAGTTATCCCGTAAGCCTTTTAAATAATGTGAATTCCCTGATAACCGGGCTTAGGTTCGTGGATGGTCTGCTTCAATATGGTGTGATGTCTTCAGTGTCTACAGAGATGACTAAGTTGCTATAGGTAAAGTTTAGACCAGAGATCGCTTGATGCTGTCTGATCTTGCAAGCTAGAGTTTCAAATGCCATAGCGAATAACATTTGAGAGCAGAGGGCAGCCCAAGTGGGTGCCCCTTTTTATGGAAATGAGGTCTGAGAGAAAGCAGTGAAGATAAATTCTGATTGTGGGCCGAGTGTAAAGCAGTTTAATCCAGCTCGGGAAAACTTGTGAGCAATCCTGTTCCCATCCTCGATAATACTACAAAGAGGAATTCACACTGAAGGAAATCAAAACCTTAGTGGCATCTTAAAAGACAGCCGCGACTTCCAAGTTTAGATCAAGTTGATGCATTAGAACAAATAGACAGCACAGGTTATCGGATGTTAATTCTTCCAGAAGTAGCCCTGCTTGATCATCCAAGATCAGTTCCGGTAATAGTTGGCGTAGTCTGTTGGCCAATATTTTTGTCAGGAACTTGGTGTCAATTTTAATGAAAGAGGACTATATGAGGCCCACTTTTCTGGGGCTTTGCCAGTTTTTAAAAGTGTTAGGAGAAGCGTCTCTCTGAGCGAGGGGGGAGTGTGGGGGGGGGGCGAAGGAAGCCAAAGTCAAGTGCCTTCTCCTATAGCTGCAATAATCCAGGGGCTAGTAATTGAGAGTAAGCTTTATAGAAGTCAAAACAAAGTCTTTCACTACCTGGAGCTTTGCATGTTGTCAGGCTGGATATTACAGTTTTGATTTCTCCTAGTGTTATGGGTTGTGCAAGAAATTGTTTATAAGCACAACCCAGCCAAGCTAAGGCAATACGATAAAACAATTCCAAGTGTTCAGGCAGTGAGGGGGATTCACGCAAAGTATATTAATTGGTGGAGTAAGTGATAAACTTGTAAAGTATGTGCTTGGCTCGTGTACCTGTTCTCCCCTTTCTCCCCCCCCTTTCTATTTGCACAAAGTTGTGTGTGGACCAGGGAAGGGAGGACCAGTGCTGCAAGAGTTCTGTCTGCCCTCTCTCCTACTCTGTCGACCCTTGCATATTTTCCCAGATGTTTTAACTTCTGGTCTGCCAACTCATTAAATTCCATTGGCTTAGTTTTTATATCTGCGAAGGTTTGAGTGTTGCCCTGTTTCATATAGTTAATTTCTAAGGAGCGTATCGGACACTTCAGAACGAGCACGCCCACCAGCCCAAAGGCCACACATCAGCAGCCCAGTCTACAGGTGCAGGAAGCGTCCTCGATAAAAGTCACTGCAGGGTGCCAAATACGTCCGACTCCAGTCTCGCGACCCCTGTGCCGAGTCCCACCAGGGCGCACAGGTCCTCCAGTCATGCGAGCGGCACTATACAAGTGACTGCTGCAGTTGTAGCGCATTTAATTTCCGCTGGACACCGTTTCAGCCTCACTAAAATGCATTGAAGTCAGCAGGAGTTACTGTCATCCTCCTATTTTAATTTGTGGGTGCATAGGTAAGTTGAGCTGCCATGATGCTGTTGGATTATTAAAACGTTTTAAAACTAATGAAACCTTTAAAAAGATAAAGGGTGTGTATTGGATCAGTATTTGGTTAATACTTTTAATACCTGGGTTTTATATAAATATATATAGCCACTCACTCACCCAATCAGCCACTCACACACCTATACAGCCACTCACACACACCCATTCACTCACACACACAACCACTTGCATACGCATTTACACATCCGTACAACCACTCACACGCCCAATCACCCATATGCCCATTTACACATCCAGTCATTCACCCATAGAGCCACAAACACAGCCACTCAGTCTCCCGTACCGCCACTCACACGACCACCCACCCACCCATACAGCCACTCACACAGCCCACCCACCCATACAGCCTATCACACAGCTCACAGCCACTCACACAGCTCCCCCATCCACCCATACAGCCACTCACACATCCCACCCATACAGCCACTCACACTGCCCAACCACCCACCCACCCATACAGCCACTCACACTGTCCACCCACCCATACAGCCACTCAAAGAGCCCACCCATACAGCCACTCATACAGATACAGCCTATCTACCCACTCATACAGCCGCTCACACAGCCTATCCACCCACCCACCCATACAGCTGCTCACACAGCCCACCCACCCATACAGCCACTCACACAGCCTACCCACCCATACAGCCACTCACACAGCCTATCCACCCATACAGCCACTCACACAGCCTACCCACCCATACAGCCACTCCCGTAGCCCACCCATACAGCCACTCCCGTAGCCCACCCATACAGCCACTCCCGTAGCCCACCCATACAGCCACTCCCGTAGCCCACCCATACAGCCACTCCCGTAGCCCACCCATACAGCCACTCCCGTAGCCCACCCATACAGCCACTCCCGCAGCCCACCCACACAGCCACTCCCGCAGCCCACCCACACAGCCCCTCACACAGCCCACCCACCCATACGGTCACTCACAGCCCACCCACCCATACAGCCACTCACACAGCCCACCCACCCATACAGCCACTCACACAGTACAGCCACACACACAGCCCACCCACCCCACACACCAACTCTCGCACACATAAAACCCACCCATACAGCCACTCACACAGAATACAGCCACTCACAGAGTACAGCCACTCACACAGAATACAGCCACTCACACAGAATACAGCCACTCACACAGAATACAGCCACTCACACAGAATACAGCCTCTCACCTACCCATACAGCCAATCACACACACACACCCACTCATCAGTACAGCCTCTCATACAGTCACTCACCCAAACAGCAACTCCCACACCCTTACAGCCACTCAGACACGAATATAGTCAGTCCCACAGCCACTTAAATGACATATGGTAGATATAGTATCACTCAGTAGTACAGAAAGAATAGTAATTTAACTTGTACAGTATCTTAGTATATATATCTTTAAGTCTCAAACGTTTACGAAACACATTCACTGGATGATGTCATTAATGATGTCATTTGAGATGTTATCGGTGATGTCACTGACCATGTCATGAGTAATATGTGAGGTCATAAGCAGTGATTGCAAGGACGTAAGTTATAGTTGGCTCAGGTAACTATAACTGCTGAATTTCTATGGTTTTGTGCGTGTACAATCTGAGCCTAACTATAACTCTACTCCAATCCTCTGTACACCACTCTAATCTACTCTGTACCACTGCACTCTACACCATTATACGCCGTTACACTCTGCCACTCTACACAACTGCACTCTACCCTGCACCACTCCGCTCTTCGTCACTTCACTCTACTCTGGAACAATCTACACCACTCGGCGCCACTCAACGCGACTGCACTCTACGCCACTCTACTCTTACCCTATGCATTTTACACAACTGCGCTCTGTGTCACTGCGCTCTGTGTCACTGCGCTCTGTGTCACTGCGCTCTGTGTCACTGCGCTCTGTGTCACTGCGCTCTGTGTCACTGCACTCTGTGTCACTGCACTCTGTGTCACTGCACTCTGTGTCACTGCACTCTGTGTCACTGCACTCTGTGTCACTGCACTCTGTGTCACTGCACTCTGTGTCACTGCACTCTATTCAACGCCACTGCTCTCTACGCCACTCTAAACCACTGCACTCTGACACTTTTTATCAGTGGTAAAGATTTAAGAAATTAAATGGATTCAAAATGGAAAGTTGGTCATCAATGCAGATGTCTTGTGGAAGATTATCCTTGGAATCATAATGCCAAGTCTGCAAGATCCTACCCATCTTTTTCTTTCTTTGTTTCTGTTCTAACAAGTGACTTTGTGTTTACATTTCTGATAGAGAATTCTAGCCTCGATTCCTCACCATTTGAATTTTCACCAGGCATCAGACTGGATCCAGAAACATTTGAACAGTACCTCTGCTCACCAATAGGTGACGCCATGCAGCTCAGCACTGACACTGTTCCACTCCGCACAACATGTGCGGAGACTATGTAGGCACCACTTCTGCATTTTGATGTCCATTACTCTCTTTCTGTGTCTGGAGCTCTCTCTCTTGTCTCTGAAACAGTCACTTCAATATTTTGCCCTAAATATTCTCAGTGTGCTATTGATGTCACCACCCAAAAACGAAATTTTTTAAGCCCTGTAGGGGCTGTCGCAAACAAATGTCTGTGGCAGATCTCCATCGGGGGTGCCTGAGGTGGAGTCACAACTCCAAGGCCTGCAGTGACTGCATGTCGATAAACCCTAAGGTCAGCTGGCACCACGAGGCGAAGCTTTACATGCCAAATAAAAGAAGATTTTGTGACAAGATTGGTATAGTCGCGATCCAAGTCCAGTGTTCGTTCCCAGTCCTGTTTCTGCTTCATAAGTAGCCAAAGTGGCTCCAAAAGCCAGTCTTAATCGAGATTTATATCCTCCTGTAAGTCAAAAAGGAAACATAAAAAATCAAAGCGGACTCTGCCCTCTCTTGCATTTGCCTCACCAGGTGCGGGAGCAGGCCCATGGATCTCAGTCTCACTCTCGCAGTAGCTTGACAACCGAGCCGATTCTACAACTCCTTCGTGCAGCCATTCTCCGGCTCTTCTGGTTCTTGCCGACTCCATCTGGCGTGCCTTTTGACCCCAAGGAGCTGAGAGGCCTTCCATCTGGAGTACAGCTAGCGCGTTCACCCTCCGCTCCAGTTGCACTCTCCAAGCCTGTCACAGCACCTTTGGCTCCGATCCCGACCCCTGTCTCCTGCACCACAGTCCATGCCGGTCACTGGGACTTAGATACAGAATTGATTGATTCAGGATGAGGAGATACCCATAGTACTCTCTGACTGAGAGTCTGCACCGGTCCAACCTCAACCGAAGCTGTGCCAAACAATATTGAGGCTCCTCCTTCCCCACTTGCTCTTCCACCTCCACAAGGGAGACAACACCACCTGCACTCCTTTTTCGGCACAGACTCGGACAATGCTTATGACATGGGTGATGAGTTCTCTCAGCCCTGTCAAGACGACACTCGGTATGATGCCTTGAAGGAGGCTTGTTTTCTCGATACCTCCCCTGAAAAAGGCCATTGACTCTCACCTAATGGTCCAGCCACTGAGGAATATGCTTCCTATGCCATGGGAATGCATAAGTCTACTGAAGTCCTTGACATTCAGCTCCCCACCTTGGAGGTCAAGACTAATGTGCTGACCGAAGTTCTCCAGCCGGAGCAGACATCTTCTGAGACCCTTTTACCATTTAATGAGGCACTAACGGATATCCTATTGGGAGCTTGGGCCAAACCTTGCTCTGCCCCTGGTGGCCTTGTGTTCCTTTTCCATCACCGTTTCCCCTGAAAGTTTGGCAGTGCAGGCATCTACTTTTCTGACTACTACCCCTGGAAAGTATTTTCTTTCACCAGCATGGCTCTCCAATCGGTAAATGCCAGCTGTCTCCTGGGATGCTATTCCGATGCCCTTTTGGACTCGATGGCTTAAGTCTTTCCTGGTGTCCCTGAAGATCTCCGGCCTGTCCTTGCCCAGGCCATCCAAGATGGTTCTGATGCGGCCAAGTTAACAATTTATTGTGGCTCAGTCTCATTCGGGTGAACCATTGGCGCTAGTGTCACCATTCACTGCCATGCGTGGCGGCTATCAACCAGGTTCTCTAGCGATGTCCAGTCCTGCCTTATAGACATGCCCTTTAACAGGACTCGCCTGCTTGGAGACTAGGCTGATTCCGCTTTAGAGCAATGGTTCCGACATCAGTACCAACCTTACCTCTCCTTTTGCGGATTTGGTAGAGCTGTCCTTTACTGCCAGCCTGTTCAACATCATCAAGGAACCCAGCAGTTTTGCCAGTGAGGCCGTGGTGCCTACCACCCCCCTGGCCAAGGGCAGCGGGCCACTCAGTCCACTGCTTGCCCCTGTAGCTCCACCTGCTAAACCACTTTAGCGTGCTCTAAAGGGAGCATAGCCACCTTGTGGGAAGCGGGATTGGATGATTCTTCCTGGTTTTGCAAGCTAGAATATCGAACAGGTGGGCCCTGCAGATCGTTCACAAGGGATATAGCTTACCCTTCCTCTCTTCTCCAAGGCACCATAAACCACTCCCAGCCTCCACCCCCCCCCCCCAACCACCGACAACAGCATCTGTCAAAGAGAGGCCTTTGTCCTGTTTTAGACCTGCACTATATCAATGCATTCCTCCAGAAGGACAAATTTAAGATGCTCACCCTGGCGCAGGTCTTGAGCCTGCAGACTGGATGGTGGCGTTGGACCTGCAGGATGCCTATTTCCATATGCTCGTCCTGCCGGCCCATCGGCGCTACCTGCGGTTCGTGGTAAGTCGGGAGCATTTTCAGCTCACTGTGCTCCCCTTTGATCTCACCAGCGCCCCTCAGGTGTTCAAGAAAGCAATGGTGGTGACTCATTTTCTGAGATCAGGGGTGCCAGTCTTCCCAACTGGCTGTTGAAGGCAGGCTTGCCCAAACATTTTTCTACCACCTCTCAGACTACGGCAAAGCTCCCGTCATCTTTGGGGTTCACTGTCAGTGTACCGAAGTCACAACTGACTCCTTCTCAGACGCTCTCCTTTATCAGAGCCATTCTGGACATGGTTCGATTTTGTGCCTTTCTCCCGGGAAAGAGAGTCCCAGACATTCTAGCTATGATTCAGATCTTTCAGCCTCTGTCCTGGATTTCAATGAGGTCGAGACTGATACTGCTGGGGCTGATGGCCTCTTGCATCCTGCTGGTCGAGTATTCCAGGTGGCATATGCAGGCTCTGCAGTGGATCTGAAGTCTCAAGGGGACAGACTTGAAGGGGACCTCTCTGACCATATTCAGATTTTGGAGGCGACTGCAAAAGATCCGCAGTGGTGGTTAATATACAGTGATTGGATCTGCGGCAGACCCTTCTCACTGTCCTAGCCAGTGTTGGCAGTGGTGACCGATGCATCGCTTCTGCGTTGGAGCAGCCATCTCTGCTCTCCCAGAGATGGAGATCAGAAGCCTCTGGATACCGGTGGACTCCTAGCTCCATATCAACCTTCTGGAGTGCAGGGTCAAATGCTTGGCATTCAAAGCCTTCCTTCCATCCATCAAGGTGAAGCTTGCAGAGTTCATCATGGACAACACCACTGCTATGTGTTATTTCAAGGAACCGAGCAGGGTGGGGTCATGGACCCTAGGCCTGGGGGTCCTGTACCTCTGGAAATTGCTGGATTGCTAAGGATATTCCTGGTGCTGAACCACCTGGCATGCTCTTTGAATGCCAGGGTGGTTGACCTTGGCCATTGACACATAGCGGATCACAAGTAGCAGTTGCATCCGGAGGTGGCACAGGGTCTTCGCTGAGAATGAGAGAACCTTGACTCAATGTCAGCATTTTTATGCATCGAGTTTCCAAGGTGTCTCTCTCTCTCGAGACGCATTCCTCATTAAGTGGAACGTGGGACTTCTTTATGCCTTTATGTTGATACTACTCTTGCCCCAAGTTCTCAAGAAGATCAGGACAAGCTGGACCCAAGTCATCCTAGTGGCTCTGGATTGGGCATGGAAAGTAAGTTATCTAGAGTTATCTAGAACTCCTGTATTGGAGCATCCGTGCTCCAATCTGGCTGCCCCTCTGAGAGGATATGCTGTCGCAGCAGCAGGGCCCGGTTCTGCTCCCAGGCCTTCACAATCTCCACCTTCATGCTTGGAGATTGAGCTGCCATAGCTGAATGCCTTAGCTCTTCCTCTGAAGGTGGTTGACATCATCTTGGCAGCCAGGTGTCCCTCGACAAACTGTATACGCCTGTCGTTGGGACAGATTTGTGGCTTGGTAATACTCCTTGTAGATAGACCCCTTCCAGGCAAAGTTATCTGACGTTTTATTTGTTTGGCCCTGGCCCGGCAAGGCTATGCTCTGGGCACTGTTAAACGGTACCTTTCTGCTCGTTTAACTTTCTTGCGATTGCTGGTTCAGCCTTCGTTGTTTAAGTCTCCATATGTTATGAGTTTTTGAAAATGGTTACAACATCTTTTGTGTCCCTACCCCCTTTGTCCTGCCATAGTGGGACCTTAACTTGGTCCTTGTGGTCCTGATGGTCACTCCCTTCAAGCTGCTTTGCAGCTGCTCCTTGCGGCCTCTCATGCTCAAGACAATATTCCTCTTCACCATTATACCAGCACAGTGGGTGGGTGAGCTTCATGGTCGGTGTCAACCCACCATACATCACCTTCTTCCCAGACAAACTGGTTCTGCGGACATGAGCATCCTTCTTACCAAAAGTTGTGATGCTGTTCCATGTTGGTCAAACCATACCCTGCTGGTGTCCTATGCTCTGCCTCACCCCTCCATCGCTTGAACCCCAAGAGAGCACTGAGCTTTTATAATGATTCTACCAAAGAACACCGGGTGAACGATCAGCTCTTTGTGGGGTTCTCTGGACCGAAAAAGAAGGGAACCCTCTCATGCTGGTTCATGCTCCGCATTAATATCTGCTACACACTGGCTAAAAAGCAACTTCCGGAAGGACTGTATGCTCATTCTACAAGATCCAAAGCTGCTACAAGCAGAGACCCTGTCCTAGACATTTGGCAGGTGGCTACATGGGCGTCCCTCAATTCCCTCACAAAGCACTGTTGTATGGACAGTCGGGTCCCCTCGAGAATGGCATTTTGCCTGCTCAGTTCTGCTAGACTTTCTGGTTTGAGTCGATTCACAGACCCACCTCCAAATAAGTACTGATTTGGTATCTAATCAAAAGATGAGGAATCTGCGGCTAGAAGTCTCTATCAGAAGAACAAGTTATTTACCTTTGGTAATGCTATTTCTGGTAGAGGCTCTATCTAGCTGCAGATTCCTCACCGACCCTTCCGTCCTCTCTGTTCTGTAACTGGACTTTATACTTTAATAGGATCCCAAGTTTAGGAATCTGCACTAGCACACCAATTTAATTTGGGGGATCTGCTTCTGGGGGCGCGGACACTCTTGAAAGCAGCTGACGTCAGTGCGCAGGAGTGGTGCCTATATAGGCTCCACACGTCATTTCTGGAGCAGAACAGTGTTACTGCGGAGTCTCACGGCACCACTCGCCAGTCCACAGAGGTTCTGCTAAAAAGTTTCTGGATCCAGTCTGACACCTGGGAAATATTTAAAAGATGAGGGATCTATAGCTCGATATTTATCTCTACTGGAAAGAGCGTTATGGAAGACAAGTGATTTGTTCTTTAAGATAATACTCTAGCCAGAAATTGGGAATAAAATGTTGGCCTCATCTGACCAGGGAAACTATATAATTTTTTAAGTGTTATATTTTTCCCAAGGTAAGGGTTTGAAGTGTATTTCAAGTAGTGGCTATTGGATCTAAAAATTGTTCCACATCAAGCTGCCCCATAGAATCATACTTATTCTGAGCACTTCAGCATAGGGATATCCAAATGCCGATTAAAATGTTCAACTAAATTTATAGTAATAGACCTTCCAAGTCTTTTTGTCAGATGTTCTTGAAGGCTGGTGACAAAATTGCTTCCAGGCATGGAGAGCCATAGATCACACTTTAACTCATTATATAAAATGCACAATAAAAAGTCAGTCTTGAGTTGTTGTATATCAAAAGGTAATGGGGGAAAATGTCAGACATGACGAAAGATAGTTTTGATGGCCTTCTGCACCTATATTCCCCAGTCTAGAGGCCCACCTAGGTTTAACATTTGAAAGATACTTTGCCGTAGCACATAATACCTTTGTACGCATGCTATTCAGTGTGATTAGACTTGTGAGTGACTGTTTACCAGTTCATCGGGACTTTCCCTTTCTGAGTGAATGAGCTTTAGCCCCCTTTGGTATAGTAATCTTGCCATGAATATCAATAGAGGCAGATTAGTTCTGAGAACACATTCTACGATTTTAGAATTCCAGGGAAATCCTTACATATATATTCTGAGCTGTTTAGTTTCTGCCTCTTTTACCTGATGTTAAGAGGGTAATCTCAGTAGGACTATTGGAAGGACTCTAGTATTGAAAAAAGATCATCATATGCAAGGTGATTTTTTAGCCTGTTGAAGTTAAGAAACTTCCATGAACTCCATTGTTTGGTGATTTCTGTTACATGGTTCAGTAGATCACACCACTTGTATTACTGTAGCTTACTGATAAGATAGTTGTTAGAAATGGGATTTCTGGTAGGCTATGGCATGTGCCAAAGCCAGGCAGAAACCACCACTCTAGTCAGGATAAGGAAGTTACACTCCTAAAATAACCCCTGCTCACCCCCTTGGTAGCTTGGCACGAGCAGTCAGGCTTATCTTAGAGGCAGTGTGTAAAGCATTTGCACATAACCAACAGTAATACAGTGTACGCACTACAAAAGGACACCACACCAGTTTAGAAAAATATCCAATATTTTTATATACTTAAGACAAGACCAAAAACGATAAAAATCCACAATACAGTACTTCAAAATCTTCAGTCATCAAAATATGCTTGAAAAACAGTTCCTTGGTGTCGATAGCTCCTTCCGGGGCTATCACGGCGTCGTGAGCAAACAAATCCTAACAGTTCTGGCTGACCGCGGCGTCGCGGGCCAGCTACGGTGTCGGGAAGACCTGCAAAATTACCTTTTAGAAATGCAGGGCGTCGGCAACCTCTCGTTGAGCTTCCGAAAGCACGGCGTCCGCAGGTGTCGGTTCCGGAGGTCGGTGCAGGAGTCGTCGGGGCCCTCGAAGTCACACGCGTTGCAGATCGAACTCCTCTCTGTTGAAGTCAGGAGCGCTGGCGTCGGCAGGCGTCGGGTGCTGCTAGGCGCAGCGGTGCGGCGTGCGGTGCCCTCAGGTCGTAGTATGAGCAGCGGCTCGGTGGCGGCGTCAGATGGCGTCGTCGGTGAGACCAGGGTCGCGGTGCGAAGTGAATGCGGTGCTCGTCGCGGTGCTGGCAGGTCACGGTGTAAGCAGAGGCATCGTCGTTGCTGAAGCGCTGTTGTCGGCTGACAACTGGAGTCGATGGCGCCGGTAGGCCAAGGCTGCGGTGTGGGATGAGGGCGGTGTGTCGTGTAACTTTACAAGCGGTGCCCTCGAACCACGGTGCAAGCAGCGGCGTAGATTTCGGCGTAGAGCGTCGTCTGGGATACCAAGGTGTATTTGTGAAGCGAGGCGGTGCGGAGTGCGGTACCCACAGGTCGCGGTGCGAGCAGCGGCTCGGTGGCGGCATCAGCAGGTGTCGTCGGTGAGACCAGGGCGGCGGTGCCCTCTGCGGTGCCTTCAGGACACGGAGTCGGCAGCGGCGTCGTAGACGGCGTCGGGTTGCTTTTTCTTCTTGTTGCAGCACAAAACACACAGTTCCCAGTGCTGAGGGCAGAAGAGCTTGAAGTCTTTGCTGTTCCTGAGACTTCTTGAACAGGGGGCAAGCTCTACCTCAAGCCATTGGAGAAACTCACAAAAGTAGATTGCAGAAAGATCTGTCCAGTCCTTTCACTGCCCAAGACCGAAGCAGCCATTGCAGGCCAACACAGCAAAGCACACAGCAAAGTGGTAGTTCCTCCTCACAGCTTCTCCAGCCCTTCTTCTTGGCAGTCTTCTTGGTCCAAAAGAGTTCTAAAGTTCAGGGGTCTGGGCCCCAATATTTATATCCCAAAATCCTTTGATCTCTTAGGCAGAGAGTGTCTGTGCCTAGCCAGAACCAGTTCTGCCTTCTCTGGTGTGACTTCCTGGCAGGAGGTGGAGACGGCGTTGTCCGAGGCACACCAGGCCCTTTGAGGTGCAAGGAAATCTCCTCCTCCTTCCCCAATTGCAGCCCAGGTCTATTCAGCCCTTTCCTGACCCACCTAGACTATCTGGAGCCACTCCTGCTCCCCAGCCTTCTGTCATCCAAAACCCAGACAGGCGATCCACATTCCAGCAGAGGCACAGGGGATGACTGAGCAAGAAAATACCCACTTTCTAAAAGTGGTATTTTCAAACACAGAATGTAAAAATCACCTTCACTAAAAGATGCATCTTTAGATTCTGAGTTCAGGCATACTAAACTTTATTTTCCTACCTAATTCCTCGGGCCAGTTATGTTTATAAGATGTTATAAACAAACTCCCCATTCTGTCCTATGGGGAACAGGTAGCCTTGCAATAGTGAAAAACAAAATTGGCTGTAATTCACTATCAGGACATGCCACACACACCAGGGCATGTCCTACCTTTCACCTACACTGCACCCTGCCCACAGGGGTACCTTGGGCCTACCTTAGGGGTGGCTGAAATGTAAGAAAAGGGAAGGTTAGGGACTGGCAAGGGTGTGCACTGGCCAAGTCGACATGGCAGTTACAAACTGCGCGCAGACTCTCCAACGGCAGGTCTGAGTTGCCTTTTCAGGGCTACTCACGTGGGTGGCACAATCAGTGCTGCAGGCCCACTGGTAGCATTTGATTTACAGGCCCTGGCACACTCAGTGCACTTTACTAGGGACTAACAAGTTAATCAAATATCCAATCATGGAAACACCAATCCATAACACAATTTACCATAGGAGCACTTGCACTTTACCACTGATCAGCAGTGAGAAAAGTGTGCAGAAACACTGCGCCAGCAAAAACAGAGTCAAAACCGGGAGGTCAGAAAGCAAAAACTCAGGGGAAACACGCCAAAAGATGCAAAGTCTAACACATGTCCCCTCCAGCTGAAAGTAGGGAGAACTACCCACCCTCCTGGGAGTTCTCTTCAATAAGGCGGATGAACCTGGACAGACCATCTACATTGGCGTGTTCTGTGCCAGGACGGTGTTCCACCGTAAAGTCCATTCCCTGTAGGGAGATGGACCACCTCAGCAGTTTTGGATTCTCACCCCTCATTTACATCAACCATCTGAGGGGCCTGTGGTCTGTCTGAACCCGGAAGTGAGTCCCAAACCGGTATGGTCTCAGCTTCTTCAGTGCCCAGACCACAGCGAAAGCTTCCCTTTCGATGGCACTCCACCTCTGTTCCTGGGGGAGTAGTCTCCGGCTAAGGAAGACTACAGGCTGGTCTAGGCCCTCTTCGCTCAGTTGTGAGAGCACCGCTCCCACTCCATGCTCTGGAGCGTCAGTCTGCACGACAAATTCCTTGGAGAAGTCGGGTGCCTTGAGCACGGGTGCTGTGCACATGGCGGCCTTCAGCGCATCAAAAGCCTTCTGGCAGGACTCAGTCCAGATCACCTTCTTGGGCTGCTTCCTGGAAGTCAGCTCTGTTAAGGGGGCAACAATGGTGCCATACCCCTTAACAAACCTCCTGTAGTACCCGGTGAGTCCTAAGAAGGCCCTCACCTCTGTCTGGGTCTTGGGGGCTCCCAAGCCAGAATGGTGTCAATCTTGGGTTGTAGGGCGCCCACCTGGCCGCTTCCTACCTGGTGTCCCAAGTACACCACCGAACCCTGCCCGATCTGGCACTTACTGGCCTTGATCGTGAGGCCTGCCCTCTGCAGCGCCTTCAACACTTCACCGAGGTGCTGCAAGTGTTCTTCCCAGCTGGAACTGAACACTGCGATGTCATCCCGGTAGGCGGCACTGAAATCCTCCAGCCCAGCCAACACCTGGTTGACCAACCTCTGAAAGGTGGCAGGGGCATTCTTCAACCCAAAGGGCATCACCTGGAACTGGTAATGTCCTTCTGGGGTTGAAAATGCTGACCTCTCCTTGGCCCCATCGGTTAAGGCAATCTGCCAGTACCCAGACGTTAAATCAAACGTGCTGAGGAACTTGGCAGCTCCCAACCGATCAATGAGCGCATCAGCTCTGGGGAGGGCGTGCGCGTCAGTCCTGGTGATGGCATTGAGCCCACGGTAGTCTACACAAAACCGCAGTTCTGGAGTGGCACCGGGTGCAGCAGCCTTTGGGACCAAGACCACTGGGCTGGCCCAAGGACTGTTGGAAGGCTAGATCACCCCTACCGCCAACATCTTAGAGACCTCCTCTTTAATGCTGGCCTTGACCCGGTCAGTCAACCTGTAAATCTTGTGCTTCACAGGAGGGCTGTCACCGGTGTCCACGTCATGGGTACACCAGTGAGTAACACCTGGGGTCCGGGAGAACAGTGGGGCAAACTGTCCCAACAACTGGTGACAGTCGCTCTGCTGCTCTGGCGTCAGTGTAGGGGAGAGGATCACACCTTCCACTGACCCATCGTGCTCCTTGGTAGACAGTAGGTCGGGGAGAGGTTCACGCTCCTCTTCCACCCCATCATCTGTCTCCAAGAGCATGCTCACTTCGGATCTCTCAAAGTGGGGCTTGAGGCGGTTCACATGGAGGACCCTCAAAGGGTTCCTTGGAGCCTGCAAATCCACCAGGTAGGTGACATCACTTTTGCACTCCACCACCTCAAACGGCCCAGTCCACTTGTTCTGCAAGGCACAAGGTTCCACTGGGGCCATGACCCACACTTTCTGCCCCGGTTAAAATTCGACCAGAGTGGCATTCTGGTCATACCACTTCTTCATTTCTTCCAGGCTTGCTTCTAGGTTCGCCTGAGCGAGTTTCCTGAAGCGGGCAGTTTGGTTTCTGAAGGCCAGCATGTAACTAAACACATCCTGGGGAGTTTTCCTGGGAGCTGCCTCCCAAACTTCCTTTTACCAAACTCAGAGGTCCGCTCACAGGGTGACCATACAGAAGCTCAAAGGGACTGAACCCAAGAGACTTCTGTGGCACCTCCCTGTACGCAAAGAGAAGGCATGGCAAGAGGACGTCCCACTTACGCCTCATGGGTTCTGTTAGACCCTTAATCATGCCCTTCAAGGTCTGGTTGAATCTCTCCACCAGACCGTTACCTTGTGGGTGGTAAGGGGTGGTGAACTTGTAGGTTACACCACACTCCTTCCACAGGGACGTGATGTACTTGGATATGAAATTGGTCCCCCTGTCGGGAACCCCACGCGGGAAAAGATCCCCATTAACGCCCGGCCCACCACTGGCGCCGTTGTTGTCCTGAGAGGGCTTGCCTCCGGGTGGCATGGTCCACCAAGATGTACCTGTTGCCCATGGCTGTCTTGGGATCCAGTGGCCCCACAATGTCCATCCCTACCCTTTCAAAGGGTGTTCCAACAACTGGAAAAGGTTGGAGAGGAGCTTTGACCTTCCTCCCACTCTTACCACTTGCCTGGCAAGTTTGGCAAGACCTGCAATGTGCATCTGACTGCCTTCGCATTTGGGGCCAGAAGAAGTGGGTGACAAGCCTGTCGAAGGTCTTGTCCCGCCCCAAATGTCCTGCCAAAGGCACGTCATGAGCCAGACCCAGTAGGAAGGTCCTGAAGCGCTGGGGTACCACCAGCACATGGGCTGACCCAGGCTCAGCGACCTTAGGCTCACTGTACAGGAGACCATTCTCCCAGTAGATCCAATGTGATCCGGACTGATCAGCAGCTGCCTGGTCTGCAGCCTGCCGCCGCAGATCCTCCAGAGAAGGGCACTCTTTCTGCTCCTTGCAGAATTCCTCCCTGGTGGGACCCCCTTCTTGCTGCCAATGGGTCAGCTCAGAGATGTCCCCCAGTTCAGCTACCTGCTTCCCTGTAGCCACCGGGGTGCCCCCCTCAAGGTCCGCCTCCTCCCGGTCCGTGGAAACTTCAGGGGCCGGTTTCCCGCGCCCCTTGCCCTTTCTCTTGGCAGGGACTTGGGCCACTGTTTCAGGCTCCAAGTCCTCTTGATCACCCTCTCTGGCCACCATTGACCGAGTGGACACGCATGCCCACTCTGGCAACCCAAGCATCTCCAAGTGAGACCTGAGCTCAACATCCTTCCATAAGGACTGCTCCAGGTCGTTACCTAGCAGACCCATCTACAGGCATGGAAGGGCTCACAACCACCCTCAAGAGACCTGAGACCCCCCCCCCCCACTCGAAGGGATCCTGCGCCACCAGACACTGGCGCTCTGAATTGTCCACCGCAATTACTTGGTGGAATGCCCTAGGGACTACCTGCTTCTCAGAGACCAGGTGACACCGGACTGAGGTAACACTGGCTCCAGTATCCCTGAGAGCCTCTACCCTTTTTCCATTGATGGTCACCCAGGTGCTGTATTTCTTTGTGTTAGGGGGCACCGGGTTTCCTGGGACCATCTCACTGTCCCCTCATGAGATGAGGGTCATTTCTGCGGGGTCCCCACCCTCCTGTGGGTACTCCTCCTCCCCAAGCGCTACACTAGCCAACACCTTGGACTGCCCACCGGTGGGTGGCTGTGCCCCCTTTGGGCACTTGGGGCCCCCCTTCATGTGACCCACCTGGTCACATGCAAAACACTTGCGGGGTCCGGTCTCAGCAGGCTTTCCTGACGAGACCCCTTGTCTCTTATCTCCTGGGGATGGGAACCTTTACCCTGGGTGTTAGTTTGGGGCCCTTTAGAGAACTCCTGTGTTTTACCCTTGCCCCCCCCACTTTTCTGCTGGGGACCCTGCCCACCTTTGGCTGAGTCTCCCCCATACGCTTTCCTGTGGACCCTGGTACTCACCCTGCGGTCCGCCTCCATAGCAAGCTTCCTGGGGTCAGTCAGCTTACTATCCACTAGGTGCTGGCGCAGATCTGCAAAACATAGACTAGACAAGTGCTCCCATGCAATCAAATTGTAGAGCCCCTGAAAATCTGTCACATTACTGCCCTTCACCCAGCCATCCAGTGACAGGCAAAACACATCCACACATTCCAACCAAGTGTTGGCATCAGACTTCTTACTGGACCTGAACTGATCCCTGTACTTTTCAGGAGTAAGACCATACTTAGTGAGAAGGGCATCCTTCATGTCGGGATAGGTGAGGTGATACCCCTTACCCAAAGCTATTAAAGTATCCCGTGCTTCTTCCGGAAAGAGAGGCCACAATCCTGCTCCCCAATTCTCCTCAGGGACCCCATTCATGTGTATCGCTGCCTCGTAACCCTGAAACCACCTTTGTATGTCGTCCCCCTTCTTGAATTCCTTCCCTACATTCTGTCTGCCTGTCTTGACTAATTGCTGCCACCATCTGAGCTGGGCCTATTTCTTAGCTCCAGCTCCTTAAGACTTCGCTCATGGTCTAAGATCATCTTCCTTTCCTCCATGGCTATTCTTTTGTCTTCCCTCTCACTTTCTATCCTGAGTTTTTCCAACTCTAACTTCCTCGCTTCCCCCCTGTCCTCAAGCTCCTCTGGGGACAGGCCACTGCTGCCTGGCGGGTTCTCCCCCTCCCAAAAGCACATCCACCCTTGGAACAGGCTCCTCCGCCTCTCCACTGAGATCACCAGACTGCTCACTGGCATGTCTGGCTGCTACCCAAGCCCTCAGCGCCTATTGTAGCTCCTCCTTCCTAGTGAGGCCTCTGACTTGGACTTTTAGGTTTTTGCAAATCGCTTTCAATTCCCTAACATTGTAGGATTCCAACCTATTCTCCTCAAAGGCAATTTCCAGGGATGCAACAGATGATGCTCTTAATTCAGGCATGATGAAGTAGCAAGTTCAAACTGGGAAGATCAAAAATAGGCCAAAAAGAAAAAGAACCAGTATGTGGCACGTAATGGTCTGCGATATGGTAGTAGTGCACACCAATCACTGTAAGTCAAGTGCAAACGCAAGTCCTATCCTCACCGCTGACAACCAATGTTAGAATTGGGATTGGGATTTCTGGTAGGCTAGGGCATGTGCCAAAGCCAGGCAGAAACCACCACTCTAGTCAGGATAAGGGAGTTACACTCCTAAAATAACCCCTGCTCACCCACTTGGTAGCTTGGCACGAGCAGTCAGGCTTATCTTCGAGGCAGTGTGTAAAGCATTTGCACTTAACCAACAGTAATACAGTGTACGCACTACAAAAGGACACCACACCAGTTTAGAAAAATATCCAATATTTTTATATACTTAAGACAAGACCAAAAACGATAAAAATCCACAATACAGTACTTCAAAATCTTCAGTCATCAAAATCTGCTTGAAAAACAGCTCCTTGGTGTTGATAGCTCCGTCCGGGGCTATCACGGCGTCGTGAGCAAACAAATCCACACAGTTCTGGCTGACCACGGCGTCGCGGGCCAGCTACGGTGTCGGGAGGACCCGCAAACAGTACCTTTTAGAAATGCAGGGCGTCGGTGACCTCTCGTTGAGCTTCCGAAAGCACGGCGTCCGCAGGCGTCGGTTCCGGAGGTCAGTGCAGGAGTCGTCAGGACCCTCAAAGTCACACGCGTTGCAGATCGAACTCTTCTCTGTTGAAGTCAGGAGCGTCGGCAGGCGTCAGGTGCTGCGGTGCGAAGTGCAGCGTGCGGTGCCCTCAGGTCGCGGTGCGAGCAGCGGCTCGGTGGCGGCGTCAGATGGCGTCGGTGAGACCAGGGTCGCGTGCGAAGTGAATGCGGTGCTTGTTGCGGTTCTGGCAGGTCACGGTGCAAGCAGCGGCGTCGTCGTTGCTGAAGCGCTGTTGTCGGCTGACGAACTGGAGTCGATGGCGCCGGCATCGGTAGGCCAAGGCTGCGGTGTGGGATGAGGGCGGTGTGTAACTTTATGAGCGGTGCCGTCGAACCACGGTGCAAGCAGCGGCGTAGATTTCGGCGTGGACCGGCGTCGTTGGGGATACCAAGGCATCGTTGTGAAGCGAGGCGGTGCGGAGTGCGGTGCCCACAGGTCGCAGTGCGAGCAGCGGCTCTGTGGCGGCATCAGCAGGCGTCGTCGGTGAGGCCAGGGTCGCGTTGCAGCGGTGCCCCCTGCGGTGCCTTCAGGACACTGAGTCGTAGACGGCGTCGGGTTGCTTTTTCTTCTTGTTGCAGCACAAAACACACAGTTCCCAGTGCTGAGGGCAGAAGAGCTTGAAGTCTTTGCTGTTCCTGAGACTTCTTGAACAGGGGGCAAGCTCTACCTCAAGCCCTTGGAGAAACTCACAAAAGTAGATTGCAGAAAATTCAGTCCTTTCACTGCCCAAGACAGAAGCAGCCACTGCAGGCCAACACAGCAAAGCACACAGCAAAGTGGCAGTTCCTGCTCACAGCTTCTCCAGCCCTTCTTCTTGGCAGTCTTCTTGGTCCAAAAGAGTTCTAAAGTTCAGGGGTCTGGGCCCCAATATTTATATCCCAAAATCCTTTGCTCTCTTAGGCAGAGAGTGTCTGTGCCTAGCCAGAACCAGTTCTGCCTTCTCTGGTGTGACTTCCTGGCAGGAGGTGGAGACGGCGTTGTCAGAGGCACACCAGGCCCTTTGAGGTGCAAGGAAATCTCCTCCCCCTTCCCCAATTGCAGCCCAGGACTATTCAGCCCTTTCCTGACCCACCTAGACTATCTGGAGCCACTCCTGCTCCCCAGCCTTCTGTCATCCAAAACCCAGACAGGCAATCCACATTCCAGCAGAGGCACACGGGATGACTGAGCAAGAAAATACCCACTTTCTAAAAGTGGTATTTTCAAACACAGAATGTAAAAATCACCTTCACTAAAAGATGCATCTTTAGATTCTGAGTTCAGGCATACTAAACTTTATTTTCCTACCTAATTCCACGGGCCAGTTATGTTTATAAGATGTTATAAACAAACTCCCCATTCTGTCCTATGGGGAACAGGTAGCCTTGCAATAGTGAAAAACAAAATTGGCCGTAATTCACTATCGGGACATGCCACACACACCAGGGCATGTCCTACCTTTCGCCTACACTGCACCTTGCCCACAGGGTTACCTTGGGCCTACCATAGGGATGGCTGACATGTAAGAAAAGGGAAGGTTAGGGACTGGCAAGTGTGTGCACTGGCCAAGTCGACATGGCAGTTACAAACTGCGCGCAGACTCTGCAACGGCAGGTCTGAGTGGCTTTTTCAGGGCTACTCACGTGGGTGGCACAATCAGTGCTGCAGGCCCACTAGTAGCATTTGATTTACAGGCCCTGGCACACTCGGTGCACTTTACTAGGGACTAACAAGTAAATCAAATATCCAATCATGGAAACACCAATCCATAACACAATTTACCATAGGAGCACTTGCCCACTGATCAGCAGTGAGAAAAGTGCGCAGAAACACTACGCCAGCAAAAACAGAGTCAAAACCGGGAGGTCAGAAAGCAAAAACTCACGGGAAACACGCCAAAAGATGCCAAGTCTAACAATAGTAAAGAAGCATTGTGTACAGATCATTGACGAGTCAATTGAAAGCAGTGCCCCAAATCCGTGCACAGTGAGGTAAAGGGAGAAAAGGTAAAATGCATGTTACTGTGAAAAAATGATTGATAGGCGCTCTCCTTGGGAGCAAGTAACATGTTGGCATCTAAATTCACCGCTAGATTTTTGACTTTCGATGATAGAGGAATATGTTGGTTAAAAAGCAGACGTTGGGGAGTCTGCATGATGGACCTTTTAATACTGCAGTTAAACATGAGTATTTGAGATATGCTTAATTCTGGTGGTTTAAAGAGTGAGTACTGCCCTGTATATTTTCATTTTCCAGTTCTTATGCCTCATCGCAGTTGAGTTTTTCATCCTCTTTTTTTGTAGTTCATTTTTATATGTGGTGTGTGCCAGAGTTAAAAATAATTGTTTTGTGCCAATGTGTATTTTCCCTACATCATTCATTAGATATTATGTCAATTTTCACAAAATACCAGCCTTATTAAATCAATCAGGTAAACAAGAACAGGTATATAGTAGTTTAGACGCAGAGGGTCAGTTATATCTGTGATTACTACTATGATTGACGTGAATTAATTGATTTCTAGTTTCTTATTGTTTGTAAAATGTGATGCGTATAATTTTTTTTCTATTTTAGATTGGTGTTCAGATTTTCACTAGAAGACCTTGCGATGAACAGCAGAAAAATGGCTTTTGTCCTGATGATGTAATCAAATGTCTTAGGAAATACCCTAAAGCAATTCTGAAATATCTTGAACATTTAGTTCTTGACAGAAGGTTGCAGGTAAGTAATTCTAAGATGGGTATTAAGCACACAATAAACTGGCATGCCATGGAAAAGTGAACAGCACTGTTAAATCTTTAAATTAAGCTAGGCCATTTTCACAACATACTAAGGGGAATTGTTTTTATTCAGCGAAGAAATCTGTGGATCTATCTATCTATCATTTATTTTACCTACTGGCAGTCACCAGTAGATAGTCATAGTTAGGACCATGTTTCCGTAGGAAAAGCGATTTTTGACTTGCCTGTATCTTTGCCACAGTTTGACGAATCTTCACGAAATTTCCCCAAAAAAGTGCCCCAGCGATTCTTGTTTAGCATGGTAAGTTTCCTGACAATCTGTCAAGCGGGGGCTGAGAAAAAGTGGTGTCAAAGTGTTTTTCCAATGTTCATTTCCATAGAGATTTTTAGACCTGACTACTGCCCGAACCGCTGCACGGAATTACACCAAATTTGACAGAAAGGTAGTGGTAGGGTCCAGAGAGAACCCTTTTTGTTATTTGGTGTAAATCCGTTCAGTAGTTTTTGAGAAATTGAAAAAAATAACCAAATATATAGGGACGTGGTTTCTCCGAGGATCTGACAGTCCCCGTGCTGAAATGTGATTGGTTGCCAACACTTCAACCAGGAAGTGTTGCCAGCCATTTTGGGACTCTGCTTCAGCCAAGTACCACAAAAAAACTTAAAAAAAGAGAAGGGGCCAGGGTAGGAATAACCTGGCTCACAAGGCCTCTTTTGGGGGCAAAAGAGCATATTTTATTTTCGGCTGGAGCTACACAGGTTCCCAGCTCCCGCTGAATTTTTTGTAAAAAAAGGGCTCCTACACTTCTCTACAATTTAGCCCCCGGATGGGCCTGGTCCTGGGGGCATGTGGGCTCATAGAAAATTTAAATGAGGGGAGCGCTTGAGCCCCCCTCCTGAGACTCAGTGAGAGACCTCTCCGGGGCTAAAGAAAGATTAATGGGGGCCACGCAGATGCCCACCCCCCCCCCATTCCCCGGGAACCACCACCTTCCTTGGGCTAATTAACTCCCACAAGTAAGTCCCTCATGGCGGGATTGCTCAGACCTCATCGGAGGCCCCGACCCCCCTCTCAACCACTCTGAAAAGGGGCATCCTGGCGCACTACTGGTTGGGGATGAAGTCTCCTTGGCTGGTGAGGGTCGTTGGGGGTCCAAAAACCTCTATTGTTGCCACAAGTAAGTCCCCCCACAGCGGCATTGCTGAGACCTCGTCGGAGTCCCCGCTCCCTTTCTCAAACACTCTGCAAAGGGGCCTCCTGGCGCACTAGTGGTTGGGGTATGAAGTCTAGGTGTGAGTGCGCCAGTAAACTCTGCTCTGCCGGCGGTTGGCGGAGTTTTTGCTAAACTCCGCGTTCCAAGAGGAGTGGCAAAATTCAGCAAACCACGCCGACGGAGCAGAGTTTCCCGCCCACCCCTATCAGAGACTCGCACACCCACTCACAGACCCACGCAGATACTTGTATACCCACTTACAGCCCCACTCATACTCTCTCGCACCCATTTACTAATGCACTCACCAATACACTTAGTGTCAAAGATTAGTGGTTACAGTTAGGAAATAACATTTTTTTTAAAACCTTACAAATTCATTCAAAAAACCAAAGGTTACTGGGACGTTATAGTTAGGAAATAGAATTTTTTTTAAACGTGGAAATTCACTGAAAAAAACATGGGTTACAGGGACGTTATGGTAGGAAGTAGAGTAAAAAAAACTTTGAAAGCACTGAAAAAAAAAAAGGTTACAGCGGACATTATAGTTAGGCTCAAATTTCACTCGTTGAAAACCAGAGTCACTCACTCACCCACTCACTCATAGAGCCTGATCATACAATCACTCACCCAGCCACACACTGTAAGAAAGTGCCCTCTTTTTGCATGGTTGCCCCCACTTTTTGCCAAACTGTTGATGTACTTTGACTGAGTGTGCCCTGGGTCCTGCCAACCAAATACCCAGGTCCTATGTTCTTTCCCTAAAACTGCATTAAAACAAAACCCAATTGGCACTCTTTGGCCACATGTCAGTACCTTGTAAATGGCACCATAGGTACGAAAGGCACTGTGGCCAGGGAAGGCCTCTAAGGGCTGCAGCACTTATTGTGCCACCCTTAGAGGCCCTGTACCTTTACACACACTGCTATTGCAGGCTGCGTGTTTTGGTGCAGAACAAAGTGAAGAGTCGGCATGGCACACATCCCTGTTGTGCCATGCCTGCAACTCACTGCCCTGGCTTAGGTCAGTCACCCCTCTAGCTGGGAGCACTATACCAGTGGTGAGGGTATAGGTGCATAAGCCCTGTACCCCTACAGTGTCTAAGCCAATTCTTAGACATTGTAAGTGCAGTAATGCCATTAAGAGTATATGGTGCTGGGAGTTTGTCGTTACGAACTCCACAGCAGCATAATGGCTTTACTGAAAACTGGGAAGTTTGCTACCAAACTTCTCAGTACATTAAACCCACACTGATGCCAGCGTGGGATTTAATGAAAAATGCACTCTGAGGGCATCTTAGAGATGCCCCCTGAAAAACAACCTAACTCTTGTGTCCTGGCTGAGTGGCTGCTCACCAGCTGCCACCACCAAACCTGTTTCTGGACCCCTGGGTCGGAAGCCTGCTGCTCTCGGGGGTCTGAAACAATGCACATCCTGGGACGAGGTGCCAAGCCTCCTCCCCCAGGATGGGCAGGGTCCATGAGGGGAAGCTTCAAAGGCTTGCCGCCTTTGTGAGCTACCCCAGGCTTTTGCTGCTTCCAGCAACTGTCCCCCACCGGTTCGGACCCCCACTAAGGGCGGGAGAATCGGCGGAAAAACTCTCAGTCCCCGCCATCTTGCAGATGGCGGGACCCAGCCAACCAGAGAGAGGTATATGCCCCCCTCCCACTGGAGGGTGGCATAATAGGGGGTGTACCCACCCCTAGGAAGGGACCCATTGGTCCTAACCTTTACCTACCTGTAACTGCCCTAAATCTAGAATTTTGGGGCTACCCTGAACCTCAGACAAGAATTGACAAGAAGAAGAGAAGAAGGACCGAAGAAGCCGTGCTGAAACTAAGAAGAGGAGGACTCCCACCGACTTGGCCCCAGCCCTACCGGCCTGTCTGCACCTTGAACCTGCTCCAGTAAAATCCCGGTGAATCCTGCAGCCAGCAGCCCTCAAGAACCCGAAGGACCTGTCTTGCCTTCCAAACCCAAGACTTTGTCTCCCGTGAGCACCGGATTTGCTCACCCACAGACTCTGGCTCTGGCCAAAACCGCGAGTCTGCACCACTCTGCACCCGACGACCACGGCCCCAGTTAGAGTGGCCCAACACCACGAGGAGGACTCCCCGGCGATCCTAACCTGAGATCTGGTGATCTCTGACCTGCCTCAAATCTCCAAACGATGCCTGCTGTCTCTTTCTGGAGGATCCCCCTGACCGCGACCGGAGCTGGTAAGAAAACCTGACACCTAAAGACACCCCTGCACCTGACGTCCCACGGCCTTGGGTGGCCAAACCGACGGTGTCCCAGCATCCCCAGGCATCCCAACTTACCTCTCCAACCGGTAGTCGCCTCCAGAAGACCTTTGTCCCAGAGACTGCAGTCTTTGTTGCAACTGGAGAATCCACATTGAAAACAACAGGGCACCCGACGGCAAAACAGCACCCTGCACTCAGCCGCCTCTGCGGGTGTACTTTCGGTGCTAACTCAGATCCCCCTTTGCCCTGAGCTTTGCTCCCACAACCTTGTGGCCTGCTCGTGAGCACGACCAACCGGAGGCCCCATATCCCCCATTGGATAACTTTGGGCCTCAGCATTCTGCACCCGGCCCCCCTAGTGCAGCTGAGGGTGTTGCAAGAGTGCATCCTTGACCATGGGAGAACCCTGGTTCTAGCCCCAGAATACTAACTCCCACAAATAACTACTTACCTGTAAACCGATAACTCCATGTTCGAGGCATGTGAGCTGTAGATCACATGCTTTGCATACTCCTGCCATCTAGTGTTGGGTCCGGATGTTTGCAGTTTGTTTTTCTTCGAAGAAGTCTTTTCCAGTCACGAGGTAGGTGACTCCTCCTTTCGGTGATAGTGCGCATGGGCATCGACTCCATTGTTAGATTGTTTTTTTTACGCCATCGGGTTCGGACGTGAATTGGTGCGCTTTGATTTTCACCGTTTCTTTGGTTTCCCTCTGTGCGCAAGACACGCCCCCTCGACGGTATTGTTTTCGATCGTGTATCCCATTCTTTGCGTATCGTATTTACTTCTAAAAAACCCTCTTTCGATATATGGAAGCTCGTGGAAGGCCGTCGGGCCTACCCGCTTCGGTCTGCCTCGCAGTCGATGGAACGGACTCCATTCAAATTCTGCCCTCGGTGCCACGCGAAGTTTCCTCGCACCGACTCACACGAAGTGTGCAACCTGTGCTTGTCCCCGGAGCACAGAGAACAGGACTGCGACGCGTGCAAGGCTTTCCGCTCCAAGAAGACGATTTGCGACCGTCGGGCTTGACGTTGCGACATGCAGAGCCAACACGCAAATTCCATTCAGGACCTCTTCGGAAAGGATTCGGAACAAGAAGCCGGAGACGCCATGGAAGCCGAAGAATAACAGGATCCCATCTCCATCTCAGACTATGGCTCCTAGGGGGACGATGAAATCCCGCAAGGGCAGCGTACCGTGAGTACAGATCCTCCCTTGCCCCAAAGTCCACCTCCGTCCAAGAAGAAGGCTCCGGTCCAACCCCTGCCTCCGGGCCATGGTCCGCACCGAGAACATGTTACTGACGCCCCGCCATCCGGCTCGACACCGAAACACACCCAAAAGCCTTCCGGCTCTGAGCCGAGCCGCTCAAACGGGCTCCGATCAGAAACCTTTGGGATCGAAGCCAGGCTCCGGCCCGCCCCCTTCGACACCGAAAACACTTTCGGATCCGAAATCATCAGGATCCAAAACCTCAGCAACAAAACCATTGGCATTGAAACTTTCGGCACCGAAACAACCGGACGTGCCGATTCCATCTCAAGAACAACATTTCGATGCTCCACCTACCAAACCGGATCCGAAACAGAGACCGTGGTACATCCATCCAACTACTGGACATATCACCACAAAAGTGACCCTTAAAAAGAAACCTGACACAGAGGAGACCTACCACATTCCTTTAAAGAGTAAGAATGTCGGGACTAATCCTTCTCCGCCTCCCCTTCCATCTCCTTCTTCTCCTCAGCCTCAATCTTTAATAATTTCACCTGAGTACTCACCACCACATACACCTGAAGATCAGGATGATGGGGATGGGGACAATGCACCATTACTCCCAGACCCATGGGCAGATTATAACACCGACTCTCCCACAGGGAATGATCCTGAACTGTACCCTACCAAGCCCTCTCCAACGGACGACAGCGTAGGTTACATAGAACTGCTGGGTAGAGCTGCCAACTACCATGGTGTACAGCTGCACAAAGAATCCCTTGAAGAGGATTTACTTTTTGAAACCCTTAGCAGCACACAAAAGTCATCGCGCACACTCCCCATGCTCAAGGGTATGATCAGGCACGTTGATGACATATATAATGACCCCGTCACGGCCCGTATCCTTACCCCTAGGGTAGATTAAAAAGTACAAGCCAGCACCATCTGACCCAGCGTACATAAAGGGACAATTACCATTGGACTCCCTAGTGGTGTCCAACGCACGTAAAAGGGCCAACTCCCAAACTACAGGAGATGCTCCACCCCCAGATAAAGAATCAAAGCTTATTGCCGCTTCGGGGAAAAGGGTAGCCTCTCCGGCAGCAAACTTCTGGCGCATCTCTAACACGCAAGCGCTGCTCGCAAGGTATGAGAGGATGCATTGGGACTAGATGGAGCATTTGCTTCAATTTCTGCCCGATTAACATAAATCTAAAGCGCAAGACCTAGTGCGGTGGGACAGCTCATTTCAAATAATGCAATCAGATGCTCCCTAGATGCTGCAGACACTGCTGCTAGAGCTGTAAACACCAGCGTCCTTTTAAGAAGGCATGCCTGGCTACGTATCTCAGGTTTCAAACCTGAAGTTCAGACTTCCATACTGAACACACTCTTTGACAAAGAACACCTCTTTGGCCCGGTGGTAGATTCCTCACTGGAAAAAATGGAGAAAGACACTGAAGTGGCCAAATCCATTGGAGCCCTTCAACGAACACAAGCACGCGGTTCCTTTCGGCACTCCTTCTACCGCAGAGGGTCCAAAAACACCTCCTCAGAGAATCACCACCATGTACAAGGGCAACAACCAACCCTCTGCCTCTAAGGGTTATTTCAGAGGGGGTTACAGAGGCAACAAAGGTAGAGGTAGGGGCTCAAATACACGCACCTCCCCCTCCAACACAAAGCAGTGACTTCCCTACATTCACTACCCCCCCGACCATTTAACTCCTGTCGGGGGCGACTTTCAGATTTCCTACCCGTCTGGCAGTCCATAACAACAGACAAGTGGGTACTGGAAATTATCCGTTCTGGTTACTGCCTGGAGTTCACCAACAATCCTCCAAACATTCCCCCAAGGTCACACAAACTCTCACCGGATCACCTACACATCCTCAAACAAGAGGTTCAGTCTCTCCTTCTAAAAGGGGCTATATAGCCCGTACCACCACAACACCACGGGTCAGGAGTGTACTCCTTTTACTTTCTAATACCCAAAAAAGACGGTTCTCTCAGACCAATATTGGACCTCGGAGAACTAAATCTTTACATACAGTCAGACCATTTTCACATGGTAACACTTCAACAAGTACTACCACTTCTACAAAAGGGCGACTTTGTCTACTCTAGACTTAAAGCACGCCTATTTCCATATTCCAATCCATCCCGCTCATCGCAAATTTCTCAGATTTGTGATAGCGGGTCAACATTACCAGTTCAAGGTACTCCCGTTCGGAGTCACTACTGCCCCCGGAGTTTTTACAAAGTGTCTGGCGGTAGTCGCTGCTCACCTAAGACAGCACATCCATGTCTTCCCCTACTTGGACGACTGGCTCAAAGCCAGTACGTATCCAAAGTGTCTCCAGCACACTCACAGAACAATTCAGTTACTACATCAACAGGGGTTCACAGTCGTGCTAAAATCACATCTCCAGCCTGCCAATACTCAAAACTACCTAGGAGCCACATTGAATACTTAAAAGGCCAATGCAGCCAGGATTCGCAACATTCAGGCTTTAGTTCTCCAGTTTCAATCCAATCACTCGTTTCCAGCTCGGGTGTATATGCAACTACTGGGAATGATGGCATCATGATCATTCCCCATGCCAGGCTGCACATGCGTCCCCTTCAGGAATGCTTAGTGAGTCAGAGAAACCAATCACAGGGTCTGTTAACTGATCTAGTGTTGGAAGCAGCCGTACTCCTCGCTCTCTGCAGTTGTGGAACACACAAAATTTATCAAAAGGACGGCCCTTCATAGACCCGGTTCTACAGACCATACTAACAGCGGATGCGTCTCTCACTGGCTGGGGAGCTCATCTTCAGCACCACACAGTGCAAGGCCTATGGAGCCAACAGCAAAAGTAGCTCCACATCAACCATCTAGAGCTGCTTGCAATATTTCTAGCTCTCAAGGCATTTCAAACTCACCTGGTTGGCAAAACTGTCTTAGTTCGTACCGACAACATGACTGCTATGTATTACATACAAAAACGGGGGGACATACTCTCTCCAACTGTCCCACTTATCCCAAGACATCTGGAGGTGGGCCATTCACCACAAAATCTGTCTCCTAGCGGAACACCTCCCAGGAGTGAACAACCAGATTGCAGACCTCCTCAGCAGAAAGAGACAGCAAATACACGAATGGGAACGTCACCCTCAGGTTCTCCTCCCATACTTCCAAAGTTGGGGAGTCCCTCAGATAGTTCTGTTTGCCACACACCAAAACGCAAAGTGCCAAAGCTTTGCCTCCAGGTACCCACACCCGCTCTCCAAGGGCAATGCACTATGGATGAACTGGTCAGGGATATTTGCCTACGCTTTTCCACCTCTCCCACTCATTCCATTAGTGGTTCGGAAGCTCAGGGAAGCATCCCTCATACTGATCCTGGTAGCTCCCACATGGGCCTGTCAACCATAGTTCACAACCCTGTTGGAGCTGTCTCTGGTTCCGCATCAAAAGCTGCACCTAACATCTAGTCTCCTCAGACAGAGCCATCGAGAAATCTGACACCCAGATCCCAAACAACTGAACCTCGCGATCTGTCTCCTGAACCCATAGAGTTTGGTTATCTGAACCTTCCACCAAACTGCATGAACATCATAAGGGAGGCCAGAAGGCCTACCACAAGAGCCTGTTACGCAACTAAATGGAAACGCTTTGTTATTTATTGCAATAACAATCACATCAACCCTCTTGATGCTTCCTTACAAAACATCATCTGCTATCTGTTACACTTGCAGCACTCCGGATTGGCTTACACCTCCATCAGGCTAAAACGCGCTGCAATAGCTGTGTATCTACAAAATAGGCAACATTTATCGCTTTTCAGAGTGCCCGTAATTAAAGCGTTCATGGAAGGACTTAAGAGTCATACCACCATGCTCCAGTGTGGAATCTTAACATAGTCCTCACAAGATTATGGGGCCACCTTTTGAACCCATGTATAAATGCGAGCCATAGTTTCTCTCTTGGAAAACCGCTTTCCTCATTGCAATCACTTCACTGAGGAGAGTGGGTGAACTACAGGGACTAACCATAGCAGAACCTTTTTTCCAACTGCACAGAGACAAAGTGGTTCTTCGTACAAACCCCAAATTTCTACCTAAGGTAGTATCTGCATTTCACATAAATCAGTTGGTATAATTACCTGTATTCTTCCCTCAACCTGATTCTGTTGCAGAACGAGCTCTACACACCTTAGATGTCAAAAGAGCTCTTTTATATTACATCGAAAGAACAAAATCATTTCGTAAGACCAAACAACTTTTTGTTGCTTTTGCACCACCACACAAGGGCAATCCGATCTCCAAATCAGGTATTGCAAGGTGGATTGCATGCAAAAGCAAAAAGAACTCTAACTGTACCCCCTAGAGCGCATTCCACTCGCAAGTTGGGGACTACTATGGCTTTCCTAGGAAACATCCCCATAGTTGACATTTGCAAAGCTGCAACATGGTCTACACCGCACACATTCACCAAACACTATTGTGTAGATGTGTTAGCGAGACAACAAGCTAATGTGGGCCAAGCAGTACTTAAAACACCATTTCAGACAACTCCAGCAACTACAGGTTAGCCACCACTTTGGGAGAATACTGCTATGTAGTCTATGCAAAGCATGTGATCTACAGCTCACATGCCTCAAACGGATAATGTTACTTACCCAGTAAGCATCTGTTCTTGGCATGTATAGCTGTAGATTCACATGCGCCCACCCGGGTACCTGTAGCTGCTGCAGTTCTCTCTTTAGTATACATACATACGCATGGACATCTCTATTCTTTACTACTAACTCCATTCTCACCCTCTGCGGGAAAACAATCTAACAATGGATTTGACGCCCATGTGCACTATCACTGAAAGGAGGAGTCACCTACCTTGTGACTGGAAAAGAATTCTTCGAAGATAAACAAACTGCAAACATCCGGACCCAACACTAGATGGCAGGAGTATGCAAAGCATGTGAATCTACAGCTATACATGCCAAGAACAGATGCTTACTGGGTAAGTAACATTATCCTTCCTCCCATAGGATTGCATTGACTGCTTTTCTTAAAAAGTGTTTTAAGTGTGGAGTTGGTTTGTATGGAATATTGAATAACTGCAAATGTACAAAACTGATTTACTTACCTTTTCCCAAGGAAATGTCCCAGTGTGATATTTAGGCATAGCACACTGAGTAGAAAAAGTAACTTGCAAAGTAATCTAAAAGTAATGTACAAAGTAATCTGTAAAGTAACTGAAAAGTAATTTCAAATATTGACTTACCTGTAATTCAACCAACTGCATTTGAACCTGCATTCAACTGTAAAACATTGCATAAGATTTTGCAATTATTTCACTTACCTGCACCAGGCTTGGCTTGGTTCTAGAAATAAAATGACTTAATAATATTTTTGATGCAAACAAATTGGTCTCAGTTCAGTCTTTGAGTGTGTGACATCATTTGCTGCCTGAGTGTGTACAACAAATGCTTAACACTACCCTCTGATAAAGCCTTACTGCTTGCCCACACTAACACAAATAGAGAGTAAGGTGCTATCTACTTAGAGAGTAAGGTGCTATCTACTTTTACCTCTGCCTACCTTTGGGGTTCCACTGGACTCTGTGCACACTATACCTCATTTTGGTATAGTATATACAGAGACAGCTTCCTACACACACTCACCCATACAGCTACTGACCCACCCAGTTATTAACCTATACAGCTACTCTCACATACTCACCCATTACAACCTCTCAACAGAGCCACTTGCATACCTATTCACACATCCATACAACCACTCACACAGCCACTAACTCACCCATGCAGTCACTGACAAACCCACTCACCTACCCACAGACACTCGCTCACCCACCCATACAGTCACTGACCCACCCACCAATACAGCCACTAAGTCACCCCACACAGCTACTCAGACACCCACTTACACACCCATACAGCCACTCACACACCCACTCGCACACCTGTACAGTCACTCGGACAACCACTCACGAATACACACAGTCACAGAGTGACTCACATAAACTGTTAAAAAAAGGAATCGCTCAGTAGTACACAAAGTATAGTAATTCAACTTTTGTGGTACCTTAGTATATATGTTTAACACACAAAAACTTTTAAAAAACAGTCACTGGATGATGTCGTCCGTGATGTCATTTGAAATGTCATCAGTGATGTCACTGATCATGTCATGAGTGATGTAATATGTGAGGTCATAAGCATTGCATTGCGGTGGCGTAAGGTATAGTTAGCTCAGATAACTGTAAGTGCTGAATTTCATTGGTTTTATACTAGTGAAAACTGAGCCTAACTATAACGTCCCTGTAACCTTTGATTTTTTCAGTGGAAAAAACACAAACACCCTCCTCCTCCAAGTGACTGTTGACCGATCTTAACAAACTTTCCCAAAAAAAAAAAGGTTTATTCCCCTCAGCTCCTTCCTGGAAAGTTTTGGGGTGATTCGTCCAGCGGGGGCTGAGAAAAAAGGGGAGTCTCAATACGTAAAATCCCCCTGCATTTTCTATAGACCTCTTTAAGACCGGCTACAGCATAAACTGCTGAGCGGAATAGCACCAAATTCGTCAGGAAGCTAGATCTTGGTCCGCAAGTTGTGCCTTTTGTGATTTGTTGTGAATCCGTTCAGTATTTTTTGAGATATTAGGGTTAAAAAAATATAAATATTTGGAAGGTTGGGCTCACGAGGACGCAAATTAAAAAATGGAGCCTTGTGACTGGGCGAGAGACCCATTTTTCCCGTGAGCCTTTTTTCTCTTCCGGGAGCGTGGAGTCTCACGAGCGCTCTGATTGGCTGACAGTTAGGCTTTTAGAAATGAAATGGCTGCTATTACTGTTTACTGTGAAAAATTGCAGGTGTTGTGGAAATGAAGTAAAAAAAGTTGTATAAGGGGGCAGCAGAAGGGCATCTTGTCGTCCTAGATTTGGAGAGGAGGTCTCCGAGGCATAATTGCTGTGATGAAAATAAATGTATATTGTTTAAAAAAAAAAAACATTTACGCTTTCACAGGATCACGAATAGCAAAAAGGGGTAGGTGAGTTTTCAGTACATTCTATTAGTAGAAATGCATATTGTGGCCCCTGTTATTGAGAGGAAGTGTGTAAGACATAAGTACTGTGCTGAGTAGAAGGTTAATTGTTTTTAAAAAAATGCTACAATCTCTCTATTTGTGCACGATGGTGAAAAATAGGAAGGAGTAGGTAATCTTTGAATACACTCTGGTATGCACACTTGTTACTGTAGGAAGGAGTCTTAGTGGAGATGGTGTTTATCAGAGTTTACTATTTATGCCCATCAACTTGGGAAGAGTTGTGAGTAGAGTTAAGGCTTTTCACACACCCTACAATGCACACCCATCAGCCAAGAGAGGGGTCTCAGAAGAGAGGCCAGTCCCTCAACACACCCTACTATGCACACTCGTCATCTAAGGGAGAGGTCTTAACATAGAGGCCAGTCCCTTCCCACACTCCACTGTGCACACTTTCATCCAAAAGAGGTCTCAGCGGAGAGGCTAGACCCTCTCTAAACACTACTACGTACACCTGTCATCCAAGAGGGAGGTCCGAGCGAACAGGCCAGTCCCTCCCTACACCCTACTATGCACAACTGTCATTCCAGAGACCGGTGTTAGCGGAGAGGCGAGTCCATCTGCACACCCGTCATCCAAGAAATAGGTCTCAGTGAAGAGGCCAGTCCCTTCATATACCCTACTATGCACACCTGTTATCCAGGACCGAGGACTGAAAGGAGAGGACAGTCCCTTCCCAATCCCAACTATGTACACTCATCATCCACGAGAGGGTTTGCAGCAGAGGCTAGTCCCTCGCACCCTCCTATGCACACCTGTCATCCGAGTGAGAGATCCCAGTGGACAGACCAGTCTGAAAGGAGGGGTCTGAAGGGAGAGGCCTGATCCTCCCCCCACGTACTATGCACATCTGTCATCTGAGGGAGGGGTCTGAGAGGAGAGACCAGACCCTCCCTGCTCCCTACTGCGCATACCCGTCATCTGAGAGAGGGGTCTGAAAGGAGAGGCCAGTGCGTCCCCACACCAAACTGCACACGCGTCATCAGAGAGAGGGGTCTGAAAGGAGAAACCTGTCCCTCCCCACACCAGGTTACGCACACCCGCCATCTGAAAGAGGGGTCTGAAAGGAGAGCCCAGTCCCGTCAAACACCCCACTATGCACACCAGTCATCTGAGAGGGGGGTCTGAAAGGAGAGGCCTGTCCCTGCCCGCTCCCTACAATGCATTCCCATCATCTGAGAGAGGTGTCTGAAAGGAGAGGCCAGTTCCTCCCAACACCAAACTATGCACATCCGTCATCTGAGAAAGAGGTCTGAAAGGAGAGGCCAGGCCCTCCCCACACCGTACAGGCCAGGCCCTCCCCACACCGTACAGGCCAGGCCCTCCCCACACCATACAGGCCAGGCCCCCCCCCCACCGTACAGGCCAGGCCCTGCAGCCAACCCCCCCCATGCGCAGCGGGTGTTGCATTTACAAATGGTAATTAAGTAATAGTTTAGGTAAAAAAAAACAAACAAAGGTTAAAGTAACATCGTTAGGTGAATCTGTCAGTGACAATGTTACAGTTTTGGACAAAAAAAATCAAAGCGGAGAAATTTGCAAGTTCTAGTTAGCAGCCATAACTATACTTTGGGTCCCCGCCATGCACTGCTAATGACCTCACATGTGGCATCACTCATGACATATTCTATGACATATTTATGACATCACTGGTGACATCTCAGATGACATCATTGATGACATCACTGACATCATTTTGTACACATTGCTCTATTAACGGGTATACCATTAGAGATATGAAAGTAAGTGCACAATAGCTGAGAACAATATGAAGCAACTTTACTGCTATCATACCTACAAACACCATAAATAAGCAAGCTTGTGTTATTTGCAACATTAACCATATACCATACACTTCATGGGTGGCTGAGTTCATGTTGACTATTAACCACTTATGAAAGGGTAACCTATCCTGCGCACACTGTACAATCTGTATACAACTGTTAAGGGACAACCAAGTTCCTCCAAATACTCAAGCCCTGTAACATAACTAATGCCCTACTACCTTACAGTCTTTACCTGTATCAAACCCCTGGCAGTCACCAAACCTACACTAAAATTAAATGAATGAGTAGAATAGTGGATACTGTTATGACTGTTTACTCTGTGGCTGAGAGTTTATTCTGTACCACACTGTTTGCAGACAGTGAAACTCTCGTGAAATACATCACAGAATATTAAAAAGTATCTACTAAGAACTGTGTACACTCTATGCAAAACGTGTCCAAAGAGTGACTATTCACTTAAATAACCAAGGTCTGAAGGTTCTAAAGATCATACTACCAGCAGCCTTCATAGTGTGGTGAAAACTTCACAGACCATCTTCTGAAGCAACACAAACACATGTACATATGTTAGTGCCTGGTGCACACAGTCTTCTATGTTAAGTAGAAATTGTCCTGCTATGACGATTCTGTCCAGTAACTTAAGACTGCTTACAGTAATTAGTATGTAGTACGTACAATCTTTGCACTGCTAGATACATTTTCTGCAGTGCCAAAAACTTGTGTGAAACAGGAACACAAGTCTGTCACCTGCACACAGAGTTAGTCTTCAATACAAATTTTTATAACGTGGTGCATTATGAGCACATGTGTTTTGTAAATACTTAGACCCATTAGCTGGACCAAATTAGGTAGACAAGTAATATGCTACTTACCCGCCACAATGTAAACTATAAAACAAAGTAGCACACTCATTGTATGATGTCATCAGTGATGTCCTCAGTTATGTCATGAGTGATGTCACATATGAGGTCATAAGCAGTGCATGGCGGGGGCACAAATTCTAGTTAGCACTGCTAACTATAACTGGGGAATTTTTGTGGTTTTTTTCTTTTTAGTTCATAATGTTAATGTTGTCACCAACAAATTCACCTAACTATAACATTACTTTAACCTTTAGTTTTTTTCTGTGATTTTCTAAAGTTTAAAAAAAAAAAAACAGATCTTTTTACCAAACCTAACTGTTACTTTAACCTTTGTTTGTTTCAGTGAATATATATATATGTGTACTTTTTTTTCTTCTTGTTTTTTACATAAAAAGGTTACATTGAAACAAATAGTGCATTATCATTTTTGTTAAAGACTTAGTGATTCTACATTTTAGGTAGTTGTACATGGTTATAGTATTTGGTAAAAAGCTGGTAATTGTGGCTTTGTGTATTGAAGTGGTGTTATCACCCTTCAGTAAGAGAGGAAAGGGAAGTACCACATGGGAAATAGCAGCACACCACATGGGAAATAGCACCACAAGCTTTCCTAACACAAAACAGCTACTACAAAGGCAGCAGCAGTACAGACTAATATTTTTCTTTTAACAAACTTGAGATAATTCAAAATGAGAACCATTTTATACTGTGCATCTGGATTTTGTGGGTAAGCTTCTGGGGATGGGCCGTGACTGTAATGATGGGCGAGTGGCTAATTGGATGAATTAATTATCAGTGCAGTGGATGGATTGTTATCAGTAGTTGAATGTGTCATGGATGTAAATGGATGGTGTTTGTTGGTAAATAGATAATAGATGGATTGGGCCAGGTGGGTGTTTGTGGAGGTACCCTTCACCTCTTCCCATCTTTCATGGGTACCCTCAACTCACATTGCCTCCTCTGACGCTATTCTGTTTTACAGACCCCAAAGCCCTTCACCCTGTGAGTGAATTAAGGTGTCATTGACAATGTCTCATGACAGTTTGTGTAATATTTCCGCTTATGTCTGGCACTTTCCTTTGATATTTACAGAAAGAGAAATACCATACCCATCTAGCTGTTATGTACTTGGAGGAAGTCCAACGGCTAAAATCCTTGGCTTTGGAGAATTGTGAAGAATTGGTTGAATGTCAAACAAAACTTCGTAGTTTACTTCAACAGTCTGATCTCTACAGGGTTCACCTTCTGTTAGGTACGAGTTAAGTTTTTTAAGTTTTAAGTACATTTAGACAAAACTGTTTTTAATGTAGGTTTGGGGGTGGCAATCTTGAACTATTTTGTTGAACTCTAAAAATGATTCTCCAACACTGAATCGTTCATAGATTTACATGCTTGAATATTCCCAATTGTTAAGCTAGAAATCAAATTGTTGTACATGTTAACAAAGCAATGTCCCTCCTTAACTCAAATAACATTAAATACAAACATAGACTACATGTAGTTCATTCACCTCGTTATGTGACCTGTACTCTGGCCAGTGAAGTGAAAGGACTCCAAGTGCCAACTCCCCATGCTAAGCTACTCAGATTTAGCAGCATGAATCCTCTTTTAGGTTCAGATGCTGTGCATTATTGTGCTCTCTAGTGGTTACCTCCAGAAGTTTTTAAAAAGTTACAAATCTTTAGTTGGTGTTGACCAGTTACTCGCAGTACCCCAAAACATGCCCTCCATTCTTTCTTTTGCTGGGAGTGTAACCGAGATCTCTCTAAAGAAGTTGCAAAGGTTTCCGTCAAGAATCAACAAATACTACAGTGAAGAAGACAAGTCGCTATTGAGGATATTAGGTTTTTGGGTTAGGGTCTTTGACTAGGTCGGAGTATGTATTTCCTCGAAGTTTTATAGCATGATTAGTCTATTCAAGTTCTTCTCCAACTACAACAGTAGGTTTGCTACCAACGATGAACACCTGGTATGTATGTATGTTTTATTTTCCTGGAGCCCATATGTCTGAAGTCTGTTAAGCTTGCTCTTTGTTCATTCCAAAGACTCTAATAATAGAGACATTGCTATATTGCCATACTGGATTAAGATGTATTCTCCAGGAGAATCAATGCTGTCCAGGCAAAAGAGACTATTCTCCAAACATGAAGGCAATGGGATTGACTTCATAGGAAAAATAAATATGTTGAAGCAAAAGAAGAACATCAAACAGATTCTGATTTTGATGAAATTGGCGCTTATTCAGCCAAGACACAAGGACCACTCCATGAAACAAATTTAGATACTCTGTAATACAACACAAACCCACTGTGTCTCAAACAAAAGGATTTTCAGAGTTACATGAAAGATTCCAAACTTTCCAATAAGACTACTGATATGTTTGTATTTAAGAAACAATTGAGTAAGTAGAAACATTCAACATGGATCACTTCAGTTGAAGGAAAGCATAACATAACCCATCCAAATGCAGCTAAACAAAGAATCGCCTGCAATGAAAAGCCAGAGGTATTGCGTCAACTCCTTGCAGACAGTGGAGATCCGATGGGGCGAGATGAGACCTCGACTTTGAATGTAAGACCGGACATTTCAAAGGTATAGATTTCAGAGAATGTGTCCTCAAAAGATGAACAGGAGACAGCAAGAGTGACTACCCCAGAAGATGGAAAATGAGCTCAGAGGTTGTTGACAGTCAAAGATAAGCAACAGAAATAGAAACATTCTATCTCAAAAGACAAACAAGAAATGATGAGATTGTCTTTAAAAGACTGACGTCTGAGATAGAGGGGCACTATTAGTCTAACATTAAAGTCATCGACTTCGAAGTAGAAAAAGAAAATAAAACTCAACCTAAAAATAGAACATTTACCATAAAAGGAAAAATAAAATCAAGGAGACCATATCACACCAAAACCAGTGAACATGACAAGACCCAGGGAAGATTAAGAAAAGCTATAACAAAGAGAAAAATTAGACCTACTTCTATAGATAAAATTGAAAAACAACCAGAGGACATATTGCATATGATATTCAGAATGGAGAAGAGGCTATTTACAATGAAATTGAGACAGGATCTTTCATAAAAAATATTGAGTCCCAACCTACTAAACCATCCCCACCAGATAACATCAATATGTATCAAGGTGTACATAAAAGAGCTGCAGATGCCTTTGGGGTCCTAATGGAAGTGGAACAGGAGGAGTCCTGTTTTTTTGTCAAATCTTAAAGAAAAATTGGTACTTACCAATCATGCAAGCAGTTTTATAGCAAGGTTGAGAAGTATTGAAAAACTTGCTACTTTTAGAGCAGGGATTCCCAGAATCTAAAAGAAATGCAAACGATACTGCAGGACCTTCCCCACATACATTACATCACATGCGGAACCAGACTCTTATTGTCGGCGCAGCCAGGAAAAGTGCTCAGTTCACAAGCATACATGGCCAACCACCAGTTGAAGAAAGTAAAAGGTTAGAGGCAGTGGGCAGAAGAAAGGACTCGTCAGCAGGCATACAAAAGATCATAGCAAACTCAAATGCCCTGCTTAATAGATGTATGCCTTGGTAAGACATTGGAGATGTACTTCAGCACTTACAAGAACAATACCAAAAGAGAAGACGGAATAGTTGCATTTTGTGCTTAAAACAGTCTATAGACAGTGGTTAATGGGAACAGATTTCAGAAGGCATTCCTTGTTAAGAATTTCATGTTTTAGAAATGTTTTTGGTCCAGTAGCAGATCAAGATCTGGAACAAATGGAAAAATACCCATGATACTGCAAAGACAATTGATGAGGTGGTTGGGGAGGGGGTGCATGCAAATGACGTTTTCCTTTTGTGGGGATCACCTATTGGTGAGAAGTGGACAAGGTGGATTCCCCTTCACTACTGGGCAACAAACACAGATTATGCCTAATAGTTATTACGTGCCCTTCTTTCCCTTATATCTCCGGCACCCGGCCCCCTAATACTCGATCTACAATTGGTTGTTTCTAAGCCTGTCTGTATATTGTTTGCTCTCCTGTAAAGCGCTCTGATACCCTAACGGGTCAAGTTTGCGCTCTATAAAACACATAAATAAATAAATTAGGATAGTCACAATGGCAGTACACACTCTATTTGCTGCAGAGGGAAAACAAGAGGTTGAAGCAGTAGAGTTCCCCTTCCAACAAATGTCTTTAGTGGTGCCCCAGTACATATAGCACTAGTGGGAGGCCGAATCAGGGACACCCCTACATGACCGTCCACCTGAACAGACAAATGGATATGAAACGTTTTAAAATTCCGATATTACATAGAATTTCTTTTTTGTAAAAATTGTAACTAATCTTCCAAAGAAACAAAAATGCAAAAACGGACAGATAGAAGTACTAGAACAAGATGTAAAAGTACTATGAATGAAAGATGCATTAGAAGAGGTACTGCTCCATTAAAGGCAGGACTTGGCTTTGAGGCCAATATTTGGCCTAGGTTTTGTAAACAAGTACATTAAGCCAAACATTTCAAATGACAGCTTCACTATAAATCTTACCACAATTGGAAAAGAACAACTCCTTGGCCTTGATAAACCCGAAAGATGTTTACTTTCATATACAAATATATACAAATGCATCCTGCTAACTGGAAATAGCTCTTTTTTGTGATAATGGGTTCTCAATACCAATTTATGGATCTACCAATTGGTTTAAAGTCTCCACCAAGGGTCTTTACAGAGACACTGGCGGTGGTGGCAGCACATCTCAGGAGAGGAGGAATTCTTGTGTACTCTTACCTGGAGGATTAGCTGGTCCAGGTGAGTTATTTCCAGCAATATTACCAGAACCTTCAGATGGTAGTGGACTTACTCTACTGAAGGGGGGCGGTTCACAGTGAGCGTGAAAAATCATCACCAGTTTCTCAGAGGCAGAATAATTCTCTGGGGGGCAGCAATTGACACAGAATTGACATTGGTGACAAAAGTGAATTATTATTTGGGGTGGGCCCCACCACCTCAAAGAATAACAACACTAACTTGTTAGGTTGACCCCTAAAGTCACAAAATTAACCCAAGCTCAATCTCCTCGTAGCCATGGCTCAGAGTACATGCGCTTAGGTTAGGACAGTGTGTAAAGTATCTATGCAGTACCAAAACAGTAATAAAGTCAAAACACCAAACAATAAAACTCCCAAACCAAAATAGAAAAATAGAGTATAATTCAATTAACAAAATTACACAAAAAGACAAAAACCCAATAAGGGAAACCAGATATATGCTTTTTAAAGTTTTAAGTAAAAATAACATCAACAAGTACTAAGCCCAATGATAGTATATGGAAGCGGTAGGCCAGGACCTATGACCGATTTCATGCCGACAGTGATGAAGTGCGGGTTGGATATACAAAGTGGGTTCGTCCTAGTTGAAGATTTGACTTTCTGACTGTGTCTTTTTTATGACCCTCAAAAACCTCCGGCGGGGCAAGCCTGAAGCTGTATGAAGCTGTATGAACTTGCATCAAAATCAGGCACATTTTCTGCGAGGTCCCACTGGCAGGTGTCTTGGAAGTCCAAAAAGTGTCTTAGTCCCAACTTTTCAAGGTTTATGAAGCTGCTCCTCTGGGTCAGCTCTAAGTCTCCCAGGACCTCAGGGACATCACTAAGGAGCCAGGACTCAATCCAACAGCGGCCACAAGTAAAGTCCAGTATGTATCCAGTGCTGTTCCTGGGAAGGAAAATGGCCTCTTGCAGTTTGTTATGCCCCTGTAGTCACACAGTAGGTCAGCAAGCTGACCCTTGTCGCTGGTTTCTTTGTCTTGGGTAAAAGAGAGGAACAAGACCGGTCCTTCAGGGCTCCTCTCAGGTCACAGACAGCAGGTCCAGTCTCTTCTGCAGGTCCCAAAAGTGTTCTAAAGAAGTTGCCTTTGGATGCCACATTTTTGGTTCGCACTAGCTAGTGGGTGAGGGTGACTCCTGGCTGTTCCATAATTAAAGGGGTAAAAGTTCCCAATGGCAACCCACCGTTTTTGCAAATAATCCCACAGTGCACCTCACTCCTAAAATCCAAGATGGGGAGAGGCTTCTTCCCTTCTGCAGAGCTGGTGTGGCCAGGGAACTGAGCTGGCCACTCCCCTGTGTCCACTTACAGACCTGTTGGGGTAGCTTCCATCCCACTGAGTTTGGTGCCAGCCCAGCTAGTGTGGGCCTTGGGGCAAAGGTTTTACCTTCTATTATTATTATTATTATTATTATTAATTTTATAAGGCGCACAGCTACCCAGAGGTTTCCCGGCGCCGCCAGACACGAACAGAGTGTAAGAGAGACTATTGATTGAATAACCACGTTTTTAAACATTTACGGAAATTCGCATAGATGGTTTCGTTACAAAGCGACACTGGGAGCGAATTCCACAAAGAAGGGCCCAGGCAAGAGAAAGACCGACTGCCCATTCGCGACAGTCTGGTCCTGGGAACCAAACATTTAGCCTGAGTGGAAGAACGAAGGAAGCGCGGAGGATGATAAGGATGGACTAAGACATTCAGATACTGGGGTCCCGTGCCAGATTTGATTTTGTGCATATAGCTCAGAGCCTTGAATTTAATGCAGTTCTCTACCCTGAGCCAGTGAAGGTCATGTAGCGAGCCTGAGATGGACGATTCTAGGAACCTGGCAGAGTAATCTGGCAGCCGAGTTCTGCACCACCTGAAGTTTACCAATCACCTCCTTTTTGGCTCCTAGATACAGGACGTTGCCATAGTCCAGCCTAGAAGTAATAAGAGCCTGGACCACGGTTCTTTGCGTGGGACCAGGCAGCATCCAAAGAATTTTTTTGAGCCACTTTAGGATGGTGAAGCAGGTTGAGGCGACCTTAACTGCTTGATGCTTCATTGAAAGCTGGTCATCAATGATCACACCTAGATTGCGGACCTGGCGCGCAGGTTGGGGAAGTGCACCCATTTTTTTATTTTTTTTTAAACAAATTTTATTGATTTTCAATAAAATATCATGCAACTAACACTCTATCAAAATTATCTGCTTTTGGTCCTTAACCTCATACATCATTTTATCTCTTGTTTTAATGCTACGCCAGTTCCAAATAATTATTAGAAGCAATCCTTTACAATACAATAACTGACTAACTTAAATGATAACTGAAGGCCCACCTAGCCCCCCCTCCCCACCCAAACCACCGGTGTGCCTTTCCCGTTCGCAGCTCATTATTGTACTAACATCTACCCTGTCCATTATAGTGTCCTGAATACCAGCAACCCAATACAGGTGAACCCGCCCCCAACTGAGTCTAGCTAGTATGGCGCAGAGTAAGTATCTCGTCACTCTATCACTACTGTGCGGTTTGGTGAACCCATTGATGCCCCCGAGATCGAGCCACCCTCTGAGTCTGCCTCAGATATCTGCAATGCAGCTACCAGCGCTTCCCATGCCCTCGCTACCTCCAATGTTTTTTCATTATCTGTGCGCGCAGCCTGTTGAAACCTGAGTGTGCTTTCGCTCTGCGCCCACTTGAGGAACTCCGTCCTTCACATCCCAAAAGTGGGCCCTCTCGCTGACTTCCACTGCGCTGTAATCTCTCTCTTAGCTAGTACCAGGCCTAAATCCATAAACTTGCTCGTCACTTTCGTTTTAGAGGTGTGCGGAAACCAGTGCAATAGGCAAGTGCCCTGGTCAAATTCCATGTTACGGGCAGTAGCCCCCCGAAGTTGGGCAACCACTTCCTCCCAATACGTTCCCAGCTGCGGGCACCCCCACATCATATGTTGAAAGTTCGCCCCCTCCAAACTACAGCGTGGGCACCGGGCTGTGTCCGTCTCAAAGTACCGATTAATTCTGGCAGGTGTTAAATATGCCCTATGCAAAATGAAAAAATTAACCAATTGAAACCTGGCGTTCCTAGTACTTTTCCAGTTCCACCTGACTAGTTGGGCCCAAGTCTTCTCAGGGATCTCTTTACTTAAGTCTACATCCCATTTCCCTCGTAGTTCTCGGAGAGGTTCCAGCCTCTCAGTCAGCATGCGCCTATAGAGGCACGTGATCGCCTTAAAAGTGCCCGCGGCCATCGCCACATATTGGCAAGCCGCTGATGTCTGTGGCTCCAATAGACCCTCTTTCCAATAACGTTGTATTGCCGATACAAGGGCTGAGTGCAATAGGTAATCTCCCCGAGGGAGGCCGTACCTATCTTGCAAGGTCTGGAACGGCAATAACGTTCCATCTTCATAGAGGTCGCCCACCATCTGCACCCCCAAAACCTCCCATTCAGCCAATGCTGTCCAGTCTCCGCCGTGGGGGAGGGCCGTACACATCCCCAGTGGGATTTCTGGAGCATAAGGGCGGGCCACCCCAGCCCTGCGATGGCTCCGGTTCCAGCAAAGCCTCAACGTCCGCTCTTCGCCAGTGAGCTGCCCAAGGTTCAGCCGCTGCCGTAGTACAATAAAGGACAAAACATGTCGTTGGACCCATCTTCCTTCAGGGCCATCCAGGCCCCGGAACTCCCGAGCCACCGCTTGGGTGAGCCACTGCAACTGGGCCGCTAAATAATATAACTCTAAGTCCGGCACTGCCATCCCCCCATCGACTCTCTGGCGCATCATTGTTGTTAGCACAACCCTCCGTCTGCCAGTTCCCCATAAAAATCCCCCAGCCATAGAGCGGAGTTGCTTAAATACGGAGCCTGGGATCCAAATCGGCAGCGTCCGAAAATAATACAGGATGCGGGGAAGCGCCACCATTTTCAAAAGTGCCACCCGGCCCGCCACCGAGAGTGGCAAAGTGCTCCAAAAGGCAAAACTGCTCTTAAGGCCTCGTATGGCCTTACCTACATTACCCTCCAGCAAATCTTCCGGGGCATGATATATATTAGTGCCAAGATAAGGTAAACATCTAGGTTCCCAGCGAACATCTGCAACCTGGTCAAGGGCTGCCTCGGATGGCAGAACCGGGAACAAGCATGTCTTCTGCCAGTTCACCCCCAACCCCAATACCCTGCCAAAATCATGGAGCAATCGCTTCGCTCCCACTAAAGCCTCTTCCGTGTTTGCAAGGAAGATGAATAAATCATCAACATACAGGGAGATGTATTGAATGTCCCTACGGAGATCTAGCCCAGGGTAATATGTCCCCAACCTGGCATGGGCAGCTAACGGTTCGATGGCCAAAGCGAATAACAATGGAGAGAGCGGGCACCCCTGCCTCGTTCCCCGGCCCACTGAACAAGAAAGAGAAATCGTTACTCCCGTTCGTACACGAGCTGTCGCTGATTGATATAAGATTTCGGCCATCTCACAAAGGATTCCCCTAGGCCCAGCACCCTCCGTACCCCAGACAGATACGGCCATTCTAGGCTATCAAAAGCCTTTTCAATATCTACTGAGAGGACTGTCGCCGTGGGAGCCATACTATTGCCCTCCCCCATTATGCGTAGGAGGCGCCTTACATTAGTTGCCGTGGTACGTTTCGGAATAAATCCCGCCTGATCGCTATGAACCAGCTGTACCATATATGGAAGGAGCCGCGTCGCGAGGATTTTACTAAGTATTTTGTAATCAGTAGTTAACCTGGACAACGGGCGATAAGCCGATCGTATCAGAGGGTCTTTTCCCGGTTTTAATATAGGGACAATAATGGCCTCACGAGCGGAAGCAGGCAACCGTCCCAGGCCCCAGGCTTCCCGGAAGACCGCCAGCAGCCTAGGAGCCAATATATCGACATAAGTCGAATAAAACTCTATCGGCAGCCCATCCGTGCCCAGCGTTTTATTGCGTGCCATGTGTTTAATCGCTTCCCGTATTTCCCCTTCGGTAAGCTCCCGCCCCAGGTGGTCTGCCTGTGTCTTCTCTAATCTTGGCAGGCATACTTCTGCTAAGAAATCCCCCAGCGTTTCGCCCGGAGTCTGGAGCCTGCTCTCATACAAATCTGCATAATAGTCTAAAAACAATCCATTAATTTCTCGCTGAGTGTAGACTGGTGTTCCCGAGGATGATGTCAAGGCCAATATAGGCGTGCCTCTGGGGGTCGGATTAGCCAACCAAGCCAATAGTGTACTCGACTTATCCCGTTCCGCGTGCGCCCGCACTAAGTACGCCTTGTGGTCAAAGCAGCGCAATCTCTCCACCTGAGTCGCCACTCCCTCTCTCGCTGCCATGACTTCGCCCTGCGCCTCAGGATTCTCGTATCTGGCTCTCTCGGCTTGCCGCAGCCGCTGCTCTTCTTGTTCTATGTCAAAAAGGAGGGTCTTCCGTACTCCCACCATTTTAGCTATACATAAACCCCGCGTCACAACCTTAAAAGCATCCCATTCCAAGCTCGATGTTGTACCTTCGTTCTCATGAAAATAGTGCTCTATGCCCGTCTGTACTTCTGCGCGGATGACAGGGTCCTCCAGAGTTTCCGGGCGTAAACGCCAGGTGGGAATTAGAGGCCTCTCTGTAACCCAGTTTATTATCAGCAGCAATGGATTGTGATCCGAGATCGTCCTTGCCAGATACTCGCTAAGTCGGACAGATGCATGAACATCCGGGGAGCACAACACGGCATCCAACCGTACGTGTAAGTCGTGCAATGCAGAGAAGTAGGAATAATCCCTCTCGCCCAAATGCTGTGCCTGCCAGGAATCTATGAGCCCCCATTTATCCTGCCAATCCTGTCTGGTTTGAGAAAGCCTATGAATAGGAGCCTCGGGCAACGGGGGGTAAGACCTGTCCATAGTAGTGTCAGTGACAGAATTGAAGTCCCCACCCATTATTACCGGGCCTGTCAAGAAGGGTGCCAGTTTCCCCGACAGCCGGGCAAAAAAGGAGGCCTGTTCCAGATTGGGGGCATATACGCTACATAGCGTAACTTCCTTACCATCTAACCTTTCCATGACCGCCACAAACCTCCCCTCCGGGTCCGCCAACTGCTGTGTCGGCTGGAAGGGCACTCCAGCTCTGACCCATATCAGTGCGCCCCTAGCAAAAGCAGAGTAGGTCATATAAAAAAGCTGTCCTCTCCACCTGCGCTGCAACGCCACCCCCTCAGCTCGATCAACATGGGTTTCTTGGAGGAAAGCAATCTGCACCCCCCTACGCGCCAAAAATGAATGCATCTTGTGGCGTCTCTGCATCGTGTGCATTCCCCGTACGTTCCAGGTAATACATTTTAATTCAGGTGATGTCCCCATAGTGGTTTCCAGCCCACATCCAGAACTGTTCTCCCTCCAATGGCACACCAGTGGTTCTAACTACCCTCAAAAAAAGAAAACCCAAAACTCCCCAACAAACCCCCCCCAGAATAGGCTCTAAAAATCTAGCACCCATCCAAACTTCCCACTAACTTTATCCCCGGTAGCTACCAGGGACCCACTTAAAACCTGATCGAAGGGGGGGCTCTAGAGCCGAGAAGAACTGGTTCACAATCCCGGTGTATCCTAGCCCCGTACCCCACTATCAGAGTAGCCTCCATACCGTCGAAAGGATCCCTTATAAAGGAGAACTGCTCTAGTCTGGCGCCCTCTCATCTCAGCCCTCCCCCGCCCGATCTCAGTCACTCCCCAGGGGATGCCAGGGCTAGTGCCACTCCACCCCCCCTCTCAAAGTATTAAATTTGGTCACTCAGCATCAGGCATCAACAACCTCATCCGCAGTCCCAGGGGTGACATGTGGCAGCGTAACACTCCCAGTATCAGTGTCATCAGTCAGTCCCAGCTGACCCCTTTTCGGAGTCAGTCGCTGCCGTTGACGCTTGCCCTCTTGCTTGGGAAATCTCTGTCACGGCCTGCAATACTGCTAATCTCTCCGTCTCCGTCTGCGTCGTGGTGAGGCGCTGCGCTCCCGGGCGACGTCGTCCAGTGCGTCTTGTACGGCGTGGGCGCGGTGCTTCCGTTTGGTGTACTGTACCACGGCCCGCCTTTCCCAATCCCGCTCTGTAGGATTCCAGCCAACTCCATGCTTCTTCAGGGTCATTGTGGAAATACGTTGTACCGTCCATTATTACCTTCAGGCGTGCTGGGAACAGCAAGGAATATTGAACGCCTTCTTCTCTAAGCTCCTTCTTAATTGCTAAAAACGAAGCCCGCTGGCGCTGCACCTCGAATGTGTAATCCGGAAAGAGCGTCACATTGGTATTATCCACCTTAAACGGGCCCGTTGTGCGAGCCTTGTTCAGGAGCAAATCCCTATCTTTGTAATGGAGGAGGCGCGCCACGACCGGTCTGGGAGGTCTTCCAGGCGCCAGCTGCTTGGCCGGGACCCAATGCGCCCTCTCCAGTGTGTAGTAGGGAGTCAGGCCCTCCGGTGCAACCTCAGTCCGCAGCCAGGTTTCCAAATAATCCACCATATTGTCCCCTTCCACACCTTCCGGCAGGCCCACCACTTGTATATTATTCCATCTATTGCGCCCTTCCGCATCTTCGGCCCTCCGCTCCAGTACCTGTAGACGGCGCCGCACATCTCCCAACTGGGTTTCCAACGTTTTCTGCGCCGGTTCCAGAACCTCCAAGGTGGTCTCTGTCTGCTTCACCCGGTCGGCCAACTTTGCGTGATCCGCTCGGAGGAGGCCCAACCCCAGGGCCACCTGTGCGATGTCTTGCTGCAGCGCATCCTTAGTATCCGTGATGGCCTTAAGTATCTGATCCGCCTGTTGCTGCATCAGGCCCTCTGGTTGCAGCTCCGCGACGTCCTGCTGTCGGTGCTCCACCGTTTCTACATCCTCCCCCCTGCTTGCCTCTTGGTTTCCCCATGGAGCTCAGTTCGCCAGGACCCCAACCGTAGTGGGGGATCACCTCTCGTGGCACCAGGGCAGGCCACCCATTTGAAGAGGCCAATGCGGGGGGCCCCAGAGATCTTTATTTTTCACCAAAATTAGACTTCCGTTTTTTCGCCGTTGAGTTTAAGCAAGTTGGCTTGCATCCAACCTGCTATATTTTGTAGCCCCGCCTGGAGAGAAGAAGGCTTAGATGCCTCTTTAGTGGAGAGGGAGAAGATTAGCTGGGTGTCATCGGCGTAGGAGAAAATAGACAACCCAGCATCTTCGGCGATCGTTGCCAGAGGCCTGACATAAACATTAAATAATAGTGGGCTGAGAATGGAACCCTGCGGTACTCCATGAGGAGAAGCATGGATCTTAGAACTGGCTGATGGAGAAAAGACCTGGAAAGTACGATCGGCCAGAAAATCAGTGAGCCATTTGAGTGCTGCACCGACAACGCCCAGCGATTGTAAAGCTTTTAGTAACACGGTATGTGATACCGTGTCGAAAGCCGCACTCAAATCAAGCAATATAAGTGCCACAGTTTCCCCCATATCTAGACGGTGACGCAATGTTTCAGTGACTCCAAGAAGAGTAGTTTCAGTAGAGAAACCAGCTCTGAAACCGGACTGTGAAGAATGCAAAATTTTTTGGGAATCAACAAAATGCGTCAGTTGCTGGTTAATATGTTTTTCTAATATTTTAGAAAAAGCTGGGAGTAAAGAGATCCGGCGGAAATTAGATGGTTCCGCCGGATCAGCATTGGCTTTTTTCAGGAGTGGGAGGACCATGGCGTGTTTCCACTCAAGTGGAACAATTGCTTCCTGTAGGGATGCGTTAAGCAACTCAATGATTAACTTTAGTGACGACGGCTCAAGCTTCTGAAGTACGGTGATGGGAAGAGGATCTCTAGGAGAGCCGGATTTAAAGCTATCTAAGAGGCGTTTAAAAGAAATTGTATCCAGAGGCAACCAATTTTCTAATGTGTTGGAACGTTCGACGATCTGACAATCCAGTAGAGCAAAACTTCCCGATGGGGGGGGGAGGTGAGGGGGGGGGGGGGAGTTCTTAGTTTGCTGCACCACATTGGTTGTCAATGCATTCAGTGCTGAGTAGATTTTCTCCACTTTACTGATATAAAACTTGGCTAAATCCTCACATTGAGATTCGGTGAGCACAGGGGGGATGGGTTGGCAAGCTGCACCCGAAAGTTCTTTAACTAATTTAAACAGGGTCTTGGAGTTGTTCTGTGCCGTCGTGATGGTGGTGCTCACGTATTCGGCTCGGGCAGCATTACAAAGAGAGTGGTAGTCCCTTTTTGCTAATTTATATGCAAGTTTGGATTCGGGTGCATAATCCTTCCTCCAGCGTCTTTCTAACGCTTTACATTTACTTTTCTCTATTTTTATCCTTTCGGAGAACCACGGGGCAGGAGGTCGGTGCTTGTTCACTTTTTTAATAGAGGATGGGAGGCACACATCAATGGATGTTAGAATCCAAGTATAGATGGTGTCCAACTCTGTCAGACCAACTGAAGTAATGGCGGGGATGTTAATTGATAGGAGCTTGTTAAAAATTTCTATGTCTAATTTCTTCCAGTTTCTAGATGTAGACTTGATGCCCATAGTTGGCGTGTTTGCACTCTGCAGATCCTGCCTAACCCCGAAACCGACCAAAAAATGATCTGACCAGAGTACTGGCAAGAAATATTAGATACATTTGAAAAAATAGAGTCCAATAAGTGACCCGCCACATGAGTGGCACCTGAATTACAAAGTAGAATATTCATTGCTGCCAGATCAGCAATCAGTGAAGTGCTCGTCGTACATGTTGGGTTCCTCTGTCCCTTTCAAGTTAATGAAGTTCCTCGGTCCACCCACCTGTCCTTCATGGCCTGATAGGGATCACATGCCCCCATGCCCAGTCCATCCTGTCACTGGGCCTAAGCCATTGTTGCGCTCTGGGAGTAGTGTAGACACCCATTAAGATCAAGCACTTGCTGGGCAGCTGCTGCCAGGCTAATACAGATTAGCCTCCTAGAGCTTCAGGCAGGGAAAAGGTAACTTCTAAAAGTTACTTTTCCTGAACTTATTTATTATAAAGCCAACTTCACCAATCAATTGTACTTTAATGAATACTAAAATTAGTCTTTAAATGAATGTTGGCCGTTTCCTGTCAAAGGTTACAGATAAAAGTTTATAAATCTGTACTTTGACATTTTCTAGGATTCAACTACACACCTGTCAGTGGAAATAGTTTCGGGTCTAGTCACTGGAGGAGCATGCCAACTTTAATTTCAAACATGCTCCGCTTTTAAATATCAGGCACCTTACTGTGTTGGTGACAAGGTGTACTTGGGTTGACTTGTTAATATTTAAAAGCAGGGTTTCCTGCCTGTCAAAAAGGGTTATTTTGACAGGTTTGACAACAAGTATTTAGGTTGTTGCAATTCGGCTACATGTGGTAGGCCTCAAGCCATGTTGTATAGGCCAAATCTGTGGATAGCACCATAGGTGCTGCAGATCACAGGTGGGAGTTAACTTCCAAGGCCTGGGTGTATTTCCTACACTATATACTTGGGACTTATAGGTAAGTTAAACATGTCAATCGGGGTTACCCATGTGTAAACCAGGGGCACTTCTCTACCACAGGGGAGAAAAGTGCACAGAGTTTAAAAAAAAAAGAACAAAAAAAAAAACATCAACAATGGAGTCCAAAAAGGGCAGAAGACATGGGGTTACCATATAGAAAAGGCAGATTTTCTACAGTTGGTCTAACCCATTCAGATGAGTGTTACACTGCAGGAACAAATTTCCTTAGGCCTCTGAGCCTGTCTGTCGAGTGGACTCCAGGTGTGGGCATTAAGCCTTCAGAAAAGGTAGTAAAAACTCAAAGACTTTGAATGTTTTGCCATTGTCTCCTCAGCCTTCCACCTCCAAAATGGCTTTGCTCCTCTTTGACAAAGTTCTTGTCTATGAAGGCAAATCTTCATCCTCTAAGAAACACTCCAAGACCTCTTATGACTCCTCGATGACTGCACCTTCTATGCCTGCAGCTATGCATGCCTTGTTGATGACAAAAATACCTTTGTCAAAAGCTCGAACCTCATCCAGTCCCACTGAGGAGCTAGTCGACGACAGCCATATTTTTGAGGGTGACAACTTCATCCTTTTTCGATCATTTATAATACTTTATTTTGGTCAATAATACAGTATCGTTTTGTAGGCCCACATAAACACAGCACCACAAATTTATTAAAATCAAATAAAAACATGTAATAAATATTGTATTAATCAGGATAATTCAAGAATTTTCCTTCTGCCTAAATGAATATGGTCCTCATCGGAAGAGCAAAGCGAAGCCTACACTTCAGCAATACATATAAAGTGGATACCACATCAAGAAGTAGGTGTCAACATCTGACCTTGGAAATATCTTAGCTATAGTGTAGCCAACCCGATTCCGGGGCAACTACTTTTTGGGCCTATTCTCTATCAGTAAGGACGGAGAAGAGGTTATTTTGCACCAGATTAGCCAGATGCTCTGAAGGAACTTGGCAATTGAGAAGACAGTTGGGTAGTGTCTGCCTTACATATTCTCAGGACTATCCTAAGCTTGCAAATTCCCAAGGAGCGGCACACCACTCAAATTAATTTCATATTTCCTGATACTGATTCCCCACCAATCCAATTTGGGGACCGGAGTAGCGTGCTACCTGCCAAAAAGTGCTCCAGCACCTAGTCAGGGGTAGCAAGCACTATATAAGCGCAAACCCTTTCCTCTTCTATCCCTCCACTATCTTTTTTACAATCCAAATAACAGACTAACATGTCCACCGCTCAAATTAATTTCATAGTTCACTATACTAATTCACCACTAATCCTTTTGGGTTCGCCGAAAAAGCGCTTTGGCGCCTCGTCAGGGGTAGTAAGCGCTATATAAATGCAAGTACAATACAATACAATAGGGAAACTATCCAATGCTTGCACTGGTTATGTTAATATGGGCAGAAAAACAATAGGTGATAGTCTGTTTCATCATCTCTGCATCCAGGACAGAGTTTACTGCCCCCCAAATTACCCTTCCATTTGGCTGTGAGTGAAGCAAGGGGAAGGGCACCCAGCCTAAACCTAATAAAAAGAGCTTTAGTAAAGGGTGGGTCAATCACATCCATATAAGCTCCAGGAGCAGAGAAGGGCTTAAACTCAAGGAAACATTCTATTAAGTACCCCAAACCTTGCTGGTTAATCAGCTTCAACTCATCATGCTCCCAATAAGGGGACTTCAGCTTTTTGGCAGAGGCTAATACAATGGTGGTTGGGTCCAGCCAATACTCTGACAGACTTAATAAATAAAGGGTCTGCTTCACAAATTTCGGCCATGATCACGTCACCCCACCCTTTTGTCTATCCAGAATATCTCCAAGGCGCGCACTATAATGTGACCATACATGTAGCCAGTAAAGCAGTGATTTAAGAAGCACTAAGGGTGAAATGGACTGAAAACCTAGATCTTGTGTCAAAACCAGGGGTACTTTGGAGGAGTTGAGGGCAGCCCTCAAAAATTACTTGAATCTATGTTACCATATCCTCAAAGTTCAGCACCATAGGCTGCGGTAACTACTGCTTTGGCTCTCCAAACTTTTAAGAGTGGAGAGACGGGATGAAAAGAGGTTTTGTTTGCTAATCTCAAAATAGTTGCCGCCCTATGGTTCAGTGCACGTGTACTTTTTGTGGCTTGACAGACCCATGTGTTGGAACTGGATAGGTGAATTCCTAGATAATCAAAGTCGAGAAGTCTCTCCAGATCCACGCCCTCTAGTGTTAACACCCCTCTGAATCCCCTATGTGGATGGATTGACATGAACTTTGTGTTCGAGGCATATGAGCTGTAGATCGTATACTTGTGCATAGATCGCCATCTGGTGTTGGGCTCGGATGTTTGCACTTTGTTTTTGTCTTGGAAGAAGTCTTTTGTAGTAACGAGGTAGGTGACTCCTCCTTAGGGCGATAGTGCGCATGGGCATCGACTCCATCTCCAGATTGTTTTTTTCCGCCATCGGTTCGGATGTGATTTGCTGCGCTCCGGGTCGATATCGGTTTCGAATCTCCCTTCAACGTGCAATCCCTCTCCACTCGACGGTATTGTCTTGATCGCGTTTCCCTTTCGACTCGCATCTTAAAACAAACTCCTTGACCTCTATCTTCGACGCGGACCGTTGGGCCTATCCGCGCCGACCACGCCTGCAGTCAATGGAAAGGACTCCTTTCAAAAAATGCCCTGGGTGTGGTGCTAAGTTCCCACACACAGACTTGCACGAGGTTTGTAATCTCTGCCTCTCCCCGGAGCACGAAGACAAAAATTGCAAGGCCTGTGCATCGTTCAGGTCGAAGAAAACCATCCGTGATCGTCGGGCTCGACGTCACGAAATGTCTCGCGGAAGTAGCTCGATTCCGGACATCTTCGGAGCAGATCCCATTGTCCAGCCGGAACAACAAGGTGATGAAGACATCTCCGTATCCGAGGCCGACGACTCCGACATCGAAGAGGAGACAGTCACCCCGGCTCAGCGTTCCGTGAGTACCGAAACCCCTCTCCCAAAAACCAAACCTAAGGCTCCGGTAACACCCTCGCCCTCGGGCTCAGGTCAACACCGGCAACATGTCTCAGACGCCCCGCCCTCGGGCCCGGCTATGAAACCTAAACATAAGCCTTCCGGCTCAGGCTCGAGCCAACCCCATTCCGGTGCCGAAAAGTCACCTTCGGCACCGAAGCACCAGACCAAAGACGTGCCACGCACTTCTTCGTCGACGCCAAAGACAACCTCGACACTGAAGCCCTCTGAGTCGAAACAGACCAAAGACAAACATTCGGAACCGAAAAAATCTTCGGAGCCGAAAACTGCTTCGGAATCCCAAAAATCTTCGGAGCCGGAAACTGCTTCGGAATCCCAAAAATCTTCAGAGCCGAAAACTGCTTCGGAATCCAAAAAATCTTCAGAGCCGAAAACTGCTTCGGAATCCAAAAAATCTTCAGAGCTGAAAACTGCTTCGGAATCCAAAAAATCTTCAGAGCCGAAAACTGCTTCGGAATCCAAAAAATCATCAGAACCGAAAACTGCTTCGGAATCCAAAAAATCATCGGAGCCGAAAAAAATCTCGGAGCCAAAAAAATCTAAGGAGTCCAAGACCCCACAGAAAGCCTCAGACACTCTGTCCAAAGAACATTCTGACCCAAAATCTTCGGCACCGAAAAAAGACATTTTACCCACTCGGCCTGTACCTGATTTTTCGGATCCAAAACAAAAAACTCTTTTTATTGACCCACAGACTGGCAAAGTTGTTGCCATACCTCCAAAAAAGAGGAAACTGGACACTTCAGAGGAATCTGAAATACCCTTGAAACGAAAGGAGATGAGTACTAACACCTCCCCACCTCCTTCTCCTCCTCCAGTTGATCCAAACTTCTAATTTCTCCACCACACTCCCCACAACCTATTTTTTCACCTCAAACATCAGATACCGAGGATGATCATACCTATAGGGGTGGGAATATAGATCCACATGGGGCTGATGATGCACATACCATCCCAAATGACGTAGACCCTTGGGATGACTACAACACAGATCCCGACCCACATAATGACCCGGACCTCTATCCATCTAGGCCATCACCACCAGATGACAACATTTGGTTTGTTCAACTAATCAATAGGGCTGCCCAATACCACGGGGTACAGTTACATTCTGATCCCTTAGAGGAAGATTTTTTTACTTGAAACCTTTGCACCCTCGCAAAAATCCACACACACCCTGCCAATGTTAAAAGGCATGCTCAAACATGCCCCAGACGTTTTTAAGGACCCTGTCGGAGCCAGAATTCTCAACACCAGGATAGATAAAAAGTATAAGGCAGCTCCCAATGACCCAATTTACATTAAAGGTCAGGTCCCTTTGGATTCTCTTGTGGTGTCTAACGCACGCAAGAGGGCAAATTCTCGGAGTACAGGCGACACCCCCTCCTGATAAGGAGTCCAAATTAATAGACGCATCTGGTAAACGTATTGCGTCACAGGCTGCAAATCATTGGCGGATTGCCAATGCCCAAGCTTTATTGGCCAGGTACGACAGGGCTCACTATGACGAGCTTGAAAAGCTCATGCAACACCTTCCTGACCAGTACAAACAAAAGGCCAACGACCTTATCCAAGAGGGGAAATTGATCACAAACACCTCAATTAAATGTGCGCTCGACGCGGCTGATACCGCATCTCGCGCCATTAACACTAGCGTTTTGTTGCGCAGGCACGCTTGGCCCGGGCTCCGGATTCAAACAGGAAGTGCAATCTGCTATTCTAAATCAGCCCTTTGATCAAGAGCATCTTTTCGGGCCCTCAGTTGACACAGCTTTGGAAAAAATGAAAAAAGATACGGAAACTGCTAAGTCTATGAGGGCCTTACAATTCCCTTCCCCTAGAGGCTCTTTTTGCTGCTCCTTCTACAGAGCCGGCTCCAAAACCTTTGGCTCAGAACATCCCTCTTCGTCCTATAAGAGCCCCACTCAAACATCCTCCAAAGGATACTTTCGCGGAGGCAACAATGGTAAGGGAAGAGGTTGCGGCAACAATAACCCCACCTCCCCTACCACCAAACAGTGACTTCTCTCCGATCATCCCACTCCTGTCGGGGGACGTCTCTCACAGTTCCTACCTGTCTGGAATTCAATCACAACAGACAAGTGGGTAAGACAAATTATCCAGTATGGTTACTGCCTGGAACTCATCTCTATCCCCCCAAACATTCCTCCCAGACAACGTCCAATGTCCTCAGGACATCTAACACTTCTCAAACAAGAGGTTCTCTCCCTATTACAAAAACATGCAATAGAACCAGTCCCCTTGCCTCACCAAGGCACAGGGGTTTACTCCCTCTATTTCATAATTCCAAAAAAGGATGGCTCTCTCAGGCCCTTATTTGACCTCAGACCACTAAACCTCTACATTCAGTTGGATCACTTCCACATGGTCACTCTCCAACAGGTGCTCCCACTACTTCAACTGGGCGACTTTCTCTCCCCTCTGGATTTAAAGGACGCCTACTTTCATATTCCCATTCACCCCGCTCACAGGAAATATCTCAGGTTCGTGGTAGATGGTCAACACTACCAATTCAAGGTCCTCCCATTCGGGGTGACTACAGCACCCAGTCTTCACCAAGTGCCTTGCAGTAGTTGCAGCCCACTTAAGAAGACAGCACATTCATGTCTTCCCTTATCTGGACGACTGGCTCATAAAAGCCAAGTCACACAGCAGCTGTGTGCAACACACACACAAAACAATCCAACTGCTTCACGACTTGGGATTCACGGTAAACCTCACAAAATCCCACCTCCAACCATCCAGCATACAACAATATCAAGGGGCTACAATAGACGCTTCAAAAGCTCTAGAAATACCCCAACCCAGTCAGGATAAGTGCCATACAAGCTCCAATACAAAAATTTCAGCCTCAACACTCGCTACCATCGCGAGTGTTCATGCAGCTAATCGGGATGATGGCCTCTTTCATTCTCATCGTCCCTTATGCAAGACTCCAAATGCGTCCCTTACAGGAGTGTTTGGCACGTCAGTGGAACCAGGCTCAAGGTCAGCTAACAGATCTGGTGTTGGTAGACGACCGCACCCATCGCTCTCTGCAGTGGTGGAACACACAAAACCTTTCCAAAGGGCGGCCGTTCCTCGACCCGGTTCCACAGATAGTGCTAACAGCAGACGCATCGCTCACCGGTTGGGGAGCTCATCTTCAAACCCATACCATTCAGGGCATATGGATCCCTCAACAAAAACAATTCCACATAAATTACATGGAATTGTTGGCAATCTTCCTAGCGTTAAAATCTTTTCAACTCCACCTCTTAAGCAAAGCTGTTCAAGTCCGTACAGACAACATGACAGCAATGTATTACATACAAAAACGGGGGGGGGACGACACACTCTCTCAAGCTTTCACACCTAGCTCTAAGCATATGGAGATGGGCCATTCCTCGAAACATATATCTCCTTGCAGAACACCTCCCAGGAGTACACAATCAAATTGCGGATCTACTCAGTCGCCAAACACAGCAGATCCACGAATGGGAACTTCATCCTCAAGTTCTGCTTCCATTCTTTCAAATGTGGGGCCACCCTGAAATAGACCTGTTCGCCACACACCAAAACGCAAAATGCCCAAGCTTCGCATCCAGGTATCCACACCCATTGTCCAAAGGCAATGCGCTATGGATGAACTGGTCAGGCAAATTTGCTTACGCTTTTCCACCTCTTCCACTCATTCCGCTAGTGGTTCGGAAACTCAAACAGCATTCCCTCACACTGATCCTGATTGCTCCAACATGGGCCCGACAGCCATGGTTCACAACTCTCCTGGAACTATCAGTAGTTCCTCATCAAAAGCTACGCCTCTCACCCAAGCTTCTCACTCAGAATCATGGAGAGATCAGGCATCCAGATCCCAGTCAACTCAACCTTGCGATCTGGCACCTGAAGTCTTGGAGTTTGGCTACCTTAATCTCCCGCCAGACTGCATGAACATCATTAAAGAGGCTAGACGTCCTACCACAAGAGCTTGCTATGCCGCAAAGTGGAAAAGATTTGTAATTTACTGTACAAATAACAAAATCAACCCACTAGACGCTTCTATTCAAGACATCATCTGTTACCTTTTGCATCTACAACAATGTAACCTAGCGTATACATCCATTAGACTACATCTTGCGGCAATAGCAGCCTATCTCCAAAACAGACAACACTTGTGTCTGTTTAGGATACCAGCTATCAAGGCATTTATGGAAGGACTTAAAAGAATAATTCCACCTAGAGTTCCACCCTCTCCAGTATGGAACCTAAATGTGGTACTTACCAGGCTCATGGGTCCCCCATTTGAACCTATGCATAAATGCGAATTACAATTTCTCACCTGGAAAGTAGCTTTCCTAGTTGCGATCACCTCTCTCAGAAGAGTCCGTGAACTCCAGGCATTAACCATACAAGAACCATTTCTCCAAATCCATCATAACAAAGTGGTTCTTAGGACTAACCCAAAATTTCTACCTAAAGTCGTCTCTGCTTTCCACCTTAACCAGTCTGTAGAACTCCCAGTGTTTTTCCCTCTACCAGACTCAGTAGCAGAACGTGCTCTTCACACGCTAGACGTAAAAAGAGCGATACTTTACTACATTGAAAGAACAAAATCCTTTAGAAAGACTAAACAACTTTTTGTGGCTTTCTCCCCACCTCATAAAGGCAATCCTATTTCAAAAACAGGGATTGCAAGGTGGATTGTTAAATGCATCCAAATATGCTATGCTAAAGCCATACGCACCTTAACCATTCCCCCTAGGGCTCACTCCACACGTAAACTAGGGGCATCTATGGCATTCTTAGGGAACATTCCCCTGGATGACATCTGCAAAGCAGCAACTTGGTCTACACCACACACGTTCACAAAACACTATTGTGTAGACGTGCAAGCAAAACAACAAGCTAGTGTGGGCCAGTCTGTATTAAAAACACTTTTTCAAACCACTGCAACAGATACAGGTAGCCACCGCTAACGAGGTAACTGCTGTATAGTCTATGCACAAGTATACGATCTACAGCTCATATGCCTTGAACGGAAAATGCTACTTGCCAGTATGCATCTGTTCTTGGCATGTAGAGCTGTAGATTTGTATATGCCCACCCGCCTCCCCGGATACCTCTATCTGTTCCAGTACTATCTTACTTAGATACATTACACATGGACATCCTTTTCTATTTCTTACTAACTCCATCATAACCCTCCATGGCAAAACAATCTGGAGATGGAGTCGATGCCCATGCGCACTATCGTCCTAAGTAGGAGTCACCTTCCTCGTGACTACCAAAGACTTCTTCCAAGACAAAAACAAAGTGCAAACATCCGAGCCCAACACCAGATGGCGATCTATGCACAAGTATATGAATCTACAGCTCTACATGCCAAGAACAGATGCATACTGGTAAGTAGCATTTTCCTTTATTTGTATTGATAGCCAAACTGTGTCTGGAAAAGAACAGTTTGAACCTAAGAGGGGGAGTTTCTATTCCCTAACAGGGTGTCATCAGCGAGCAATAAGGCTGGTATTTTGGTACATTTGAATCATTGTTGCAGTCCATAATGTAATCAACACAACTGTTAATGAAAATAAGAAACCGCATTGGGGCAAGGACGCAACCTTACCTCACTGCCTTATTTACTCCAAAGCAATCTTTACTTTCCCCATTTGTACCCCAGCCAATTTGAGCGAAATTATTGCATTGAACTCGAGTTAAGATGTCTAGGAGAGGCTCTGGGAGCCCAAGATCTCTAAGAATACACCAACGTTTTTCTCTGGGGACCATATTGAATGCCGCTTTTTAGGTCGACAAAAGCGACATAGAGACTACCTTTGTTGACATCTACCTCTTTATACCTGCTCAGTTGGAACCTAAAGATCTGATCAACTGTACTTGTTTTATGATGAAATCTTGCCTGAAACTGAGACAGGCTCTCATCATTGATCCAAGTTAGTAAGTGCTCTAAAATAAGCTTACAAAATATTTTTGGGCTAGAGTCGATAAGACTTATTGGCCGATAATTTGCTGGGTCTGATTTGAGAACTTTCTTGAAAAATAGGAATAATCTCTGCCCCTTTCCAGGAATCCAAGATTTTAGCACCTGCCATAATGGTGTTAGCAACACTATTAAAGTAAGGAGCCTATATGGCTGGTTCTGAAATAAAGAGATCCACCGGGATTCTGTCTAACCCAGGGGCCCTACCATCCTTCTGTGAGCAAATGGCTAGTTTGATTTCTGTCATAGTGAAGAAATCACCAGCATCAGATGGATCAGGGTTTTGAATGACCGAACTCGATGTTTCAAATGGCACAGTTCCTATCATGGCTGGATCTGAAGGGTGAGAGGGGAAGGGAGACATGAATTCACTGTAAAGAGATTGGAAATGGTTAATCCACTCATGCTGAAGGATGTTAGATTCTTGCCTCATTTTGGTCGTCTTGGCTCCTTGGGATATAATATGCCAGAAAACTGCCTGGTTCCCAGAACGTGCGGCGGTCAGGATGTCATTCCAATTGGCGATGTCCCAAGCTATTTTCACATTCTTTTGGGCAGATTTATGAAGTGCTCTGGCTAACTTGATATTTTGGGGAGAACCAACTTTAAGGGCATTTATTAAATTGCTCTTTGCTAACCTGCTATCCCTGTTGAATCAAGTAGGATCTGTGGTTGGAGTCGAGCTCCTGTTGGAAGAAGGTTTAGTAAAAAAAATGGAGTTTCATTTCCTCAAGCCACTTAACATGAACATCCAAAAACGTTAGGGGTTCAAGTTCGAACTCTGCTAAGGTGAGCAAGATGGGAACTATATCTATACAAAGTTGAGCATAAACCCCCTCATTGGTCGCCAAGCTCTCCCACCTGACCGTTCTCTGATTATTACTAATAGTTAGGTCTCAGTGGGCAAACACTGGTTCTTATCTAGGCTGGCTGGGCTGCCCTGAAGGGTGAGGAGTTGGCAAAAATGATCACTCTTATACTGGGGTAGAATTTCCATGTCAATAAAATATTCACAAGACTGGAGATCAAGAAGGATTTAATCAATATGACTCCAGTATGAGTTCCTCCTAAAAGTGGGACGCCTCTCTACATCAGACTTTGTTCTGCTATTTGTGACTTTCAGATGTCAACACATGTTAAGGTCTAACAGCTAGAAGGGTACCTTTGAAAGGGTCGTTTGACAAGAACCCACAAGTTGTGGTATACCCCAATATCGGTCTTCCTCTCCAGCTATCTCTCTTAGTAATGCTCAAGGTTCAAAACTCACATTAAAATCCCCACCTACGATCACAGCAGGCACCTCCCCAATCTCAGAAATAGTATCTCTCAAAAGATTTAAAACAAGGGACTCTACAGTCTTCGAAACACTAAAGAGGAGTAATTTTACTTTATTCCAAGAATTTACTTCAAGTCCAAGTATGTTGGGGGAATCGATAGGTAGCTATCTTACTTGGCAGTCCAGGGAGCTCTTAAACCATATAGTGAGGTCACCCCAAGATCTACCAGCTTTCGACTTGAAGGTTGGAATGAAAAAATTTCTGAAGCCTTGTCTATGGGGTGGTGAAATTCCCCAAGTTTCTTGGAACACAATTATATTGCCCTTCTCAATGAAGGCGCCCAATCCTCCTGGGCGAGCTAACTCCAGAGTCCAACAAAATTCCAGTAGGCCAGAATAAGATTATTAATGGAACTAGATATTGAGGTGATGAGCTTGGGTGTCTCAAGATGGAATAGGGGGCTCACTAGGGGGGCACGGAGAGTTTTCAGTGTTATCTGACGGTTCTACTATACTGGTGGGATGAAGGTGAGCAGAATGATTCTGTTGAGAAGTTGTAATAAGGCTAGAGTCAATAGAATACCCTTGAGATGGACAGGATATGAAACCCTGTCTAATACACTTTGAGGCATTCCCTGCAGACTCCAATCAGTCAATGTGGGATAGCAGTGAGGATGAGTAAGATTGCTTCTTCCTCTGCTGGGGAGATACTCTAGATTTAAACTGGATCGAAGAATTGTAAGGAGTGAAGGTCCAGGCTTGTAGGGATTGCAGACCATTTACAATAGAAAGTTGAGTCAATTGCAGTTTAATGTAATCTAAATTGTCTGTGGATGACAGATGAATAGCCCTAGTGATGTCAGAGTGGATGACACTGTTGCACTTCTTAACGTCCCTGAGCCAATGGATCACTTTGTTGGTCAAAGAGGCCTCATCTTCCCTATAATGTGAGTGGAGTTTGGGATCGCCATCATGTAATTAGTCCTAATGTAAGAGAAGGTTTCTTGATTGGTGTTACTCAATAGTTGTTTAGGCAGGTAATGGTCATATGAAAAATCTAGTTTCTGGGATGGGACTAAAGAAGAGTTATGCGGATTATAGAAGTGGACTGTAATGGGCCCCTCAAACTACCCTCTTTGTTGAATCTGGGATGGGTTACCTGATGGCCCGTGCAAGCCCTGGGGGGATTTTGATGCCTAGGTGTGAATGGAAAAGATGGAAGTTGCCGGTTCACAACCCTGGGGCGATGTGAAGTAACTGATGGAGCCTGTTTATCTGATCAGATATTGGACACAATAGGTGGGGGTTCAGGATGAGATAATGCCCACCGATAATGAGGGCGCTCAAACTCTTCTATTTGATCTACGAGCGAATGCACAGATGACTGTGATTCCGTCAGCAATTGTACTTTCCTCCTTAGGTCCATTATTTTTGCCCTCAGGAAATGAACAACTTCCTAAAGTTTTTTAATCTGTGTGCTGGGCTCCTCTACCTCTACCAGCTGAGTGGTAATGGTTGGGAGCTTACTTGAACCATTGGGTGCCTGAGCACTGGAGGCTAAGGGGGAAAAGCGATTTAGAGTATACAGTTGTGCGTTCTAGCGGAATTGATGAGTTGGGTAAGGGACTCTGATGCAGATTAGCTTTGACAATACCCGCCCACTCCTTATCTTGTGGGCAAGTGTTTGGATGTAACGTGGCTTTTGGTTTACCGACCCTTCTGTTGAATAGGGGAGCTACTTGAGATTTTTTCAATTTAGCATTGGATTTACTTGAGGCATCTGGATGTAAAATAAGCTCCACTTCCTCAATTAGATTCTCTTGCAAGGTGGCATTCCGAGAGGAACGAGCAGGGGCTTGTTTGTCAGTGGGTTCCCCTGGAATATTTTTGTCAATATGTTCACCAGGGAGTTTTTCAGTACATTTCCTTTTCCCCATACCAGCCAAGAAATAGATTCACAGTCTCAGCAACTATAACAAAGGGTGCACAAAAAGCGCTTTTTACAAATGTGTTTAAGAAACAACCTAGAAAAGAGCACTCGCAGTGTTAAAAACTCAATCCGTAAGAGAGACAACCTTAAAACAGAGAAAAGAATATTGGCTACCCTTTCAATTTTCTCAACCAGTGACAATCCAGCATCAGAGAACACTTGTATGAAATAGTATAGCAAAGCAAAAACTAATCTGGTGGTAAAGAAAAACAAGCATTGAAAATGCAATAGGTCTCGCCTTTGATTAAGTTAAAGCCATTTGCTTTGCTAATGGTATTATATAGCAAAGCAAATGGCTTTAACTTAATAAAAGGCGAGACCTATTGCATTTTTAATGCTTGTTTTTATTATTACGAGCGTACCTTAAAATACCCGAGTTCCGGATGTACTTCAGCTTGATTTTAATAGGCTTTTAATGTTGCTCCTTCTATGAGAATTTAGGCCACATATTGGGTACACATGACTAATGAATTGCCTGTCTTAGTTTACTAATGGCATTGTGACGGAAGGGGGAATGTTTTAAGCTTATGTTTCAAAAACTATCATTTTAAATAAAGACCTCTCAGTGCAGTGGTGTAATCTAATGTACTAAACTGTATCGCTTCCACATTGTAAAGAAATATGCTTTTTAAAATTTATTTTAAGCGATTTTATCATATTTTTACATGATGTTTAATGCATGATTCACATGCAAAATATTTTCATGGCTCGGCTCGTGCACAGGCTCTTACAGCCAAGCCAGGCCATTGGCCCAGTTCTGGCTCGGCTCTTACCGTTAATTTGTTGGCTTGCCCTCAGTAGGTAAAAGACTCCCTCACTCCAACAAAGCTCAGACCTATGTCTGCCTCCTTACACGCACATGCATGCAACATTTTACAAGTGGAAAGCGGGAGATTTTGGAAAAATATTAAGGGGAATGTATTTTCCCCATTTGACGTATATTGATTCAGAGTCAAAGGCAGAAGACAGATTAAATAAAGCCATTTTGGCTAAAACATCGTGGGTCTACTGCCTGAATCGGGTTTAGTGGCATGTGTGTACTTGCATGCACGCCCCTCCCCCGCCCCATCTCTGCATCAGGTTCCAAACCTGTTGAGACATCTTTCTAGTTTATAGTTGCCTGTTTCTTTTAAAGAAGCGCTCTATGTCGCACTTCTATTATAAGCTGTAAAAAAAAATAGGTGCTACATTTACTGAATTTATCAACCTCCGAAGGATGGAAGGCTGAGTCGGCCTTCCAAGGTACTCCAAGACAGGACCAGCAGGTAAATGCATGTCAACACTAAAGTAGGTAAGTCACTGACTCACTCTGCTTGTTATGGGGTCATGGCGTTGTAGCCACTGTGTTAGACGTATACCAGTTATTTGTGTTTTGTGATTTGGAATACCCCAGTGCATAATTGTATGCACGCATTACCGGTATTTTTGGAGAAAGTTTTAATTTTTGTTTGCATTTCCTCTTTGATTTTTTGTTCTAAATGTCGCGGTCCTTTCCACTTCGTCCCTAGATTTCCTCTAAAAAATTCCTGGCGTGTAATTCCCTGTGATCTCATTGTTAGGCCTGAGGTTATAAAATAAGATTGTGTCCGGTGTTCTCATCAATATGCAAATTTGCGGTTCTATAACCTAAAAAATAAAAATGTATTTATGGTCAGAGAATGCCAGTAAGTATGAGGAGCTACGTGTACGTTAGTTACAACAGCATGAGCCGTCTGTGGATTTTAATGTCTGCCATGTTTGCATCCACTGTGTTTAGGCTTAACTAATAATTGGCTTAACTAATAATTACTCATTTCGTCTCAAATTTATTATTTTGCACTGTCTCTTTCTTTCCCTCGCCGCATATATACTCATACATTCGCAACGGGGCTTTTACAAACAAACGGAATGGAGTCTTCGTAAACTGGTCACTATCGCAACTTTGCAAAATGACACGTTGAGACTGAAGAAATACAAAAATAACGTTACACTAATTAAGAACTTGCAACATTTATGGCATATAAAAACGATAAAAAAGTGAAACATTCACCTGGTTTTATTAACCCGTAGCACGCTACTCACCGTACCCGTATTTCCAGGCTGTGATCACTGGCTTCGATTCGCAGCTCTTCTCGTCCATCTCCCACGCGCTTCCGGAAATCAACGACATTGTAAACAAACAAACTTGGAGCTCTACATAATAAAAGAGGCCCTCACACCCTCGCTCAGAACGAAATCCGACAACGGCCGAAGAGCAAACAGCCGTCTCAAAGTGGAAGATTTACCATAAACTGCGGGGGAGGTGACCAAAATAACGATTCACTCATGAAGAGGCCTTGCAGCCTTTTGTTGATGAGTAGGAGAAGCAATGCTGGCGGAAATCAACACAAGCACGAGAAATGAGTTCACGTGCCCCATCTCAGGCCCCCCTTGCATTTCCACCCCTCCCCCAATTGAAGCTTCCAAGGCATGGGAAACACCTTCTCATTCTTTCTCACTTTTAAAACAAGCGCTCGCCAGGCATCCGCTGTTTATTTTTGCATCGCCCTTTCACTTTCAAGTGAAAGCGAGATGCAAAAATAAACATGCAGCGCCATGTCTCCTTTTTTGTCCGGCCCAATCAGAGAGCCGGACTGGCGCGTGCAAGGCAGCGTGACGAAGCTTCTGATAAGAAACTTCGTCACGACAGCCATGAAGCAGGCGAGCCAGTCCGGGTGGGCCGACCAAAAAAGGTAAAAGAAGGCACCCTGGAAACCTTATTTCCAATGGCAGCCCACCGTTTAACATAAGCGGTGACGCGAACCAATGGGAATAAGGGGCGGGGCTTCAAGCCCTCTTCAGAAAGTACTCATCTGCAATACATCTCGCCGGGCGAGCAGCGCATGCGCTGCCACGCCAGGCGAGACCTAAAAAGAGTAGGAGCCACCTCAATCAAACACCTTGCGAAAGCCTGGTGGGGATTATAATACACTGTCAAAGGGACAATATAAGTCTTATTCCACACCGATCAACGGGCCGAATGAGTGCAACGGCTGTCTTTGTCGATTTCTGGGGCACAATGGGCAGGTAAAAATCCCCTTGTGTGCGTGCTCAATTGGCACAAATGAAGGTGGCCCGTGTACAAACAAACAACTGAGTCCAGCAGAGCCTGCTGCTTAGAGTGTGCGAGAACACGGAGCCCAATTCGGTAGACTCTATAGGCAGCCAAGGGGTTGCGAAAAGTCAATATCATTGGGAATACGAGGAAAAAGTCTTACCCTGGGTGAAGATAGTCCAGCCACAAAATCAAGGTGCGGGTGGCCCTGCCCTGGTTCTTCCTGGTGCTGATGCACACAGGACAGGCCCACCCTTGGCCCAGGCTTTGCCCGGGCGCGGCCCACAGAGCACGATTGCAGAGGTGCTTTTAGCTCTGAAGTGGAGGTCCCGCCCGCTTGATCACCAGGCTGCAGCCGTGCCTCCTGGCACGTGAACTGTTGGGGGATGGAGTCCCCAGGCATTGGCGAGGTCCAGAGTGGCTGAAAGTCCCAAAACCGCTCAGCAATGTCCCCCGCAAAGCGGGATGGCAGGTGTGCTTTTTCGCTGAAATGGAGGCCCCCACCCCCTTGATCGCCAGGCTGCAGCCGCACCTCTTGGCGCGTGTACTGTTAGGGTATGGAGTCCCAAGGCACTGGCGAGATCTAGAGGAGCTGATAACCCTAATATCGCTCAGCAGTGTTTCTGCGGAGCCGGATGGCAGGGGCGCTTTTAGCTCTGAAGTGGAGGTCCCGTCCGCTTGGTCACTGGGCTGCAGCCACGCCTCCTCACGTGTGTACTATTGGGGGATGGAGTCCCCAGGCATTGGTGAGGTCCAGAGGGGCTAATAACCCCAAAACCTCTAATCAATGCATCCACTTGTTTGATTTTAACAATAGTATCCATGGCTCCACTGTCTAAGGTATCATCGTTGATGCCACTTTCATCAACCGCTGTTTTTCATATGATTCCTCCATTCGTTTGCGTGAGAAATCGGCGTAAGCTTAGCAAACTGTCTCTCGAAAAGAATCCCATCATTAGTACTTCTGCAAATTTTGTATGACCCTCCATCAGACTGGGCAGCGATCATGAAGTTGGAGTTTGAAGGCATTCATGATGGCAATGAATTTGATCATCAGGCCTACGGATCCTCATGCCGAGATATCCATCTAGCCCCGCTTGACCCTGAAGATGAATGAGGACTTAATGAGCATCCTTTAGGCTATGGTGTCTTCTGCCTTTGATCACACTTGTATGCTCCAGGTTTTCTCCGATTTTCTTGAATGCTTGAAGTACATTAAGGAATACTTTGGTGATTGTCTCCTCCACCCGGCTACTATGCACAGCCAGCAGCTTTGCATCATTCATCAACTCAGCCATTTCCACAGCCACCTCCTCAACCAAGAACACCAGACCACTAGGATCCTCTGCCGACACCCTTGATTCCACCTGACAATATTCCGTGTGAAGTATCTGCCCAACAACCACCAGCTGCATGTCTACGTCTTGCTGTGGAAGAAGCTGAGGTTGAAAAGTACAATAACTCTGATGTTTCCGATCATGATCAAGATGAGGATGGTCAAGATGAGGATGGTCGTGATGATGCTCATGGAAAGCATTCTACATAAGACAGTACCTAAATGTGAGGCCTTCAAAAATTTTGGCTGAGATAATTGGCAACCGGATCGGTTTTGCACCGCTAAGTACGGTTGAAAAGCACATCCTTCTGCCCTGAGATGCAATCTAAGATATTGGACATGTCGTTTGATGGCCCAGTAGCGGCATACATGTGGCGGATAGGATTAAGGGCGTTTCCCTACCTAGATAACTGTCTTATCAAAAAATCCATCACCCGAACTTGTGAGCTAGGTGGAAAACACCACTATTGTTATATTAGGGATGCTTGCCCTCGCTATAATAAGAAAAAATTGAGGCTAACACTGCATCAACAAATCATATTCCTGTGCTCGCGCATATGCATAACTACTTTCAAAGCCTATCCAGCACATGGGAATAAGAAGCAAAATAATATCTTTGGTCCAACTCTGAGGCTACAGACCCAATTCTCATTGGTCAAGTGAAAGACCATGCATGGGATAATGTTCTCTTATATCCCTCTGCTCCCTACGAATGCATCCCCTCCAAGACCCATTGGATTTCCAATAGAAGTAAGTGACCGGTCATTGGGACGATGTTGTTTTATGCCTGTCCAAAGTCAAACAGACCCTGACAAGGTGGGCAGACATTCATAGCTTTGCAGCTCAGGACATATAGTTGGAAGATACTCAGCTCAGTTTTACCATGGGTTCATCCCTATGCTGCTGAGGAGCCTATTTTCAGTGCCTTTTCAGAAGTATCCATTTGGTCAGCAGTTTCAGTTTATTGACTAAGACCTCTGCTGAGATCAACAAATGACATGTAATGAGACATAATAGCACATAAATGTATCCATTGACAAAGTCCAAGTATTTAAAGTTTCCCACTGCGTACACAGTGAAGCAGGGCAATATCCTTGGCTTTATGTGCAGCTAAACAAGCCGTGCCGGCACTGTGGGGTAGGGAGGTGGCCCTGGACTGTGATATGTGGTTGCATCACCTATGAGCCCTGATTGGGATGGAAAGAATGTCAGCGATGCTTGAGGCAAGGGAAGTAACTTGCGAGAGAACTTGGGGACCATTCCTTGCTTTCCTTAAGCGAGAGTATAGGAAACTTAGTACTTACTTGCGAGTACTCCGGCTTAAGACCATGTCCGCAAACGACTAGAGATGTGGCAGACATCCTGCGTGGCAGTGGGTATGTGGAATATCCATGAGGCATTGGGTTAGACTCCTAAAATTGAAGTGTGGGCGGCTTAGATGAGTATGAGTAATGTAGGTGAGTTCCCCAGGAAGAGGGTGGTGACACGAAGTTGGAAAGTGGGGTTGTTTTCCACATAGATTATTTCCGTTTCTAATTTCTTACATCTCGACCACCGGCCTTTGGATGTAGGTGGTTTATTTTGTAAATCAATAAACATATTTAAACCGCAAAAGTTTTAAGAATGAGTTAAAAATAAAAAAAAACATTATAAAAAACTCTTTCAGCAGGCATAGTATTAAAGCAATCAAAGCGTCAAAACCTGTTGTATTCAAATTTTAAATAAAGGGAGCATATAGTGAGTGCAAGGTATTATGATCGACTGACATAAATAAAACCAGCTTTAAATCTTGAAACCCTCTTTTATACATGTCACAAAGACTAATCTCATCTTACAACATGGACCAATGGCTCTTCTATTCTTTCAGAGGTAGTATGTCAAACTTAAGAGCTAAAATGACCTGCCTAACTTCGTGGTCTAATGTGAAGGAGAGATACTGTTAAGGGCGCATGAAAACAATGTTATCTGGGTAAGAGGAAAATAGCTTTAATATCTTACAGTACTGTCCTCCGTAAAACTAAATCTATGAGTTGCATTTTTATAAAAAGTGCTTTAGTTGTCCAGTGTTCATGTTTGTAGGTATTCTATCTTACAGTTTAATTTTTCCATTGCAGATCAATGAATAATGTGGAATGTAGTGATGTCTCACTTGGAGGTGATTTAGCTCATACTGGTGGTGTAAGCATAGCTGTAAGGTTGTATTCCATTTTGACCATCTCTGGAACTAACCTACAGAGAGTTGTCCTTAGAGCCTGACGCAAGGTATCTTTACAGTAGGTAAATATACACCGGTCAACCTCTTGACTTTAAAATTGTGGGTCATATGAGGTCTTAAAGAAGATACCCAATATGGTGGATAGAAAATTGTCCACAGTTGTAACGTGTTGAATTACCTCAAGTCCACAAACCCTGTAGGGTGGTGTCACAGTGATTGTATGATGTCATTAGTGATGCCATTTAATATCATAATGTCATGAGTGATGTAATCCGTGAGATAATAAGCAGTGCATTCTGATTGTGCAAGTTACAGTTCGCTCAGAAAGCTATAATTGGTGGATTTCAGAGGATTTTCTTTGTGGTTTTTTTTTTAAACGCTCATTTTTACCTTATTTTAGCACCTACTTATAAGGTCACTTTAACCTTTCTTTTTTTCAGTGATTAGTTTTATAGATAGTTGTTTTATATATTTTACCTTTACAGGCGTATTTTGTATCTTTTGGGTATTTATTTAGGGTTTGCAAACACCTCAACAGCACAAATAAGAACTACAGTATCGAGGGCACCTGCAAGAAAAGAGGGCAGTGTCCCCAAGGGCTCAGAGCTGACCACAGAGGCCACTGTATATAGCTAGCTAGCTAACCATCTGAGTGCTGGACCGTAGCTCAAGGCAGGACAAAGAGGTGAGGAAGGAAATGAATAAAAAATAAATAAATTATTGGTACAGAGAGCGGTGTACTTGCCAGCATGTATTAGCATTGTCTCGGGTGCAGTGGATCCTCCCCACCCCCCGAAAATCCACCACAGTTCTTTGGTGATGGTGCAGCTGATGTTTATGGACATGATTTTTTTTGGGAGATTAATTCTTCAGCGACACGCCTCCGTCTCCTGGTGAGGGATAGCGCAGACTTGCGCTTTTTTTTTATTTGCAAAGCATGACTTCTTGGACTGGCCTGGGGACTACACTGGCAGAGTTAGCAGAGTTAGCAGCAACACAGTAGGCAACCAGCATTTCAACAGAGCAACAGTTGTAATCTTGAGGAGGAGGACGAGGGCAGAATATCAGCACCATGCTCTAGGAGTACACAGGCCATGACCTAGATGAAGTTCAATGACCTGCATGATGGCTACACCTTATATTCCTAAAGCTAACCAGATGGGTAGATGGCCAATTCCTGCCAGTGTCCACTGCATCCTTAAAAATTCAAAGATCCAAGCACCAGGGTGGGGTTGGTGGAGCCTCTGCATGCCTGCCTGCATGCACACAAACTCTTTAGGTGCTCCACTTGGAGATGCAATTTATATTCCCTCCAGACAGACCAAAACAAAGCAGCAAATGGGTTGGTCACATGCAGCACTCATCCTTCGTTATGTGAGCACCATTCTGCGTAAAATAATTGTTTGCAATCAGTTATTTGATGGGTAACCCTAAGAACATGTGCACAGGTAATGCTTGTAAATAGTTTTCTTTTACTTCTCTTGTACTAATGTTCGCAAGGGTTGCGCCATCGATGACAGCCAATAATATTTACAAACAGAACAGTAATTATTTAAAAAATGGAAAAAACTGTGGTCCCCTTGGCCCAACCCTCTGGACTTCAGTTTAGATTGGGAGGCCAGTAGGCAGCATCCCTAGGTGCACAGAGGTGCCCCAAATAATATGTATTGTGGTTCTGCCAATCAAAGCTCGCTCTGAGTGTGTCACAAAAGAGCAGTCGTTTGAGATTGTGTGGGGAGACCAATAGGAGGGATCTCGCTCCTAAGAGTTAACCAAAATGGTCACACTAAGGAGCAATTGATATGGTGCTTAGTTGATCTCTACAGATTGGGACCTCTGCCAGACTGTTGTCAAAAATGAAAAAGATAAGACAGCTGCCCATTTTGTCCTGAATTACCATATTTCTAGGGCTCATTTGCCAAATGTGGATCAGAGTACTGGTGATTCTCTGACACACTAGCAGGTCTCTGGGAGATCCACTTGTGACTAGTGTACCCCCTGCCCAGATTTCGACCAATCAAATGCTGCTCTGTTTCTGGTTGTTTGGGATCCTTCCAGTGGATTTTTAATGCCAATCTACCATTTTGGAACAGCAGTGGAATAGGAGGGGCTTCATTTGCTTGGTGAACGCCTCAACTCATATGTGGCCTATCCGTCTCACCTTTATGACAGACAGGGGTGCCCTCTGGTGTGAGCTTCCGTCTGGCACAGTGGTTCTTTGCATAGTTGGAGGATAGTCTCCACCTGCGGGTTGCCACACTTATCATTGAACACGAGATGTCATTCTTGTTTTAGGAGTGTAATGGTGTTTAGAAATTTATTTTGGTGCTATAGCAGTGAAAAGAGTTTTATTTTTTTTAAAGTAAAGAATACAGAAAGGCGCTTTTCACTCTGATGTATACTTCTAATCCAGGGGTCTCCAACCTTTTCAGTAGTGAGATCTACTTCTGATCAATTAAACCCATGCATAGCTACTGCCTAGTTATTATATAGGGTGGATAATGGCTGAGCAAGTTAAACACTGACCCCTTCAAAACCCACAATTATGAATGGAATAAAAGTTGTATCCGGTGAGGTCCCCTAGAAGCGGTTTAATCCTTTTACTTTGGTGTATGAGTAATCGTTAAGAGGGGAGTGTCACTTTTTGTCATGAAATGGATCACACTATGTGAGATACAGACCAAAAGACTTCATTTTTTTATCTTGCTTATTGCCCTTATGTCTATTTTTTGCTTTTCAGAGATCTAGACACTGGCCTTCCATTAAAGATTCAAGATTAAGAATAACATATACTTGTGAAGTGGTACAAAGATTTTGCAGCGTGAACCCTTTTCTGGATTCACGTGCTGTGCATTATTCCGCCATCTAGTGGTTGAGTCCGGAATTGTCTTTTTTTTTTTCTTGTTTTGGTCGCTGTCGACCACCATTTGGTGCCAGGTACGTCCCCTGTGACACGTCAGACCGTATCCTGGAGGTCGACATGTGTGGTAGTTATCTTCAGATTCTTTTTTCCGCCGTTGGGTCTGGAAGCAAGACGGGAAGCTCCGAAGATTTTTTCGATTATTCCCAAAAACTTCAAAAAGAAGATTGCAGAGAAATATCATCGATCATCGACGTCGTAACCGGAGACAGTAGCAGAGCTTCTGTGTTAACACCATAGAGGACCACTTCGGTCCACAAATGGCGAGGTAGGGGTCATGGAGAATACCCCCTTCAAGTTCTGTCCCAAGTGCCACCACAAGTACTCTAAACGTGACCCACATGACGTCTGCAACCTCTGCCTGCCCGAAGAAAACAAAGAAAACTTCTCTCAGAGACCTGGATTTCTCTAGCGATGAGGAAGAACATGGAGCACCAGCGGAGTCGACGCACGAGGGATCGGACGTCGAGATCCAAGAAGGGGACTCCGAAAAAATCCACGTCGAGAAGAAGGCGAGTGATCCGAAAAAGACTGAGAAGGTAAGACACCATAAAGATCAGTTCGGAACCGAAGGGCCACGAATTTAAGGCGCCCAAGGCAGCCCCGACGCCGAGCAAAAAGTTGATCGAGGGTCAGCCGTGATTAAAAGAACCCCACGGAACCCAACCAAAGGTTACAGAGGAGGGAAAATTGCCAAAAACAAGGGTCGAGCATGAACCCGCGAAAAAGGGCAAAACACCGTCTAAGACTAACGTCGACGCCGGGAAAAAGAGAAAATCTCTGGTCTCCAACGCCGAGAGGGCCCTCTAAGTCGAAAGGAAAAGGAAGAGACTCGAGGAAGAAATGGCGACGCTCCTACAGAAGAAAAAGGAGTTAGACGCCTCGCTCAAAGATTTTCGCATCCCAAAGGCACCGGTTGCCGAACTGGAGAACATCGACGCCGAAGATGCAAAAGACGCTGAGGGAGAAGAAGAAGGTATCTTCGACTCCCCTCCAACCCCTGAACCTCAAGACGAAGAACCCGAGGAATACGGAGGCGTACCTGAAGAAGAGGAAAACTCTGAAAATTTCGAAGATACGTGGAACGATCTTGACACCGAAAGCCCGGAAAGCTTCGCCTCCAGATGACATAGTTTTCTACAATGACCTTGTTAAAAGGGCAGCAAATCAATTTGGAGTAGCCCTAGAGGAAGAAAAAGGGGACACCTGTTTCTTACTAGAAACCCTGGCACCAGCTACAAAAGGAACTCAATACCTTCCTATGCTGCCCAGTATTCTGGATCAAGGCAAAGAAGCCTTCAAGGAACCAGCTTCAAACAAGGGGATAACTCTCAGAGTGGAAAAGAAGTATAAAGCCTCCTCAAAAGACCCTAAATATATTCAGGGAAATACAGTACCTGACTCAATTATTGTCAACACAGCCAGAAGGAGAGCTAATGCAGTCTCCAATACCGGACCGCCACCAGAGAAGGAGAGCAAGAGGATGGCTATGGTGAGGAGAAGAATGGAAAAAGAGGCAGCAACACAGTGGCGTATTGAAAATTCAAATGCTGTACTAAATAGACATGGCCACCAACAGTGGGATGAGATAGAGGAAATTCTTAATAAACTCCCTGAGGAGGACAAGAAAAGGGTAAGATCTATTGTCCAGGAGGGAAAGAACGTGGCAAACACCTGACTTAAGTCGGCTTTGGATGCAGCAGATACTGTTAGTAGGCAGATGTGCATAGGAACCATCCTGAGAAGACATGCCTGGCTCAGAATATCGGGGTTCAAACAGGAAGTTCAAACCTCCATCATTAATAGACCATTCAATGGAGAAGCACTGTTTGGAAAGGAGGTAGATGAATCTCTTCAACAGATAAAAAAGGACAACGAGACAGCAAGGGCAATGGGGGCCCTACAGCAGAGAGGTTCCTTTAAGAGGGGCGGATTCAATAACGGTAAACCCACAGGTAGAGGCACCTTTGGACAAGGACAACAAATGTCACAGCAACCTCAAGTGCAGAGCCCAGGTCAGCAAATGGGTCAGCGGTCAAGCTATTAAGGGTGGCAACAACAACAGAAGCAGCCCTTTCGGTCAAGAGGCAATGGCAGGGGAAGAGGCCAACCCTCTAGAGGAAGAGGAAATGGATCCAACTGACTCACTCACAAGCAAGGATCCACACAAAACACCAGTGGGAGTAAGAATATCCTTATTCCTCAAACAATGGAAAAATATCACAAGACAATTGGATTTTAAATTTGGTAAAATACGGGTATTGCATAGAGCTGACAAGAAAACCACCTGCAAACCCACCCAAAATAAGAAGACACCTGAAATCAGAGTGCATACTGATAAAGGCAGAAATCAAAGAACTATACCAAAAACAAGCAATAGAATTGGTACCGAAACAAGATTGGTTCAAAGGAAACTACTCCCCGTATTTCCTAATACCCAAACAAGACTTAACTCTAAGGCCAATCATGGACTTAAGGTTCATAAACAAATTCATACGGACACAACGTTTCAAAATGTGTACTCTTTTAGGAAATAATACCACAAATCCAAAAAGGAGACTATATGGCAACAATAGATCGCAAAGATGCCTACTTACATATCCCTATGAACAAAAGACACAAAAAGTACTTGAGATTCCTGCACAAAGGAACACATTACCAATTCAAGGTCCTACCTTTTAGGAATAAAATCAGCTCCACGGGTATTCACAAAATGCCTAGCCGCAGTAGCAGCACACCTCAGAAGAGAGGGAATCCACGTCTACCCATATCTGGACGACTGGCTCATAAGAGCACATTCAAAACAAACATGCTACAAACATGTTCAAGCAGTGATTCAAACGCTACAAAAACTGGGGTTTTCAATAAACCACAAAAAATCATCAACAAGACCAGAAAAGGAAAAGAAATTCCTGGGAGCCATATTTAACTCAACAAAGGCAAAAGCGTATCCCTACACAAAACAGGATACAAGCTATCCATCAGGAGACAACACTCTACCAGAAGGATCAATCTCTGACAGTGAGGAAGGTCGTGAAACTAATGGGCATGATGGGATTATTCATCCCACTTATCCCCCATGCACGCTTACACATGCGCCCATTCCAAGAATGGCTAACCAACAGCTGGTCACAAGCCACACAAGATTGGGAAGATCTAGTGGTTGTAACACAAAAGGTGCAAGCAGAGATACAATGGTGGGCATCCAACAACATAGCACAGAGGAGACCTTTCAGGAACCCAACTCCATCTGTGGCCATCACCACGGACTCATCCCTCAATGGTTGGGGAGCACACTGCAACCAGCTGAAAGTGCGGGGACAATGGAACAAACACGATTCCATAAAACACATCAACTTCTTAGAGATGAAAACAGTCTTCCTGGCATTGAAATCATTCCAAAGACACATTCAGGGGAAGACTATCCTGATACAAACAGACAATACAACAACAATGTTCTATCTGAACAAACCAGGAGGTACAAAGTCCTTTCCCCTGAGCAAACTAACCCAGGAGATCTGGCAGTGGGCAGTAGTCCACAACATCAGTCTACAAACTGTACATCTGCCAGGAGTACACAACATTACAGTGGATCAGCTGAGCAGACCGAACAACTGCTCACGAATGGGAGTTGAAACAACAAACAGTACAATACCTTTTCAAAATCTGGGGTACACCAGTGATAGATCTGTTTGCAACAATGCACAACAAGAAATGCCAGTACTTTGCCTCGAGGTTTCCACACCACCAGTCAGAGGGAAATGCACTTTCACTCAACTGGTCACGGACATTTGCTTACACCTTTCCACCAATACCCCTGATGCAAAAAGTGTTTGAAAAAGCAAAGAATCCAGAAACCGACATGATCCTCATTGCCCCTCAATGGCCAAGACAAACATGGTACTCCACCCTCCTAGAACTATCCGTAGGGGAGAGGTTCAAGATCAAAGCAAGACAAGGACCTGCTAACAATGCAACAAGGCCAAATCTTTAACCCAGAACCAGCAACGCTGCATCTGGCAGCCTGGCACCTGAATACATAGAATTTGGCCATCTCAACCTGCCTTTACAAACAATGGAAATTCTTAAGAGGCAAGAAAGCAGTCCACAAGAAAATGCTATACAGCAAAATGGAAGTGATATACCACCCGGTGCACCGCTAACCATAAGATCGGTTCAATAGACTCCAGAAACAGTAATTACATACCTGACTTACCTCCTAGATAGTAACATCAACTACTCCAGCATAAAGGTACACCTGGCGGCCATAGTAGCACACACAAGGAAAAACTTGTAAAAGTTTTTTCACAAGTCCAGTGATTAAAAGGTTTCTAGAAGGGGCGAAAAGAATTGCTCCACTGAGAGCTGCTCCAGCTACATGGAGCCTAAATACAGTGCTATCACAACTTATGACAAAACCATTTGAGCCCAAGCATACAGCGGACCTCAAACACATTACTCTAAAGACAGTCATTCTCATCGCTATCACATCGCTACAAAGAGTAAGTGAGCTGCAAGCTCTAACAATACAGGAACAATATTTACAAATACACAAGGATAAAGTAATCCTAAAGACGAACCCACACTTCTTACCAAAGGTGGTATCTAAATATCATTTAGATCAAAATATCATCCTACCAGTTTTCTTCAACAACCCAAAAACTAAAGGAGAAAGAAGCCTCCATACCCTGGATGTAAGGAAAGCGTTACTGTATTATTTGCAAAAAACAGAACAAATCAGGAAAACAAAACAATTGTTTGTCACCTACTCACATACCAACACAGGATCACCAGTCACAAAGGCAACCATTGCAAGATGGATAGTAAAAACCATCCAATCATGTTATGCCAAAACAGAACTAACAATTCAGCCAACAGCTCACTCCACAAGAAAGGAAGGAGCAACCTTGGCTTTCATGGCAAACGTACCCATTGACTCTATTTGTGCAGCAGCAACATGGGCATCAACACACATGTTTACAAAGCATTACTGTGTGGACATTCAGATGATTAAGGAAGCTCAGATTGGACAAAGGGTGCAACACCTGTTTGCAAAGTCTTCCTTTCACCACAGCCTCCCAAACACGGGAGAAACGGCTACATAATCTAATGCACAGCATGTGAATCCAGAAAATGATTCACGCTGCAAAACGAAATGGTTACTTACCAGTAGGAGTAGTTTTGCAGCTTGAAGAATTTTCTGGATTCACATGCGACCCACCCGGCCTCCCCTACAAGGAAAACGAACAGGTGGGGAAGCAAATGAGTTATTTAACAATCATCTCAAGGACTACAAAACAGAAAAAAGAATCTGAAGATGGCTACCACGCACGTCGACCTCCAGGATACCGTCTGACGTCACACAGGGGACGTACCTGGCACCAAATGGTGGTCGACAGCGACCAAAACAAGGGGAAAAAGAACAAAGACAATTCCGGACCCAACCACTAGATGGCGGAATAATGCACAGCATGTGAATCCAGAAAATTCTTCAAGCTGCAAAACTACTCCTACTGGTAAGTAACCATTTCGTTATTGACAAGCCCGGCCCTTTAGATTTAGGTGCTCTGAGTCTAGGACAAAATGCCCAAGCGCGCTCACACACCTCACACACCTCACACACCACATACACCACACACACCACACACACACACACATACACACACACACACTCGCACACTAAGAAAGCTATTTTTTAACATATACATTTCATCCTTAGCTATGTCTATTAGTAATATGTACATGCAGTCTTCATAGGGATATACCATTAACCTGTTTCTTCAGTCATATTCCCGTCCATGGGTATACATGTAAGGCAAAAATGAAACACAAAATAATGATCAAAGAAGTTGCTTGTGGAATTAAAGCACTCGTGAAGAACGGAAGGAGTGAAGGAAAGAACAGTGACACAAAGAAAAACTAAAGAGAAAAGCGAAAGTAAGAAATGAGAGAATGAAGAAAAGATTATGAGAATGTGACAAGGAAGGAAGGGAGAGAAAGAGGGAAGGAATGAAAGCTAAGAATAAGGAAAGCAAGAAAGAAAGGAGAGGCAGAAAAGGCTCAGTGAAAGGAAGAAAGAAAGGAAGGAAGTACAAAAGGGAAGAAGAAACAAAGGAAGAAAAGAGAAGGAACAAAGATGAACGAAGAAGAGATGGAAAAGAAATGAGGACTGAAGACGGGAAGAAAATTAAGTAAGGAATGAAAAAGAAGTCAAGGGAAAGATGAACCAAGCAGAGTAATAGCAGACAAAGAATGACTGAAGATAAAGAACAAACATGAGACAGAGTTCATGAAAGAGAGAAGGAGAGAAAGAAAGATGAGATTAAATGCAGAAGAGAAGAAAAAAGTGAGAAAGCAAGAAAGGAACAAAGGAGAGCAGAAATGAATAAGAGAAACATAGAAACAAACTTGGAAATGAGGTCACAAAGCAAAGCAGAAAAGAGAGCAAGAAAAGAGGAGAGAAAAGACAGCAAAGAAATAAGGGGAGAAGAGAAGCAGAAAAACAGTATGAAAGAAAGCAAGAAAGGAGGGACTTTAAGAAAAGAGTAAGAAAGGAGAGACATCCAGAAAAAGAGAATGAAACCAAGAGAAAGATGAAGGGAAAGATGAAGTGAAGAAAAGCCAAAGATGATTAAAAAAAAATGAAGAGAAAGACGAGAGTGAAAGAAAAAAGGTAGGAAAGATGAAGAGAAAGAAAAAAGGAAGTGAAAAAAAAAGGAAAGAAGGATAAAGACAAAGAAAAAAGAAGTGTTTTCAACCCTCTAATATTTTACATCCAGTTTAATGAAATAAAAGTTCATGGAGGCAATATTTTTGAGGGTTAAAGTTTTCGAATAGTGTGCTCCAGTAGGTGTAATTTTCTTATGGTTAGGCTTTTGTCAGGGAGCAGCATTGTTTATATAAGGCAGGGGTGTGGTGTCTGCTGCTTCTGTCACCTTTCCTCACACCCTAGGACAAGTGCAGAGAGTTTAAAAATGCAGCATCTGCAGCAAGGCACCTGTAATCTTCCAGACTCAATGGAGAGGCAGCAAGCTAATCCAATACAGGCTACGCGCTACTAGTAGATCATGGTTGACCTGTTAGAGACTGCTATTCTAATCACAGAGACTTCATCTGAAAAATATCCCCGGGCACCAGACTGGATCTGGAAATTTTCTCAGCAATGCTTCTGTATGCTGATAGGTGGTGCCATATGGTTCTGTGTGGCTCCTTGGTGACGAACAGGAGCCGCTTATAAGCTCCACCCTTGTGCTCCAGCGTCTGTTCTTTTCTTTCCATGTTGTTAAGCACAGATCCGGAACTACTATCTCAACTTTGTTTCCCAAGGACTTTAAAAAAAAAAATCATGTTTAATCAGTGTGCCAGGGTGTGAAGTCTTCTCCCCCTCTCCCCACCCCCACCCTCCCGAATATAAGATTCCAGCTGTGCCATGACTGCCGGAAGCAGATGTTGGTCCCTGACCGAACAAAGTTCTGTTTCAACGTAGTGTTCCAGTAAGTCGAAAATGCGAAATAAGTGCAAGAGGACCAAGTGGGACTGTATCCCATCTCACTACTCAAAATTGGGCAAAAAAGCGCAAGGGCTTACCCAGTGGGAGACAGGATATGACATTTCCTTCCTGGCTGGAGAGCCATCACCTTCGACAGATGGGTCTTAGAAATTATTTAACGGGCCCTGACTTTCATTTCCTCCCTGCCCCATTTCCACCCACCCCATTTCCAAACAACTCAAACACAGACTTCAGACCATCCAGAACACCGTTGCAAGACTCTTACTCCATCTCTCAAGTCGCACCCACATCACACCGCACCTCAGGAAGCTTCTCTGGCTCTCCATTCACAAGCACAGCCAATTCAAACTTCTTATGCACACATACAAAGCCCTACACAACACAGGACCAGAATACCTGAACAGGTGTATACACTTTCACCAACCCACCAGACACTTACGCTCTGCCTCGCTCTTACTCGCACACATTCTCTGCATCCACAAAAGTAAAACTGGAGGTCGCTCATTCTCCCACATCAAACCCAAGACATGGAACTAACTCCCTCAACACATCGGAGCCTCCTCCTCACTTCTTGATTTCCGCAAGAAGGTGAAGACCTGGCTCTTCGCATAAGTACCTTGGGACCACAAACCTACACACCTGCCCAAGCGCCTGGATACCCTCTTAGGTGTTTAGTGCGCCATACAAGTCAATATAACATAACCCAACATCAAAGGAACATTTATCAATCTTGCTGCAAGAAGTCGTCCTTTTGGTGATCAAAGTTCCCATTGAGCATGTGCTGGTTTCAGGGAGAGGTGAATGGCGCTATTTGTGCTACTTTCTCATACCAAAGGAGGACCGAGGCCTTGGGTCTATCATGGACCTCCGTCAACTTTCTGCGGCAAGACAAAGCCTGACACAGGTTCCTTTTGCTCTGGACTCAGAAGACTGGATAGTGTCCCTGATCTTGCAGGATTCATATTTTCATATACACGCCCTCCAGTACGTACCACAGATGTTACTTGCAGTTCATTGTGGGGTTGGAATACTTCCAATATACTGTGATCCTCTTCAGCCGTAACTCGGTCCTTGGATGTTTATAAAAGTGATGGTGTGGTCAGTGCTTACCTTTCAAGGCCGAGGATATATATCTTCCCGTGCCTAGAAGACTGGCTGCTCAAGACGGGCTCGTCTCAGTCAGCCGTAGACCACCTCGGGACGATGGCCAAACTCCTGTCATCTTTGGGGTTTTCACGTCAAAAAGCTAAAGTCCCCCCTGTGGCCCATGCTGGGGATTGCCTTCATAAGAGCTTTACTGGGCACAGTGGCGTTCAATACCTTCCCATCTGCGCAACGAGTCCAGGCCATTCAGGATATAATCTCTGTTTCGGGCTCAATCCTGGGTTTTGGTGAGGACGGCCCTGAGGCTTCTTGGACTCCTAGCATCCCTAGGATCATGCATCCTTCTCGTCTCAAACACAAGATGGCATGTGTGGGCCCTGAAGTGGGACCTCTGGTTTCAGTGGGACCAGAATCAGGGCTGCCTACCTGACTCCATCCAAATCTCGGAGGAGACTGCTCTAGATCTTCTGTGGTGGCAGAAAAATGCTAATCTGCGGCAGGCTGTTTTCCCTTTATCACAGTTGTGATAAATGTGTCACTGCTGTGGTTAGGAGGCCACCTAGTAGAGGTGAAGATCAGAGGCCTGTGATCTTCGGCAGAGGGCCTCAAGGTTTTGTAGCTTTAAGTGATCAGTCTGCCCCTGAAAGTCTTTCTTCGATCCATCAAGGGGAGGTTGGTGCTGGTCCTCACATACAACACAGCTGACTTGTAGTACTGCAGCAAGCAGGGCGGAGTATGGTCCTGGGTCGTATGCCAGGAAGCCCTATGCCCATGGAAGTGAATATACCAGCAGAACATCTTTTTGGTAGCCCACCATCTGAGCAGAGGTAGGCTGGAAAATGACGAGTGACATCTCCACCCAGAGATGGTAAGGAGGGTTTTCGACCAGTGGGGTATTCCATGGTTGGATCTGTTCGCTATCGTTGAGAACCTGCAGTGTCCATTGTACTGCGCACTGAAGTTTTCTTAAGGAAAGTCACTAGGAAATGCATTCCGACTACAGTCAATCAATCAAAAGCCTTTGAAAAGCACAGCACTATCACCCCTAGGGGTATCTGGACGATGAGGATGCCGTGTCTCTGTTGAAAAGCTAAGTCTTGAGTCTCTTCCTGAAGTCCGTTAGGGAGGGTGATGTTCGGAGGTGGAGGAGCACGTTGTTCCAGGTCTTGGTGGTGGTTTAGGAGAAGGAGTGGCCACTGCTACGACGGATGCGCGGGGGGTGGCGAGGACGAGTGATCAGGAACGCAGGTGTCTGGAGGGTTGGTGGAATTTCAGTTGTTGGTTGATAAAGGATGGTCCTTAATCGTATAGGGCCTTGTAGGCGTGCTTGAGGATCTTGAACTGGCCTCTCTTCTGGATGGGGGAGCCAGTGGAGTTTTCTGAGGTGGGGGGTGATGTGTGACCATTTCAGAAGATCCAGGATGAGTGGATGCTGCTTTCTGTATGGTCTGGTGTCTCCTGAGGAGCTGGTTGGAGATGCCAGTGTAGTGAGCGTTGCTGTAGTCGAGGCGGCTGGTGATCAGGGCCTGAGTGACGGTCTTTTGGTTTCGATTGGGATCCATCTGAAGATTCTGCGGAGCATGCGAAGAGTGTGGAAGCAGGAGAAGGCGATTGCGTTGACTTGCCGTTTAATTGTCAGTTGGCTGTTGAGGATGATCCCTAGGTTGCGTACGTGGTCCGTTGGTGATGAAGCTGGTCCAAGTTCAGATGTCCACCAGCTGTGGTGCCATTCTAGAAAACAGTGGTCCCATGGAACTGTATAGTATGAGAGAGATGAATATAGACTCAATCAGTTCTATATTGAAAAAGACTTGTCCAGCCGGACAGAGGTCTACTTTAATGTTATAGTTAACAGAGTAAAAACTTATTCATAAACACAAAATAGAGTAAGCGGGACACAAGCCTGTGCCCTCACTACACCTACATAGAACACACGCAATCCCTCATTAGCTGACCGGCCTCCGGCGCACACACCCTTGTGAGGTTCCCATTGAGGATACCCCAATTGCCTTATTCCGGCGAATCCAGCACGAGGATCTTATCTTCACTACGCCCGTCGCTGCACGCATGAATTATCGGAATTTCGAACCGCATCGTGGTTTCTGACACGGAGACTGGTCCCGCGCAAATGCAGGATAGGACCTCTTCTGATGCCTGCCCCCTGTCAGGCTTTCAATTTCAGGCATGCTTATGTTAAGTCCTGATGATGATCCTTGTATTTACTGTATGGATCGAAACGCCGTCGACACCCATCACACCTTATACACTCCCTTAAATGTGTTATTAATTGTGTAAGGGTGTAAAAAGACGATTTGTTGGCCCTATGTGTTATTGCCATATATGACAAATCGACAGCCGTGCCTGAGCCTTTCTGTTTTGCTGTCACATTGTATGTGTTCTATGTAGGTGTAGTGAGGGCACAGGCTTGTGTCCCGCTTACTCTATTTTGTGTTTATGAATAAGTTTTTACTCTGTTAACTATAACATTAAAGTAGACCTCTGTCCGGCTGGACAAGTCTTTTTCAATATAGAACTGATTGAGTCTATATTCATCTCTCTCATACTATACAGTTCCATGGGACCACTGTTTTCTAGAAAAGTACTATTTCCCAAGGTCCCTGGCAGACTTCATTTGGGGTTCCCTTGTCCTTGTCAAATATACCAGCTGTGGTGCCAGGCAGAGGTGTATTTCCCGAAGATCAATACTACTGTCTTGTCGGAGTTCAGTGTGAGGCAGTTGTCTCTCATCCAGTTGGCTATGTTGGTCATGGCATTTGAGAAGTTGGTTTTGACGTTGGTGGGGTCCTCACTGAGCGAGAGGATGAGTATCGTCAGCGTAGGAGATTATGTTGAGGCCGTAGGATCTGACGACGTCTGCGAGGGGGGTCATGCAGGTGTTGAATACGGTGGGGCTAAGTGATGATCCTTGGGGTACGCCGCAAATTATGTTCTTGGGTGCAGAGGTGAAGCGAGGCAGCCGGATTTTGTGTGCGTCCTGTAAGGAAGGAGGCAATCCACTTAAAGGCGTCTTGTTGTATGCCGATGTTATGGAGTCTGTTGATGAGGGTTTTGTGGGAGACGGTGTTGAATGCTGCAGAGAGGTCGAGAAGGATCGGGCCACAGTTTCTCCGCGATCGGGGAGAGTCCTGATGTCTTCCGTGGCAGCAGTCAGCGCTGTCTCAGTGCTGTGGTTGGCACAGAATCCTGATTGTGAGGTGTCCAGAAGGTGGTTTTGTTCCAGGAATTCAGTGAGTTGTTGGTTGATGGCTTTCTCAAGTACTTTGGCCGGTAGGAGAGCAGGGAAATGGTTGATAATTTTTTTAGATCACTGGAGTTGGTAGAGGGTTTCTTTATGAGCGGTTTCTCTTCTGCGTGTTTCCATCTGCTTGGGAAGGTTGCTGGGGTGATGGAGGTGTTGAGGATGCTGGTAAGTTCAGAGCTGATTGGGTTTATTCTGAGGTTGAAGAAGTGGTGGGAGCAGGGGTCGGTGGACGCCCTGGAGTGGATGGAAGACATGCCTGTGGTGGTCTGGGTGGTGAGAGGAGACTAGGTGGTGATTGTTTGGCTTCGCTGGTTGCTTGAGGTAGTTGAGATTGAGGGTAGTGGGTTGGAAGTCAAAATTGTTGTAGATGATGGTAATCTTGCTGTGGAAGTGATCTGAGAGGGTGTCGGAGTTCTTGGGGGGAGTGGATGGTGCTCTCTGTGGTTGGTGGGTTGGAGAATTCCTTGACTATTTTGAAGAGTTCCTTAGTGTGGATGGCCGCGGTGTCAATCCAGGCGGTGATGGCTGCTTCCACAGATTGGTTGTCTGAGTTTTTCGAGATGTACCAACGCTTCTCCAGTTGGTAGCAGTTGTGCTTTTTGGTCAGGGGTGTACCAGCTGGCTTGTTTTGAGGGCTTTTGTTGGTTTCAGTGGGGCGACTTTGTCAGCGCAGTTGGTGATCTAGGTGGGGAGGTTCTGGACGGCCTAGTCGAGGTCTGCTGAGGCTTCGGGTTGGGTGGTGGTGAGGGTCTGTGTCCACTGAAATCCAGTGACCTTGCTTCAGCTACGGTGGTGACGCCTGGTGATGACATGCTGGGAGTTGGAGATGGTGAAGTGTACAATGGGGTGGTCAATCCAGGTGACTTCTGTGGTGTGGCTGAATTTGATTCTGTCTATGCCCTACTCGGCAACCTCAACTTCCACATTGACGATCCAGACAATGCCAACTCCATCGCCTTCCTGGAGAACCTGAACAACACTGGCCTCACCGAACCCACCCACAAGGCTGGACACACACAACACCGTCTGCACCTCCAGCGACAGAATCAAATTCAGGAGTTGATGGCTAGGGGGGGGTGATGAGGTTGGAGATGGCGTCGCAGAAAGTTGGTCAGGGTTCCGGGGATCTGTAGACAAGAGTGCCTCTTATCTCGATCTTCACATCTGTCTGTATTTGGAAGTTATGTGTTCCATGATAGGCGTGGGGTCATCGTTGGTGATGGTGCATCTGATGGTTTCCTTGAAGATCATGGTAATGCCCCCCCCACCACCTCCCCCCCCCCCCCCTTGTTTGTTGGTGCAGTCTTGGTGTATCATCTTGTAGCCATCGGGAGTGGCGATTGCAATGTCGGGGCTCGAGGAGGGGTTGAGCCACATTTCGGTGATGATGGTGACATCAGTGGAGAGGGTAGTGATGGTGTCCCAGATTTCCGTGGCTTGCTTGCTGAGGGAGCGGGCGTTAAGCAGAATGCATTGGATTGGTTCCGGGTTGTTTATGATCCTCTGGGCGGGAGTGGCGCGGTGTCCTTCATAGGTTGTGTTGCAAGAGAAGTGGCAATGTTGGCAGGTGAAGGGTCCTTTGGTTGATCGAGGTGAGGAGGTGAAGCAGTTTTCGTTTGTGTCCAGGATCCATATCCAGGAATTCCTTGGCGGTGTATCGGCGGGTGGCGGGAAGGCCAGGGGTCCTGGTGCTGGGCACGGTCCAGGCATGACCAGGCGCAGACGGGCTTGCCTTTAGCGCGCCGGCAGCACTGCCTCGCATGGGCCTCCATTTGTGGTCCTGGGAGGTGGCAGAGGCTAGCAGGGAGGTTGGGAGGGAAAAGCATCGGGAAATGGCGGGAAGAACGGCGGGAAGAACTGCGGGAATGGGATGGTGACGGGACCTGTCCCAACCAGCAGCCCTAACCCAACCCACTGAAAATAACTCTAAACCCCGCAACAAATGCTAACCAAACACACCAAAAATGAAAAAGAAATAAAATGAGAGTAGATGGAGTGTCGGCCCGGAGACGCCAGTGGCAGCAGTCACCTGGGACCGAACTGGCATCCTTGAGGCAGGGGGCAAGAAGCTGACTCACTAGACTGAGCGGCAGGAGGCCAGTAGAGCGGTGCACTGACCAGGAGGAGGTCGGAGTCTGCTACAATGACACATGGTTCTCCTGCACACATTCCGCCACTGCCTCTCCTGCCTCAACTTCTAAGGACAATCAGGATAGACCAGGTTCAATTCATTACAGTAACCCCAGAGTGCACCTGGAGAGGATGGTACCCAGACCTCCTGAGCATGAGCATTTGCCCTAGCATCCGTCTAACATTTCAGGAGGACCTCCTGTCTCAGCAACAGGAGAGGGTCCTGCACCTGATTCTCCAGGCCTAACCTCAATGCGTGGGATTGAGTAGCAACAGTTAAATCTGTTCAATCTGTCAGCCACAGTAGTCTGTTATCCTTGCAGCACAATGTTCTTTGATAAATTCCATCTACACTGGGTGCTGGGAAAATTTTGCTGTCTGGTGCTAGTCATACCTACCATCTGCAGGCCAGACTCTAGGATGTGTTAGTATTTTCGTTGAGCCATCAAGCCTGCTGTGGGCTCACTTAAGGGTTATCTGTTGGCCCTTTCAGTCTTTTTGTGTACCTGATTAACTATCTTTATTTAACTCACCTGTGGTGATGCATTTTTATCAAAGGTTCGACTCGCATGTTTCCCCCAAAGCCATTTATTATGCCGCAGTGGGTCTTACAGTTGACTTTTCTTTTGTGGACACCTTTTGAGCTTTTATATTGACAGCCCATGGGACCATTGTGCGGTTAACTAGCTCTTTGTAGGATTTTCTTGAGCAAAGAAAGGAAAGGTGGTGAGAAAATGAACTGATCAAGATGGTTAATCCTCTGCATTAAAATCTGCTATGAGCTTGCTGTAGGAGAGTAGGATCTGCTTCACATGGGTACCCCCACTTTTTGCTGATGCTTCACTGTTTTTCGACATTAGTCTGGCTGGGGCCCTGCTAATCAGAACCCCAGCCTAGCTGCTTCCTCTCTAAAATGGTTTCCATGTGCCTTAGGCACATCACTGATTGGGATCTGGAGTGCCCTTATAAGTCCCTAGTATATGGTATACTATGTACCAAGGGCATAGGTACCTCAGAGGCCTACCAGGGGCTGCAGCATGTATTATGCCACCCCTGGAAGGCCATCCAAACTGACACCCCAGGTCTGCTACTGCAGCCTGGGTAAGGTGGTGCATGCACCCCTTACTGTGATATAGGTTACATATATCACTAAATACATACACACATATAAACCTATGTCACTCCTAAGGCAGGCCTTATCAATCCTAAAGGCAGAGTGCATGGTTCCTATGTGAGAGGGTGCCCCTGCATGAGCAGGGCCCCTCTGCAGCGTTCGGAGACCATCTCTGATGCTGTTTGTAGTGCAGCCTGACCATATACTCTTAAGCGCATTATAACCTCGCGGTAAAATGCTAACTTTGGAATGGCTGCCCCTAAACATGTCGTGTTTGGTGTCAAACATCTTGGAATACTACCCCCCGCCAATTCTGGCGGCGGGGGTAGCATTCCACCCTTCTAGAGGGAAAGACATGTTAACTCTAACTAGCCCGGTAACTTCTTTCCAAAGCCCTGGCATCACAAAATGGATGCTGCTGCCACAGACACGAGTCTGGCCTCCTGCTGCTGGACGAAACTCCGGCAGGGGAGGCCTGGACAATAGGTTTCCTGTCCCAGGGAGGTGTAACCACCTCCCAGACAGGATAATGTGTATTGGGGCTGGGCGGGAGCACCATCTGTGTGCTTTGAAGTCCTGCACTGGGGGCACATTTGGTGTCCCTGTGCATACCCCAGTTCAAACCGGATCAGGGGCTTCCAGCCCCTGCTTTGGCGCGAACTGGACAAAGGGAAAGGGGTGTAGCCACCCCTCTGCCCTGACCCACCCATAGGTGGGGCCACAGAGTAGTCCAACCCCTATCCTTAGTATAAGTATAGGAACCCAGTCCTTAGGACTTTAGATTATCCCTGGACGAAACTCTGAAACTGAATCCTGGACCTTCGACGCTCTACTCACGATTAGAGGACATAAGAATCTCCCTTGGGGTCAAGGAGTGACTCCCCTGCTAGGCAGGCACCAAAGAAGTATCTGTCCGGTTCGCATTTCTGAAGCTCCCGTCGGACGCCGAAGTCATCGCATCACCAGAGGTGGATTCTCAGACTTCCCCGAGGCTACCCTGAGTCCCCAGCAAAGCTGAGGCCCGTGGCTATCGTGGGTGACTTGAGACCGTGACCCCTGGACACCGAGCACATTTGTAAGTGCATCCTCTTCTGGGTCTCCCAAGAAGTCGTGCTTTGGGCTCCGAGTAGTCCTAGCCTCCAGCACCAACTGCACCGAAGATCACTGGCCCCCACTCCACGAGTGTCCTGTGAGCCAGATCCACGTGCGGCGTCACAAGGCTCCTTCGCGGTCGCTAGCCCGTTGGCTAGTAGCCCTTAATGAAGGCCAATCCTTCTCTAACTTGGCATCCTGGTTGCTCCAGGCCTGCCCTCACTTACCCTCGCTGGGTGAGTTCCACAGACCTTGCTGGTCTGCACCATCGACGATCTTCCTCTGCATCGAGACTTGCCGTTGCCAAGGCTTGTTGGGTCCAATCCGGTCGCCGACACCTCAGCACTCGACAGACATCGTGTACCAGCCCGAATCCTGCTCCTGGTCGCCGACAACGCCTCCTGGACCTCGTGGCTGAAGAGACAAGACGACCGTCAACGCACCTGAAGCACTCGACATCGGTGGGCATCTGTCCATCGCCTTCCTGGTCACTGGCTAGTGACCCAGACTCTGTCCCCTCTGCTTTCAGGTTCTTCCAGAACTCCGATCCACTCTTGGATCCACCCGGACACTTTTCACTTGGTCGCCAGCAGCACTTTGCAGCAGATCGCCATTCAAATCGGCGACGAAACCCGACCCCGAAGGCACCTATGCACCCGGCTTCCCTGGGTGAGGTAACACGAGTACTCCGGTGCTCCCGTGGGTAGAGACTCTTCAAAGTCCTAGATCTCAAAGGGTTTGCTCCAAGTCCTCCTTTAAGTGTCCCTTTTCTTTAATTTCCCGATCACGACTTTCTCCATAGAAGTCAACGGCGTATCGCGGTTGTGTATTTACACTGCACGCGTCCCCGTGGGTCTCCTGTGTCACTACCTTGGGTGGTTCCTTGTGGTCCAAGCACTTCTAGAGGCTCTAGGCCTAGTGTCTAGTTCAGTCGTGGTTCTTATACCACTTTATTGGTATATGGTTTGAGTACGCCCCTAGGGCCCAAACGTGTATTTGTGCTATTACTGTGTTTAAATAACTTCTAACTTATGTACTTGAACTCTAGCCTCATAAAGAGACTAGAGGGGTGTGTTTAGCAATAAATACATATATTTTGAATATATACCTGGTGTGGTGCTCTTTCATTTGGTCACTCAAGAGATTATAGACTGGTAAAACAAGCTACTTTACATTCCTTCAAGACTTAGCCTGAAGGCTGCTCTCCATAGCTACCACTAGGATAGCTTTCAATAAGGTTGTCTTTAACCTATCTCCAATAAGGGGTTGTTTGGACTGGTGCAAGGTGCCCACTATAATTAGTGGACAGCATATACCAGGCCAACTTCTCACATTGGTGTGCAGCGTGTGGGATTCCAGCTTGCTATTGTTTTACCAGATAATCTCAATTGAATTGATCAACTGAAAACCACTAAAGGTACCTAAGGTACATATAATTTGAGCTTAGAATACAGTAAGTTCTACTGAACTTAGAGTTGTGTGTTAAGGGATAGCACAACCCTTTCTACAACTCAAGAGAGTTTAGTAGGCCACACTAGAGTAGGTAGTGCATACACCACACCACACTAGTAATGTCTTTAAGGGTAGGATCTAAAGAATCCTTGCAGGAAGCCATTGAGCTTCCACCCTCCAAGTATGATACACTCCCATTCTTGGAATTGAGAGCTTTATGCAACTTGAGAAAATTAAGGACAGGCCAAAGCCCCACCACCCAACACCTCAAGGAGTTGTTGGTGGCTTATGACCTTAGTAAGCCCTTGGGGACTGAAGGGGTAGGAGCTGAGGGTGGGGCAGATGAGGAGGATGGGACCAGGGTACCAGTACCCCCAGCCCCCTCTGAAACTGGCCAGGAGGGCGACAATGGCCCTGACCTGGATAATCCAACCCCTCCTGAGGAAGATGAGGAGGATCAGAATGATGCCCCCTTTGTCCCCCCAGGAAGGATTGTGAGTGTGCCCAGAAGGTCTAGATCTTCTTCTCAGGAGTCTAACCACTCTGGCACCTCAATAGGGCGCTCTGTCTCATCTCATAGGAGGGAATCCTCTCATGAGAGAAGAAAGAGGCTGGTTCTATATGAGGAAGCTCAGCTTGAACTTAAAAAGAAGCAACTAGCCATAGACAGGGAGTCCCTAGATCTCTTTAGAGAGAGAAGAAAGTTGGGACTAGAGTCCTATGGTGGCAGCCATATCCCTAGAGATAGGGAAAGGTCCTATGACCATGGGAACCTGAGCAAGATTGTCCCTCCCTATCAGAATGGGGATGACATCCACAAGTGGATAACTGCTCTAGAGGGCCTGTAAGGTACAGAAGGTCCCTCAGGAGCAGTGGGCAGCAATCTTGTGGCTCTCCTTTGCTGACAAAGGTAGAGATAAGCTCCTCACTGTTAGAGAGGAGGATGCTGATAATTACAAGGTCTTGAAGAGTGCTCTTATTGATGGGTTTGGCCTAACCACTGAACAGTACAGGTTGAAGTTCAGAGATACCCAAAAGCACAGACTCAAGACTGGGTAGACTATGTGGATTGTTCTGCCAAGGCTCTGGAAGGCTGGTTGATGGGCAGTAAGGTGTGTGACTTCTCAGGATTGTACAATCTGATAATGAGGGAGCAGATTCTTAATAACTGTCAAAATCAGCTGTTGCATCAATACCTGGTAGACTCTGATCTGACCTCTCCCCAAGAATTGGGAAAGAAGGCAGACAAATGGGCCAGAACCAGGGTGAAGCAGAAGGTACAGAACCAAGGTGGGGAAACCAAGAAGCAAGATGCAAAGAACTCTGAAAAGGGTGGGGAGAAGGGTAAAGATCAAAAGTCTTCATCAGGCCCCCAAAAATCTTCTTCTGGTGAGGATTCACAGTCTACCAAAGGGAAAGGCCAAAGAAAACCATGGTGCAAGGTCTGTAAGCAAAAGACCCACTGGACCAGTGATTGCACCAAGTCCAAAGACTCCAGTCCAGCACCCACCAATGCCCCTAAGGCACCTGTTCCCCCTAGTACAGTTGGTGGGAGTGCTCCAGCCAAGGGTTTAATAGGGTTCACCCTGGGTACTGAGTTGGGCTCTGACCTAGTCAGAGAACTGACTCAGGCTGTGTTAGTCTGTGATGGAGGCATGGATGTGACCTCCTCTGTGAGTCCCAGTAATCTGGGCAAGTACAGACAACAGCCTTTAATCAATGGACATGAGGCTTTGGCATTTAGGGACACAGGGGCAAGTGTCACAATGGTGACACAAGACCTTGTGAATCCTGGGCAAGTTATACTTGGTGAGATGTACCAAGTGACCAATGCTAGCAATGTCAGAACAGACCATACTCTGGCAGTTGTTAACTTCTCCTGGGGAGGGGTAACTGGCCTTAAGAAGGTTGTGGTAAGTGCAAACCTACCAGTCGAATGCTTGCTTGGCAATGACTTAGAGACTTCTGCTTGGGCAGAAGTGGAGCTCAGGACCCATGCAGAAATGCTGGGGATCCCTGCAGATGTGTTTGCTGTGACCAGGTCACAAGCCAAAATGTCTAGCACTGAACAGGCCTTGGATTCTGGAAGAATGGACCAAGTGCCTTCCAAGAGGAGGAGTAGTAGGGTTAAGGCAGTGCCTTCCCCCTTGGCTCAGGAGGAAGATCAGTCCCTTGAGGGGGATGATCTCAGCCCTGAAGAAGGAACTGTCCCAGAGGAACTTGAACCTGACCAGGTTGAGTTCTTGGGGACAGGGGGACCTTCTAGGGCAGATCTGAGCCAAGAGCAGCAGAGCTGCCCCTCCCTGGAACCCCTCAGACAGCAAGCTCCTGCTGAGGCTGCTGGGAAAGCTAGTGGTCCCCATACAGTGTATTGGGATGATGGACTCCTGTACTCAGAGAGTAGAGACCCCAAGCCTCGTGCTACCAGGAGGTTGGTTATACCTCTGAAGTTCAGGGGCTTCCTATTGACCCTAGCCCATGATATTCCCTTAGCAGGTCACCTGGGCCAGAACAAGACTTGGGACAGAATTGTCCCTCACTTTCACTGGCCCCACATGTCTGAAGACAGCAAGGAGTTTTGTCGCTCCTGTGTAACCTGCCAAGCCAGTGGCAAGGCAGGTGGCACTACAAAGGCCCCCCTGATACCACTACCTGTGGTGGGGGTGCCCTTTGAAAGGGTAGGGATTGACATTGTTGGTCCCATGGATCCCCAAACAGCCTCTGGGCACAGGTTTATCCTGGTGGTAGTGGATCTTGCCACCAGGTACCCAGAAGCTATTCCCCTCAGGACCACTACAGCACCTGTGGTGGCAAGGGCCCTCCTGGGAATCTTCTCAAGAGTGGGCTTCCCTAAGGAGGTTGTATCAGACAGGGATGCTAACTTTATGTCTGGATACTTGAAAGCAATGTGGAACTTACAAGTTCACCACACCCTATCACCCACAATGCAATGGTTTAGTTGAGAGGTTCAACAAAACCTTGAAGGGCATGATTAAAGGGCTCCCAGAAAAGCTTAGGCGTAGATGGGACATACTCTTGCCCTGCCTTTTATTCGCATATAGGGAGGTGCCTCAGAAGGGGTTGGTTACAGCCCTTTTGAACTTCTGTTTGGCCACCCTGTGAGGGGTCCACTGTGCTTGGTGAAGGAAGGATGGGAGTTACCTCTCAAGCCCCCAAAGCAAGATATAGTGGACTATGTACTTGGTCTCCGCTCCAGGATGGCTGAGTACATGAAAAAGGCAACCAAAAACCTTGAGGCTAGCCAGGAACTTCAAAAGGCCTGGCATGACCAAAGAGCTGTTCTGACTGTTTACCAGCCAGGACAGAAGGTGTGGAGTGTTGGAGCCAGTGGCCCCAGCAGCTCTCCAAGACAAATGGAGTGGACCCCACACTATTGTTGAGCAGAAGGGTGAGGTCACTTACTTAGTAGACCTAGGAACACCCAGGAGTCCCCACAGGGTTCTCCATGTCAACAGGTTAAAACCATATGTGGACAGGGCAGACATGGGCTTGCTCATGGCTACTGATGAAGGGCAGGAGGAAGAGAGTGACCCACTCCTGACCTGCTCTCACAGAACCCTCACGATGGGTCAGTTGATGGTGTAGCCTTGGCAGGCAGCCTCACTACCCAGCAACAAACTGATTGCAGGCAAGTTCTCAATCAGTTTAGACATATGTTTTCACTGACACCCAGTCAGACCACCTGGTGCACTCATGAAGTGGACACTGGGGACAGTCTGCCTATTAAAAATAAGATTTATAGGCAACCTGACCATGTCAGGGACTGTATCAGGACTGAAGTCCAGAAAATGTTGGAATTGGGAGTTATTGAACCCTCAGATAGCCCTTGGGCTAGTCCAGTGGTCCTTGTACCAAAACCTCACACCAGTGGTGGAAAAAGAGAGATGAGGTTTTGTGTGGACTACAGGGGTCTCAATGCAGTCACTAGGACTGATGCCCATCCAATACCCAGGGCAGATGAGCTCATAGATACTTTGGCCTCTGCCAAATATCTCCGCACATTTGACCTAACAGCTGGCTACTGGCAGATCAGACTAGCTGATACTGCAAAGCCCAAAACAGCATTCTCAACCCCTAGTGGGCATTATCAATTTGTGGTAATGCCCTTTGGTCTGAAGAATGCACCTGCCACTTTCAGAGGTTGGTGAATACAGTTCTCACAGGTCTGGAAGCCTATAGTGCAGCATATCTAGATGATATTGCTGTCTTTAGCTCCACCTGGGAGGATCACCTGGTCCACCTCAGGAATGTTTTACAGGCCCTGCAAAGGCAGGCCTGACTATCAAGGCCACTAAGTGCCAGATAGGGCAGAGTCAGGTTGTGTACCTGGGCCACCTTGTGGGTGGAGGCCAGGTTCAACCTTTGCAGAGCAAAATCCAGACCATCATGGACTGGACTGCTCCCATTACCCAGACTCAGGTGAGAGCCTTCTTAGGCCTGACTGGGTACTATAGGAGATTTGTCAAGGGGTATGGATCAATAGTGACACCCCTGAATGACTTAACTTCTAAGAAAATGCCCAAAAGGTTCAGTGGACAGTTAGCTGTCAAAAGGCATTTGATGACCTGAAGCAGGCCATGTGCACTGCTCCCATTCTACAGAGTCCTGATTACTCCAAGAAGTTCATTGTTCAAACTGATGCATCTGAATTGGGGGTAGGGGCTATACTGTCACAATTGAATGAAGAAGGTCAGGATCAGCCAGTAGCTTTTATTAGCAGAAGGCTGACCCCTAGAGAGAAACGTTGGTCAGCCATAGAGAGGGAGGCCTTTGCTGTGGTCTGGGCTCTGAAGAAGTTGAGGCCATACTTGTTTGGTACACACTTCCTGGTTCAGACAGACCATAAGCCCCTCTTATGGGTAAAACAAATGAAGGGTGAAAACCCCAAACTGCTTAGGTGGTCCATTTCCCTACAGGGGATGGACTTTACAGTGGAACATAGACCTGGGAGTAACCATGCCATTGCAGATGGACTCTCTAGGTACTTCCACTTAGAACATGAAGACTTAACTGGGCAAGGTTAGTTTAATGTCCCTACGTTTGGGGGGGGGGGTTGTGTAGGAGAGTAGGATCTGCTTCACACGGGTACCCCCACTTTTTGCTGATGCTTCACTGTTTTTCGACATTAGTCTGTCCGGGGCCCTACTAATCAGAACCCCAGCCTAGCTGCTTCCTCTCTAAAATGGTTTCCATGTGCCTTAGGCACATCACTGATTGGGATCTGGAGTGCCCTTATAAGTCCCTAGTATATGGTATACTATGTACCAAGGGCATAGGTACCTCAGAGGCCTACCAGGGGCTGCAGCATGTATTATGCCACCCCTGGAAGGCCATCCAAACTGACACCCCAGGTCTGCTACTGCAGCCTGGGTAAGGTGGTGCATGCACCCCTTACTGTGATATAGGTTACATATATCACTAAATACATACACACATATAAACCTATAAGTCACTCCTAAGGCAGGCCTTATCAATCCTAAAGGCAGAGTGCATGGTTCCTATGTGAGAGGGTGCCCCTGCATGAGCAGGGCCCCTCTGCAGCGTTCGGAGACCATCTCTGATGCTGTTTGTAGTGCAGCCTGACCATATACTCTTAAGCGCATTATAACCTCGCGTTAAATGCTAACTTTGGAATGGCTGCCCCTAAACATGTCGTGTTTGGTGTCAAACATCTTGGAATACTACCCCCCCCCCCGCCAATTCTGGCGGCGGGGGTAGCATTCCACCCTTCTAGAGGGAAAGACATGTTAACTCTAACTAGCCCGGTAACTTCTTTCCAAAGCCCTGGCATCACAAAATGGATGCTGCTGCCACAGACACGAGTCTGGCCTCCTGCTGCTGGACGAAACTCCGGCAGGGGAGGCCTGGACAATAGGTTTCCTGTCCCAGGGAGGTGTAACCACCTCCCCAGACAGGATTATGTGTATTGGGGCTGGGCGGGAACACCATCTGTGTGCTTTGAAGTCCTGCACTGGGGGCACATTTGGTGTCCCTGTGCATACCCCAGTTCAAACCGGATCAGGGGCTTCCAGCCCCTGCTTTGGCACGAACTGGACAAAGGGAAAGGGGTGTAGCCACCCCTCTGCCCTGACCCACCCATTGGTGGGGCCACAGAGTAGTCCAACCCCTATCCTTAGTATAAGTATAGGAACCCAGTCCTTAGGACTTTAGATTATCCCTAGACGAAACTCTGAAACTGAATCCTGGACCTTCGACGCTCTACTCACGATTAGAGGACAGAAGAATCTCCCTTGGGGTCAAGGAGTGACTCCCCTGCTTGGCAGGCACCAAAGAAGCATCTGTCCGGTTCGCATTTCTGAAGCTCCCATCGGACGCCGAAGTCATCGCATCACCAGAGGTGGATTCTCAGACTTCCCCGAGGCTACCCTGAGTCCCCAGCAAAGCTGAGGCCCGTGGCTATCGTGAGTGACTTGAGACCGTGACCCCTGGACACCGAGCACATTTGTAAGTGCATCCTCTTCTGGGTCTCCCAAGAAGTCGTGCTTTGGGCTCCGAGTAGCCCTAGCCTCCAGCACCAACTGCACCGAAGATCACGGGCCCCCACTCCACGAGTGTCCTGTGAGCCAGATCCACGTGCGGCGTCACGAGGCTCCTTCGCGGTCGCTAGCCCGTTGGCTAGTAGCCCTTAATGAAGGCCAATCTTTCTCTAACTTGGCTTCCTGGTTGCTCCAGGCCTGCCCTCACTTACCCTCGCTGGGTGAGTTCCACAGACCTTGCTGGTCTGCACCATCGACGATCTTCCTCTGCATCGAGACTTGCCGTTGCCAAGGCTTGTTGGGTCCAATCCGGTCGCCGACACCTCAGCACTCGACAGACATCGTGTACCAGCCCGAATCCTGCTCCTGGTCGCCGACAACGCCTCCTGGACCTCGTGGCTGAAGAGACAAGACGACCGTCAACGCACCTGAAGCACTCGACATCGGTGGGCATCTGTCCATCGCCTTCCTGGTCACTGGCTAGTGACCCAGACTCTGTCCCCTCTGCTTTCAGGTTCTTCAGAACTCCGATCCACTCTTGGATCCACCCGGACACTTTTCACTTGGTCGCCAGCAGCACTTTGCAGCAGATCGCCATTCAAATCGGCGACGAAACCCGACCCCGAAAGGCACCTATGCACCCGGCTTCCCTGGGTGAGGTAACACGAGTACTCCGGTGCTCCCGTGGGTAGAGACTCTTCAAAGTCCTAGATCTCAAAGGGTTTGCTCCAAGTCCTCCTTTAAGTGTCCCTTTTCTTTAATTTCCCGATCACGACTTTCTCCATAGAAATCAACGGCGTATCGCGGTTGTGTATTTACACTGCACGCGTCCCCCGTGGGTCCCCTGTGTCACTACCTTGGGTGGTTCCTTGTGGTCCAAGCACTTCTAGAGGCTCTAGGCCTAGTGTCTAGTTCAGTCGTGGTTCTTATACCACTTTATTGGTATATGGTTTGAGTACGCCCCTAGGGCCCAAACGTGTATTTGTGCTATTACTGTGTTTAAATAACTTCTAACTTATGTACTTCGAACTCTAGCCTCATAAAGAGACTAGAGGGGTGTGTTTAGCAATAAATACATATATTTTGAATATATACCTGGTGTGGTGCTCTTTCATTTGGTCACTCAAGAGATTATAGACTGGTAAAACAAGCTGCTTTACATTCCTTCAAGACTTAGCCTGAAGGCTGCTCTCCATAGCTACCACTAGGATAGCTTTCAATAAGGTTGTCTTTAACCTATCTCCAATAAGGGGTTGTTTGGACTGGTGCAAGGTGCCCACTATAATTAGTGGACAGCATATACCAGGCCAACTTCTCACACTTGCCAAGAAGCAAACACCTGAAATCCTGTGGGGTCATTCCACCAGGGCCAATAGGGGAGCTGGTTCTGCACATCTGCCAGGCCATGAAGTGGGCATCGGTGCACACGATCACGAACAGCCAGGCTTGATTTGAGTGCTATATTGCCACCTCTGTCCTGCTAAACTTTCTGTTCTGAGTCCACTCACCAGGCCCTCCACCTTCATGATTCACTTCGGTGGTCAGTGATATCTATTCTTAAGTTGAGGAATCTCCAGTTAGAAGTATCCCTCAAAGAACAAGTAACTTACCTTTGCTAACTCTCTTTCTGGTGGATACTCTGTCTAACCGCCGATTCCTCCCTGCCCTCGCAATTCCCTTTTTTGTGGAGTGGACTCCTGGACATCGTAAATGTTCGTTTTTGACACAGTTTTAACTGCAGTTTTTTGTGGTGCTCTTCAGGAAGAAGCTGAAGGAGCAAGATAAAAAATTGACGTCGGTGTTCAAGGGTGACCTTTATTTGTGGCTCCTCACTTACAGAGCTGAACAGAGTCACTGGCGCAACATCGCGTACATATCTGCGTTTGGAAGCATTGTTGAGAAAATTCTTTCGGATCCAGTCTGGTGCCTGGGGATATGCTTAAGTTGAGGAATTTGTGGTTAGGTAGCGTACCCACCAGAAAGAATGTAACTGAAGGTGAGCAACTTGTTCTGTACTACCAAAGTCTTCTATGAAGAGGCAGGTTTATGTGAAGTTTATTCTATGTTTACCCATTAACTGGCTTCATGTAGGTGTATTTTCAATTACACATAGGTTTACATTGTCGATTGCCTTAATTTAATGTGCAATTTCAACCGCCCATTTTTAGGAACCTTATTTGGCAGATGTCTTCATTTAGATATGTTTATTTTTAATACAAATGTTAACATCTTATGTAGTCATGCACAACGACAGGCTGAAATGGATTTTGTACTAACTCCTTTATCTGCAATCTTTTATGAACATTATCCACTTTGTTTTCTATCCATTGCACTTGGCCATAAGAAATAAACTATGGTTTTTAGATCAACTTTAGGAAAGCTTTGTACACATTTGTGATTTGTCAGAATACTAATCTCATAGTCTTTGTTTAACAGATAAAATAAAGAATACTGATCTTCATCTGGAAAGTGCAATACTATATGGGAAGCTGGAAGAACATGACAAAGCTCTGAACATACTTGTCCACCAGTTGAAAGACTTCCCTGCTGCTGAAGACTATTGTCTGTGGAACTCTGAGAGTAAAGATGCGCCCTACCGGCAGAGACTCTTCCATCTCTTACTCACTATCTACTTGAATCCGGACTCCTCTGATGGTACACTCCAGGTGGCTGGTGTGGACCTTTTAAACAAACATGCCTCTGAGTTCAACACAACTCAGGTTTTGAGACAATTGCCCGAAACATGGTCAGTGCAGCTGCTTGCTCCGTTTTTGGCTGGATCTATGAGGGAGAGCATTCATAATAAAACAATGGCTCAGCTTGCTGTGGGATTGGCAAAATCTGAAAACCTTATATACAAACACGAGAGGGTGAGTGCCCTAAGTAATTTTGTATATTCTGTATCACATAGCAATATCGCATGTGGATCGCCCAGGATTCAGATTCCTGGACTGCATGCATATGTCAGCAGAGAATGTTTAACTTAATCAGCAGTCGTGGCAGCCTTTTAGCTACATAAGTGTTTTTTTTACCCAGTTTTCTTGAATGGACCTTGATCTTGTGCTTTGTGGTGTGCAGTTATGCTACATCGTTGTGTATGAAAAATCAAACACTCTTTTAAAGAAAAGAAAAATGTCATTCTTTCCGACATTTCTCATGTTCACACTAAAGTATAAATGTGTGTGCAAACTGCACCGTGCCGTTATTGGGCACTATAAGGTGTAATGTACCCAGTCAGCGATAACTATACTTTTCACGTTCCATAGGAAATGCTGTTTTTGGTTTGCTTGTAACTTTCACTCTACTTAAAATTGGCTTGAAATTTTGCAGAAAAATCTACTAATTTTCTGTGTTTTAGTTAGGTATAGATCAGTCTGAGAAGGAAAATTAATGGTAGGACCAAAAAGAAGCATTTCCCTATTCAAGGTCCTGTATGAATGTTTTGTTTTCCGCTACAGCGAAAAGTACCCCAACTTGGCACGAAATTAGAATTTTATTCATAGTAGTTAAAAGTCAAAGAGGGATTGTATCCAATAATCCATGAATGCTTAGGAATCTAAATCTACGGAGGATTTGGTTGTCTATTTGAAATATAAACCAATCCTATTGAACTAGGGAAATGTTTTTCTCTTTATCCAATGCACGATCTGGGGATCCCATCTTTGCAGGATCTACAAATCTGGACAATTTGATTGGCTACCAGCAACTGAAACTTTTTGTTGCTGAAGTCATTGCTGTATGTGACACACCCTGTAATGGCCACCGTCATGTATTTCCTGAAAAAACTAAAGTTAAGGAGAAATTTAGATTGATGTGGTGTAATAGTGTCTCCATCAACAAAAGTACAAAAGACATGAAATTCACAATAATAGTTCTACCTAAACCTCAGCCCCCACCCCTGCCATTCTCACTTACCATTAACTCCTGTCCCTGCCATCTCTTGTGTAAGGTGTAAGTCTCCATGAGAGATTGAGCACGTTTTTGAATTAGCGTATCCGACTCTTCATTATGGTGTGTCTTTCTAAATGTGAAGGTCCATTTTTTTTAAATTGTATATGTAATTTGAGATATACTTTGCAAATAGTGGCATTGTATGTCTGATGTTGGAAACATGCATAGCAGACGGCAGTGGAAATCAAGATTAAGTGAGTGTAAGACATTGGAGTATTAGTTAAGGGGGTGAGAATCCACCTTAAATAATAACCACATCACAGTCCCTGTCGGGATGAATCACAATAAAATCTGAAAATAAACTTGCGTTCAACCTCCCTGGAAGCTGTGGCACAGAGCAGCCAGGCTTAACTTAGAAGCAATGTGTAAAGTATTTATGCATTACTTAAACAGTAATAAAGTGAAACACCACACAGGAAAAATCCCAAACCAATTTAGAGAAATAGAGAATATCTATTTTAATAAATAAAATGACACCAAACAACAAAAATCTAATTAGTAAAATTGAAGTTATACATTTGTAAATATTGTATTTAAAATAGCACCTAAAATGACCAGGTCCCATCCTCTGGCAATTGGTCATGTTGGACCAGGACAAGGGTAGGATTTAAGGCCGACCGTGATGGAGCGCTCATTGGATACAAGTACCAGGTTCGTGATGGTCACAAAGTTACCTTCTCACTTTTATGGAGGAAGAAAGACTACAGTGGGTCTAAGCAGCTTACTGGATCTGAGGAAAGGCTCAACGATGACAGGGAGTCTCTGCGTAAGGACTTGAAATCTACTAGATGATGCTTAGGCCCGGTGAAGCCATTGGCGAATGTTGTCAGCAGTTTTCGGATGCTGCTTGGTGTCGAGTCCGCTGATACTGCTGAACGGGTGCTGCTTGGCGTCGAGTCCGGGAAGCTGTTGATCGGATGCTGCTCAATGTCGCGTTTGGCAAATTCTTCGACTAAGTTTGTTTTTGTTTATGCTCGCTGTGGAGTCTGGTAAAGCTTTCTGTTAGGCTGGGAGGAATACACTCTAGCCACAGCCAAGGGTCCAGGACCTTGGGTACAGTACTTGAGGGTCAGGACTCACTCCCACAGCGGTCAGCAGAGGGGACCAGGTCAGGTCCAGTTATGACAGGTCTACTGGAAAGCAGGAAAAGGCCTCTGGAAGCTTGTTGTCCTGTATCTCAAACAGAAGGTCTCCAACTTACCACTGGAGTCACTTGTGGGGTCCTGGGTTCAAGGCATGCAGGTACAGTCTTCCTTTAAGTTCTTCCAATAGCAGGGAAGCCCTTCTTCTGATTCCTCTGTGGTCCAGGAGTGTTCTGAGGAAGGCACTGCGGATGTCACATTTATACCCAGTTCCAACCTTGTGGGTAGGGGTAATCACCGGCCACACCCTAGCTAATGAGATAAGAGTTCCCAGAGGTGACACTACCCGGTTTTATAGCATTTCCTGTGTGTTTCTCTGGGCACACTCAGAGTTGTGGCTTTGATAATGTGGAAACCCTCCCTTGTGGTCTCCAACCCAAGTTCTGGCGCAGCTCCCCTTCCCTCTGAGTTTTGAGCAAGCTGACTAGAGGTGACAAAGAAATGGGACAGGCCTGGTATCAGTTCATCTGCTTGTGACAGGGTAGGCCTCTTTAAAGTGTAACTAATCCTTGGGTACATCCCCAGGCCATCCCGTAAAGGGAAGGCCTACACCTCCCCACACCCAAGCCCTTTGTCCTCTGTCTGGGAGCAATCCACATCTCATCACAAGGGCGTCATCAGCAGTCTGATGTCAGAAGGGCCTCCAGAAGTTTAGACAGGGAAAGGTAGCTTTTCTAAAACTACCTTTTCCAACATAGTCAACATTGAATTTCTCCATTAAATGGGATAGTGAATATCTATTTGTAGGAAGCTGGCGGTTTGTTATAGATCAAGAATCTGATATACTGTGTTAAGATTACAGGGGTTCCTTATGAGTGGATAGCGGTGTGCTATGTAATCCCAAAGTGGTCTATTAAAGAGTAGTGTGGTTGAGCAGCCTTAGGCTTAACACAGAGGAGTGCAAGACATTTGCAAATACACACAATGATCAATAAATGACACTCACGACTGAAGGAGATCCACACCAATTTATAAAAATAGAAAATATCTTTATATACGTTAAGACATCAGAGAAAAATCGTTCATGTAAGTAAGTTTTTAAATATAAATTCTTTTCACTTTAAAAAGTGGAAAGTACAGTGACTTACAAGACCAATCTCCAGGAATTAATGTGAGTGGTGGGCAAGGTCCAAGGCAGCGCCAAAAGAACACCACCAGCGGCACGAGGGCAGCAGGGTGCAAACAGCGTCGGGAGCCCAATAGGTTTCTTTGGAGCTCAGTCACTGCGGAAATAGGCTGCAGGCTCTGGCTGGAAGGCCAGTCTTGGTGAACCAACAGGGGGGTTCAAGACTTGCGATGCTCGGGGATGTAGGGACATCTGAGCTCTTCTTCTCCACGGCCCGGGGTGACGGATGCAGATGTGTCTTTAGGCATCGGGTTTTCTTACCAGGAGTGGTCACAGTCGAGGCAGCCTGCGTGCAGAGGCTGCCGGCGGCATCGGGGAGTCCACGAGAGGCTTGAAACTATGGTGGACTCAAGCTCTGGAGGGCCGGGGGACCTTGTTGATGCTGGTGGCCCTCTTCAATTCGGGCCGGAGGCGACGGTTGCAGCGGTGGTTTCAGGTGTCGGGTTTTGGCAGTGCCTTTACCTCGGAGCCTTTGATCCGGAGTTCTTACAGGGTGCAGAACATGTCCGCTGTTCACGGGAGGTATTTATCGAAGGCAGGCAGTCCTCCCAGGTTTCTGGAGTCAACACCTGCAGGACAAGTCGACTTTGGCACAGTTTTCGACTAAGGATGCAGACAGGCCAGCAGGTCGGCTGCTTCTTCTCTCCTCTTTGCTTTTGCGGCTCTTTGGTTTCCTCTCTCTTCTTAGGTCGTCAGGATCTGCCTCTCTGTTGCTAGGGGCTCCCCTAAATACTGAATTTAGGGGCATTATAGTGGTATAGGATAGTAGCCAATGGGCCACTGACCCTTGGGGTCACTACGCCCCCATATGACTACTTCCTGTGGTGAGTGGGCATAACCCTGTCCCAGAATTCCTAAGTATGTCATCACAAAGTTGGCTACATCTGAAAAAGTGTGTCCACCTCACAGTAGCCCACCTTAGGGGTGGTACTAGCCTGGAGGTAGCACTCCTAGCTGATTTTCCCAGCTGTCCAGGTGCTAAAAGGGGCCCTGGACAAAGGGGTCGGCTTCCTCTCCTGTGAGGGGAAGCCGGATTCCCATTTCAAAGGCGGCAGCCCGATGAGGCATGCCACCCAAAGGGAGCTAATCAGCAGGTCATCCTGTGGGAAGGGGTGTTCTCTTCCAGGGGATCCTCATCAATAGTCATAAGCACTGAATATTCCCGCCCACGTGCGGGGACCCCGGAATATTCCCGCCCACGTGCGGGGACCCCGGAAATATAAAAATTATATATGGAAATCACACATATACAGCTCTACATATATGCATATACATATATCATTTTTTCTCATACCAATGCAGCTCTCAATAGGAGGCTAAACAATGTAATTACACACATAAAAAACTACATTTGCCAATATATAAAAACACCAGAGGACAATTAGTACTTGAACTCTGTTTTTTAATGAGCAAAATACTCATAAAGAGTAAAACTGCAAATTTAGTAGACATTGTTAGCCTACAGGCTGCATTGCAAACCAATAGCATAGAAAAATGAAAAAAATTTCAACAAAAACTGTCACCGTGCCTTTAAGGCAGCCATGACCCCTAGCTTCCCATCATGCCTCAGGGGTGACAGTTAGGTCAGTTGTTCTTTCCGGCTCCTTCAGTCAGGACCCTGGATTTTCAGCTCTTGCTTTTTTGACTTTGTCAAAAAATATCTGTAAAAATCTAGTTTTTTCTACTTTCACTCGACGTCTTTTGGTCCTAGAGTGCAAGTAACACCTTTTTTGTGTTACAGAAAAGGTTTATTTTTGGATAAAATGCCTTCTTTATTCAATCCTTGCCCGTCCTGTGGCAAGAAGAAGGCCAGAACAGATACACATCCTGGGTGTATTCTCTGCCTCCCCGAGTCCCACTCTTCTGACCACTGCCAGCATTGTAAGAAGTTATCAAGAAGGACTATCAAGGAGAGGGACAGGATTCGTCTCTATGGCCTCTCTGAAAGAGGTAGGTCTCCTGTGAGGCAGAAGAAGAAGAGAACTCGGTCGACGTCGAGAGGAAAAGTCCCGACCTGTTCTCCGTCGGGATCGGCGACGAAGAAATCGGCGATGAAGAAATCGGCGTTGAAGACTTCGGTGATGCTGGCGCATCATCATTCGACAACGAAATCTTCGTCGACGAAGGTAACAGGTCCTCCATTGACGTCAACCAGGCGGCGCTCAACGTCGAGAGACAGGTCTCCGTCGGCGCCGGTTGGGCGTTCGACGTCGAGGCAGATCACTCCATCGTCGCAGCCGCGATCGACGTCGAGGCAGATCGCTCCGTCGTCGCAGGCGCGATCGACGTCGAGGCGCATCTCTCCGTCGTCGCCTCTTCATCGACGTCGAGGCGCAGATCTCCGCCAGGATCAAGGCAACTATCTTTGGCGTCGAGACACAGGACACCTCCTTCGGCGTCGAAGCAGACTCCAATCCATCATTCCACGCCGTCGAGACGGACGACACCGCCGAGTGGATCTTCGGCGTCGAGGCCAAGACCTCCGTCGCCGGCAGTCCAACGCCGGTCGACGTCGAGACAGCAATCTCCTGAGAGGGTGCAAGGAATGTCGAAGCATGACACTGCATCAGTGTTGGAGAGACGTTCGACGTCGAGAAGTCCACCTTCTAAGAGAAGAAAGTCAACGTCGAGACATACGTCTCCGTTGAGAGGGCAGTCGACGCATAGACGCTCCAGATCAACGTCAAAGCGCCCTTCTGGAGACGCCTCTCCTCCAGTGAGCCTGTCTTCTTCACCTTCAGGTTCGCCCAGTTCTCACCGAGGTCAACATCCAGATCCCCGGAGGTGGTGATCTCGACGTCCAGCAGTCCAGTGTCAGGGGTCACCAAGATTCCCCAACAAGGCATGAAGAGGTGAGCTTCACTCCTCCTGCTCAGTCTCCTAAGGGAAGAGAGAGACGCAGATCACCTTCCATCCATTTATCACCACGATGGTACAGGCCTTTACATCACTGGGCTACTGACAAGAATTACTCGAGCCCTCAGAACAGATCACCGTTGGCTCGTTTAACTCAGGATAAAGAGCGATCTCCTTCAAGAGCCAGAGCTCGCAGCCGCACCTCTGTGCACTCACACATGAGGAGGTCTAGATCAAGAAGCAGGAGGAGAGCACACAGATCGCCTACTCCGTCCTCTTCTTCCACTCATACATCCCATAGAGACTATTCGCCGACTTTGACTGACAGTCCACCGTCGAGGTCTCTCCGGTGGACGACATCTACACTTTTCAGGACATTCTTGGCAGAGGAGCTTTAAAACTGGGTATCCCTATGCCAACTCGTCAAAGCAAGTCCTCTGTGATTTTGAGACTCTACACCAAAGAGCATCAGCTAAACCTCTGCTTCCCTTGGTACCAGGCATCATAGAGCCAGTGATGGATATCTTTCTCACGCCAGCGAGTGTTAAGATCGCTCCAGCGAGGATCTTAAAAGTACCGTTCACCAGAGGACGACCCGCTCTTCCTCAGGGCTGATCCTCCTCCGGATTCAGTCATAATTGCTGCGGCAAAGAAGACCCCTGCGGTGGCATCCTCCTCCACTGTCCCACCAGACAAGGAGAGCAAGACGCAGGATTCCTGGGGAAGGAAGGTTTGTGGCACTTCGGCCTCCATCTTGAAGGTCTCCAATGCAACAGCACTCCTGGGCCGCTACGACAGATCTCTGTGGGACTCACTACAGAGATTCACTGAAAAGTTGCCACAGGAAGACCGTAAAGATTTTGAGGAAATCCTAACAGAGGGCAGTCAGGTGTCTAACCAGGTCATCAGTGCTGCGGCGGATGGAGCTACCCTTTTGGCACATGCATATGCTCATGGGGTATGCGCAAGAAGAACATCATGGCTACGTCTTACAGCGCTCAAGCCAGAAGCGCAGTCACGCATCCTCAATCTTCCGTTCTCTGGTTCCTCTTTGTTCGGGACTCACACGGATGAAGAGATGACACGGATGAAAACGGAACTGGACACGCTTAAAGCGGTGGGCCTGGAGAAAAGAAAGGAATTCCGTAAGAGATTCCGTCCTTACAATAGACGATCCTCCCAACAGAGGGTTCAAACCCCTCATTGGCAGAAAAATCAGGATCAGCAAGGCCAGCAAAAAACGCAGTATCGGGGCAGACGTCCCTCCAGAGGAGGAAGAAACCAGCATCAAGGCAACAACTCCGCCAAGACGCAGTCAAAACAATGAGTACTCACTTCCCCTGTCGCCGTTCACCACTCCAGTGGGGAAGTATCGCAAATCATCTCGAAGAGTGGCGAGCTATCACAAAAGATCGGTGGGTGCTACCCACGCTGCGGAATGGGTACTCTCTACGTTTTCAACATCGTCCACCATCAATCCCTCCAGTTCCTCCATCGTGTCATCAGTTAAAACTCTTGCAGAAAGAGGTTGCCACCCTTCTCAGAAAGTCAGCCATCGAGAGGGTGCCAGTATCTCAAAGAGGGAAAGGGGTTTACTCAAGATATTTTTGGTGAAGAAAAAAGGCCAAAAGCAGAGTACAGACCCATTCTGGACTTGCGGTCACTCAACCTATCCATCAAAAAGGAAAAGTTTCGCATGTTGGCTCTTCATCAAATATATCCACATCTCAGACAGGGGTATTGGATGTGTTCGCTGGATCTGCAAGATGCATACTTTCACGTCCCGATCAATCAGTATCACAGACAGTACTTGCGATTCCTGGTGGGATCCGCTCATTACCAGTTCAAGGTTCTACCCTTCGGGTTGAAGTCAGCCCCCAGAGTGTTCACAAAGTGCATGGCGGTGGTGGCAGCCGCACTGCGCCGCAGGGGCGTCTTCGTATACCCGTACTTGGACGACTGGCTGTTGAAAGGCCCTTCCCCAGACAGTGTGAGGAGTCATTTCTTGAGCTGTCTCGAGCTGTCACCGGCTGGGCCTGCATGTGAATTTCGCCAAATCAACTTCACAGCCAACGCAGAAAATACATTTCTTAGGAGCTCTGCTAGACTCCACGGTAGGAAAAGTGTTTCCTTCGGAGGAGAAACAGTGTTCCCTCATACAGAAATGCCAGCTGGTTCTGCGCAACAGAAAACTGCCTGTACGTCGGATTGCCTCCCTGCTAGGGTCGATGGCATCCTGCATCTTCCTGGTTCCCAATGCCAGACTACGAATGCGTCCTCTTCAGCAGGATCTGGAGGACAAGTGGGACCAGCAGACAGCTCGCTGGGACGAAAAAATAAGTCCATCAAACGCGGCTCGAGCTTCCATACCTTGGTGGATGAGAAAACGAAATATGCAAGTCGGAATTCCTTTCCATCAACCTCCGCCTGCTCAGACACTGATCACGGACGCCTCGCTGCAGGGTTGGGGGGCCCACATGGGTCCTCTCCAGACTCAAGGACTGTGGTCTCCAAAGAGCGATCCTATCACATCAACATGCTAGAGCTGAGAGCAGTTCACCTAGCCCTCAAAGCTTTCCTCCCCTCGATTCAGGCAACCTCAGTGTTAGTACAGACGGACAACACCACCACCATGTACTACCTGAACAAACAGGGGGAACTCGCTCACGCACACTTTCCCTGGAGGCTCAAACACTCTGGCATTGGCTCCTGGCTCGGAATCTGGCAGTCACAGCAGTCCACCTGCCAGGAGAACAGAATGTGAGAGCGGATGCGCTCAGCCGTCACTTCGAAGACAGAGAAGACTGGGTACTCAACGGCGAGGTCGTCGAAGACATCTTCCAGGCATGGGGTCGTCCCACCATCGACCTCTTCGCGGACGACGAAAATACCAAATGCCGAGACTTCGCCTCACGGTTCTACACACCAGGATCGAAAGGGAATGCCCTTTTGATAGACTGGTCAGGGGCATTTGTGTACGCCTTTCCACCTCTGCCGCTGATCCCGAAGGTGGTGACCAAGCTGTCCCATTCGTGCACGAGGATGATACTAATTGCCCCGGACTGGCCGAGACAATGGTGGTACCCGGACCTTCTGCACCTATCAGAGTGCCCTCACAAGAAGCTGCCTTGCAGACCGGACCTGCTGTCCAAGATGAACGGGAGGATTCATCACCCCAACCTTCCCTCACTGAACTTGACAGCATGGCTCCTGAGGTCCTCCAGTATGGCCACTTAGGACTACCGCAGGACTGCATGTCCATCTTGAAGGAAGCAAGAAGACCGTCCACGAGGCATTCGTATGCATGCAAGTGGAAACGGTTTTACATGTGGTGTATGCAGAACAATTGTAACCCAATCAAGGGTCAGGAAGAGGTCATCCTCCCTTACCTACTTTATCTGGCGAAAGCAGGTTTGAAGTTTTCTTCCATTAAGGTGCATTTAGCAGCTATAACTGCATATAGACGTTCACCTTCCCAACCTTCCTTCTTCCAGTTACAGGCTGTTAAGGATTTTTGCAGGGTTTAAAGAAGGTCTACCCTCCGATGCGGCCTCCTTCACCATCCTGGGAGCTAAACCTGTTGCTATCAAAATTGATGGGTCCGCCTTTTGAACCCATACATAAAGCAACCTTACAACATCTTTCTTGGAAGGCGGCTTTCTTGGTAGCGATCACGTCAGCTCGCAGAGTGAGTGAAATACAGGCTCTCTGCTCTAAAGAACCTTATACAGTCTTCCATCTTAACAGGGTTGTGTTGAGGACGCACCCCTCTTTCCTTCCAAAGGTGGTGTCAGATTTTCATGTGAATCAGACTATCTCTCTACCCGCCTTTTTTCCCAATCCCTCCACTCCAGCTGAGAGGGCTTTGCATTCTCCCTACCTCAAAAGGGTTTTAAAATTCTATCTGGATCGGTCCAAGTCTATAAGAAAATCTGATCAACTTTTTGTTAACTATGGGTCGATCAGATCTGGGTTCGCAGCTTCAAAGCGCTCCATCTCTAGATGGATAGTTTCATGTATCAAGCTTGCTTATCAATTAGCGCAGAAGCCCCTGGGGTTTACTCCCAGAGCGCATTCTACTAGAGGAAAGGCGGCTACTACTGCTTTTCTTCATAATGTGCCCATGTCTGAAATCTGTAAGGCGGCAACTTGGAGGTCCGTCCATACATTTACGAGGCACTACTGTCTGGAATCAGACACCAGAGCAGACACACAAGTAGGCCAGGCCTCCTTGCGGAATCTGTTCAACAGCTGATTTCGGCTGTTATGTTTTTTGTTGGGTCACTTTACTCTCATTTACCTGCAGGCGGTTGATGGGCTTGCTATTCTATTTAGTGCTTATGACTATTGATGAGGATCCCCTGGAAGAGAAGGATAAGTTACTTACCTGTAATCCTAGTTCTCTTTTAGGGTTATCCTCATCAAAGTCATAAGCAACCCACCCGCCTCCCCAGGTAAATGAGGGATTTCTAAAGTGTTAAAGGATATCTTTGTGCCCTGACCTTCAGGGTTATGCAAAGAATAACTGACCTAACTGTCACCCCTGAGGCATGATGGGAAGCTAGGGGTCATGGCTGCCTTAAAGGCACGGTGCCAGTTTTTGTTGAAAATATTTTCATTTTTCTATGCTATTGGTTTGCAATGCAGCCTGTAGGCTAACAATGTCTACTTAATTTGCAGTTTTACTCTTTGAGTATTTTGCTCATTAAAAAACAGAGTTCAAGTACTAATTGTCCTCTGGTGTTTTTATATATTGGCAAATGTAGTTTTGTATGTGTGTAATTACATTGTTTAGCCTCCTATTGAGAGCTGCATTGGTATGAGAAAAAATGATATTTGTATATGCATATATGTAGAGCTGTATATATGTGATTTCCATATATAATTTTTATATTTCCGGGGTCCCCGCACGTGGGCGGGAATATTCCGGGGTCCCCGCACGTGGGCGGGAATATTCAGTGCTTATGACTTTGATGAGGATACCCCTGGAAGAGAACTAGGATTACAGGTAAGTAACTTATCCTTACACCCTCTTCCCAGACAGGCTTTTGTCCTGAGTCTCCTGAGAGAAGAGGCTCTCACCCTAGGAGGTCAGAACAGTGTCTCGGGTGGCAGGCTGTCAGAAACCAGTCAGCAAGAACACCTGAGGCTGGTAGGTTTTCAGGGGCCACCTCTAAGGTAAATCCAACACCGGCATCAGTGTGGGTTTACTAATACGAGATGTTTGATATCAAACATCCCTATTTTCAGTGAAGCCATCGTGTATGTATCTGAGGAACTCGTTTTCACTAATGTCCAGCACATGTTTTAAAATGGCTTCCCTAGTCACTTGTACTGGCAGTAATAGGACTGACCAGCACAGGGGCATATCTGCTCATGCAGGTATGACCTCACATGTAGTATTCAGCACCATGCCTTGGGGCTGTTAGGCCTGCTGTAGGTGTGACTTGCAAATATTACATGTAGTGTTAGGGGACATAGCACACAGGGATGTGACACATGTCATGTTTTCACTTTTGTTTGCACCAAGTCACGCAGCTAGCGATAGCGGACCTGCATGTGCTTGGTGAGGGGTCCCTAAGGGTGGCACAATTTATGCTGCTGCCCTTAGGGACCCTCTTTAGTAATCTCAGGCCCCAAGTACCAGGGGTACCATTTACTTTGGACCTACAGAGGGTGCTAAGGGCCACATGCATCAACATAAGGAATTGCGATTCCTAAATAGCGATTTTTAAGGAATCGCTATTTAGGAATCGCAATTCCTTATGCATGTAGGAATCACATTAAATTTTGCGATTCCTAAACATTACCTAATAGCGATTCACAAATTGCGAATCGCTATTAGGTAATGTCACTCCATTCATTTCTATGGGCCTACAGGCCCATAGCAATGAATGGGAATGCATTCGCAAATTGCGATTACCAAATTGGTAATCGCAAATTGCGAATGCAATTCCAAGGGGGCCTAAGGCCCCCCTGATGCACCACCCAAAAATGGTAAGTATGCACATGTGCAGCACACACATGCCCTAAGGGCATGTGTACGCTGCACACCACTTTGAAAAATGCACTTTTGTGCATTTTTCAAAGCATGCGCAAATTACCATCAACTTGAAGATGATGGTAATTAGCGTTTCCTAAATGCACAGTTTGCATTTAGGAAAGGCTTGATGCATCACGTTTAGGGAAATGCAAATTGCAATTCCCTAAATTCATTAGCAATTTAGGTTATCGCAAATAATTGCGATTACCTAAGTTGCGAATGGTAAGCCTTTGATGCATCAGAAAAGGCCTTTTGCTAGTCGCAAACGGGCCGTTTGCGACCGAAAAAAAGTTTGATGCATGTGGCGCTTTAGGTTTTGCCCATTGGAGAAAACGATTGAACCTCTTTAGGGAAAGAACACTGGTACTGAAAACCTGGTTAGGAACCCAGTACACTTCAATCAAAAATAGATCAAATTCTAGGCAAAAAGTGCGTGGGGGGTACTGCAACAAAACCCCAGTTTCCTACACTATTGAAACAGTCTGTGAATTATATTTTTAGGTGTTTCCAAATCCAAATTATCATTATAATATGTCCTAATGTAATACAGTGTTTTCCTATGGGTCAACTAAACTTGCACAGTGAAAAGGGCTTTTGGGGCCTTTTTCCTGTCATGACATATGTAACATTAATTTCTAAATGCCCTACTTTTAAAAACGATGCACCCTGCCTTATTAGGCAATAAGGGGTGACTTATAAATATTTAAAAAGCAGGTGTAGGCCTGTCAAAAGGGACATTTTGGCTAGTTGAACTGGCAGTCTAAAAACTACTACAAGGCTGCAGTGGCAGGCCTGGAGACATGCTTAACAGTGCTACTGTAGAGGGTGCACAATGAGTTCTGCAGCCCACTAGCAACATTTATTAAATGGGTGAGGCATAAAATGAGGTTAGTACCTTATCTAGAGAATTTCATGTGTTTTGAGGTTTTGTGCTGTAGCCATTCGTGCATGCCCTCAACCTTGCTGTACATTTGTAAAGGAAATGTTATTGTTTTTTGGTTTGGCTGGGATAGTTGTTAACCGGCTCAGAGCGCAGGGGTAAGGGGGGTGATGGTTGCAAAATGTAACTTCCTCCGTTGCCCAAGGACAGTGGGAGGCATAGCACTAATGTCACTCACTACCCTAGTGTCCAGTTGAGGTTGTTTGGGTGGGGATGAGGAGGTTAAATAAGCAGAGGAGGACTGAAAATGAAACTCCTGTACTTGGGCAAGGTGGGTGGGTATTTCGGTAAAAAAAGATTAGGCCACATATTCCTCCCTGGCTAGGCCAGGAGGGGGAGAATGAAGGCTTTTCTTTACTTTTATTCTATTCCCAGTCTATCGGAGAAGCCTGCATATATGGGTGAGTCCAAAGCCTGCTCATATGTGCATCAGTTTTCCCTCATGCTACTTTCTTTTGCTATCTTACGATTGTTGAGAAATGTCGGGAGGATGGGAGGCATTTGAACATCCAGTGCGCATCTGATTTTTTTTGTATGGTTTTTTTTTTATGCAAAGGGTCCCCCTTAGTTTTCTAGCTTACAGACTTTTACACACATGTATAGTTGCAGCCTGCACACGAGTTACGTTTTTACTTATGTAGTTAAATGAATAAAAGGTACTGAATGAATAAATAGCCACTGTGCGATTGAAATTTGTTGGATTTAGTTCAGCTGTTTTGGAGTTATACATGGAGATACATTCCTATAGCAAGTTGTGTGACCCCCTCTTTCTAAATTTTAATGACTTTTCTTCAATTAAAGCACATTTTATATACTTTAGTTTTTGACTTCCATACTCTGTTCACCCATGCAACCCTCCCTCCTCTCCAGTCAGATGTTCACTGCTCTTCCCCTACTACAAAATATGAGCTATGCTGGTCTGTAGTTGCAGTGGAGAACTCAGCACATCAACCTCATTGGCTGAAGTTTGGGTTGTTTCAAAATAGTTGTATGTGCTACTAAACAAACACTGTTGTTGAGGCCAGTGGCCATTTCAACACTGTTTAATGCTGTTTATTTTTTTCCCAACTTTATTTTGAAGTTTATGGGGGGTAAATGCTATTAAGTTACCAGAGATTCCCAGCCTGATGACCGGGAATGGTTTACATTTGTAAATATATGAAAGATACCAACGATGGAAAACTGGAGTTACAGGTAAATAATTGCTTACATATACACTCTTATTCCAATCCTCCTCAAGATTTTAGATGGGGCTTTTAGATGTTCGAATCTTTGCCATGTTTCATGCAATTTTTATGGATTCAAGATTCCTGGTGTGTACAAATTCAGTTATTGGTGGTACATTTTTGGCCTCGAATGGCTCAGAATTCCGTGTAATGGTGTAAATTTGGGAATTTCGCATAACAAGAAATTCCTGAACTTACATGAATTGCTCTGCTGTTAGTTAAATGTATCTCTCTCACTCTCACTCTCACTCTCTCTTTCTCTCTCTATCTCTCTCTCCCTCTCTCTCTCCCTCTCCCTCTCCCTCTCACACACTCTCACACACTCTCACACACTCTCACACACTCTCACACACTCTCACACACTCTCACACACTCTCACACACTCTCACACACTCTCACACACTCTCTCTCACACTCTCTCTCACACTCTCTCTCACACTCTCTCTCACTCTCTCTTCCCCTTCCCCAGTGGGGTTGGCTCTGAGGCTTTATTAACTTCACATCCTATGCCCCTGCAAACCCAGCAGCCCACATCTAACTTTGAAAATATAATGAATACACAATTTACATAATTAATCCATTAAATAATAAATTAATTATTTGTTAATGATTACTTAACTTCCCACCTTATATCTCTACAAAACTAGCACCTACTATAAAACTACAAAATATAATTATTACACAATATACATAATTAATAATCAACTAAATAATTAATAGTACATAAAAAATTAAATGTTAATTATACTTGATTAGTTTCCCACCCTATACCCCTACAAACCGACCAACTCAATATGGCATTATAAATTACTAGAATCAATTACATTAAAAATTACTTAAAATGATAAACTATTTTAAAAATATTAACTGATACAAACAATAATAAAACATAATTAATATATGAACTAAAATACTTAGATAATTAAACAATATTTGTTAAAACTATATTATTGAAAACGATATTAACAGACATTCTTGAAAACTATATCACTTAACTAAAAATCTGTATTCTTGACAACGATATTTCTGCGTCGCAATATTTTTGCATCGCGCTATTTTTTTCCGACATTTCTGCAAATCGAGATTTTGTCTGAATACCCACCTCCAGACCAATTTATCTGGCGTTCTGTTATTTGTTTTTTTTCTTGCCTGGCAAGGCCAAACTTTGGGCACAGTTAAAGGTTATCTTTCTTCCCTTTTGACCTTCTTACAGTTGCCAGATTAGCCCTCGCTGTTCAAGTTGCCAGTTGTGATGTTGACGGTTGTGATGAGATTTCTGAAAAGGGTTTCAACATATGTTCCCACCCCCTCCCCCTTCACTCTTTGGCATGCCCCAATGGCATCTCAATCTGGTCTTGACATATATGATGTGCACCCTGTTCGAGCCACTTCACAGCTGTCCTTGGCAGCTCCTTACCATTAATACTGTGCTCCTTTGCCCTCACTCCAGCACGGCGCAAGTGAGCTTCAGGCTCTTTCAATTGACCATACTATACCTTCCTCCCAGACAAACTGGGAAAACTCAGAAATCACAATTTGAAGATCAAGTAGCGTTCGTCAATGATATTGAAAGGGCATATGGGAAGTGATTCATTTCAGGGGGTCTACACCCAATTTGGCATTTCGATGTTAACATGATAACCTGTGTTGACAGAGTGAGGAGCAATCAGTGAAAGGTCTTAATCTTTAAATTTTGATCCCTGATTTTTATAATCCTTCGACTGCATCCAGTTACTACTTTTTGTGCGTATTTAGAATTTGTACTTGCCCTGATGAAGCGACAACTTGATAGGTCAGGAAACACATGTTGGCTTAGCAGGGCTTGAAGGGAACCATGCATCATCCAAAGTGGCACAGTTCTTTCATTAGGGGTTCCCTGCCACCTTTTTTTGTCAATTGAAATTGTTGGAGATATGTTTGCATCTTGTTACGGTTTAACTGTAGCAGATGAAAGGTTAATGGTGGACATTTAACTCATTCCTTTTGGGTTTTTCTTCAGACATATGGCACTGATTGGCTGCAAGGAGATTTCTATATAGGATACACTCCTATTTGCAATAGTAAGGCACGCACACACATGTTCTTAGTTTGAAGATATGAAGAAAGGATTGGATTAGTGTTGCGCCGGGTCCTGTTCCTGCTCCCCGTGGCTATTTGCCTGCATTCGTCAAGCTTTCGATGAAGTCAGACTAGTGTGTTATAGGAGATGAACTGGCACATTTTACATTGTTGATTGTTGCATTCTGGATTTTTTTTAAGTTAATGCAAGGACTGCTTTTCTTTTTGCAGGCATGTTTGAGAATGGCACTCATGCAGTGTTATGTTTTTTTCACTTTGTGGGGTGGGAAAAAAACAGCATGTCTCTACATGTTGCCAATGAATGGGATCACAGTGGTTTACACATGATATTGCCATGTGTTCAAAACCTTGTTTCAGCACTTAATGGTTCAAGTCTCATTTTCTTTTTTTTTTTAAACTTCTTTTTATTAAACATTCGTCAGTATCGAAGCTCTCCACTGGCTCCCAGTCTTGGAAAGAGTCCAGTTCAAAGCCCTGTGTATTACTCACAGGTTGATAGGAGGAAAAGGTCCTGCTATTATTTCCTCCTTGGTCCAGCCCTACCTAGCTAATAGAGCCCTTCGCTCTAATGATCTTCATCTGGCCTATGTCCCCAAAATTAAGAGGGCCAGAAGCGGCGGCCGTCTTTTTTCTTACAACGCCGCTAAGCTGTGGAATTCACTCCCTCTACAACTACGAAAGGAACCCAACCATATGGCTTTCCGCAAGATGCTTAAAACTTGGCTTTTCCCCAAATGATCCCGCCTCAGCTTTAAATCGGTTTTGCCCATAGCGCTGGGATGCCCTCGGGTAACCACGCGCTTTTATAAATCTTGTTTTCATTTAATTTCATTTCAATATACAGCATCACAATAGGCAATGTTCGTTAAACATCTTCATCACCGTACTACACATTCTGTAACATATAAATGTTTGTAACATATTCAACAGTTCTCAAGTCTCATTTTCGAAATTAAAGTTGAACTTAATGATACAGGAGCTATATCATGAGCATGTTCTGCAACAGCGCACAGTCTCAGAAGGTATCCATGCACCCATTTTTACTTTCTGCATCACTAACTCTGTGAATGTACAAGTTTGCACATGGGCTGCAGACCGCACATCTCAGGCATACCGAGCAGTTAATGTATCCCTTACAGACTGCAAATTTAGTAACGGCTACTGTAGGAAGCTGGCTCTATATATACTATACCAAAGTAAGGTATAGTGTGCACAGATTCCAGTGGATCCCCAAAGGCTTACAGAGGTAAAAGTAGAGAATACCTTACTCTCCATTTGTGGTAGTGTGGGCGAGCAGTAAGGCTTTATCAGAGGGTAGTGTTAAGCATTTATTGTAAAACTCAGGCAAGAAATGATGTCACACACTCAAAGACTAAACTCAGACCAATTGTTTGTATTAAAAATGTTTCTTTTTTGTATATTATTTGTAGAACCAAGCAGGACTTGGTACAGGTAAATATGATTGTGTTTTTCAAGACAGATTGTTCAAAGGCAAGCTGGAAGAATAATGACTTTTCTTTCAGGATTGTAAAAATGTGCAAATACAGTTGTAATTACTTTTGGATTACTTTTGATTACTTTCAGGATTACTTTTTCTACTCAGTGTGATGTACCTAGATATCACACTGGGACATTTCCTGGATAACAGGTAAGTAAATCAGTTTTTCTCAAAACACAGTGTCTTAGGTTTCCTTACAAAACACCCTCAACACTTTTTCAGAGGAAACCAGTCAATACAGTCCTATGGGGAACAATAGGTTTAACGTTTTGCAGGTAAGTAAACGGTCTTGAGGGTTTCTGGGGTTAGAACAAGGGTTCCCCCAGGGTCAAGGATGCACTCAAAATGCACCCTCAGCGGCACTAAGGCGGCCGGGTGCAGAGTGCTGAGGCCCAATATTAGCCTATGGGGCTAGGGGGGCCGTTGGTTGGTGGCTGCTTACGAGCAGGCCACAAGGTTGAGTAAGCAATGCTCCTAGAGGTGAGCTCAGGGCAAAGGGGGATCCAAGATAACACACGAGCTGCACCCACAGCGGTGGCCAGGTGCAGGGTGCTGGATCGACGTCGGGAGCCCTGTTCATTTCAATGGGGAAGCTCCAGTCTGAACAAACACTGCAGGCTCAGGCATGAAGATCTTCTGGAGGCAACCCCCGATGGGAGAGTTAAGTTGGAATGTCGGGACACCGTTGGTTGGGCCACCCAAGGCCGTGGGTCATCTGGTGCAGGGGTGTCTTTTGGCATCAGGTTTTTCTTACCGGCTCCGGTTGCGGTCAGAAGGGTCCTCCGGATAGGGGCTGCAGGGGTCGTCGGGAGACTTGAGGTAGATCAGGGATCACCAAATCCCAGGTCAGGATCGCTGGGGAGATCTCCTCGTGGTGTTGGGCCACTCTAACTCGGGCAGTGAGCGTCAGGTGCAGAGTGGTGCAGACTCACGGATTTGGCCAGAGCCAGAGTTTGTTTCTTGAGCAAGTCCGGTGCTCACAGGAGACAGTCTTTTTAGGGAAGACACGGCAGGTCCCCTGGGTTCTGGGGGGCCGCTGGCTGCAGGACACGCCGGGATTCCGCTGGAGTAGGTCAACGTCGGGACAGGCCGGTAGGGCTGGGGCCAAGGCTGTTGGTGTCCTCCTCCTTACTTCAGCACGGCTCTTCGGTCCTTCTTCTTCTTGCTTGTCTGAGGAGGCAAGGTTCAGGGTTGCCCCTAAATTCTAAAAGTAGGGGTGTTTCCGGTAGGTACAGGTTACACCAATGGGTCCCTTCCTTGGGGTGGGTACACATACACATACATACACCCCCCTCTTATGCCACCCTCCAGTGCGAGGGAGCATAAGCCTCACTCTGGTTGGCTGGGCCCCCCCATCTTCAAGATGGCAGGGACTGAGAGTTGTGCTTCGCCTCGCCTCCCCCACCTGAGGGGTGGGGTTGTGAAAGGTGGGCACACCCCTCCTCCTATCTTGGTTTTCCCGCCGATTCTCCTGCCCAAAGTGGGGGTCAGAACCAGTGGGGGCCAGTTGCTGGGAGCAGCAAATGCTGGGTTAGCTCACAAAGGCGGCAAGCCTTTAAAGCTTCCCCTTCGTGGACCCTGCCCTTCCTGGGGGAGGAGGCTTGGCACTTCTGCCCAGGGTGTGCTTTGTTTCAGGACCCCGAAAGCAGGAGGCTCTCGACCCAGTGGTCCAGAACATGTCTGGTGGTGGCAGCCAGTAGTAGCCAGTCAGCCAGGACTCTAGATTTAGGTCGTTTTTCAGGGGACATCTCTAAGATGCCCTCTGAGTGCATTTGGCATTAAATCCTGCACTGGCATCAGTGTGGGTTGAATGTTCTGAGAAGTTTGATATCAAACTTCTCAGATTTCAGTAAAGCCATTATGGTGCTGTGGAGATCGTAATGACCAACTCCCAGACCATATACTCTTTATGGCTTTACTGCACTTACAATGTCTAAGAATGGACTTAGACACTGTAGGGGTACAGGGCTCATGCACCTGTACCCTCACTAGTGGTATAGTGCACCCAGCTAGAGGGATGCTTACCTATGCCATAGGCAGTGGGCTGTAGGCATGGCACACAGGGATGTGTGCCATGTCGATTCTTCATTTTGCTCTGCACCCAAACATGCAGCCTGCCCGGGCAGTGTGAGAGTGTGTTGGTTGTGAGTGTGTTGGTTGTGAGTGTGTTGGTTGTGAGTGTGTTGGTTGTGAGTGTGTTGGTTGTGAGTGTGTTGGTTGTGAGTGTGTTGGTTGTGAGTGTGTTGGTTGTGAGTGTGTTGGTGGTGAGTGTGTTGGTGGTGAGTGTGTTGGTGGTGAGTGTGTTGGTGGTGAGTGTGTTGGTGGTGAGTGTGTTGGTGGTGTGTGAGTTAGTTAGTTAGTGAGTGTGTTAGTTAGTGTGTGTGTGTGTGTGTGTGTGTGTTGGTTTGTTTACAGGGCCTCTAAGGGTGCCACAATATGTGCTGCAATCCTCGGAGGCCTTCCCTGGTCACAGTGCCCTTGGTACCCATGGTACCTTTTACAAGGGACTTACATGTGGCCAGAGATTTGCCAATTGGGTTTGCAACAGTACAGTTTTAGGGAAAAAGATAGGCCCTGGGTACCTGGTTGGCAGGAACCTAGGGCACACTTAGTCAAAGAGCATCAACATCAGGCAAAAAGTGGGGGGCAACCATGCTAAAAAGGGCACTTTCCTACAGCTACATGTTGACCCATTCTAAACCTATTGATGTGCATTTTCAGAGCTTTGGGATGTAAATCTAAGAACAGAGTGTTGGGTGTCACGCATTATCAGAGGACATTGATTTTGTGAGGTATTGGCAAAACAAAATCTTTGTTGCCACAAACTCCATCACTGAACTTTCAGAAAGAGAAGCTCCAGCCTACTCTTAGTGAATGAGGATGGCATTATGGCAGCGATCCTTACCCTCGACTGAGAGCAGACTCGGGGCCCAGGTGGAAGTCTGCTGCCCGACAAACAGCAGCATGCAGAGAAAAGATGGCTGACCACCCAGAGTGGCAGAGACAAGTATGCAAGTAGATCTGGGGGCAAGGGAATCAAGGTCATGGTCATAAAGATACATTGGGTGGTTTACCATGGCCCCGAAGTTGGGAATAGAATGAGCATTCATCATGGGAAGGTGCTTCGAAATAAGGACTGCACTTAAACTACATTGATGCCAGAGAATGCTGAAGCACAATAAGTGCAGAAAAATTCAGTTGTTTGCAGTTTCCATTGAAAAACAATATTCACTTTGGTGGGTCTTTATTAGTTATATTCAGTTTTGACTAGAAACCATACATACAATTCTAACTTTAATCCTAGCTCTCTTCTCTGCTGTGCACTTCTATCAGTTTGCAGTGCTCACAGGAACATGCTGTGTTGCCAGTACAAATTGTGTAATTTTCTATTAATTTGCTTGTGTACATCTGTAGAAAAAGTAATGTTGGGTGGCTTAAAACTCTAGTCCTGTGTGACAAGTCTGTACAAAACGATCATAACGCTAAATACGATCTCTTGATTTTGTTAACGGAAAGTTGCATGTAGATTGGTTCACAGGTAGAAACGTATAGAGGTTTTTATTTGGTTTGCATTTAAGATTGAGAATGATTGAAAAAACAGAATGCCAAGAACGTTGCCTGAAGCCTACACCATGCAACTGATGATAATTTGGGGGCAGTGCTCTGTGATCAATGGTGGTAGAAAGTCTAAGCACACAGTGTGACTAAAGGCCATACCTTGTGCCCAGTAGGCTCAGGAAGCTTGAGGACTGGGCGCTGGGTGTCAGTGAAAGCTGTACTCTACTTCTAAGTAAATTTGACATGGCCAAATGCTTTTGCCATCAGGTTTTGAAGTCAGATGAGCTAGGTGCAGGGCCTAACAAATGGCAAGGACTTGCATCCAGTAGATATAGGTACCAACATATATCATAACAAAACCCCAGAAATACAGAAAATCTTTGATCTGCATCGTGAGATCTCATTGATAATCATTTGAATGATCTTCCGCTGTCTGCGTGGACCCGGAGCACTGTTTGTAGATCTGTTGTTCATGCATCATAACACAGTGTGAGGAAATAATTTGTCCATAGTATGAATGACAGCCCCCTGGATAAGTCTATCAAGAGTGGAATTTGTTTCGTAAGTCTCTGCCTAAACAATTGTGCTATCACAATGATCCCTCCAGGAGGAGATCTTCAAAGAAAAAGCGAAGTGCACACAGTCGACATCATCGATCACAATACTTCTGACAGCATCAGATTCAACATAACACCATGCTACCATAGGCATCAAGTCACAGAGCAAGTCTCTTCACCTCATGAGACTCCTGTGACCTTAAAAGGTTTGGAGTTAAAAACCAGACCGATGGTGAAGTATCATTGGTGATCCTTATCATCATCAGACAAACAAAGGCTGTCGAAAAATGATCGTCGTCGACAATACCTGCGACACCATCAGAGCACTGACTGTTGCCAGTGTAATTACTTTCAATGTCTGGGACATGTCAGAGTCATCACATGTTACAGTGGGTTCCCATCCTTCTATAGTGTACACACCATCCTATTCCTCATCAATAGTGTGCTTTTCACTTTCTTCAACCCACTCATCTATTGGGACACCAATAGCATGCATGTCTCTATCTCCAACTTCATCAGGAAGGAGAACACCTTTGATAAGGTGGCCAAAATTGTGAGACCACCGATAATGCTGAACTCTCATCCTTTATCTTGTATTCCTATAACACCAGTTATTCTGTTTGATGGCCCTCTTCAAGAAAGGCTTCAACCTTTAAATTTGTCTCCACTTAAAATCGTGTCAAAGCCATCCTCTATGTCCCGACTGTGTCCAATTCCACCTAGACGTTCACCTGAAGAATGAGTTCATAGAACTCCATCGAGATCACGTCTCCATTCACAAACACTGATACTAGCCACTCTTCATACACACCTACATAATCACCAGCATCTCAAGCTCATGCTTCCCCAGTGGATGGCATCAGTACAATCATGGATGCCCTAGCAAGAGGTGCATCTAAACTGAATATTCCACTGGAAACCTCTAAACTAGCAGTGTCAGTCACCTTATAGACGATGCTCTGGATTCTATTTCTGCTGTGTTTTCCATTGTCATTCCGTCCTGTTTCTCTTCCATCGTATGTTGGCAACTCTTATTTTACCAAAAATCCCTCCCTCTTTCCTAGAGACTCCAAATAATTCCCCTACCCACTTTTTGCCTTCATGCACGAGAGTCCCCAAAGGCAACCCAATCTAAGGGGGGAGACTCCCGGGCCCACCACTCACTCATTGCAACCCTTGACTGGAGGGCCTATCCTTAAACTATCTTGACTCACATAAGGAGAGTTCATTGAGTTTTGAGCAGATGAAAGAACACCCATCGACCTCCATAATCTACCCTTTCCTCATGTGAAAGGAAGGTAACATACATTAAGATCTTTTAATGTTTCTTTTGTCACTAAATACCTGCTATGAGCGCTAAGTATCTATATTTGTAACGTTTTCTTCACTGTTGTGTTCCGCTCTGTGTTTATCTCCACAGGACAGTTAAACAACCAGTAGGCTAAAACTGATTACATACAATGACACCAGTTCACCTGATCAGTCAATGAGAACTCCAGAAACCAGATATGGTTCAACAGTACACAGTAGATACAGTCCACTGCATCACCGTGTACATAACTTCAAGCCAAGCCATTCACTTGGGTAATATCACTTCAACAGCATATCTGTATCAAATTATATTGCTACTTCCACCTACATCAATACATATTAGATGTACCTGGAACCCTCACAATCACAACGCAGCTCCAGTTCATGCGTTGTTGAGCATTTGCTACCTGACCGGGTGAATCATGTTAAATTCGATTCATACCTTGACCCTTGTATAACCATAATTTAACCTGCACCATCATGGTGTAGGGTCTTGTTTAACACAACCGCTGCACCTAAGAATAGATGATCAAAGTTAATAAGATTAATTAGACAATGATGTATGAAACCCGCAGGCTACTTTGGTCATCTAAAACTTTGCACTCTAATCGGGGTGGCTTTCTTCCGTTATGTGGAATGTGTAAGAAATATTTGGATTGTTTGGAGGAATATGTATTTTTGAAGACAAGTCACTGTAGTAAAGTTTTTGTTTTAAAGTGTAGAGTCCATATCTCAGTTACACTGTGAGTAATTTGGACGCACTCTTTTACAGTGCTTTTGGCATCTGTGACTAACATTTGTGATTTTTTCTTTCTTGCAGGTGAAGATGAGAGGTCGTCCTATTGTTCTTTCTGACAAGCAGTTATGTCAGATTTGCCAAAGTCCCTTCAGTGAGCCAGCGTTTATCCGACACCCGAATGGCATCATTGTTCACACTCATTGTGCTGCTAGCAGACGCATGAATCCCAACATGGCCCATGGTAGCCGGACTTGAAAGAGAATGTTCTGCAAGGCAGTAACTCTGTAAAACTCCTTGAAATCCAACAAGCAGGAACAAAGCACCCGCTACTACGTCAAATGTGAAGAAACTTCGATTGGTGATAATGCGTTTTTTTTAAGCCAGGCACTTAATTGCTGATGCTTTTGTTAAATACCAGGGAAACACGAAGTTGGAAAACTTTATTTTGAAAGACACGTCTGCGTGCATTCATAAGGGAACGCTTTGACTTTGTTCCTTGGGAAACGCTTGAGCACTCTACATTCCCGATGCAGGTGATGCGGTTGGATGGACAGCTTGAACTTGTTGCCTTTTTTAAACAAAATGTTGGCATTGCACTGATCATATTTTGTGTATAATGTGAAACTGAACCCTCCCTCCTTCTGCCCATCCACAGTGAGCATACAAACAATACCTTTCCCCCATGACCTGGTTTACATGTATTGCATCACCATAGTTGTGATGAGCTTAGGATGGTGCAACTTGTCAGGAGGCATGCAGCTGCACCACGTCTACTTCCACCTTCAGTATCGTCTTATATCCAAGGAAAAACTAATCATGGACTAGTTTGGTTATTTTCTCATTCTTGATTATGGAGAGAGTCTGTCAGATTTTAGACTCCGGCCTATTTCCCCATTTAGAAAAATTGATTTATTTATGTGTGCTCCTTCACTGGTTGCTTACAAATGTCTCTGTGAGAGCAGTTTAAGCTCTTACTGAACTCTTTGCTAGTTAACTGGCGTAAAAGCTGGGTTGTGGCCTGTGCAGAAGGAACTCTTGCTCCTTTGATCAGCTGTTAACAGCACTCAGTGTTTCTTTGATTTACCCAGTCGTCACCTTTACTCAGAGAATAGCATTTGTTTTCTAAATTAAATTGAGTGGGGGTGGGGCATAGCAAGGATCCCCCAGGAATCTCCTGGCAGTGTTGTTTCAAGGATACAGATGCATAGTCATCTCAAAGTGTCATGCATCACACAATTACAATACTTTAAAACAAAGCTGGGATAGAAAAGGCAAATTGCCTATGTTTTTGATAGCGTGCAACTTGCTATTAGACATCGTACTGCCATGGTTTAGCTTGACTTGTATTTCCCTGCATTGCGAACAAGACTTATTTCGACAGTAAATCACCTTAAAAAATGTAACCACCCTTCCTAATCAACTGTAAGAAAATTATTTTTTTGTTGCCTGTGATATGTGTTTGTTTTGTCAACAAGAAAACAGAGTCCTCTACCTTTGCATGGCTTGCAGGGTAAATGCTAACCGGAGTATTTAAGGGTCGAGGTCTACTTGTCTATTTAAGTGCATGGAAAAGCAAACAAGTTGGGCTTACTTAATTCGGTCTGGTCTGCATAACATGGCATAAATGCTCCTGCAGTTACCAAATACTTGTAACATTAATTGAAAGTTGCTATGTGCTACTTCGAAGGGAGGTAAATTTATATAATAGCAGCAGGAAATCTCAGTTCATAAAGTGGAATTTTCACCATCCCTTTGTGTGCTAGTCAATGGCAGTGCAGTTTATGTCTTGCATATCTTTCTCAGTAAATATGCATCCTGCAAAAGATTGTTATACTACATGTTATTATTTAGTGAGGGATTTCACATAAAACTAGTCTTTACCTCCACGGTATGTTCACTGTCGAACAATCCCAGACCTTGAATGCATGAACATTCACCTTTGAATGTGGTGCTGACAACCCCTCTGAAGGCAAAGTGAAAGAAAAAGTTTAAAAAAAGGGACATTGTTACATGTAATATTAAAGGCAGCTTCATACGGTTTTTAGACATTTATCTTATCAATTCTCCAAAATGCAGCAATCGTGTTATACTCTGCTTTATGGTGGTCTGGGAGTCGGTCGAAACATGTCAATGGATGCCACTGACTGTTGATTGTCGATGACCTTACTTTTATGTTAACTCTGTTGAGGTCATACAATATATTGCACTTACAACCCCTCTTAATGTGTATGTGCTGTTTTGGATATGTATGCTGTAACTTGTAATATGATATGCCTTTCTTGGTGCAGGTTTTCAAAATTACCCTGATGCAGCTGAAGATCCTGAAAACTTTCTGGGTCATACCCGTATTTTGTCAGCTTAATTATATACTTTTTAGAGTTTAATTGGCTTGATTGCGTTGTGGTTGCAAATGAGTTTAACTATCTACCGCTGCTTCTCCATGATAAGGATGTTTTCAGTGATTTGCAAGGTATGGAGAGGTATTGAGCAAGTGTTCAGTTGTGGTTGTAGTCATGTCATTGTCAGTCCAGTGTCGCTGGCACACACTATTTTGGAAAGCTGGTAAGATCTGTGCCTAAATGTTTACTTTCTTTATGGCACATTATTTGTGAACTATGTGAGAAAACATGGTAACTATTAGAAAAGGAGTTATAGCGGTTAGAAACTTGTGGAAATTAAGTTATATTGATCCAATTAATCATTGAAGGGCTTTCGTAAAATATTGCTTTCAATTAACTCCAAACTAGTCACTACAGGTATATTCTTGTATTTTTCTTGTAAATCATTAAAGTAGTCTGCCTTAATATAAAATCCAGCATATTGATCCAAAGAGTAGTCAAGGTTTATGCACTTACACCCAGGGTCCTTTTTCATCATAGCTCGTATAGGGAAATGTAGGGAAAAGATCGATTTCAGTCAAACTGTCAACTTGAATGATGCATCATTATTTTTCGACTTGTAACATTTGTTTCTGCGATTCTTATCATAATCATTGTACAAACTTAGTTTGTTTTCATGTACAAGCTCACTTTATTTTGAACGGTGAAACGAACAAGCTTAATGGTTCAGATACTTTTTACCATTTATAGTGGACTAATGTGAAGATGTATTTTCTGTATTTCTGGAATATTTTACTCTTATTCAGTATTAGTGTCCTTACATACTATTGACGGCAAAAACCTGGTATTCCACTGAATTTAAGACAGAGTAAAAAGTTGAAAAATGATGCAGTGATTAACTTACTAATTATGTGGCACTTATCTCGTACAAAACTACAGCAGCATGTCCCTGAATCAATTTCTTGAAATAACCAAATGTTTATAAATACATACATATGTATGTATATACATATGTATGTGTGTGTGTGTGTATATATATATATATATATATATATATATATATATATATATTTTTATGTACACACATATATATATATATATATATATATATATATATATATATATATATGCATCATTAAGGTTAATGAATGTGTTCATTACATCATTAAAGCAACAAAAACAAACTGCCCACACAGCATGTTGAAGTACTTGTATTCACCAGCTGATAGTATTTTCCTTTGTATTTAAACCTAAGAGTAACAGTCATATAGCATTAAATGATGTGTATAAAATCGGAAGCCAAATATTTGGTGAGAAGCAGACGCAAATTATACTTTCAATAGACCCCAAGAGATAAGTTCATGTTAAAACTATGTGCAGAAACTATATTGCAAATTTGGCAAATAAAAATAAGGTTTTAAATAAATATCTAAAACTAACATGAAGCAAAACACATTGAATGAAGCATAATAAATTGTTGTTTAGGAACGGAATAGAAGCCTCAATCTTACTTAATCAGCAAGTCAAAATTATTTCTCAGATGCACGTTTCAGGCTCGGGGGATTTGTAACGGAAGTCTTCAGAAGTTGTTGATGAAAGATTGCCTTTAAATACATATTCAATGATGACTAGGATGAGGAGGGGAAAAGTAGCATTACTCACGTGATGATTCTTATACTCTGAGTACTGCTACCGTCTCACCCTCTTCGACCAGCGCAGTGGAACATTGCTCAGAAGTGCACCGCAACACTTTAGCAGGCATAAAGTTTAAATACATTCTTAAGCCCTGGCTCATGCACAATCCTGCCTAACAAACAGTAAATAGATGGAGACTGGGACTGGTTGGAGACCAAACTATGAAACAGCTGTCAATGAATAGGTGTATTGATATTTGAAAAGATGAAATGAGAAGACAGTGCATCATTTTGAGAGATGCAGAACTACTAAAAGCACTAGGCAGAGTCTCTATGGATGTATAGTGTATCGATTTCTAAGGTACCCCTCAAAATTTACTGTTGCAGCCATGGCCACAGCTGCATGGCTCTAAATGCTGCCTTCTGGTGGTATGCCACAAAAAGTGGGGAACTGCAGAATATTGGAGCTAAATTAGAAGGAAAGTGATGATTCGGAAGCCCCCTTGCTCTCGTCAAGAACAGTGACATGGCAGTAATCCTGTTTTATGTCATGATGGTTTCAGAATTAGAATGTGAGAACTCCTCTGACATCTAGGTTGTAGACGATCTTCTATGTCTGAGATATATTCACAAAGAAAGTTGAAAACCTGTTTCCTGATTCTTAAGCAAATCTAAAGGGACTTCGGTTGTAAGGAAAGATGAGTTCTCAGAACCTTTGTATGGAATTAAACGAGAAAGGGACACCGCTAATTTATTATCATACTTGCCACTAACTGTGATGAGGAACAGGGTCTACCATGATCCTATTTTAATGGTACTTGGTGCCAATGGTTCAAATTGTAAGGGAGTCAAAACAATTATTAATATTGGAACCAGATTGGCTTTCTATTGTGGAGTCAAAGTGCAAAATAAGATATGCTTGACCAGGAAAAAACATGGTTCAGAATGCAAGATAGTGGCGTTGTTACTTTTCAAGAGCCGAGTTAAAGAACCCATGCCTTTTTATTTTGTAGCTGAGGTTTTTTTTTTTACTTTATCAGTCCCACTATTATATCAATCAGCAGGTGTTGATCACCGAAGGATAATTAGTGCCTCAGGAGCCAAATGTGCTACAGTATCATCTTAAGAGATAATGGTTGTCCCTTAAATAGTATGTTATCGGGGCAGCTTTGACAGATTGTAGGAGTTCATTGAAACAAAATCCTAGAAATGTGCAATTTAGTGTGCGGCTTAATTGTTTGATAAAAAAAAATGGAGATTAGGCATAAAGAATTTTACTCTTTGCCATCTAATGAAATGCAATTCAACTGGTGGTAAGAAAATATTGTGATAAGTACAGTTGACCTCAGATGAGCAATATAATAATTCCTAAATTACTACAAAATAGAACGATCTACAAAAGCTTTGTTATGATTTTTACAAAACACTGACAAGTGAATGATTAAAGTAAATGGCAAGTTACATAAGAGGGTATGTAGGATAATGAAAAAATCTGAATGATGTACACAATATTATTGAAAATATATTGGTACCCTTAGTGTGCTATATTAGGTAAAATACGTTTTTATGTCTTTGATTGAGCAGTCTATTTATATGAAAATATTACACACATTATTTAATAAGCCCATGCCATTGGACTGCTCCAGTTGCTCACAAACCTACTCAATTCACTCCATATTTGCAGAGGTTATTCTTCACATTATTGCTGGATCTTCTGATGAACCCCATTCAGAAGAGCTTCTTTACCACCCACACACGTGGGAGGTTTATTCTTGCAAAGCATTGGGTGTTTAATAAATGGTCACACAATGGGCTAGCAGCTATAGGAGTGGGAAGAAATTGCTCTTCAGTTACTGTGGTGTGCACTGTGTAGACTACCCAGCACAAATAAAAGATAGTACATCTATTTTAATTTTGAGGGGCACAGGTCTTCTCCGAACCAAAGGTTTTCAAAGTTGTTTTGACTGTCTGTCTTCCTCCTTAAAGGGACCATCCAGTGAATCATCTCATAATACATCTCAAAACCCACGAAGATGTTACAGGTAGCCCAAAAGCCTAATAAGAGCAGAGCCCCACTTAAGACTCTGGCTCCAGGGACAAATAATTTCCAGCATGATTGATGAAAACTGCATCAAGGACTGGACCATACCTCCGGGAGTTACTGAGGAGCGGACACAACAACACTCATGGCTCTGAACCAGGCGCTGTCCATCTTCACACTGAGGACCTTCTTGCTTCGCGTCCAACCTCGAAAAAGAGCCTCAGCTCTGTGACAAGGAATGGCCTCATAACTAGGCCTGGGCAGAGTTCGCGGAGTTCCGCTACATGGAACTCGGCGAAGTGACAAAAAAACTCAGCTGAGTTCCGCAAGTGGCGGAGTGCAGCACAAACTGCCATTCGCGCTGATCTTCCTGCTGCTTGAGTAGCAATTGTACCCGAGCAGAAGCTTTCGCTCACCAACTTACCGTTGGCGAGCGGGGAAAAAACTCTGTTGCACTACACAGAGCGGAGTTTTCTGCACTCCGCGAGCTCCAGGCCTACTCCATAACCGCCATGCCTTGGTTGCAGAACCTCAATCAAGGAATGAGATTTGGCTCCTTGCACTGCAATCAAGACTGTTTGTTGCAGAAAGGCACCTGTAATGCCAGAGGACCCTCAAAGTTGGGGCACCAAGCCAGAAAACCGATAGGGAACCGACCTGACTCCGACACAGAAGTCAGGCAAAACCTAGATTTCAAGCACGTTCCTCAGCAGGAGCACAGTGAACATCCTTATCCTAGACAGATGACCGTGATAAGGTCACATTGTTGCTCGGTCTCCTTCCACCATGCAGCCATCCCACAGAAAAGGAAAGCTCAGTTTTGAGAAGACAATTTCTGAGGAACTTGGGGCCTATCATATCCCTAAGTTGGAGAGAGTATACACAACCCCCTCCATCCACAAATCTCCACATCATGCTGAGTACATTTGGACTCTGGTTTTAAATATAGGTCTTTGTCAAATGCCTCTTTATATAGTTCAGTGACCTATAAACCTGCATAAAGACGCTTAGCCTGTATACAGGGCAAATCCTCTGGGCTGCTCGTCTTTGGAGCCATAATGTGTTGAGGCTTCTCTACTGACAGCACTTCTGCCTGCCATGCACTTATAGTCAGAGAGGCAGCGCGCCATAAAGTACCCAGTCCTCATTGAGACACTATCCAGGACTGAGCACAGTGCACAGTTCTTGCATATGCTCAAGACAGTGCTGAAGTTTTTCCTGAACTTTATGTACCCAGTTAAAACTAGAGCAGTTGGAGAGTATATCTGGATGGGCTCAGAGATGGCTGCTTTTCAAATGACCCTTGTGCCATGCTCTTGTCTTCTGGCCTGTGTGGTCACACTGGGATGACAAAGCGCAGCTATTAACTCAGCAATGGTGAAAGGCCTGATGCTAGTGCCCGGTGTGAGATCCTGGACCTTTGAGTGCTGGTGGAAAGCTTAATGTGGTTGGCTGAATTGCAGAGTTTGATGCCTATGGTGCATCGAGCGTCTTCTCAGGCCAGGTGGACCCCGAAGTGAGACATGGGGGTGACTGGCCATTTACCCTGGGAGCACTGCTTAGGCATACCTCTGGCCAAAGCTGAACCAGTGAAGACTGATCATAGGCAGGTGGCCAACAGGCCAAGGGAGAGAAGCATAATCCCCTCTTACAAGACGGCTTGAATTAGAACTATGACAGCACTACAGAGCTTTTCCTCATGGGCATTCCGCTGTGCAGCGGATTCCCCTGGGCCGTTGCCGTTCCTGTACTTCCTTTCACTGCTGAACAGAGGAGAATTCCACACAAGAAAAGGAGCAAAGAGTACTTCTTTGGGAAACAAGGCCTCAACGAAAGACTTCAAGGAATATATATCTAACCCATTGGGTTTGTTAGGCTAATGGGCTCTAATGAGATATTTAGCATCTTTATGTAAATATTTTGCAAAAGAGACTTGCAATATTAGGTCGGCCCTGCAAAGGGTAGAAAGGCAAGTTGAGACCTTAGTAGGTAGAGTCTTGATGATAGAGCAAAAAGTGAAGGGTACTGCAAGGACATTGTCGATTGAAAGGGCCATAACATAACGTGTATTTGTAAAGCACACGTTCACCCGGAGGCATCTTGGCGCTGAATAACAGATGTTTATTGTTAACCAACTCAATGGTACTCATTTTATTGACCTCAGATGGATGAAAGGCTGAGTGGACCCACTCGGATTTGAACCTGTGACCATGAGGTCGAACACAGGCCCCTGCAGTGGACGCATTAGTCCACTGAGTCTCCAGACCCGGCTTAGCAAAGCATGCTACCATGGTTGAGGCAAAAATCTTTGAGGATACAGTGACAAAAGCCCTTGTTAAATTGGAAGAAAGGAATGAAGTGTTGAAAAACTTAAGAAGGAGCTCCAATATTACAGTTCTGGGGATCCTGTTTGGGTGTGAGGGTGCTACCTGGGGAGATTCTAGAGAATGAACTCGGAGAGTGATTGCTGAACTTCTGGGAAAACAGCACAGTGAGAACCATCATGCTGTAATGAAGGCTGACCGGGTCACCATTAGCACAAATAACTCAAAACATGGGTCTGGGCCTCTGTAATGTCAGTCGTCCGGTCAACGGAGTTGTGAGAGAGAATTTTAAGGACGGCAGTGCTGGTGCTATGGGGTCTGAAAGATTGCTGCTGTTCTTGAACTTGTGCCTGTGGACACTAGCTAGGAAGTACTCCTGAGCATTCAACAAGAAATGGTATGGAAAAGGGCAAACCGCATCAGTGGGTTACCCAGAGCATATGAGCACTGAGTGGTAGGCTGAGAAATGTGTTTTCTCAAGTGGTCTCTGCTAGGGCTTTTCGAGATGACCTGAATTCCACATTTACCTAACTCTGCTGATTGTCCCGGTACACATACTGGGAGTCTTCTTGCAGATGTTGGGAGAGGGTGGGCACAATAGTACAGAATGATAGTTTCCAGCAGAAGAGGGGTGGTTTACTGATCTATTCTGCTATATCTTTTTCTTTAGTCTCCACTTTCTCAAGTCTCTTTTTCAGGGAACTGAGATTCATATTTTTGAGGGTTTAACTGTGTGTGCTCCCATTTTTTACCTGTTTGATTACTCTTGTGTTTTAATCTTTAGTCATGTGCTGCTGATCCATGCTGCCTGTGGTTGCATGGTAGTTTATTATTGTATTGCATGTTTCATCCCAACTACTTTGGTTCTTATTTGTTTTAAAACCAGAGTCGTTTCTCCAAGAGCTGAGAAAATGTTTAAACCTACACCTGAAGACCCTTTGTTCTTCTGTGGGCATGTACCACCTGACGTTTGTCATGTACATGGCATCTTGAAGCTATTATGTACAAGTTAGGTGACAAACAAAGGATAACAAGAGCAAAGACTGACGCTCTGTGAAAGTGCGTGGTAATGAAGGATGCACTGTGATGGCTTATTGCCAGCTTAATATCCGTTTTAACCAAGTATTATGGGCATCAAAGTAGACCGAGAGATTGCTAAACCACCTGGAAGATGTGCTCAATGCCAACTTCCTGTGTACCCTCCAGGCAAGTAAATCCCAGCATTCTTTTGAACCTCCTTGGTCTGCTGTTGGATGGCAAGCATCTGATTAGACCACAGAAGAATTAGATGTTTTAGAAAATTACAAAAGGTACTAACACTGCTACTGCCATGGGTGCCATGCAGCATCAGCAGCAGAAAATGAATTTCCACAATCAAAGCCATGCAGCTTCTAAAACAGCACTCATCTGATAGAAGCTTTAACCTGCAGATTCTTTATCTTAGAATTATCCCCATGCGTAAGACTGGATACCGAAAATTCTTGAGCAGTACCCCTGCACACCGGGAGTGGCGTCATTCGGCTCTTCGTTAGCCACTTCGAATGTGACATGCGCCGTGCCTATATAGGCGCCAACCCAACGTGCTGACATCAGTTCTTTTCTTTCTGCTCAAGTCAGTGCAGAACTGTAAGAGTTCTCCCAAGTCACTTTTTGACTGAGCTTTTTTCAACATTTTATCGAAAAACCTTTTGAGAATCCTTTCTCCTGATGTATGAGGGTTGTCACCCAAGAAACCAACGTGTTTTAAACCCTGGGGTGCTTGTCACAGGCAGATGTCTGTGACAGACCCACACTTGGTTTGTTTGTGGTGCTTGGAGCAGGACTACTTTTCCAAGGCCTGCGTGGACTGCCGCCCCATGAACCCAAAGGCTCTGAGAGAACGTTCCCTGAAGCTCCTCGCTGCCCGACATTAGACGACCCCGGGATGTTCTTGATCTCTGTCACCTGAAAGGTCCTGGGATGACTCGTGAAGCTCCTACCCACAATTGTCGTGGCAGTCTAAATCGTCGAGTGAGTCGCACAACAGGTCAAAGAAGTCGAAGCGTTCCTCATCTTCTCCGTACCTGTCCAAGTGACTGGACAAGACCCCTTTCAAGGCCTCGCTTCTCTGCAGAGCCTGTTCCTGGGTCCGCTCTGCACCTCCCAGAGTTTCCCAGAGCTGAAGCGACCCCCACCTAACTCAAGGAGTTCTATGAGGCCATGGACCTCCTATGTGGGCGGTCTGACCCCTCTGGAGTGCTGTCGTGTAGTTCCTATAGTACCCATGCAGGACCTGCGCGTTTGGATAACATAAACTGTGGGCTTAGTGTTAGACTGGCTCTGTGCACCCCCACCGTATATGTTAGCCGGATTTGCATTAGCTAGCTCACAGTGCCACTAGAACCTCCTCTTATCGGGGAGAGATTAGTTTCTGGCAACCTTAGACCATGACAACCCTAATTCCTCAGAATCGTGGAAACAATATACTACTTTTCGCTCAGTCACTCGTGCTTACTTATTCGGTTTGTCTCAGAGAGTTACACAGAATAAACAGTCTGGGCGTTTCAATAAGTATTTATTGAACAGTTGTTATTCTAGTGTAAAATATATGGGCTGCAGTAACCAGCAGACAAAGCCGAGATATATTATCAGCAGTACAATAAAAGCAAAGGGATAGAACAGTTCTACCATATTGCAATAATCATGAATACATACATGAATATAAAAAGCATTATGAAAAGTGCGCGTACTCCAACGATGCCTAACTAGATGTACCTGAGTGTACCTAGCATATGTGTAGGTCTAAAAGCCTAAGAGCCAAGAATCCTTCTAGGATTTAGTCGAACCCCCATACCTGAATAGAGAGAGTGTGGGAACCCCGTCCTGGTCTCGAGTTGGACACCCCGCAAGGGCTGTGTTAGACCGCTGTCAGCTGGAGCGACTGCATGCAGGAACCTCAGCGTCTCTGGTCAGTGTGTCAGCATGGAAGTCTCTGTTCCCTCTCCCTTACCGGGGTAAGATGTGGTGTATTTATACCCTGGAGACTTTAGTTGCTTCGTATGGTTTGTATTGGGCCTTGTTAGACTTGAGGAAGACGTCAGGGGTGAACTTTGTACATACATATTATGCAGGTGGTGTATTCCTAGAGAGTCATGCATAATTGATGAGTACAGTGTGGGCCTGTGTTTGGGAAAAACCCTGCTGTATTCAAAACCACAGGCTAGATAACGTTCAGCCCTCAGAGCTCATTGTGTACTAGCGCGGACCAATATAGGTGAAAGATCATGCCTATATAAGGAATCATGACTATAATAGGACATGTAGAGTTATGACCGTAATAGGGCATATGCGGCTTTGACCATAATAGGGCAAGTACGAATATGACCGTATTAGGGCAAATACGAATACGTCCATTTTAGGGCATGTATGAACGGGTCTACATTAGGGCCTCTATACGGGACATAACAGTGCATTCGGGCTCCCTGGGTTCAGGAAGGACCCCTACTGGATTTGAGGCGGTGGGTTTGCTCTCGCTGCCAGTCTGGCCCCATGGATCCGATGTTGCTGAGACCACGACCTTCCTCAGAGCTGTGTTGTCATTCCCGGCGCTGGCCGGTACCATGCCCTCTGAGTCAGAGCTAGTGCTTTTTCTTTTGATAGGCTTGGAGAAGGAGTCAATTGGGAAGGGTTTGAGGACCCTTATTCGTTCCATCACCCCCTATATGAGCCAGAGGTCTACTTGTTTGAGGAACTTGCGAATGCCAGTGGGTTAGACACCTCACCAGACACTGGCTTGGAGGAGGGAGCCTCCTTTGCAATGGTGGGGTGGAGGGTGGCTAGGGTCCTGGACCTTCAGTTGCCCATGTTGCTAGTCAAGATGAACATCTTGACGGAGGTGCTGCAGACGGGAATTACCCCTTCTGAACCTCTCCTATTCAATGAAGTTCTCACTGATGTCCTACTTTGGATCTGGGCTAAGCCTTGCACAGGGGGCTCATGTGCATAGAACGATTGCCAGCAGCCATCGCCTGCAACTTTGGACCCCTGTTTCCTCACCCAACCCCATAGAGCTTGGTGGTCCAAGCCCCCACCTCCAGGATCAACCCCCGGCGCATTCCCTACCAATCCACTGGGTAGGGAATTCAAAAGGCTGGATACATTTGACAAGAGGATGTTCTCTTCCAGCAGCCTAGCACTACAGTCCGTGAACACTGCGTACCTTTTGGGCCTATATACACACAAACACACTGTAGGATTTGGTTGCACAAGTGCTGCCTATGGTGTCGGAGGAGGCCAGAACCATACTCGCCCAAGCCATATCAGATGGACGAAATGCAGCAACGTTCACAATCAGATGTGGGCTGGGCACGACCATCTCACTAGGCAGAATGATTGTGTCATTGATGGCACTTTGACTCCACACCTGGTTGAAAACCACTGGCTTTCAGGGGATGTCCAAATGTTCCTCATGGACATGCCTTTTGATGGCTCACCTTTTTGGCAAACCGGTTGACTCAGTATTGGAGCACTTTAAAGACAGAAGAGCTATGGCCAGGTCTTTGGGTCTCTCCATGGCTGCCCGCCAACCCCTAATAGCCTTTCACACCTTCTGTGGCTGCAGGAGGGGCTACCAACTGCTTTATTTCCCACCCAGCCACCTAGGCCAGCAGACTTCCTAGCCTTTTCATGGCCGCAGACGTGGTCACCACAAATATGGGAACACCAGCCAGATGTGGGCCAGTCCACCACCTCCAGCCTCTAAACCCCTTTAGTTTGCTTTTATGCCAGCACGGGCACCCAGTCGTGGGCAGGATCCGCAATCACCTGCCCCACTGGCAGTCCATAATATTGGACAAGTGGGTTTTACAAATCGTCCCGAGGGGCTACTCCATCCCTTTTCTGTAAACCCTCCTACGCCACCCACTTACGACTAGCTGATGGTGAACCATCTAGCTTTGCTCCATCAGGAAGTGTTGACCCTTTAATCCAAAGGGTTCTTCAAGAGGGTGTCGGCATTAGAAGTAGGTTGTGGTTGCTATTGCCGCTACATTCTGGTGCCCAAAAAGGACAGAGGCCTCTGTCCTATTCTAAACCTGCGCATTCTCAACTTATTTTTGAAGAAAGACGTTCAAGATGCTTACCTTATCTCAGGCCCTGTCTGCCCTCCATTATAGAGACTGGATGTCAGCATTGGACTTGCAAGACGCATATTTCCACATCCCCATCCTGCCTGCCCATAGAGGTTACCTGCAATTCATGTTGGGCCAAGAGCAGTTTCTGTTCGCTGTGCTTTCCTTTGGCCTTACCACACCCCTTGGCTGTTCACCAAGATGATGGCAGTGGTTGCAGCACGGAGGTCGGGGGTTCCAGTCTTTTCTGACATCGAGGATTGGCTGTTGAAGGCCGACTCGCCCCAGGCATTAATCTCCCACCTCCAAACTATGGCTAACCTCCTGCATTCGCTGAGGTTCACTATAAATGTGCTGAAGTCGCACCTGACTCTCTCTCATATACTCTCCCTTTCATCAGAGCTGTTCTGCATACAGTGCAGTTTAGGGCCTATCTTACTGAGCAGCAAGTCCAGGATATTCAGGTTATGATTCCGATGTTTCAGCCTCTATCCTGGATTTCGGTGAGACTGACTCTGAGGCTTTAGGGCTTCATGACCTTCTGCATCCTGCTAGTGACACTTGCCCACTGGCATATGCAGGCTCTGCAGTGGCATCTTAAATTCCAGTGGGTGCAGCATCAGGGAAATCTCTCCGACATGGTCCAGATCTTGTAGGGAACTGCAGAAAATCTGCAGTGGTGGTTAACAAACCGTGATTGGGTCAGCGACAGGCCCCTCTCCCTTCTCCAACCAGATCTGATAGTAGTGACAGATGCGTCACTCCTGGGATGGGGCGGTCATCTGGGAGTGGTGGAGGTCCGGGACCTCTGGTCTCCGGCGGAACCCAGAAGCCACATCAACCTTCTGGACTGCTTCAAAACACTGCGCTCCCTCATGATCGAACTGGTATGGGCGGGGAAACAGCCCAGGATAACATGGGAGGTACTTACACAACCCCAATCCCAAGGAGGACTGGCCGCCCCTGATTTTATACTGTACGCTTACAGCGCACAGGTGCACTTCCTACACTATTGGGTACACCCTACACCCTTTCAGCCACATGTAGCCATATAAATGGATAGAGCTGCTCCATTGCCACTAGCCACTGCCATTTTCCAAGCATATAAGAGATCACGAGATGAAGTTAACACAGTAGAGGCGCTAGGTTGGGCCTGGGCAGGGCTGCGTAAGAGAGCAAAGCTAGACCCGCTTTACGCCCCCTCGATGCAATTAGCGAATCATCCACAGATACCCCCACTGAGAGACCGCAGGGCGCGAGAGAGAGTGACACAGCTTAAGGTATGCAAGGGCAAGGACTTATTTCCCGCAGACACTTTCTTGACTGTGCAACAGATGTGCGGACAGACGCCCCCCACAGCCACGGACATGCTCCTGTACTACCAGATACGCTCTTCCTGCAGAAGCAGATACAACACATTTCCACATCCCTCCTCGACACTGGCTGCACTAGAAAACATACTTGCGATAGAGCACGGCCGCAAGCTGATCACCCGCATATATAATACTATGCAGCGAGAATCACCATTAATCATTCCTGAGGCTAAAGCGGGGTGCGAAGCAGAGATGGGAATGAATATTTCGGACGACCAATGGCAGTTGGTCTGCGGACAGTTAAAACTGTTGTCCTCTAATTATCGGCTAAGATTAATCCACTTTAAATATATGCACCGCCTGTATCGGACTCCGACGCAATTGCACAGAATGGGTCTGCGCCCTGATGATCGCTGCTGGCGATGTGGGGACACACAGGCCAACTTCCTACACGTGGCATGGCACTGCCGGCCGGTGGCCAATTTCTGGAGACGCACACTGCAACACATACAGGCCATAACTGGTCATAAGCTACCCTGCACGCCGCTAGTGGCGTTGCTGGGAGACAACACTGATATTCCACCCAAACGTAAAAAGCTGACTGCGATGCTGTTGCTCATGGCAAAACCTCAAGTTGCAATTCATTGGAGAGCGACTCGACCGCCGACCACAAAGAATTGGATCATTAATATCACACACTGTAAAACGCAACTGGAGACATACTGGGAACAGCTGCCGGCGCCATCCCGCCCCCGGAGTTTCTGGGAGCCACTTGTAGACTGGCTGAATACTGTGACCTTAGACGACCTTTAACGTACATACCGGGTACTCCTGCCCTCCCTGACTTTTGTGTCTGAGATCCCATTGCATATTCCTAAAACATAGTCTGGATATGAGTCACCGTTTATTATTCACTGGAGTCATACTGTAATGTTCTGCTATTGATCTTATCCGATATATGCTGTATATGATATGGAAGGTCGTAACACCTAAGGCCTGTAGACCGATTACTGCTTGCTGGTTGTCTTGCTGAATGTAATTGTTAATTTTTTGTGTTACAAATGCCAATAAAAAAAATAAAATCTTCTGGACTGCGGGCGATCCGGCTGGCAATAAAAGTATTTTTGTCATCCATCAAGGGGAGGCTAGTGCAAGTGTTCACGGACAACACCACCGCCATGTAGCACTGCAACAAACTGGGTGGGTTGGGTTCGTGGACCCTTTGTCAAGAGACCCTGCATGTCTGGACGTGGCTGGAATGTCAGGCATTTCTCTGATGGTTCAACAAGTAGTGGGATCTCTGGGCAGATGAACTTAGCCGCAGATGCCTAGCGGATCATGAATGGCATCTCCATCCAGAGGTGGTGCAAAGTCTTTTTTTTAGCAGTGGGGAGAACTTTGGTTAGATCTGTTCGCCACCGCCGAGAACTTGCAATGTCAGCAGTTTTGCACACTGGGGTTACCAAGGTGGCTCTCGCTCGGAGACACTTTTCATCTCGAGTGAAGCTCAGGCCTCCTGTATGCCTTTCTGCTCAAATCATTCCTGCCCAGAGTTCTCAAGAAGATCAGGAATGACCGGGCCCAAGTCATCCTTGTGGCTCTGGACTGGGCTCGGAGAGTTTGGTATCCCGAGCTGGTGAGTATGGCCATCAGTCCTCTGATCAGGCTGCCCCTTCAGGAGGATCTTCTGTCGCAGCAGCAGGGGATGGTTCTCCACCTGAACTTATCAACACACCGCCTTCTTGCGTGGAGATTGAGCGCCAACATTTGACAGCCTTCGAGCTTCCACCCAAGGTCTTTGATGCTGTTCTGGCAGCAAATCGTCCTCCACCAAAACGGTATATGCCTGCCGTTTGTGGCATGGTGTGCAGAAAAGCAGGTTTACCCCCTTTCTGCTCCTCTTTCTCAGGTTCTTCTCTTTCTTTCCCATGCCCAGCAGGGCTCTGCTCTGGGCTCCTTAAAGAGTTATCTTTCTGCTATCTGAGACTTTCTGCGGTTGCCTGACCAGCCATCCCTCTTCAAATCCCCTACTGTACAAAGGTTCTTGAAAGGGTTGCAACATATGTTTTCTCCTTCTTCCTTTATCATGCCTCAGTGGGACCTTAATCTCGTCTTGACATTCCTGATGTGGACTCCCTTTGAACCCTTGCACAATTGTCCTCTCAGGCTCCTTACCATGAAGATGGCCTCTCTGGTCGCAATAACATCTGCTTGAAGGGTGAATGAGCTTCAGGCTTTGACATCCAAGCCGCCATACCTGAACATCTACCCAGACAAGCTGGTTCTACGAACTAGAGCTTCCTTTCTGCTGAAAGTCGACACTCCCTTTCATGTAGGCTAGTCCATCACACTGCCTACTTTTTACACTCCACCACATCCCTCTAAGAAAGAGGAGCGGCTACACCAACTCGACCCAAAATGAGCGTTTTCGTTCTATCTTGACCACACAAAAGAGTACCGGGTGGACGACCAACTGTTTGTGGGGTATGTCGGAGCGAAGAAGGGATGGGCTGTGCAGAAGTGGACCATCTCCTAAAGGATTGTGCTCTGCATTAAAATCTGCTATGCACTGGCCAAGAAGCACTCCCTGAGGGCTTGCATGCTTATTCCACCAGAGCCAAGGCTGCGACCATTGTCTTAGCACGATGAGTCCTGGACTTCTGCTAGGTAGCAACGTGGGCTTCCTTTCACAAAACACTACTGCCTGGACAGTCGTGTCCGTCGGGATGGGCACTTTGCCCTTTTGGTTTTGCAGGACTTTTTGGTATGAAATTGTTTCGCAGACCCACCTCCGGGGAGGTAATGCTTGGGTATTTATTCAAGGAATCTGTGGCTAGAAATCTCTATCAGATGGACAAGTTACTTACCTTTGGTAATGCCTTATCTGGGAGAGCCTCTATCTAGTCACAGATTCCTTGCCAACCCACCTATCCTCCCCAGTCTGCTAAGGAATTTCTAGGGACAGGGCTTTCCCCTTTCAGGGCCCAAGTTTTCCACACCAGTGGTCAGTGTTCTTTGTGGCTCTGCGCTCCTTGCGTGGAAAGTCACCAAAAGTAACTGACATCAGTGCGCAGGGGTGGCGCCTACATAGGCATGTAACTTCCTGTGCGGACAATGCCATATGGAGCAGATTGATGCCACCTGCATGCAGAGGTACTGCTTATGAAAATTTCCCGATCCAGTCTGACACCTGGAAATAATTCTAAGGTAAGGAATCTGCGGCTAGATAGAATCTCTACCAGATAGGGTGCTACCAAAGGTAACTTAACTTGTTCATAAAAAAATGAGACAATGAAGACATTAAGAATGAACACATCCAAATATGTATCTTGCAACACTTCTTTAATCGATTCATCTGTTTGTCATGCACTTACATGCATGAGAATTTCAGGAGCACAATCTCTTTTACCATATATGCAATAAGTCTTGAATGACAAGTGGTGTTTGGTAACGTGGGTGGAATGGATCTGCATTTGTGTTACTGAGAACCATTACCATGGATAGACATAGGCTTGAAGAGCAACTAAGATCAAGTGAGCACTTCAGAGGAATGCCAGTGATTCATCAGACCTCGTTGTTCATCTTGGGTGGCACCTTCCAGCATCCAGTAGAGCATTCACATGAATGAGACACATGCTGATGGCAATAGCCCTTGCCGAATTTGACAAATCTATTCACAAGGAGAGTAGTACTCGCCTTCTGTGTCCTTGCCCAAAGAAAAAGAGCTGATGTCAGGGATGGGGCAGGGTCCAGGCTTCAAATTGGTTCTGTCCATGCGACTTCAGATATTGGTGTGAAATAAACAGGCTGTGCACGTTCGAGTTGATATGCACTCATGAGTTGAGACCCAAGTACTGATATGTGTGGAGGCTTGATTATGCAAACTTGTTTAGAGATGTAACATTGGCGAAGAGGTCAGTGCTTGACCACGTTCCAGCCAAGCTCTCATTTTGTCCCGCTTCCACAGGCCCATCAAAGCTCTCTCTGGTAGTAAGGTTGCACCTGCAGTCGGCTTGGGCATTGTTCCTGCTGAGGTGTGTGCTCACATGGTGGTAGTTTGGAATACCACTGAAGGAATATCGAGTAGCCATAATAACGTGACTAAAATATTAAAAACCAAAACATCTTGTAGGTAAGTGCACAGAGGGAAGAATACCTTTTCTATTCTCAACACCACATCTAACTACTTCGAAGATAGAAAGACATATATGTTCAAGGTAAGTAGATGTGGAGTTAGGTATTGAAAATCTATACATACTTACCTGTCGATATTTTTGTCCTCCATATTCACGTCGCAATATTGGGACCACTCAAAAGTCCTTCTGTGGTATTCCAGACCTACCCCTGATGACACGTGCTGCCTGAAGGATAGCTGGAGAGTGGTTGCCTCAGACATTTTGGTTGCCTGCACTGAGAGGTACTTGTGCCAGGCCCCTGCCTGATGCAAATGAGTGGTGCTAAAATGCATACCCTGCCAGCTTGATGGGACATTTACGAAATCGACTGTTAGAGGCTGTGCCCACTAGTTTTAGCATGCATGCTGAGTCTGGCACTGGAGATTTTGGGTGTTTAGGCTAAACCTACTTATGAACATTGCAAGGGCTTAGTGACTCAGCAACGGTGCGCCTAAAACGATGATGCAGACTAATAGCACAGGCCCCATGGCAGCTCTCAGTTCACATTTTGATCCCTGTGTCTGCTGCCATCTCAGGCCAAGGTGATCTACTGGTGCAGGTGCTCATCCTAGCAACCTCAGGAGAAGCACACTGCATGATGCCCCACTCATGAACAATAAAGTGTAATATAAGCTCAGCAAATCATCAACAAGGCTTTCTACACACTGGTAAAAAAAAGTCCAAAAAATGTTCCACACACTACCAAATACGAGTAATGATCATGACTAAAATGCAGTGCTGTCAGCGCTTAATAGGAAGTTAGGTACAGTGCTTTCTGTGTCTTTCTTCAGGTAGTTGCCAGCATCTGTGTCTCACAAAACATGAAGAGATCCCAGCTCAAATAATACAATGCTGCCACTTGTCTAAATTGTGGAGGGTACTTTTGCGTCAAGCAAAAATGACTATGATTGCTATGCTCACCCTTGGGCACTCCAAAGACCTGTCAGAAGCCCACATTTCCCACATGGAGGCCTACCTCGCACATTGCTTGGCTAAGACAGAGACAGTTGAGTCAGTTGAGGGGTGGGGGTCAGTATGAAAACTACCATCCCAAAAGATACCAGATATGGTGGTAAACCTGCTTACCATGTCCAGGAAATAGGAAGACCTGCTCGGCTTGCAATAAAGGCAATCATTTCACTCAGGTTTGCAGATCTCCTACGAGTGTTAAGCGACTGCAGCAAAATGAAAAACTGTTAAGCGCCTACCTGCAGCAAATCAGCCTTGGAGGAGGGCTTAGTGGCTGATTCAACTCAGATGACGAGTATGTACATATAATCTGTACTGGGTGGTTTTCGAGGATACAAATGAAGATTTCCACTAGTAATAACTCGCCCTCAATTGGACTCAAGTGGTCAGCCTTATTGACATGGGTGCCACTGAGTGAGTTATACCCTAGAAAACTTCACGACTTGAACCGAACCCCAAACCTCACAATAGCATATGCAATGGCAGCACTTTGTAACTGGACATTGCTACCATGGGGATCTCCAATAATGCACGCAAACCAAAGCAGCCTGGAGAAGTTAGGATCTGTGCTGACATGGGGCCAATATGGCAATCAAACAAGACCAGATCACTCCAAACATCAATGACATAATCGCAGAGGTGAACGGAGCTAAGAGGTTCTCCAATATTGACCTAACAGCAGGGTATAACCAACTACGACTGCACAAGGCATTCACAATTACACAACATTCACCACACACATTGACCTCGGGAGGTACAAATGCCTCAATCTCAGGATCTCAAATGCAGCAGAGGCGTTCCAAAATTGCATAAAAGGGGTACTCTTATGTCTGCAAAAATGTGGGTTTATTCACCAGCATTGAGCAACATCGTGACTGCCTCGGGTCCTGTGGAAAAGAATAAGAGAAAGTGTGAACTTCTCAAGTCAGAAAGTGAATTGTTTGGATACCTCAGAAAGCATGAATTCTGACCCCAAGAAGGTCAGTGATATAAAGACAGCATCACTTCTCCTGAACTTCTCTGAGGTTTAAAGTTGTCTAGGCATGGTGAGTTACTGCGGCCACTTCGTTCAGAACATAATATCATTAACAAAACCACTGCTTGAAATATTGAAGTCGGATACTGCATGGTATGGGTCAGATGTCTACATTCCAAAAGGCCAAAGTGGTGTTATCTGGAGAGACCACAATGAAATTCTTCAACCCAAGGAGGTTCTACAGCAATCCCCATTATTTATTTAATTTTCCCTCATCATCTTCTGTTGAAATCTCCCCCCACCCGGCCCCACCGCTCTTACGTGCACGGGCCGCAGCTGTATTTATCTTTAGGTAAACCCTTCCATGTGTGCACGAATCATAAACCCTCCCTCCCATTATTCCAAGGAACAGAATACAAGCCACCTCTACAAATTGAGAAATGGATATTGCAGCTCGGATACTCATTTGGCATAGAGTATAAACCAAATCAAAGAATCCCCTCTCACATCACTCCTGAGAAGCAACCAAAGAAGAAGCTGTATGAGACACACAAACAAAAGAATGAGTCTGAATCATGATCAGCGGCTCAAACTGACACTAGAAGAAATAACAGACGAGTGCTGTTGCCCTAGTGAAGAATGCAGTATTTACCAACAACTGGCCACTAGCGCTAAAGACAGTCAAACCACTCAAAGTTAAGACTCGGATACGAGAACTATATTCAAGATGAAATTTCAGTAGCAGAAGACCGATTGTTGTTGAGAGGAAACCGTAGAGTTATTCAGTCTGCTCCTCCAGCGATTTCTGATGGCCAATGCTGGGCTTCAAGGGTTAGTGAAAATGAAGATGCGTCTCTGTCAAAAGGTATGGTTGCCAGACCTAGATAGGCATGTTGAGCATGCAATAGTAACCTCTCCACCGTGCCAAGTCACTGGACCACAGGACTCTCCTACCCTGACCATAATCAGAGGAACTACTTTGGTCTCAACTTAGTGCTGTTTTTGCCAGCCTACCGGGTCAGTGACACCTGCTAGTTGTAGTTGATGATTCTCACTACTACCCTAAGGCAGAGATAGAACAATCAAGGGCTGCTGGCGAAGTGGTACCAAACCTACAGAAAATATTCACTGTCCATGGGGTCCTACAGGACATCCGCACAGACCGTGGCGGGCTTGAAATTTGCATCCAGTTATTCAACAGTAGGCAAAGAAAAATTATGCCCAGCTGGCCATAGGCCAATCATGAGGCAGAGCGATTTATGCATACTTTAAACAAAGATCTTCATATTTCCGAGCTAGAAAAAGACAATGCTGAGTGGGCTGTAAATAAGTTCCTCAGGAAATACAGTAATATCCCTCCTGCCGTCACTGGAAATTCTCCAACGGTCATGCTTTTTGGACACCAAGTAGCTGTCTCCATCCTCTTCCACTGCTCGTGGGAAACAAAAGCGAAAACGCATGAGTTTATGCAGGAATGACGAAGAAGCAACAATGACAAAACAAGCAGAAAGTGAAGAATCGAAAAATAGGGACCTCGCACCATGGGAGATCATCCTACTTCACGATGTTATCCCTGACAGCACGTTTAAGACAACCTTTGAACTTTTAAACCTGTATGCGTTTGCAACATATTATTTGTCCTTTCAACTCACACATTGGGTACTCCTGATCATTAATAATCTCCAGCATGAATGTTGTGGTAGTATGACTGTGATATAAATCAGATTCTCTCCATATTGCTACCTGTCTTCTTTGCATGCCTTTGCAGCACGATACACATTCTGAGGCACATTTACTAAACTTTCATGCCACGCAGGGTAACAAAGTTGCTCTGTTGCATTGCGTGAAAGAAAGCAGAAATGCTCCATATTTACAAAGATATAGAGCAATTCTGCTCTCTCCTTGCTCTGGTGCAAGGTATGCAGCCTAGCACCAATGCAGGCTCCCTTACTCGATAGTGCAAGGGTGCCTGCGTTACAGGTAGGATTGTTTTTGTGGAGGAAGGGATACCTTCCCGCATAAAAACAATTCTTAGAGGCATTTTTCTCTTTCTATGTGTGCTACAGAATGCAGCACACGTAGAAAGAGGAAATAGTGAGGAGAAATAAAGATTTGTCCTTGTTACGCATCACTCAAGAAGGCATAGCATTTTGACGCATTCCAAAGGTTTACAAGTCCTTGAAAATCTGGGAATGTGCCTTATGCATGGGTAAGTGCATGGTAACGCCCATGCTCCCCCCATTTAACGCCTCCCAAGTTGAAATGTAACATAAAGCAGCGCAAGCAGCCACCTTACATTACATTTCCATCTAAAGACACTTAAGGCCACGCAAATCAGGCTTGCGTGGCTTTGTAAATATTACTGAAGCCTTTGCATTGTACTTGCGTCACCTTGTGTGATGCAAGGAAAACGCAAAGGCTTCCGAAATCTATGGCCCTAATTTTTTGAAAACTATGGTTTATTGGCACCATTGCATATGCAATCACAGTGGCTAGGTATTTTGGGGAATTTATAAATTTTATTATCTTATGGCCTGTTTCATGTGCTCTCTTACCCTAACTAGATCAGTGTAACCCAGAATCAATAACTAACTTGAGCAACACTAGACCTTGTCCCAAAAGTAATTAATACTTTTTCAGGTTAAATCCTTCACCCTCTCGGAGGTACCAATTATTTATAACATATTTCGAAGAAGAAGAATTAATAGACATTACCTGAACATCCTTGGGGATTACAACTGTGTGGTGTTAGGCCTGGGTGGAGTTAGCGGAGTTCCAATATGCGGAACTCTGCGAAGTGACCCAAAAACTCCACTGCACTACGCGGAGTTCTGCAAGTGGCGGAGTGCGTTACGTCGCGCTGTACGCGCTGATTTTTAGCACCAGGTTTTTGTCCCGTGCTGTAAAATCAGCACGAATGGCACCAGATGCAGCGCAAGAGGGAGCTGCTTCTTTCTGCCACTTGAATAGATATTCTACTTGAGCTGCAGCTTCCTCAACGCGAATGGAAAGTTTCTCAACGCAAGCAGTAGCGACCATCTGTGACCGCCTGCTTTGAGAAATCTCGCCGGGAGGTGGTCTGGAGTAAGATTTTCGTTGCTCGCGCTCGTCAACTCAATGTTGGCGAGCGCGAGCAAGGAAAAACCTCTGCTCTGCGGAGTTTTTCAGAACTCCGCGCTCTGTGCGGAGTGGGAAAAACTCTGCGAGTCGAGTGCAATTTCACACCTGGGCCTAGTTTTAGAATCCTTTCTTTTGGAAGAATTATTATGCCCATAAGTTTCACGTGAAGGGATGTATTCAAGGAAGGCACCCCTTCAGCCAACTGGTAAGTGGTTTGGTTCAAGTGACATTAGAGGTGGGTATAAAATAAAGGGGTTGCGCATGTCCAAGTTAATATTCCCGTGGGAGGCGGCTCCCGAGTACTGGTGTGTTTCTCCTTGAGAATGACCGCGCAGGCTTGAATATGCAGCCTTGCTCACAGGTGTAACGGCAGCTGGCTGTATTGTGTAAAGAAGCACACCCAACTTGTTCAGTGCTCATTCCTTCTACATGTTAGTTTAGCTGGTTTTGTTATTGATCCTCTGAGGCTTAGGAGTTTTCCAGGCACTTACTGCTTCCCCTGTCGTTAATAAAAACCTGCCTGGCCAGCCACCACTCTCTTCCAATTAATATAAAATGTATCTTCTGGTTTCAAGTTTGTAAATATAATGACTTTCTTTTGTTTACCACTTCACAGTATCTTTTTCCAAGCGGTTTAATAAACACAATAGGTAAATAAATGTCTAGTATTATGTCTAGTATTATCTGTATATTTTTATACGTAAACTAAATAAGAGCTTCTGATTTGGGGGGTTTAAGGTAACTGAATAATTTTGTCAAAATATCCTCAAATGCGAAACCACAATATCAACTATAAATATGTAGCTCTTTTTTGAATTTATGTTTCAATTTTCTGTATCTCGTTTTCCTTTGGTTGTGTGTGTCCATCCGGTTTCTTGAGTGAAGGACTAGAAAGAGAATTATGTTAAATGTAGAACTAAATCCATAAAATAACACATATGGGTCCTCTTGTTAGGTGTTTTGCGATTGCAAAACCTACGATTCTCAAACACACGGAGGGGCTTATTTACAAGCCCCTTGCGCTGCCCGTACGTCACTTTTTCCCATATTAAAAGTGGCGCACCGGTGACGCAAGGGGCTTGTAAATAAGCACCTAAGGGGCAGATTTACAAGCCCCTTGCGCCACTTTTGCGTCACTTTTCCCATGTTAAAAATGACGCAAAAGTGGCTCAAAGGCCTTGTAAATAAGCCCCAGAGTTTGCAACTGCAAAACACTTAAAAATCTTTCGGACTTACAGAAGGGCTTTTGCTTTCTAATGCAAATCACACAGATAGGAGTGGCGTGAACGAGGCTTCCCCCTCCTATCTGGGAGCCTCAGTAGAAAAGTATCAATGGTCTGTGACCACAAATGCGGTCACAAACATTGACCAGTTAACGACTTCAGAGTTGGGGTGGTAACTGATTCGCCATCAGCAGGATGCCCCCATGGGACAGATTCTCTTTTAGACTCATGTTGGCAGCCTCGGTGGAAGCAGCAATGGTTCACTGGACCTTTGCCTGCTCTCCGGTATGTGTACCCAAATACGATTTAATTTGGGTTTTTTTTGTTTTAAAAAGCAGCACCTGTGCTTTTAAATTAATGCAGTTGGGCTCCTATTAAAAAGTGTTTCCTGTTGAGACTGAAATTGCAGTGAAGGAGGTCTGCTATCACCCTGCAGGCCTCCACCCCTGAATTTGCAGACAATCATAAGGGTCGCAAATTGCTACCTGCCTAATTAATGTTCATTAGGCTGGTCATTTTTATGAACCCCTACATCCCTGTCCGTGCTGGGCTCTCATTTGATGTGTCAAAATGTGATGGGACTTACCAATGCAAACTATTAATACCTAGGGGGAAGATTTACTAACATTTTACGCTGTGTTTGCGTCACAAAAGTGACGCAAATCGGTGCAAAATCTTTTTTTCTGATTTGCTTTCTTTAGCGCTGGAAATAACGCAAAGCAGTGCCTAGTGCTGCTTTGCGTTACTTAGCGCCAAGGGTGCGTACCATGGTTGGAGCATGGTCGTTCCCATGCAACCACCCAAGGTTTCTGACGCTAAACCCTATTTACTTAATAAAGTAGACCTGTTCAGCGTCAGAAGACTGTGCCCTTTTGAAGTAGGCGTAACAAAGAGAATTGCTTTCATTTCTCCTTCCTTTTCCAACTTTACAGCACACATATAAAGCGTGAAAAGTGTTAAAGTAGTATTTTGTACTGAAAGGGTACCCTTCCAGTTCAAAATCTATGCTAGACTCACAGAGACACCTTTGCACTATGGCGCGAAGGTGTCTCCGTGGCGCGCGGCAGCTGATTTCAGTGCCGGCGCTAGGGAAAGGGAGGAGAGTGCCACATTTCTGTAAATATGGCGCTCTCCTCACTTCTTTTCACGCAGCGCAGCATTTGCGACTGCTGCACTGCACGATTAAGTGGTAACTCTAGCCCCAAATTTGCATGGCAAAATGCATTCCCATTCAGAAATCAATTAGTTTATGTAATGTACGTCCCTAATTAGCGAATGGAAATGGAATATCAGGCCCACAATCCTCACACAGATGATTAAATACCACTTCCACTTGTCGATAAAACATTTGATAATGGCGTAAACAAGTTATAATTATTCATTTTTGCCAAGTGATTTTCACATTATGGTTTTACAATCTCTTCTTTCTTTAGAATTTTTATTGCACACTGCCAGCTCTGTGCACCTTGTTAAACGTTTTCTTTCACTTTTGTTTTGGATTGATCACATTTGAAACATTACTACACGTTCACTTTGCGGTCCTAATATTCACAAGTATCACGAATTTATGGCTAATATCTCTGGCTGCTTGTCAAATGTTGGTAGACACTATCTCAAATCAAGAAATAATTCAGTAACTTGTAGGTAGTTGTACCTTTTATTAGACCAACAAAACCAGTGGCACTGATTAGCTCTGTGAAGCGACCTGCCTGGTATGTGGCACCCCTGAAAAGACAACCGAAGATAAATAGAAAATGTAGTACATTAGCTTTAGATACCACAGGGTCCCTTCTTCAGGTGCCAGCTCTTCACCAAGGCTGAATGTTGCCCCTCTAAGGAATTCACAACTCCTCTTCAAAAATTAATTTCTTTTACTACTTTTGTGCTTATTTGTATTGCTCCTCCATCTTGTGAGTTGCAGCCTACCTGTGCCCCAGATTGCAGTGAGCAGAGTCCAGGAAGTGGTAAGGAGGCAGACTAGTGCGGTCTCTTCCCCCCAAGTGTTTAAAAACGATTTTCCCTTTCTGTGATTACTGTCTTTGCCTGTGGTTGTTACAGTTTAAATTTGTAGTTTTAACCTGCCTGTGATTGCATATTTTATCACCTGTTTTGTGTTTTAAACTTGTGGTTTTTCTGCCCATGATTGCTTCCATTTAACGTGTTGAATTGTGGGATTTGCAGTCCAAATTCTGTAGTTTTTCCCTCTCATTCCTGGTGACTATTCAGTTTTCCCTCCAAATTTCTCCTTTGCTCTGTGCTAAGACCTGTATGTTAAACAGTGCACCCTAGCCACCATTTTGTGTTAACAAGCCAGTGAAACCAGCCCCCTCCCCCCAGCAACAGGGATATTCTACATCAGAGGGTGCTTCTGTGAGCTGCTTAAACTGTGTTTAATAGGGACTGTGCACTTCGTTTTTTGGCCAGGAGAGGGAGTAAAGTTTTATTCAAACAGTAGTGTTAGATTTCAAGTTTGTGAGGCCTTTTCCTGCAGAAGTCCAAAGTGTGGATTGAGCCTGTCTGTCTCCTAGGAGATTCTGAACAGGAGAAGCAGCTTCCAACTCCCTGGCCAGCAAACCTTGTCTGAGGTTGCTGGGACCTTATATAGTCTGCTAGTGGTTGGTACATGTATACACTGATTGGTGGTTGTATCTGATGTTTCTATTGGATTGGGTTTGTGTCCTCATTGGTTGGGTATTTGAGTGTTATTATTGGTTTCTGGGTCTGTGATTCAATCAATGTAGGGTTGGGACTAGGGCTAGGGTTATGATTTCTATTGGAAGTAGGGACTAGGGCTTCCTGTGTTGTTGGGACTAGGGTGGAACTAGGGCTAGGGTTAGGCCTTTAATTGGAAGTAGCGATTAGGGCTTCTGGTGTGATTTGTTGCTGGACTAGGTGTGGGACTAAGAGTAGGGTTAGGCTTTCTATTGGAAGTAGGGAGTAGGGCGTAGGGCTTCCTGTCCCATTGGTTGCTAGGACTTGGGTTGGGACTACTGGTAGGGCTAGGGCCTCTATTGGATGTAGAGATCAGGGTTTTTGAACTGATTGGGTGCTTGGACTAGGGCTAAGTTTGGCTGTAAGGTCCTGGTTTCCTATTGGTTCTAGATTTTTAGGGCTAGTGTTGTGATTGGATAGTGTTAGGGCTAGGGTTCCCATTGGCTGACGGGGTCACCTGATTACTAGGGCTATAAAAGGCCAGGCTTAGGGCGTCTCAGCCTGGGTGTTGAGGCTAAGGGCGGAGAGGACAAGGGCAGTTGCCTGTTTGAGCCTGTTTGAAACCGGTCGGGACCAGGGCCAGGAATGCTGCCCTTTTTACCAATCATTAATAACCACCCTATGTATTTGTCCCACTGTACATAAGCATTAATTTTCACTATAGATATGTGCCTATCTTCGTGTATTGCTTTGTATAAACATGTACAATAATTATGTTGTTATAAAAACAAAAGAAAAAAAAAAAAATCTTCTTTGGTCTACATGTACTTGCTTCCCATTGGGCATCTATGTACCTCCATGTACTTGGATCTGTGTGTCTGTTACTTTTCTCCTGAAAAAGCACATCCAATGCACTACCCTATTTGTCATCCGCTACTTCTATCGATATCTTTAATCTGCATATACTTACCTCCTTTATGCATCTATATACTTTCAATGTACTTATGGATCTATATATTTATCACTTTCTTCTAATTTAGCATTTCCAATGCACTACCCTATTTCTCAGCCTATACTTCCCTCAATATATCTTCTAGCCCAACTTTCTGACTCATCTCAAACTTCTTTCTACTACTCTTTCCAATTCACTACCCTATCTCACCCTATACATCTATCATTATATCCTCTACACCCACTCTCTCATTTATCCCAAACGCCATACCACTACTATGTTCCCCAAAATAACCCTTTCTTGACTCTCTCCTACTCTACCCCTGCTTGCATCTTCTGACACCTCCTTTGCTGTACCGATCCCCCAAAACAAACCTTTCTAAACTCTTCCCTCTGACTCTTTCCCTCCAAAAACCCTTTTACTCATCCAAAAGCCTCCTCCTACTGCTATAACCTAAAAAAGAAATCCTTCACTCTTCTATCCCTCCACTATCCTTTTCAATCAAAATAACAGACTAGCATGTTCACTTCTCTAATTCCATATTCCACTATACTAATTCACCACTAATCCTTTATGGGATCCAGAGTAGCGTGCTACTCGCCAACAAAGCGCTTCAACACCCCATCAGGGGTAACAGGCGCTATATGAATGCAAACCTTTCTTTCCCTTCTATCCCTCCACTATCCTTCTCACTCCAAATAACTGACTAATATCCACCACTCAAATTACTTTCATATTTCACCATACTAATTCACCACTAATCCTTTATGGGTTTCCGGAGTAGCGTGCTACTCGCCAAAAGCGATTCAACACCCCATCAGGGGTTAGAAGCGCTATATAAATACTAATCCTTCTTTCCTCTTCTATCCTTCTGCTATCCTTCCAAATCCAAATAACTGACTAACATATCCACCACTTAAAATTTACTTGCATGTTTCACTATACTAATTCAACACTAATCCTCTATGGGTCCCGGAGTAGCGTGCTACTCGCGAAAAGCGCTTCAACGCCTCGTCAGGGGTAGTAAGCGCTATACAAATGCAATTACAATACAATACAAAAATACAATATTAGGAGTATCACGTCAGATACACGTTGAACCTCTTTAATTTGAACATCTTTAATTTACTTATCTATATCGACAAAGTGTTTCACAATTATTTTTTATTTTTCCTGAGGAAACACGATTAAGCGAACTGTTTGGCACTATGTTAAAATCTTGTTTGGTGACTTGTGAAATTAGTTTGTTGATGGTTACAGCTCAATGTGCTGTGGGTTATGTCACACACAAAACACCATAGCGGTATGACATTATATTGCTCACACTGTGCGGGTCTTTCTTCAGGCTAATATATAAAGAACATGAAATAACATTTTGTGGGCGCCCTCCAGACCAGAGCCTGGTGCGCAATAAATAAATAATTGAAACAGAATAGGACGGACTGAGGGACAGTGCCTCTGGACCCATACGATCTCCAACCTGTGGATGCTCACACATAATTTGTAATGTAATGTAGACATCTGCATTTCCTAGGGTGCACAGAGGGGCTGGGTTCCCCACTCCGCAGCCCAAAGACTTTGTAAATCTGTGAAACAACCAGCATATCTTGCAGGGGGCCCATCAATTTAGATTATGCCACTGCACAAAATGACTCTCTGGGCAACAAAAGATGTGTCCAAGGTTTTAAAGGTCCAATTACTTTTACTATCAGATATTGAAACAGATATTACCAAACGTTAATGCCCTTAAATAGCAATCAAAAACTGTTTATCGTTTTTTGTGATTTAGCACAAGGGACATTTTCTCAGCTGCTGTGCTGTGCTTTTCTCCAGTTTACAGTGTCATTACTCTCACTGCTCTCAGATGGATGAGTGTCAACTAATTGTTGAGATAGGTCTTTTGATTTGCTCATGGTACGGCAGTGCAAGAGCTGAACAGAATTTGTATTTTGCACTCTGCTAAAATATTGTATTTACAAAAACGTTTTGCGAGAACTGTAAGTAAAGATTATCCTTTTCTTGCCACATTTCCTGACATTTTCAAAATGTCTAAAGATTTTGAGTCGACAGCGTACATTTTCCGAGAAAAGGTTTTGAAATATTTTTTGTGCCTGTAAAAGTCCACAATATAGATTGTGGAATTTTGGTAGAGCAGAAAATACATAATTTTCCCACAGCTATTAATTTGGGCAAGGGACTAGTTAAAATAACTTATTCCCTCCAAGTGGCTCCATGATTAGTACCTAATCAATATTCTACTCATTATATACATTTTTCATCAGGCAAATTATCCTTTTTTGGATGTGTGGATGCAAAGAAAAGGTCTTGAAACTACTTCCGAATTATGAGCCAATCAGTCAAAGTTCCATAGAGTGTTTTGTGTTTAAAGTACTGAGTCCAGATTAAGAGCCCTGGAAGTTGTCTTAAATTGGCTGTACCCTTTTAATGTCTCCATGAGTCCTGCCCTTATTTCCCCTGCCCAGTTTGAATTTCTTTCAAATCTCATTAGCTGTTCACTTTTCCGTTTCAAAAGCATAGATCAGGAGATTTGATTTGATTTATGCATTTATATAGCGTGTGAATGGCCAGGGGCGTCTAGGCGCTGATACCAGACAATCCAGTAAGGTTAAGGTTACCGATGAAACTGTAAATGAAAATGTTAGTTGGCGAAGAGCCAGGTTTTTTAGCGATTTCCTGAAGGATAGCAACGTAGGGCTATTCTTTATGCAGGCCGGGAGCGAGTTCCATGTTTTGACTATTCCTAGCAAGAAGCTTCTTCCTCCCCATCGAGCTTTCTTGAGCCTGGGAGTTTTTAGGAGTTTGCTATGCATAGATCTTAGATTCCTGGAATGTACATACAAGTTCAGATATTTCTTCAGAAAAAGAGGGCCGGCACCGTGCAATGTCGTGAAAGCTAGGCATTGGTAAATTTGATCCTCTTGTCCACTGGGAGCCAGTGCAGGGTTCTCAGACAGTGGGAGACTGGCTGGGACCTAGGGATATCCAGCAGTAGTCTAGCTGCGTCATTTTGGAGACGCTGTAGTCTCTGTAGATACTGCGATTGGATACCCATGTACAAAGCATTGTCCAATATGGACAGGGCTAATGCTGTTACAAGTGTTTTTAGGGAGTCGGGCGTGATTATTTTTAAGATGAAAAAGATAGCGGAGTTGAGGGTACTGCTCTGATTTTTGAAGGTCAGTTTGTCATAAAAAATTAACCCTAAGTTTTTCACCTTCTGCACCGGAACTGAAAGTCTCCCAAACTGGGAGGCCACCATCTGGGTGACCAAAAGGAGGTGTCAGTACCTAACAGAAAAACCTCAGTCTTTCCACCGTTCAATTTTAGGCAGTTGGAACTCATCCACTGGTTTACCTGAGTCATGCAGCTATTAAATCGATCTACTGTCTCTTCAACATTGCTTGAAACTGACACCACTAACTGGGTGTCATCAGTGTATGAGACAACTGAGAAGCCGAACTGTCTGATGATTGTAGCCAGCGGGGTAACATAGAGATTTAAAAGCGTAGGGCTCAGGGACGAGCCCTGTGGCACCCCACAGGGGAGTTTGAATGCTCGGACGAGAAAGCTCCAGACTCTACTGATAGAACCCTATCAGAGAGAAATGATGTCAGCAGCTTAAGGGCGGTACCTCTGATTCCCAGCTCATATAACATGTTGGCTAATATTATATGGTTCACTGTGTCAAAGGCCACCAATAGATCTAGCAGAATCAGGGCGGCCTTGCCACCAGCGTCCAGCATTGCTCTCAATTCTTCTGCCACCATGACCAGAGCTGTCTCAGTGCTATGCCCCTCCCGGAACCCGTATTGTGAGGGATCTAGAAGGTCCATGGAGGAGATGAAACCCGTGCGCTGTGTATTTAGTATTTTCTCTAGCACCTTAGCCGGGAAGGGTAGTCTAGCGATAGGTCTGTAGCTGCTAGGAGTAGCTGGAACGCGATTGTTTTTTTTTTTTAGGAGTGGTAGAATATATGTTGTTTTCCAATCGTCAGGGAAAGTGCCTGAACAGATTATCTCCTTGAATACAACACCTAGTTGTACACTGATGATTTTAGGAACAAGGTGCAGTATTTTGGGAGGACAAGGGTCGAATGGAGCCCCTGAGTTGGATGTTTTTACCACCTGAGTGATCTGTCCTGTTGGAGGAAGGGAAAAGGAAGTAAACGGATTGGGTGGAGAAGGAGAAGTGCCTGTTAGAGGGTTCCCAGATACGGTTTTATCACAGTCCCTAAGGCATTTGTACACTATCTCCACTTTGTCCCTAAAAAACGGTGCCAATAAGTTACAAAAATCGACACTACTTTCCATCCTGGGTGACTCTGGTAGTTTGGCTAGGCTTTTAACTGTAGAGAAAAGCTCCTTACTGGAGTTCTTTGCCTGCAAAATGTTAGTTGAGACGTATTTGCTTTTTTCTACCATTATCAGTTTCTTATAATCTGCCAGTGATTGTGCATGTTTTGTTTTTTCTATAGGGTTATAGTTTCCTCTCCACTTCTCCTCTATCCTTCTGCAGACTTGTTTCTGTGCTCTTAGTTTGTCGGAGAACCATGGTTCTGAGGGGTTTTTCCGCCTGGTAAAGAAGGTCTTCACCAGGGCCAGGGGGTCGACTGCTGTATTGATCCAGGTGGAGATCCTGTGAGCGGCAGTATTGGCGTCAGTAGTAAGGTCTGGCTTTGAGCAGGATAGGGACACTTGTAAAGTGAGGGGGGTCAATATTCCCCCAATGACGATCTTTAGATGTAACACAAGGGTTAATAGCTCTCGAAGTGTGCTGATCAGTACTCAGTGAAAACATTATAGCTTCATGGTCTGACCATGGGACGGGCAACACTTCAGTTACCTTCAAAGATGGATTTGAAGTAAATATGCTATCTAAGGTATGACCTGCGTCGTGGGTAGCATGTTCGACGATCTGTCTCGAGGAGAAACTAGCCATAGTGTCGACTAGTGAGGTTGTGTCATGGTCCTCCAGTTTTTCTAAATGATAATTAAAATCTCCCAACATTGTAAAATTGGCTGCATTGATACTAGATTCTATAAAAGGGCTAATGGCTTTCAGAAAGGTGGTTCTTGACCATGGGGGCCTGTATAGTAGAAGGCCCTTAAACGTATAGTTTTTACTTAACATAATCCAAAAGGATAGCACTTCGCAGTCTGGAGAGCTTCCTGTTGTGCACCCTGAAACTAGCAAATCATCTCTAAAGATAATTGCTAGCCCCCCACCCCGCTTGTCTGCTCGGTCAGCTCTAAGAATCGAGTAGCCTGCTGGGATTGTTAAGCCCAGCTCTGGGTCGGGAGCTTCGTCCGCCCAGGTTTCAGTGACAAATGCCAAGTCGAGCTTATATGAGCCCACCATCTCTGCGAATTCTGTATTGTGTTTTGGTAAGGAACGTGCGTTAATGAGCATACCCAGGAACACCTTCATGGCTCCTAGTTGCGAATGTTTGTACGGGGTAACAGCAGAGCTATTTCTGATCTTTGTGAAGGTCAGGTGTAGTTTACACTGCTCCCATTGCCTGGGCTCACACTGTAGGTCTAATAAGGGGCAGTTGGGATTTTTATCTGCCTTATTTAGGGTCAGTAGTTCATCCCTGGAGTAGTTAATGAAAGACCCAGCTCCTGGGGAAAAACGGGCTGGGGTAGTGGCGCTGGGCGCGATCCAGGCACGGTCGGGCGCAGTCGGGCTTGCCTCTGGCGAGCCCGCTGCACGTCCGCTCTGGCATCAGGCTAAATAGGTGGTTGCAGCGGGAAACTAGCCCGTGCACCACCGGGAACTGCCTGCGGACGCCAGAAGTGAGGGAACGAGTGACCGGTCAATACACGCCCTCCGTACAAACGGCACTAGACGCGGTGGAACAGGGTAGAGACCGAGACACCGAGGCCCAGCAGGTGAGTCACTCTGTGTCAGCAGTGCGGCAGAGAGTGCAAAATTGCAGCGAAATGAGGAAATAAACCAAAAGATGCTAAAAGAATAAAAATGTTTAAAAGCAGCGATGCTAACAGTAAAAGTAACAGATGAGAAGTTTTTAAAATTAGATGTGCAGCAACCGTGGCAACCGTACCGCTAGATGATTCTGCCTAAAATGTCACATAACTATTGACTTCTATTTTTTTTTTTATTGAAAGTAACTTACTCCCATAATGTTTGGTCGGGATCTAATAACACAGCCAAAAAGGTGAATTGACTTAAAGAATTTTATGACTTCCTCGCAAAAACAACTAAGAGAAGTTCTGCCTGGTCACATTATGAGCTGTCTGAATTAACTGAAAATTGAAGACCTGTGAGAAGCAAGAAAATGACTGTGAGTTTGCACGTTATTTGAGGCCTGGTATAGAAAGTTTTGATTATTGTAATAACTTTTTCTCTGTTTTATTTAATACATTTACATAGTTTTGAATCTATCAAAGCATCACCAGATTATCTTCTAGATATGCAGACTTTTTCTCCACATAAACTACTGAAATATTGACATTGGCATTGGAAAAGTACTTTCTAAATTATTTTTAAGTGATCACTAATTTGGAAATGTGGCAATGGGCTTAATATTTCTTAATTGAAAGCAAGAATGTTATAGTATTACCAACATTGTTTTCCCATGATGGATAAAAAAAATGAGGTGCCTGCTTGTAGCCAATATGAATCTTTTTGCAGGGAGTATTAGAGTATTAGGAGCGGTAGCATGTTCATTTTTATTGCGTACTTCTTGAGTTATCAAAATATAGTTCCAAAAGCACTATACTATATGTAGAAACTCCAGAAACATATCTGATGCCAGTACCTTTGCAGCCCACATGATCTACCTTTCAGTATTGTAGAATTCTTAACTGTTATTTCAATTGATGCAATGTTACCTTTATGAAATATGACTACACATTAAGTACATTTATGGGAACCAAACATTTTGTTGATACATGAGCGCTCATGGAGTGATGTGCTCATCCTTTATTGTTCCTAGCAAAGCTCCACTTGAACCAAATTATAAAGAGCACGTAGGCTCTCTTAATTTGAAGAGTTTGTTCCATGCATTTGCATCCTTGCACAGAACAGTCTGCCCTTATTGCCTAAACAGCAGATTGGTGTTCACTGCATACGTAGATGGTACTAGGCCGGATTCTCCTCCTTGTTCGACCAGGCACTTTGGGTAGGATCTTGAAAGTTTTGGGCATGAATTCCATGCAGGATTCTCGGAATTTCTTGATCCTCCAGCAGTAGATGACAGGGTTGAACACAGACTTGAGGTAACTAAGCCACAGAATGCAAGTGCTGGTAATGTAGAAGGAAGGGCTGTAGTAGAACGTCCTGCTGAACACCGAGAGCAGGCTGAAGATGGTGTGCGGCAGCCAACAGAAGGAAAAGCCGATAAACAGGATCAAGATGGTGGTGAAGGCCCTGGTTTTGAAGCTCATGTCTACGTTCATCTGGTGTGGCCTCTGTAGCCCAATGAGACCGAGTTTGCTCACCTGGCTCAAGCAAAGGCTCTCGGCATGGTTGTGAATTCTGACGGCATTCCTCCGCACGGTGTTGAGAATGCAGAGGTAAGAGTAGAGCATGACACTGAAGGGGATGAAGAAGATGGCCACCAGCAACATCACAGCGTAGGCTCTGTCGGCTGGAAAATCGGTGTACCCAAGGACGCACTGAGGTGCGCGAGCAGGCACTTCCACAAATGACCAACCAACCACTGAGGGAAACGAAATGCAGAAGGAGAGGGACCAGGATATTGCAATCATGATCTTGGCACGGTGAGGGTTCAGTTTGTCTTGCCGTTGAACAATTATTAAGAATCGATCAACGCTAATGATCAACAATATGGCAACTCCTTCTAGGACAAAAAACCAGTACAGCATGGCTGATATGCGACAGAAGTGAGCCCCAAAGTGCCAGTTCACTGTAATTAGGGTGACTGCAGTAAATGGCATGCAGAACAGGGACAACATGATATCGGAGAAGGCAAGAGTTGCCAGGAGAAGATTAATAGCCGAACGCATGGCTGGCTTCTGATAAACAATGAGGCAAACAATGGCATTGCCCAGGAAACCAATACCAATCATAAGGACCATTGTCATTGCCAATAATATCCTAAGTGGGGCTGGCATAGTTATGACGTGTGAACCAATATCTGTGCCATTCGGAGCAGAAAAAACATAGCTGTCCATGGGAGTGTTGTTGCAGGCCATCACTGCAACACCACCGGAGGCAAAGCTGCAAATGTTAATTTCTGTTGATTAACGTTAATATTGTTCCCTGGAAAAATCCTCTGCATCTTGAGAAGGGCCTTGTAGAGGTCACACAAAGGCACAAATTGAGTCCTTATACTGTGTCCAATCCAAGAGCTGTGTCACATATGGAGCATCCTCTCAAACGTGGATCCACCTGTAAAAACAATAAAATGCATAAGACATACGGACATAACCGAAGGACACCGCTAATAAGATTTCAGACATAAACACTCAAACGTAGCTAGAAAAACATTTAGAAGATATAGCAGAAACATCAATTAAAAACTGAACTGCGTCAGAAAAATTATGTCTATGTTCCTGTTATTTTTTTGTGGATTTGAGTTTTGAACACATTCAGGGTATGCTAACCAGAGGCGTTTTTCATAGTGCTGGCCAACGAGCTATAAGCAAGAAACAAAGGGGCATATTTACAAGGGGATATCGCCACCAGAACGTCCCTTTTAGCGATATTTACAAAGTGGTGTTAAGCCACTTTTTGTGGCATGTCTGCAAGTGCTTACCAAACACACACATCATTAATTGTATACAAAGGTGCAAAAAAGTGCATTCTGGATCAATGGAGAAATGTAAATCCATTGTTCCTTTGACTGCAAGCTTCCTGGCACCATACAGGCAGTTCTGTATTTTGAGACTGGATTGTGCTTGTCACAAATACAGTTCCTCAGGATTGGAGCGTAACTGCAGAAAAAATATTAGCAGGCCTAGGATACATGGTGCAAGTAGGCATGTTCTCCAGGAGTCTGGGAGAACACACTTACTCACCCCCCCCATCCATTCATTCACAAACATGCACTCGTGCCTACTTACACCCATCCATTCACAAGCACATATGTATGCACATGCTCACACCCAACCATTCAATCCCAAGCACACACAAATTTACATCCACCCATTCACAAACACGTACACACACATTCTTGCACAAACCCATTCACAAGCACAAGTGCGCAAATACACATACATTCATACATGCGCACACATACCCAAACATTAAATAAAGTACTTACCTGGCGGGCCGTGACGTTGAAGGCAGGACCAGCAGGAGGCTGGGGTGAGAAGCACGATGGCCCAGGAAGGAGCTTGAGGCTTCGGAAGAGAAGGAAGAAACAAGATCTTGAAGCCTTTTCTCATTTGCTAACCTTGTAAAGGGCGAGCCAATGAGAGGGGAACCATCCTTAAATCATCATAGAGTGGGGTAGGGTAAGTGAGGCTTGCTGATTCCACCACACTCTGTGACAAGTTGGGAATGGGTGGTGTGAGGTGTCACTGATTGACAATCAGCCCTGGGCATTTCAGGGCCTAAACTTAAAGCACACACAACTAAGTCTATCAATGACTCTTCCCCGCATCATCAAGGGAAGGATTCTCACAGGGCTTTGATCGGCTGATGATGTCACTGTCCTCTGGACTGAGAGATCTTCAGGCCGGCAAACCTTGGCTTATTAGCACATGTAATGTGCCTGGCTGCCTGACCCACACATGATGATTGTCTTCCAGGCTGATCTTTGCTCAGCCTAAACAACATTCAGCATCCTTTGAAGTGGCAGGGGGTGGGGGGGGAACAGAGCCCCGATACATTTACTGACAAGCTGCCACTTGCAGGGGTAATGATAACTGCAAACATATTATAACGGAGCCCCACATCGTCTGTGTGGTATTCGTTGGCGTGCTTACATATGCACCAGGAAGCCTATCTTGTTGAGGCTTCCATACTAAACACCATATGTGCCCATTACTGCTACTGACCACAACTTATCAGTGTCTCTAAATTACCAATTTGTGAAAACACATGTATCCACAGTCCTGTAATACATGGAGAAATCTGATAGTGCCAAACCTCCCATATTTCTGATGCTGTGTGCTAATAGGGCTCCCCTTCTCTGCCAAATAAATTTCAAGGTAATTTTCTTACATTTTACAAAGACCTCTCCACAGACCAGGGCAGGTAGTGCCTCAAATACGTAGTGGATCCTAGGAAACACATTAGTTTTAAACTTCTTAATTCTACCTACCCATGAGAGAAAGAAGAGAGCTCACCAGCAATAGTCACTGCATTGGAAGTGCAGTAATTACAGATAGTTAGCTTTATAAAATGCCTGCAGGATCTGGAGTGATGTGTATTTGAAGGTATCTGATAGAGCACGTCGCCCGCCTAAAAGCAATCTGTGGTGAAAGAGTATTGACTTCACCAGGAGGTAGTAACAAATTTACAATGTCCAATGTTGAGAGGCTTATTTCTAAACCAGTAATTCCCTCAAAGGGTGATAGCTTAGTTTGAAGAGCTGGGATGGATGTGCTAGGATGGATGTGCTAGGATCTGCTGATCTGAAAATGGCGTAACTTTATGTGCGTCTCGAGACAGTGGGATGCCGACTATATCATCTGCTTTAACGCCCACAGCAGAGCACAATGATCAAAGCAAATAAAAGAGGTGACAAAGGGCGCCCCTGATGTGTGCTTCTACATAAGGGAAAGGATTGTGATAATTAAACATTCAAGGAGACCCCTGAAGTTGGGAAATGATACCATGGAATTACCATAAGGAAACATATTGTCCCAAATCCCAATTTATGGAGAGCTTTTCCTAAAAATCACCTGTCCATCTGGTCAGAAGCCTACCTGGCCATCCAGCAAGACTAATACTGTTGGTACCCTTCTTTGTTTGACATTTTCATCCAGGTGGACTATGCGGCAAATGTTCTGGACTTGTACATAGCAAGGATATAGATTCCTGATATTTAGACTGTTCATCCTCAGATAGTAGGTTAGAGGCATACATGTTTAAATAGTGTCCCCGAAATGCCTCCAGTTTGTCTTCGAAAGTAGTGGTCTGGCCCATAAAGATCATTATGTCACCAACGTATCCTTCTTTTCTGTCTTAAGTGTCATGCTAGGTGTGCCTACATCGCTTTCCTAAGGCATAAGTGGGTCAATCTTGCTCTATTGTTGGCCATGGCACTGAGTTTGCACTTGAGTGACGCTACTGTATATCGCAATCCTTATGTTCCGTCTGTGCTTTATTAAAGTTTCTCTTCTAAGATATCCCTCTTTATTCATCTCACTAATAGTAAAGGGAGTCATTTATGGGTGCCCTGCGTCACTTTTGCACCACGTAAAGTGGTACATGCGTGACGCTTGGCTCTGAATCAGATTTATGAAGCAACACAAAGCAACCCTGCATGGCTTTGAGTGGCCTCATAAATCTTGAGTAAGGCGATGCTGCGCAAATCTCCTAGTTGCCTTACTCTGCGCTTGGGAGGCGTTCCACGGGCATTGCAGTGGGTTTTTTCACACAACACCCATGGATTTTGATGCTGTCCCAGATTTACAAAATCATGTAAACCTGGGGATGTGGCAAATCCTTATGCCTCCCGAGGTGAGGTGTAACGAGGAGAAATATCTTTATTTCTCCTTGTTCTTGCCTCTTTCTATGTGTGCTGCATTCTGCAGCACACATAGAAAAAGGAAAACGCCTCTTATGATTGTTTCTGTGCAAGAAGGTGCCCCTTTCTGTGCAAAAACAATCCTGCATGCAACGAAGGCACCCTGACACCATGGTGCAAGGGTGCCTGTGTTGGAACTAGGCTGCTGAAACGGTGCCAGCGCAAGGAGGAAGGACAGGAATGCACCATGTTGCAGAAATACAGTGCATTCCTGCCCTTTCACTTTGGCGTAGGGCAGCGCAGCAAGGTGACTTGCTGCGCTGCCCAACGCCAAAATCCCGTGAATGAGGGCCAAAGTGACTAGAGGGCCAATACATTTTCCCCACTAAGACAGCGTTGAAGGTGATATTGCCAGTTTCATTAGGAGTATTCATCTGGAAGAATTATTGAATTTGGGATTGGCTATGTAAACATTATTTTTTAAATATGACCAAACACTTCATTTTACAGCACAATTCTCTAAATATTTTACCTAAGATCCCATAGATTTTATAAACATTTCCGAAAAGAAAGTTGTGAAATGTCAACTTTTAAATTTCAGCTTCGCGTAACAGTAACTTCTGCAGCCATGTTTTGTGGTCCATGCTAACCATGCTTAAAGGAAGTTCACATTGTTTTGACCTTTCAAACTTCTTTTTCATATCTTCGCTTCTAAGACAAGACAAGAAAGTGCCGATTAACTTGCTCAGCCAAAAAAGTTTACATTTTTATTAGAAGCTAAAGGCCCTCTTCCTCCTTTCTCTTGATCTCAGGCCCAGACACGTGGGTACTCCCGTTGGTTTACGAAGTTGTTTGATCCCCATTGGAAGCCTGTATGTGATATATTACATCTGTGCTTTGCCTTTACTTGGGGAGCTCGCTCATTTTACAATTTGCATGCCCCCCCCCCCCCTTTTGGCCGAATCTGTGGCTTATAGATATTATGATAATTCATTCTCTTTTGTTAACAAACCTTTTCTGACTTCGGTTGATGTGTGTGCAGATTTTCCTTAACATAAACATTCAATAGGCAAGGGTCTGGCATACCACCCATAAGTGTTCCTTTTCTGTAGCAACAAATCATGCATGTGCTCATAAAAATCTTATGTGCCTTTTAAGGTTGGATGGGCTGGCGATTTTGAAGCCTATCCAAGCCAAAAGCAGGTCCCAGTCGACAAGGGCTTGTCTGTGTTTCTTATAACCGGTCCAGGCATCACCTAAGGTATGCCTGGAGTGGGCCAGCTTTGAGAGCAGTAGAGGATCTGCTGGAAAATAATCCAGTGCCCGGATTTATCAAAGGATTGCATTGCTCTTGCGTCATGCAAAGTGACGCAAGGGCAGGCAATGCAGGGCCTCATTTATGAAAACTATTGCATTGCTGCAATAAAACAGTGATGCAACAGTTTTCACTGCACCCTCCTTGCGACACGATGGATGCGCCGTATTTAATGTATGGCGCTCCGTGTCGCAAGGAATGACAGATACGTCAGGAATCCTGACAAATCTGTCGGCGCAAAAGTCACACATTACTGGAGTTGTGTTGCAAGCATGATGCAACTCCAGCAATGCATGGGGTAGCCTGTGCCTATGGCACTGCGTCACCTTTACCCCTGCCATGAGGCAGGCGTAAGGTTTTGACTCAGTGGCGTCCTAGAAGTGTTGCAGTGAAATCTCAGACTTCACTGCAACACTTCTACGACCCTTTTTTACGTGGGAACACCCACCCTCCATACATTATACCTGACGCAGGTATAATGTGGTGCGGGGCTTTACAAGGTGACGCATCTGCCTAGATGTGTCACCTTGTAAATATGGCGCAACATGGTGTATTGTTTACGCTGCTCCTGCGTTACGAAAAGTGAAGCAACTGCGGCGCAAAAGTGTTGCAAGGCCATCATAAATAAGACCCGCAATCCTTAAATCAGATTTACCAAGCCACGCAAGGCCACCTTGCGTGGCCCTGCGTGGCTTGGTAAATCTGGAGTACTGCAAGGCAGCGCAAGTCGCTGCCTTGCATTACTCTGTGCCGGGAAGGCGTTACATGGGTGGAGCGTGGGTGTTGCCACGCATCCACCCTGCTTTTTGACGCATTACCAGATTTACCAAGACTGGTAAACCTGGGAATGCGTCAAAATCGTACACCTTCCCGATAGAGGTGTAACAAGGAGAAATATCTTTATTCCTCCTTTTTGTTTACTCTTTCTAAGTGTTCTGTTTTCTGCAGCACGGGTAGAAAGAGGAATATTCCTTTAAGGACGGTTTTTCTGCAGGAAGGGCCACCTTCCTGCACAAAAACAACCCTGCTTGTAATGCTGGCACTCTTGCACCATTGCGCAAGGGTGCCTGCATTGGTGCTTGGCAGCACACAGTGCGCCAGCGCAGGGATAGAGCAGGAATTCGCCATATCTTCATTGATATGGCTCATTGCTGCCCTCTCCATTTAACGCGGAGCAACAAGTTGTCTTGCTGCCTTGTGCTGCATCAAATAATGATGAATCTGAGCCCTGGTGTTTTGTGGACGACCACTTTAAACTGGTCCTAGTCACTCTCAGGCAATTAATGTAAGGATTGTAAACTGGTATTAAAGTGATGTCTCCTACTTTGACTTTCTCTCTATCTCAGTATTTACTGCAGTAGTCCAGCCATGCTATGACATAACCTTTATCAAAATAACCAAAATTATGAGTTGGAATTTTAGACAAGACACTAGTCTTTTTAATAACCTTTAGCTTCTGCATTATCCCTGCAGTGACTGCATTAAACTTGGAGTTAACACAGTGGGCATTATTTGAGATGACCCCCCAAGTTTCTCAGTTGAGTGACAGATGATAGATAGTGCTGCCAGTGACCTATTTGATCCAATGGGCAGGTACAAAAAATCTAAATATGAGATAAGCAATATCGCAGCAGGGGCAGCTCCTCCATTTGAGCGGATGATCGTCGCCCAACATACCCCAGAGCTGAAAAATAAAATGGTAATAAAGTTCATTTATTACTGTTTTATTTTTCAGCAACCTGTCCTGAACTAAGTGTCAGGAGGGGGCGGGGCCAGCGCTGCAGAGTAGCAGCAACAGAGAGCTATACGCTTTAAAATGCGCATATCTCTTTGGCTGGCTGTCTTGGGCCGGCCAGCCAGACATGCTCATTTTAAAGTTCTCTAACCTTGTTATCTTAGACAGCTGGGTTAGAGAAATCGCAGGCCTCCAGTGCTCTTAGGAGCACTGGGAGAGCCTGCTCTATCCACTCCGGGCGCTGCTTTCATTCTGTGAAAGCAGCACCAGGATTGGGTAGTGCAGTTTCTTGCATCGAGAGCTTCCGTGAGGAGAGAAGACACCCGAGGGAGGAGGACGTTGCGCTGCAAGATAAAAGGTAAGTCTATTTTAATTATTATCTTTTTTTGTGCCCCCACCCCACCACCCTCTGGACAAGCCAGCCGCCACTGTATCGCAGTCCTTTTACCATTGGGAAGCAGCTGGTCCAACCTCAATGGCTTTAATGCTTATTGAGCAAATTGCAGCCTCTGCTGCTAACCAACTGGTAGCAGACAGGTGTGTTCTTTATAGACTTCTGAAACTGAATCTGATACTATTTTCATTAGACTGTGTAGTGATCAAGTCCACGCAGGTTCAGGTGATTAAAGAGGTTTTATTGAAGATGGTACAAGATCACAGGGAGACCATATCAAGAAACTCTCAAGACCCCACCAGGAGCAGCCAGCAGGCAGCTCAGCCCAGTCAACTGTGACTCATTTGACTCACAACATTCCAAGGCATGTCATCACTGTAAGATTCTACAGGAAGGGCATGCATAACATGGAAGTCAGGATATAACATATCCCCCTTTCTCCCAAATAAACAAAAGAACAACAATGAGAGAACAAGGGAGAAGAACCGAGAAAAATAAAACAGAGGAAACAGAACCGTAAGAAGAAAGGAAAACAAACATAGAAACCATCCTCCCTTCTATACACAACAGAAAAGAAGAAAAAACAAGAACGTCAGAGAAGAGGAGAAAAGGAAGCACGCACGACTGCCCCAAAACACACCCACTGGCCAGAACGGGAACGTGAGGAGGCTGAAAAATGAAAAACCAACAGAGCAAGAAAACACAACAGAAAAGCTGAGTAAAGGTCAGAATCCACACGAGACACGAGAAGAAGACCTCAGAAGAAAAACAGAAATGAAGAAAGAAATAGGGAAGATGAGGAAAGTAAAAGGGGATTCCTCATCCAAACACCATTATCATTACACAATGACAAAAATGTAATGCAAAGATAACAGTGCAAAAATAACAATATAAAGTCCAATATAAACAGTACATACCTAGCATAGAACCCATGAAATGCACCCAACATAAGGGTATAAAACGTAAGCTAAATATGTAAATATATATTAACGGCGTTAAATAGTGGGTAAGAACCCGAAAACATGGGTGGGAACCCATGACGAATCGCTTGGAATGGAGATCCGTAACAGATGCTAAGGGACTAACACCCTCGCATAGAAAGGCTAAAAGAGTATGGGTGGGAACCCGGCAACTATACATGTGTGGGTAAGAACCCGTAAACAGTCTCTAGGTTATAGAGAAAGACACATATGCAACAGGACTGTAACCCTTGCATGTATGCAGAACGGACTAAAACCGTTGCAAAGATCCCCTGTTAGAAGGGAAAACAGAATAGTGTAATGGACTCTTGACGGCGCTTACCAACTTGGCGTATACCTAGGGTCCATGGACAATTGTGTTGAAGGCAGACCAGAGATCCACGCCGGTGAGCGACTACTCACCCGAGCTTCAGAAGACAACAAGTGTAGGAACACCAAAAGTAAGTATGAAAAACTATGGACTCTTTACAGCGTGTATCTTGACGGTGTGTACCAACAGGGTGAATACCAAGGGTCCTAGAGTAAATAAAGTACGATGTTGAAACTACGGTACCCATTCAAAAATCCTAAGAAGGATAAAACTGGAGAAAAAAAACAATTTGAAATAAAAGATACCTCTCTAAAAACGCTGTGTACTCCAGAGGCTCGACGTGCAATATGTGACACCCAGATTGACAAAACGATATTATGTGAGAAAGAAAACATGGAAAAGAGCAACCAATCAACATACAACTTGAGACAAAAAAAGATCCAGAATAGATGAGCAATAAAGTACTTTACAAGAAGGCCGACGCCAAAACAAAATCTCATCCCACAGTTGAACATTACCATGCTCCATTAGAGAAAACACTAAGTCACTTGTTCATGTAGTGAAGTCACTGCCGCTCTGATAAGCGTCTCCATAGAGTTTTCCCAATTTCAGGAGTACGTGGTTGGCAGAGACGAGAGTAAACATGCAGCAACCGATAGATCGTGGGACGTAGCAGTCACAGAGTGATTAAGTAAAAACAGTACCTGTAGTGAAGGAACAGCAAAAACTACACCGATGACTTTTGAAGCAGTGAACAGCTTGAGGAGAGAAGCAACCCAAGGACGTTGAAACAAACTTTATAAAAGCGAACAACGTGGTTGGAAGAGCAATGAAGTACGCAGGAAGCTGCAGAGGACTTGATGAGGCGTGCCAAACATAAGATGGCGGCACGCAAACTTACGGTGAGCCGGGTGGCTCTAGGCACATCTGTGCAGGAGAGCGTCTGTCAGCAGCGATGAGCTGCATCAAAGCAATGACGTGACGGAAGGTCCGGAACGTCGAAGGGGAACCATGGAGACATCGGGGAGGAAAGCAAAGACAGGTAGGAGTGCGCGCGCTCAGCATGTCAGCTCGAGACAAATTTGTAACGGTTCAACTGCCCTGAAAATCATGAGATGGAGGTCTCGTGCCAATTTTAAACGGTGCACAGACAAACGTAAAAAGACAGTCTCTGGTACGATAAAATAGATAGGCAGACTGCGCACTTTCACACGGGGCTGTGGGGATATAAGCAACACGTAGGCAGCATAAACTAAGCAGGCAGAGCGAAAATGACCTTGAGCTTAATCCAGTTGTAGAAGATTATTCACGCAGCATCACCATATGAAAAAGGCAGACAATGTAGATTTGAGCCAGTAGCACTCTTCTTGCCCCAATTAGTACAAACGTCGATACAGTCCCACGTAAGATTGAGGGGGAAATCCCAGCTGTCAGACCACGACTCTCCCACACAGGTTGAGGAACAGAGAGAGGTTAATGTCAAGAGAGGTGCAGACAAAATGGCATGGCTAGCGCACACATATAATAGCACACTTCTTTACCAGACAGTGTAGGCGTCCATGTGTGGCAATTGAAGGCACAGCACAAAACAAGTAGAGTGCAGACGTTGGTGAAAAGCAGGCTTACCCTCACTTGAAGGCACAGCACAAAGCGTAGACGTTGACAAGCAGGCTTACCCTCACTGAAGGCCCAGCACAAGACGCGTAGGAGTTAGTGGGAGTAGACGCCCAAGGTTGGAATGGGCAGCTCCTGTAGTGGCACTTCCCCATAGGCACAGGAACAACTGGCAGGCTGAAGTGGGCGACCGATGGGAGGTCACTGGTGGGGTCAAGGATGCCAGTTGAAAGTAGATGCTTAGCTTGAGTAGCTGTAGAGTCTGTACTTGAAGTAGTTTGAGGTTTGAAGAGGTGATAGATGTGGGTTCCTTTGAAGATCGTCGCCAAAAATTGTAGTGATCAAGTCCACGCAGGTTCAGGTGATTAAAGAGGTTTTATTGAAGATGGTACAAGATCACAGGGAGACCATATCAAGACACTCTCAAGACCCCACCAGGAGCAGCCAGCAGGCAGCTCAGCCCAGTCAACTGTGACTCATTTGACTCACAACATTCCAAGGCATGTCATCACTGTAAGATTCTACAGGAAGGGCATGCATAACATGGAAGTCAGGATATAACAGACTGGTCTATGAACACGTAAATACACAAATATTTCCGGCCTACAAAACATAACCTTGATGGACTATACTGGATTCTAGCATATGATCAAAGGAGCTGATTCCCTTTCTGTCTAGCTGGAGCAGACTGCCCAGGAAGAAAGCAAACTACACAAATATTACTTGATCTTGTAGTATCCAATAGCCAGTAGTGGTGTAGCCTCCAGCACTAACCTGAGGGGGCATTAAACACAAATTAGAACCCTATCACGAAATGATTGAAAGCTTCTTCTCAATCACTGCTCACCTCTGTGTGTGATCAACAATATCAAAAAACACTGAGATCATCAGCATGACCAGTATGTATGGATCTCTGCAGTTTCCGACTATTCAATATGGACGAGAAGGTTGCTTCTGCTTGTCTAAGACAAAGATGGCCTCCATATAGTTTTGTAACTGTTTGGTGACACCTTTCCCGGTTCCTTTACCACAAAGGAAATACTTTATTTGCTGTCAGTCTATAACACCACTGAATTATAGACTGACAGCAAAGAAAGTATTTCCTGTCAGTCTATAATTCAGTGGTGTTCTGTGAAGGTCCAGGAGGGCTGGACTTAAGCCACATTTTCTGAATAACCACTGGCTGTGTAAATAAGTTCCATCTACATTCATTGTACGTAAATGCCGGCCCTTATAAATGGTGACCTTGAACCCTGAGATTGTAGGGAGGAAAATTGACAGCCCACAGTGGAGGGCGTGAACGCATTGAAAACCTTGGTTACTGCCCTGACTGTGGAGACTGTTGTTTGCCTCCTCCGACAGGCAGTGCCAACACCTCCTCACACCAGAGCAAAAGGGTGCCAAAGAGAGGCAGAACATTTGAAGCATGTAAGCACATCAGCTCCCTAAATTCCTGAACTGTATCTTGCTGCCCAAGGCTGACAGGCCCCCAAAGACCCTTTAACACACCCTGCACCACAAAAGACCATGGACAATCAGCAAAACTGGCCCAGCAACACTTGCTGGGCAAAGGCGCCTGTCTCCGTAACAAACTATTGGAGGAAGGAAGGCAAATATCCAAAGTGAAAACCATGGATCAACTTGCTCCACCCACACTCGAATCCATGTTGGAAGAGTAAATTGAGGGCTATGAACGAATGAAAGTCAATCATGTAACACAAAATTGATACTATAAATTATAGAAATGAATATGCTTTGTACGGATGTCTTGAAAATCAATCATGGGTTCATTCAAAATGAACTTCGATTTACTTAAGTTTCATCCGAGGTTAAGTCAATCAGATCATCGACTTCGACGCTACAGTTGGATGTGAAAGTTATGCAGGCTCGCCTGGAAGATACTGAAGGCAGATCAAGAAGAAACAATATTCAGATCCTGAAGGTGCCTGAAAGATCCAAAAGATAAAGGCCCAGATGCACCTACCTCTCACACAATGCAGTGCAGCACCCAAAGTTGCTGCGCTGTGTTGTGTGAGAAGGAAAGAGCAGGAAAGTGCCATGACTACAGAGATATGGCATTCTCCTCCCCTCTCCCTAGCGCCAGCGCACAATCAGGCTGCCAAGCACCATGCACACACATTTGCACCTTGGTGCAAAAGTGTTTTTCGTGAGTTTAGCATAGGTTTTGTACTGGAAGGGTATCCTTCCAGTGCTAAATACTATGCCTAGACAAGCTGTAAAACTTTTCCCATTTTGTATGTGTGCTGTACAGTGTAGCACACATGCAAAGTTGGAAAAGAAAGGGGATATAAAAGTATTTCTCCTTTTAACACCTGCTTTCAAGTGGCACTATTTTTTGTCGTAAATCCCTGCCAACTATTGTTAGTAGACAGGGGTTTGCGTCAAAAACCAAGGATGGTTGCATTGGAATGCCCATGTACCACCGATGGGACGTCCCTTGATGCAGAGTAACGCAAAGCAGCACTTCATGCTGGTTTCCATTAATTTTTCTTACAAGCCAACGCAAATAGCAATTTCTGTTGGTTTGTAAATCCTAAAAAGGATTTTGCTTTGATCTGCATTAAAAAAGTAACGCAAACTCAACACAAAACCTTTGTAAATCTGACCCAAAGTGTCCAACTGCTTGTGGAGGAATAAATAAAAAACAGTTTTCAGTAAAAATGTTGTGGGGAGAAAAGGGGACTGAAATAAAGTTGTGTCAAAAATGTACTCACTAGAAAAATACAATGAAAAGTAAGTTGTGGCTACAAAAAAAGTAGGGAAAAGTTGTGCCTTATATGGCAAAGGGAATTGTATTGGAAACAAGGGCAAGAGGGCATCCTCTTGCTAAAGTAGAGAGGAGCTTTAACAATGAAGTGGGAAAGGGGTGAGGGATTAGTAAGGGGTGTTTAGAATTCAGGGGAGGGCAGCATTACAGATAGTAAGGGGTGGTAGGGTTTAGGTAAGGGTGCAAATATAGGGTAGTAAGGAGCTTTTAGGTTTCAGGGAAGGGTGGAGTTAAGGGGTACTAAGTAGTTTTTAGGATTCAGGAAAAGTTATGATTAAGGGGTAGTAAAGGATTTTTAGGGTTCAGGAAAAGGTGAATAAAGGGTAGGAAGGGGCTTTTCGGGCTCAGGAAAGGGTAGCGTTAAAGGGCAGCGATGGGTTTTTAGGGTTATGGGAAAGATTGCGTAAAAGGGTATTAAGGGGTTTTTAAGGTTCAGGGGGCGGTAGTATTAAGGGGTAGTAAATGGTTGGTTGTGTTTAGGGAAGGGTAGCAATAAGGGGAAGTAAGTAGTTTTTAGGGTTCAGGGAAGGGTAGTGATATTTGGGGTTTTGAGGTTTTAGGGAAGGGTAGTCTTAAAGGTTAAGTAGGGGCTTTTAGGTTCAGAGAAGGATAGCGTTTAAGGGTAGTAAGGGTTTTTTGGGGTTAAGGGTAGAGCCGTGTTAAGTAGTAGTAAGGATTTTTAGGGTTTGTGGAAGGGTAGGATTAAAGGGTAGTAAGATGTTTTTAGGATTCAGGAAAAGATGCATAAAGGGGCAATAAGGGGTCTTTAGGGTGCGGGGAATGGTTCTGTTAAGGGCTAGTAACGAGTAAGTAGGCTACAGGGATTGGTAGCATTAACGGGTAGTAAGAGGCTTTTAGAGTTCAGGGAAGGGTGGCATTAAGAGGTGATTTGGGGTTTTAAGGTTTCAGGGATAGGAAAAGTTAATTAATGCTAATGGTTATTAGGGTATAGTTAGATCAATTAATACATTCATTTAATAAAAACACTTTGTTGGAGGTAATAATGAAGTGCACAATATTATTACCTCGTCAATTTCAACTCAACTTTACTGTAGTCGACTAAAGGTTAACTATATTACATACAACCAAAAAACACTCAAGCCCAAAGAAAAGCCCCAGGGTATCCAAGGAAGCTGGGAGCCCGCCTACTCAACATCTGTAACAGAGATGAAAGCGTGCAAGCGTCATGACAACATATGAAAATGCCAACATCCATCATTCCATCCATATGGGAATAAAATATTTTATGTTGCCTGCTCACTTCAAGGTCATTGCGTAAGGAAAAACAGATCCTGATGTCCTGGGACAGTAGACTATGGTAAAAGTGCACAATGAAATCCAGAAGCGAATATGGGTAGACCTGTTACCATTTACCCTATATGGTGTTCAGACGAGGAAGAGGCAACTTGCCACACCCCTTCTAGTGACAACAGAAGCATCATTTAGCTACTAGTGTGAGGTGCACCAGCACGTCCTGGCGCAATAGTTGAAGTTTGGGTATGATGGGGCAATAAGCACATTGTGCACTGGGGGGCTGGGTAGTTTCTAAACTCACAGTGTGACAGCGCAGGTGAGGGAGTTGGGAACTTTACTGATATTTGGGGTTTGACTTATGGTTAGGTAAACACAGCAACGATGCATGCTAGATTGAGTAGGATAGGACCGACCAAACTAGTTAGTACAGAACCCATCACAAACAAGACACTATAGTGAGATGGCTAAAGCCGATTCAGAAAGAAGGGGCATATTTACAACTAATGTGGCGGAGCGCAGGCATAGTTGAAAGTAAGAGAAAAAGCAGCCATAAAGGCCTTTGTTGACCATGTCACAGCAGTTTAAAAAAAAAAAACTTAGCCATGCTTCACTGCAGTATGGTTGAAAATAATTTTTTTTAAAACGCTGTGACGTGGCCATTGTTGACTTCATTAGCACTTTTTTATTTTACACTTTCCAGTCATGCTGCTTTAAAACATGGCTAAAATCATTGACAAAGCCAAAAGATCTCATATAGGTGAGACCTGTTGGCTTTGCCAATGCTTGTTTCCTTTTAGTACTTCCCACTGTGGTGTTTTGTTTTTGTTCCTAATTCTCTGTAGCAGCCACAAGGTGAGTTGTCAGCGTTCCATAGCACTTTTAAATACATTCCACTAACTTATTTGCTACTTAATTTCTCAGTCCTGTTATGGAAATAGCTTAGAGAACATGTAAAGGCATATAAAATATATTTATGAATACACTTGATGCCTCAGAACTTTAATGTTTAATGTATTTTGACTGGTAGCAAAGGGTAGGGAACTGAAGACGGAAACAACAGATTTGTGGTGTAATAAATACATTATGCTTGCCATAGGTATTTTTAATAACAGCAGAATTCCCTAATGAAAGATAGCAGATTGCCAAGAGAGTCAGTGATAGGGTTAATTTAGCGATGAAGAGAGAAGGGGATACGAAGGTCACAAAGAAAGAGGCCTGCTTCAGGAAGAACAAGCATTGGCAACTCCAATAGATCTCACCTATGTTAGAACTATTCGCTTTGTCAATGTGTTTCAACCATGTTGTACACCAGCTTGGCTGCTTTTCAGCATGGCTAAACGTTAGTGGTGTAGAGGAGAGTGGCGTCGAGTGTGGTAGAGTGGAATGGTGAAAAGTGGAGTAGAGTGTTGTGGCATAAAGTGTCATGTATTGGAGTGGCGTAGAGTGGAGTGGCGTACAGTGGGGTACAGTGGAATGGCATAGAGTAAAGTGGACTAGTGTAGAGTGCCTTGGCGTATAATGTTGCACAGTATAGTGGCGTAGAGTGCAGTGGTGTAGAGTGCAGCAGCATGGAATTCAGCAGCATACTATGCAGCGTCGTAGAATGTAGTGGCATAGATTAGAGTGGTGGATAGAAGAGTGTAGTGGCGTAGAGTGCAGTGGTGGATGGCGGAGGGGTGCAGAGAAGAGTGACATCAAGCACAGTGGCGCAGAGTGCAGTGGTGTAGAGTAAAGTGGAGTGGCACGAGTGTAGTGGCGTAGAGTGGTGCAGATTAGAATGACGTAGACTGGTGTAGAGTAGAACATAGTGCCGTAGAGTGCAGTTGCAAAAAGAACAATTGAGGGACAGAATGTTGAACAATGTCAAACATTCACCCCAGTACAGACATCTGGGCCTAAATCCATCGTTTTTTTGCTCACCATGCCATTCCAGTTTTAACCCAGCCATATGCAAATCAGTCTTGACCCTGCTCCCTATAGGAACAGTTCAGCCCGAACTGCCAGGCCAGGTCCTCCCTGGGCAGGAAACAAGCATCATGGGACCGGTTTTGGGGTTTCACCCCTCATCAGCCAGGCTAGCTTGACTCCAGTGGCATGGAGAGCACGGGACCCACATCTGGGCATACCCGTCCCACTTGGGGTGACAAATGCAAAAAGAACAATTATTCATGGACAGAATGCAGAACAATGTCATACATTCACCCCAGTACAGAGATCTGGGCCTAAATCCATAATTTTTGCTTCCCATGCCATTCCAGTTTAAACCCAGCCATATGCAAATCAATCTTGACCCTGCTCCCTATAGGAACAGTCCAGCCCGAACTGCCAGGCCAGGTCCTCCTTGGACTGGAAACAAGCATTCAGGGACCGGTTTAGGGGTTTCACCCCTCATCAGCCAGGCTAGCTTGACTCCAGTGGCACAGAGTGGACTGGCATAGAGTGGAGTGCTGTGGAGTGCAGTGGTGTAGAGTGGAATGATGCAGAATAGAGTGGGGTAGAGTGGAGTGGTGTAGAGTACATTGGTATAGAATGCAGTAGTGCAGAGTAGAGTGGCCTGGAGTTCAGTATTGCAGAGTAAAGTGTCGTAGAGTGCAGTGGTGTAGAGTACATTGGTATAGAATGCAGTAGTGCAGTGTAGAATGGCATAGAGCTCAGTGTTGCAGAGTAGAGTGTCATAGAGTGCAATGGTTTAGAGTGGCGTAGAGTGCATTGGCGTAGAATGCATTGGAATAGAGTAGAGTGGCATTGATTACAGTGGTTCATGGTAGAGTGCGGTAGCATAGAGTGCAGTGGCGTAGAGTAAAGTGGACTGGTGTAGAGTGCACTGGCGTAGACTGTTTTACAGTATAGTAACGCAGAGTGCAGCAGCATAGAATTCAGTGGCGTACAATGCAGAGCCGTAGAATGCAGTGGTGCAGAGTGGAGTGGTGTGCATAGTATAGTGCAGTGGCATAGAATGCAGTGGTGCATAGTATAGTAAAGTGGCATAGAGGAGAGTGGCAGAGAGTGGAGTAGAGTAGAGTGGCAGAGAGTAGAGTGTAATAGAGAGGCAGACTGGCGTAGAGTGGCAGAATGGCGTACAGTTGCAGAGTGGCATACAGTGCAGTGTCGAAGAGTAGATTGCTTCAGAGTAGAGTGAAGTGGTGTAGAGGGAAGGGGTGAAGGGTAGAGTGCAGTGGCATAGAATTCAGCGACATACAATGCAGCATCATAGAATGCAGTGGCGCAGATTAGAGTGGTGCATATTAGAGTGCAGTGGCGCAGAGTGGAGTGGCATAGAGTGCAGTAGTGTGGAGTAGACTACAGTGGTGTAGAGTACAGTGGCATAGACTAGAGCAGGAGAGAGGGCAGTGGTGTAGAGTGGTGCAGAGTGGAGTGGCGTAGAATGGAGTGGCATAGAGTGGAGTCACATACAGTGGAGTGATGCAGAATGGAGTGGCATAGAGTGCATTGACATAGAGTGCAGAGTAGAGTGGCATAGAGTTCAGTGGTGGAGGGTGCAGTATCAGAGTGCCGTGGTGTAGAGTGCAGTGGCAGAGAGTACAGTGGTGCAGAGTAGAGTGCAGTGGCATAGAGTGCAGTGATGCAGAGTGCAGTTGTGTAGAGTGCATTGGTATAGAGTGCAGTGACATAGCGTGCAGTGGCATAGAGTACAGTGGCATAGAGTGGAGTGGCATAGAGTGGAGTGGCATAGAGTGGAGAAGCGTGGATTACAGTGGCATAGAGTAGATTGTTTAAGAGTAGAGTGAAGTGGGGTAGGGTGGAGTGGTGCAGGGTAGAGTACAGTAGAGTGTAATGGCGTAGAGTAAAGTGGTGTAGAGTGCAGTGGCATAAAGTGCAGTGGGTGCACAGTAGATCAGAGTGGCATGCCGTAGATGGCACGAGTGCAAGGGCGTAGAGTTGAGTGTCACAGAGTAAAGTGTACTGGCATAGAGTGCAGTGGCATAGAGCGCAGTGTTACAGAGTGGCATAGAGTGGAGTTGTGCAGAGTAGATTGGAGTCGCCTAGACTGGAGTGGTGTAGAGTGCAATGGCAAATAGTGCAGTGGTGTACAGTATAGAGACATAGAGTGCATTGGCATAGAGGAGAGTGGTGCAGAGTAGAGAGGCATAGAGTCAAGAGGCGTAGAGTGCAATGGCGTAGAGTGGAGTAGAGTGCAGTGGTGGAGAGTGCAGCGGTATGGAGTGGTGTAAAGTGGAGTGCTGCAGAGTAAAGTACAGTGGCATGGAGTGGCGCAGAGTACAGTGGAGTGGCGTAGAGTGGAGGGTGCATGGTGTGGTAGCACACTGCCATTATTGACAACACATTTTTTATTGAAATTACCATTACATTTGCACTGACATACAGTTTTACTAATTAAACTATACAGTGCACAAATGATAATGTGTGGAATTGCTTCACCCTAGTGTATTGATTTGTTCTTATCATATTAAAATATTTGTCTCTAGCACACACTTCAGAATTATCAAAAAATGTGCTCCATTTGTGTGTTCCTAATTCTGGAATATTCTGAAATACTTGCACAGTTCATTTAAATGTTTTGTGTTCAAGAAAAAAACCCTTTCCTACCCCCAGTATTCAGCAAGATTGTCACATAAATGCTCTCACTTTGAAGTCAGTGAAAGAAAAGTAAACACCAACCTCACTCGGAAGACAGAGCCTGACATTTGACCTTTGTCACTAAATGCACAGCAAATGTGATGAGATAAGAATAAGATTTGCAGGCCTTTTTACAGAAAGGAGCACCCGTGGAAGAATACAAGGGGAGTTGGTGTGAAAAGGCTTGCTCCTTGGGAGGGATGAACTTACCCTGGACAGCCTAAAAGAAATAAAGCCAGCAAACAGAAAGCCAGGAAATGTGAGTTAGTAACCACAAAGCCAATGGTAAGCAATGGATGGAATGCATTCCCAGGGAAGCTTTCTTAAAGTCCCTAAGATGTCTTTAGCAAACCAGACAGCTGCACTGTCTGGTAGGCTTCGATTAAAGAAAGTGTTGACTATTGGCCATGATTCTTAATTTTAAATGCAGTTACTGTACTGTACGTGCAGGGCCTATACAGTTGTCGCAATAAAAGACAATAACTTTTTTTAAAACTCTTTTTCGTTTTCCAAATTAAGTTAAAGTTAAATCATGGAAACAATCAACAAAGGCATTTCCACAGTGGCTGCCGCTTTGCCAAGTCTGGCTGTTGCTCTCTCCGTGTTGCAAATATTCATATCTTTGCCTCATCTACACTAAATTCAGACTTTCACATCTCTTTCTAACTTCAGAGCTTATGACTGCTTCATTGGTCACTGCTCAGCATTTATGTATCGTTCTTTCTTCTCCCCTTCGTACAACCATCCATATTATATATATAAAATGACACGCTGTCAGCCCTCCTTCGCAGCTTCAAAGACCGCTGCCATCCCATCCTGTGCTTATGGTGGAGAACCCACTGGAAAGATCCACAATAAATTGGCCATTTCAGCCCATGATGCCAGAGCCTGTTCCGCCCCCTCATCAATTCTTACTGCCCTCACCTGTAGCTCCTCAGCTAGGGCCCTTTTCTCACACCTCTTTCATAGAGCCAACTGGGGATGCATTAACCATCCTCAACCCAGCTATATCTCCTCTTACTCATTGGATTTATGCTTGCCTTTGACCAGGGGGGATAATTACAATAAAATCTGCAGCATAGTGTTACTCCAAAATTGGTAACGACTGACTCTGACAATTTTTTAAATGCAGGGGTGCGCCTATTTACAAAAATATGGCGCACCCCGGCATTTCCCCTAGTGTCGCCATCCTAAGACCAGGTTTTACCTGGTCTTTGTTTTTGGCACTGCCCCATCCTTGTAAATATGGGGCTGCGTCAAAAAGCAATGGGTGTTGAGGTGAAATGCCCACTGCAACACCCATTGGCCGTCCCTTTGCCGCAGCGGACTGCTGCGGTAAAGGGCATATTTGCAAGATGGCGTTAAGCCACGTTCAGTGGCTTAACGCCACCTTGTAAATACTGGGTAGAGAGCAACGCCATCGGAGCGTCAGAAAAAGGGGAAACAGCCTTTACAACGAGGTTTTTACCTCGTTGTGCCTTTACCACGCATTTTTAGCACGCATATTTTTACCACGAATATGCATTTACAACGCATGCCAATACCACACAGTTAAGGTAAGTTGGCGGGGAGTATGAAGTCTCCCCCCACAAATACATTGTTTTTAAATCTAAAAACAATGCGTGGTATTGGCATGCGTTGTAAATGCATATTCGCGGTAAAAACATGTGTGCTAAAAAATGCGTGGCAAAGGCATGCAATGTATTTACCTGCGTTGTACCGTCGTACAACCCAGAAAAAGTGATGCTCCAGTGGTGTTAGGGGCTTGTAAATATACCCCCAAGTCCGATGCTCCACTGCTTTATGACTAGGATTGTGCTACAGAAATACCATATACATACACACAAAAGTAGATACATAGCCAGTGTATCGCTATTCTGCGCTTTGCTAGCAATAGGCCCAATACAGCAGGTCTACGTTGGGTTCCGTTTTTTGGGTCCAGGTTTTAATACTAATAGGCAATGTTTTGGAGTGATGTCTAGCTTATTATTTACTACTGCGTTCGGAGTCGTCACTGCCCCCTCCCCAATATTCAGTCAATATTCTGCAATTGCAGGTCACGTGTATAAAAGCCGCATCCAGCCCTCCACATATTGGGCAGGCAGAGGGCCTGTCGACAAGAGAATTACTAATGAGAATCAATGCTTAAATGAATTTCTATAGAAAGGCAGTAAAACGACTGGCCATCAACAGGTATTGCTGACAGCATCATTCAACCAGGTTGCCACTAAATCAATCTCTATCCAGAATCCATATTCCGCAGCTCTACACAGAGGAAACCAAGTGAGAATGGTGACACGGAAAAAGCTAACAGGGTTTCAGGCCTTGTCTGGAATATGTTTTCACAGGTTGCAATATCAGATTTGATTGTTTGTCGAAGGTAACTTTGAAGCTTGTGATCCGGAATACGAGGAGGAGTAAAAATGTTTTGCGCACGAACTCCTGTACTGCATGTAGCGAGCAAGCAAAGTGAGCAAGCCTGACCACTGCAAAAAAATTGGAAATATGGTGAGTTTTACAACACGTTTTTCATTACGGAACTTTGTATTTATACACCCACTACTCACCATCCAACTATTCATTAATTGAACCATGCAGCCCTGTCTCCAATCTCCATTCAATGATTGGAGATTGGAGACAGGGCTGCATGGTTCAATTAATGAATAGTTGGATAGTGAGTAGTGGGTGTATAAATAAAAAAAAATGGATGGCAATGAATAAACACAAAGACAACAGAACATGGAGCTTTGATCTAAAAGAGGAGAGAGAATGAGATAACCATGGAGTGGCTGAATTGCACAACAGGAAACCTTGCATTAATCCTGGCTTCCTCTTGATCACATTGTGTGATCCTAGGCAATTACTCTTTTTCTTTCACCTGAGATGACAGCAACTTGAAATATATCAGTTCAGGGTGTGCGCTGCACAAAAGCAAAAGACTATGGGCCTATTTATAAAATGTCACTTAATGCAGCAAAACAACTTGCTCCGTTGCGGGACAGAGAGAGCAGGAATGCACCATGTCTACTAAGATATGATGCATTCCTGCTCTCTCCCTGCACTGGCACACTGAGTGCTCCTAGCGCCAACAAAGGCACCCGTGAGCCATGGTGCAAGGGTGCCTGCCTTACAGGCAGGATTGTTTTTGAGCAAGCTGCACAAAAACAATCCTTTGAGGCATTTTCCTCTTTCCACGTATGCTGCAGAATTCAGCACACATAGAAAGAGGAACTAACCAGGAGAAATAAAGATATTTCTCCTTGTCACACCCCTGCTAAATCTGGGAATGCACCATAATCCATGGGTGGATGCATAGGACCGCCCATACTCCACCTATGGAACGCCTTCTCAACGCAGAGTAACAAAAGGTAGCGATTTGCACTGCCTTGCATTACGCTGGATTTACTAAGCCATGCAGAGCCACGCAAGGTGGCTGTGTGTGGCTTATTACATTTCACTTAAGCCTTTGCATTGCCTTGTGTCGCCTTGTGTGATGAAACGCTAGAGCTTAGTAAATCTGGCTCTATGTTTCTCCATCTATAGTAACACTCTAGGCCCCGCACAGTTGGCAGAAGACAGCTGACTTCCCTTTTGGCTCATTTATAGCATCGTCGTCAGGGCAGTGGTGGTGGGGGAATGGTTGTGTCTATGTTCATCATTAGAATCTGTCACTTCAAAGAAGTGCTACTCACCTCACTGTTATAATTTAATATACTAAACTGAAATGCATTGCAAAGATACCATTATACAGAAATACACTGTTTTGAATTTAGAAGAGTCTTTGGGCCAGATGTACGACCGTTTTTGCATGCGCAAACGGGTTTGCGAACCCGTTTGCACATGCAAAAACAGCATGGGCCATGTACAAAGCATATTTAGCGAGTCGCAATTTATTTGCGACTCGCTAAATAGGTTTTGCGACTCGCTATTAGGAAGGGGCGTTCCCTTCCTAATAGCGAGCGCAAGCCCATGTATGAATGTTTTGCAACCGCAATTGTGGTCGCAAAACACTCGCAAATTACAACCCTCTTCAAGAGGGTGGTAAAGCACTCGTAAAAGGGAAGTGGTCCCCAGGGGACCTCTTCCCCTTTGCAAATGCAGGGGAAAATATTTTTTAAGGGCAGGCAGTGGGCCCAGGGACCACTACTCTGCCCTTAAAAATGAAAGACAACGTTTCATTTTTTTCTATTTTAAATGCATCCCGTTTTCCTTTAAGGAAAACGGGCTGCATTAAAAAAACTGCTTTATTTAAAAGCAGTCCCAGACATGGTGGTCTGCTGAGCCCAGCAGGCCACCATACCTGGGAGGAGTTTGACCATTCCCAATGGGGTCGCAAATTGCGAGAGGCTCATTAATATTCATGAGCCTCTCAATTTGCAACCCCATTGGGAATCGCAAACAGTGTGATTCACACTGTTGTACATCCAAAATAGCACCTCGCAAATTGCGAGTCGCAAAAAACTCGCAATTTGCGAGGCGCTATTTTGCGCGTCGTACATCTGGCCCTTAATCATTTATGTACTGGACTGAGCTAAACGGCAGCAGGTCCCTCACCCTGCCCTTACCCCCTCCCCCTCCGCCAAAAGCCCTGAAGTTCAGCACTGCTCGTTGCAGCCCTATAGGAGGCAAGTGCCCCCCAAGTGAAAAAAAATGGTTTTGAAGCACGCTTTAAACATGGGCATCGATTCACCAAAATGCCAGGAATAGCAGAAGTAACATCATATACCCTTTGACCTTATGTTGCCCCTTCCTGTGATGTCATTATGACCATTGACACAGATTTTTTCCATGAAGGCATGTCCCTTGTCCCTAACATCACAACAATCGACATCGCTGAAGTTCCATAACAACTGCATGATTAGTATAACAGCATAACACAGGCAAATGTCTATTTCAGATTCCACCTATATTGTGGTGCTGACTTGATCTTTGAAAATTCTGGGGCACAATACTTGCCCTGAATTTGAATGAGCGAGCAAAGTGAGTATGCCAGACCTCTTCTATGGGGTTTCTCCCACTCTGGAAAAAAAAACGTTGAAAAATGGGGTGAAATAGTGCTTTTCAACACACAATTTTCACATAAATTTGCTTAAACGCTATAGGTGCTTAGCAGGCACTCATTAAATTTACAAATCCTTTCATGGTGTGCCAGGCCAATGAAAAGTGACGTTCCCTAAAAGTTGACCCCATTTTCTTTTCAAAATGTGGTATGGGTGTCCCAATATGTCAAAAACAACCTCCATTGTGCCAGGGCCAGCATTTTGTCATGGGTGCCCACATATCACACTGGAACCCTCTTGAATAAAAAATTACATAAAACATGCTAATACCAGAATTTTGCAATTTATGCCGGTTATATACCATGGGTGACCCTTATATCAAAAATTACCTCAGTATGTCAGGGCCAGCATTTTGTCATGGGTGCCATTCTCCCATATGCCAGGTTGTCCACTTTTATGACAATAATTTCCCCCTCCATTGTGATAGTACCAGCATTTTGCCACTGGGGTTCACATGTTAAGAATTTCCTCAACTATGCCAGTATTTTTCCTCGGGTGCCCTATATACCATGGAAAACCTCTAGTATGCCAGTACCAGTATTTTGTCATTGGTGCCCTTTATGCCAAATAGTAACTCCACCGCCGAAGTGCCAGTATTTTGTCACAGGTGTCTGTCATGCTAGGAATTGTTGCAAGTATGCCAGCACTGGTATTTTGTCCAGGGTGTCTCTATAAAACAATTATTATCTTCAGGATGCCAGGGCCAACGGCAAACTCACAATCATCACAACACATTTTCGCTCACACTCACCTTAACTCACTCACACTCATTCTCTCACTTACTCTCACTCTGCTGTATCCCCTTATACTCATTCTTATTTATCCTCAATCACTCACTCCATTCACTTTTAATATCACTCACTCATACTTAGGGACACTCAGGCTCAGGTTCTACTTATGCTTTGGGCTGGGTTTGTGTCACTTTTGTGATGCAAACCCGGTGCAAAGTGTTAAGGTGGGATTTACTATCCAACACAAATCAGGATTTGCTTTGGATATTACCCCCAAGCAACAGAAAGTTGCGCTATGCACTGCTTTCAGTTACTTTGCATCAAGGAGCATTTAATGAATGGTAGACGGACTTTCCCATGCAGCCACTCAGGGTTAATGATTCAAATCTCTATCTACAAACCTTGGTAGACAGGAATTTGCACCAAAATCTTACGCCTCCTCGAGACAGGCATAACGAGGAGTAATGTTTTAATTGCTCCTCATTTTTTCAATTTTGCATGTGTGCTGCATTGTACAGCATACATACAAAATAGAAAAAGTCTTAAAGCATTGTTTTGTACTGGAAGGAATCCCTTCCAGTACACAACATATGCTTCAGAGAAAGCACACTTCCTTGCCCTATGGTGCAAGGGTGTGCACATTAGCGCATGGCTCTGAAGAGTGCACCAGCACTCGGGGAGAGAAAAAATGCACCATATCTTAGAACGTGTCACATTTTTTCTCTCTCCCTTTCATGCAAGGTACCATAGCAACTTTGCCTTGGTTCAAAGAATAATAAATCTGGACATCAATCTCACACAGTCTCACTTACTACTTGTCACTGACTCACTCACTTTCACTCACACACAGGCTTACACTTGCAGACATACATGCTCACACATACACACACTTTCTCACATAAACACACTCAAACCCACAAGCACACACACATTAATTTGATACAATTTATACTTACCACAGCTGCACCAAAGGTCCTGTTGGAGCTAAGAGTGCTCCATTTTTAGATTACACTGAGAGTGAATAATAGAATGTTATTCACTATAAGTATAATGAAATTGGCAGAAAATAAGGAATGCAGCGCAACCCTTGTGTCCTTGGGACTGATTTTGTCACCTCTGAGGCCAGGTTTCGCATAGACAATGCTAGGGTTCACAAGGGGCAAGCCAGGGGATGACTGGGGTGACCAGATGTCCGGGATTTCCCAGGACAGTACTGGTTTTCAGAGGACTGTCACAGTATCTTGACACTTTTGTTCATGTTAAATAAATGTCCCGGTTTTTGGGATAAATGTCAGGTCATCCTGCGAAGAAGAATTTACAGGTATGCTCTCCCTTCAGGCACCTTTGAAGTCGCACATATTTACAAGATTTACATTCCTAGCACACACGCATATATGTATGTATACATTTAGAAGGCTTCGCAAAAAATGGGACAGGTATAGAAGATAGACTAAAGGCTTTAATTCTACTTTTATGTCAGACCTGTCCCGGTTTTTGCATCTCAAAATATGGTCACCCTACTGCTGACCCCCTGAATGATAGCCACAGCTTTAAAACAGTTTGTTTGAAACCATTTGCTTTGCATTGTTTATTTTTAAAGCGCCGAATCGCTGTAGACAGGAAACCCAATCTACCTGTCACCTGCAACAAAACTGGCCCACACCAGCAATGGAACAGGCCCCCACCCTGCTAGCCCTCTGGGAAAACACCGGGTGCCCAGTAGCACCAGTCTGGGTCTCACGTTGAGAGGATGACAGTACACCTAGGAAATAACAATTTCAGGGTACCAGAAGGTGTATGATTATAAACCTGATACATTAAGGTAGTAATGGAATGAGTGCAAAGAAGAGGAAAGTAATTTAAAAAAATTGGGACATTATGTGAGAAATGCATTGAGAGGGTGGCTAATCTAGAATTGTTTGGCTTATGCGTTAACCGACAAGTTTAAGAGAAGAGTTGCTGTTCCTTCACAGGCAGAGGTGTCTGATACACCTTGGGGGAAGTTTGCTTTGGACTTTTGTGATCCATTTCTCAGTGTCATATTCAGTGCATGCTTTAGCTATGGTAAATTGTCGTTAAAGGTAGATTTATGATGGTCTATCGTTCACAGTGTTTAGAGGTGAAATTTGAGGGTTAGGAGAATTGTTAGCCAATGACTTCCTCAATGTTTTTATGAGAAAGTTGCCCCAGTGTTCTTTATACAGATAATGAAGTTCAACTGGTGTTGCGAGAAGTGAAAGCATATTTGGCAACATATTTTGTGCACTGCATAACAAAATATTGGTTTTCCACGTAGCAGTGGATTATTAGAAGAGAGGAGTAGGCTGCGGAACGACTACAGTTGGCCGTGTGTCAAAGAGGAGAGTGTAGGTTGGTAATGCAGAGGTTCCTTTGGATGTATTGGCCAATGTCACATCGTCTTTTGCTATGATGAAGAGAAATATCTATACTATGTTCAGCCAAGGTTGGATCAAGGAGTCAGTGAGCAGAAAAGGGTGCAAGAAGGAGACATGAATAGAGAGTGTGAATTGTGAAAAGACAGTGAAGAAGGTCGGATTTAGTAAAAGGGAGTACATAATGGTGAAAAGTAAGATGTTCCAGTTGATCAAGATAAAGTTCAGGTTTTTCTCAACCTTTACAAGTGGGAAAAGGAACTGCAGAGTATAGTGATGAAATAACTCTGAGATGGTCCAATAATTGAATGTGTGCTGAGACAGTACATGACAATTGTAGGTTTAATGATGAGGGTCATTGTCAAGGATGGAGGATGAAAGTTGTAATTGATGCCTGGAATTGCCCGAGGAGAGATTAGCAGTGGCGTAATAAAAAATGATGGGGCTCAAGGCAGAAAGTGATGAGGGGCCCCTCAGTCTTGAATATCTCACAGGTATTCATTGGCATTGGGCTGAATGTGGGCCCTCTGAAAAGTTGAGGGCCCCCCTGAGCTGTTGGGGACCCCTGTGACTCAGGAGCTGCAGGGGCTTGTGTTACACTCCTGGAGGTTAGAATACAGGCCTGGATAGAGTACACCATCTAGAATACTCTGTCGTCACTTCTGATTATGGGATTATGTTTTGAGATTATTTTGGTGTAGATGGGATGGTGGTACCATATGGAAAAGTCTGTTTATATGAATATTGTGGCAGATGGGTTGTGTTGGTTGTTTTACTCTGTGAGTTCTGTAAGTGTGGGAGGTGTAGGAGTAAGTAGATGTCATAGCTTGGCTACTGTTCCTCCTGGTTGAGTCAACTTGTGCTTATTCATTTCATTTTTTGCTTAATAAATATTAATATCTTCATTTTTTTTTGGTGTAGGAGGAAGTAGATGTCATAGCTTGGCTACTGTTCCTCATGGTTGAGTCATCTTGTGCTTATTAATGTCATTTTTTGCTTAATAAATATTAATATCTTAAATTATTTTTGGTGATACACCGACCTCGTTGCAACAATAATTGATAACATAGAACAGCTAATGGGAATTCCCTAGTCTTCTATGTAAGACTCGAAGAAGACTTTCGTGAGATTCCAGCGGGGGCCCAGGGCCAACCTGTTGCAGGTAGCCGGTGGCCCTCGAACTTCATTAGGAGGCCTCCTAGACTCATCTCAGGCCTGCAGCGTGCACGACCAGATATTAGTGCACATACACTCTCACCTTTACCCTCAACACTTTTCTCCTTGAGGGCTTTCAAATGCCTTCAGAAAAAATTATATAAATACAGGGATAAAATATGTGTTTCGTAATTGTTAATATTGATTTAAAGAAGAGCTCAGATTCTCATACATCGAAGGTGTCATTTCAAAATACTATTTTTATCATAAATATGAATCATACTGGAAACTCAGTGTAGAACCGCACAGTTTGGGTTAAATGCCTGAAAATCAATACAAAAAAGAAGAACGGGTGCCAACAGCTTTGCAATGATGTGTTTTGCATCCCAGGCTTTGGATGAGTCAATTTAATTAAATCTTATTTTTTGTAAAGCATGTCTATTTTTTACAAAGTAAACAGCTGACAAACTAAATATATATCTAAAAACAAGTCTCCACGCCAGTCAATTGCATATAAGCTGTATTTATTAATTAATTTGCCATGGCAGGCTTTACGGATTTCAATTGGGAACAGTTTAAACATATGCTTTTTTTTATTTATTTAAGCATATGTCATGGTGCGGCAATCATAGCCAATGGGGTTTCCGGAGAATACGATGTAACCATTGCAATTGGGCCACTAATGGCTGAATGACTGTAAGGGTGTTTTCATCGAGCTATGGGCTATAACAAGTGCTTCAGGCAACACGGGACTGTAACACTTATTACCTTTAACCTTTTGGGCATTTTCACTCCTTTCTTAAATCATCTGCTAAACCTGAGGACAAGACACCTAGGCCCAGATTTACTAAAACTTTGAGCCAACACAAAGATAGGCAAAGTCTTACTAGAGTACTTACTATCCAGCAGAAATCTGTTTTGTTTTGCAAAGATGCCTTTTTCTTAGCTCAAAAACACCTCTGAGCTTCTTTGACTCACTTTGTATCAAGCATGCGTTACTGGGGTGAGGCAGAGCGATCACCTGTAAGTTTTGACGCAAAGCCCAATCTACTAAGGCCTGTGCCAAAAACTAAAGGCCCCTTGAATCAGGTTTTAAGGGGAAATGTGTTTATTTCTAAAATGAACCAGGCTTTGCATGTGTGCAATAGTGCACAGCACACATCCAATGTGTGGGATGCTTCAGAGGTTCTCTAAGCAATAGAACTACTACTAGAATATATGCTTCTAGTACAAAATCTATTCTAGACAGCGCACACTCAGCCCTGCACTAAGGTTTAAGGCTGTGCATTGCACAAGGCAGTCTGTTCATATGTCAGCCAAGGGGATGACAACAGCATGTTTTTGAGGTTCTTTGACATGTAATACAACTGTTAACACCTCATTATTCCTAGGAAAATTACTTTGGGCTCCTTTTCATTCTCTCATAGTTATTTAGCGACCAGGCATTATTGCCGGAAATGGAGAACAGCCCCCACACAGACGCCCAGATTTACTAAGCCTTTGTGTTGTCCTACGTCGCACAAGGCAACGCAAGGAAAACACAAAACCTTCAGTAAGATGTACAAAGCCACCAAAATGGTAATGTGCGCCGCATTGTGTGGCTTTGTAAACAAATCTAACACAGCGGCTGCGTTGCTTTCTGCTGGTAGTCATTCCATGGGTGGAGCATGGGCGTTCCCATGCATCCACCCATAGATCTGAGGCAATTCCAGATTTACAAAGGTATGGAAACCTGGAATTGTGTCAAATCGGTAAACCTCCCATAGGTAGGCGTAACAAGGAAAAAAAACTTTTTTCTCCTTGTTAATTCCTCTTTCTGTGCCTGATGCATTCTGCTTCACGAATAGAAAGAGGAAAATGCCTCTTTGGCTTGGTTTCCCTTCCTGCACAAAAATAATCATGCCCATACACAGGCACAACTGCACAGTGCACCAGCTCAAGGAGAGATCAGAACTGCTCCATATCTTTGTAAATATGGAGCATTTCTGCTCCCTTACTTTCACGCAACGCTGTTCCCTTGCTGCGCTGTATTGCATGAAATAATAGTAAATATGTTCCAATGTGTGAATACAACTGTAAGCGGCGATGAAGAGTTTGTACAGGGTAATTCCTTAATCTTTATATAGCGCCAGGTATATGTGGTCCATGGTCTTATGCCATCTCTTGCAGTTTAAAACTTCAGTTTATGCATTTATGCTATGGTCTATTTAGTTTAGAGTAAATATATCACTTATGGATCTCAACTCATAAAAACAATAAATGTCAGTTTTGAGACTATGAGCCAGAAAGTGTGGCCCGTGTGTTGTGCCATAAGTTTGACCAGGCCCGGCATAAATATCTACTAACATCAATATGAAGGCTGGTCTTGCATTGCTGTTAAGTGTATTTGCTAAATTCATGAGAGGAGTTAGGCTGTGATTGTAGTGTAATTTAGTTTTAATTAATTACATGGTATTCATAAATGTATTAAGAGACACCCTGTGACTGCCAGCATTTTAATTTCTGTAAAGAGATGGGATTGGCTGTTGTGTAGTTTTGTTCATTTTATTTTCAATTATTTTATATTAATATGGTTTTAGTTAACCCTCCATAAAGAATATTTATTCGTTCATTCATTGGTCTAATGTATGTGTGTGAAGGGAGATTTTATATAATTTGACTCTTTGTAATAACGAATACTTACGTACTTCAGAAGTCATTGAGAAAAGGATTTTTTATTTCACAAAATGTAAACAAATGTGATTATCTGTCAATGGCTCCTCATAAATAATAAGGACCCTGATTATTTCCCGCTACATGGTCTTCATCTTAATCCATGGGGAAAATATGCTTTTTAAGCTAAGCCAAGCTGCTCGCTCTTCAACTTGACTATTAATATTAATGGCAGCAATAGAACGTTTCAGTCATAATTCTGGCCTGACCGCATGCAGCAATCTCATTTTTAGGTCCTGCTTACTAGTCAGTCCAAGCTTTTTGGTTGTGAAAGACCTATTTTTCATTTATGGTTCAGCAATCCATGAGAGTGCATGTATTTTACAGCTCTCTCCCTTGTGCGCTTTTCCCTCACCCTGCTCTCATGCACTCCCTAACCTGACACATTTTTCCCCAGATCATTTTCCGGACTGAACACCGAAAAGATCCCCGAGAGTTGCTAATGAGCATGCCGAGGGCTATGATTGGTGCTTATGAAGGAGCAGACCTGATGATGGAGCAAGCCACTATTAGTGGGAGAGGAGTTGCATTTTTATATATAATAATGTTTTCAACCACCTATCAAAGGAATAACCTATAGAGTTAGTATTTTCCCTGAAGGACACACAGATATGGAATAGTTAGACTCCAATAGTACTCCAATACTCTCATAAATCTCGTGTTCTAGCATTTATTAGCTGTTAAAAAAAAAAAACCTCGGTAGCTATTTGGGTGGTCTTTCATCATCATCATATTTACTTTATTCGCATTTGATGGATGCATAAAAGTACAGAGAAATTTCACAGTGCAAAATGTGCAAATATGTAACATTAACAACACACTGATTTCTTATTAAAATACTGATTTTTTTTGTAAACAAATTTTATTCAGTTGACGTTACACAACAAACAATCACTGTATGGGGACAGTGAGCATACATTGATAACTGCATACTGGATGCCAACGTGCAGACAGTAAACCATCCACCCCTACAAGTCGGCATTTGCCGTGCGTGTCTCATTTACCTCTGTTTTGGGCAGTCCACGTAAGTAGCAAACATTGGTGGCATTATCTGTCAACTCAACCAGGATCTGCAAATAAATCATATTCCACGTCCCATCAATAAAAATTACACATCCTTCAAGCCAAATCCGATGAAGGCCCACAGAAAACGCAATAAGAGATAAAATAACAAAACCAATCCACCCACCCTCCCAGTCCCCCCTACCTCTCCCGCAACTCTTCCCCACCCACCTCCCTATCCCTCCCCCCAGG